>CM020215.1:162160510-162760510 GCA_009819775.1 Phoenicopterus ruber ruber
GTGCTTGTATTTTATGCTATGTTAACTACTTTTTGAATTCTGGGGCAAGTATTTTAATTGTCCTTTTGTTTCTGGCACTTGAATGTAACGTAACTATTTTTATTTTCACTTCATTGTATTTTTACAGATTTTGACAAAACTGAAGGCTACCGAACAATTTCATAATTAATATCTGCATAATTGCCACCTAATTTAGTGTGAACGCTGATGCATAATTTAAAACAGCTGTGCTAGATAATCACAAGCCTTAGCATGAGACAGCCTGTTGATCTTATATTTCTTTTCAGACACGGCCTATGAGTATTTCATTTTTCTACTGGATCTGCCTTTTAATTTTTTCTTCTTGGTTAAAGGGCACGTAACCAGTAGAATAATGTTGTCACTAAATAACATCTCTAAGCAGCATTCTCTGTAATGCTATTTTTATACTGTCAGTCTTTGGCCCATTTTCATTGCTACAGAAAACAAAGCCATGTACTGTTCTGTACTGAAGTGATGTGAGCAAGACTATTTTCTTTAAAATAATTTGGAATTTGGTAATTGCCCTGTAATAACCAAGAATTAAGGAAGCACCCACAGAGCTTGAGGACACAGATTAAGACACAGAAATGCTTGTGTCTAACCTCCTGTCGCAGTCAATGGGGCGCTACAACCTAGTCAGTAAGCCAGCAGAGCCTGGAGATCACTTCATGTGATCGCCCACTGCAGGCTCAGGTCATTTGCTCACCAGGCTTTTAGTACCATTTGGGCTAAGGTCTCCTGCCTGTTGTCCAGCTGCCAGTTCAGAAGTGTGCAGATCTGTCTGTAGGTCCTGAATTGCATCTGCCAAGCTCGCCAAAATGTCTTGGATAACCTAGGCATCCAAGGTTATCTCAGGACAATCGTAAACGTCAGTAGACACATGTTTAGGCAACTGAACCAAGCCCTGCGTGACTTTTGAAGGGCGAGCCAGACTGTTCTCCAGATTTCATCTGACTGTGCTGATATCCTTCAGAGTCTACAATGGGCACTTAAACTTCTAGCTTGCACGTAGACACCTATACTCAGACACCAACACTTAGGTATCTTAATTTTGGGCTGAGTCCTAACCTTTTAATCCTTGTAGGACTCACCCATGCATATATGTAAATGAAGCAATAGTAAAGCTTTCTACCTAGAAATTTAAAGCTCCCCGAAACAGGTGTTGGCATTATTCAAAACTGAAATTCAGTCCCAGAATTCAGAATAACACCTCTCTCAAATAATGTTAGGATAGGTCATCATCTGTGAAATCTTATGGCTACCTGTGAGCGAAGCTGAGAAGGTAGCAGTTTCCTTGCTTACTCAAGTACTGCTAGTCCACTAGCTACAGAAGTAATAACTAAAAGCTATGTTAAAGATCTCTGAAGTATATATCTACAGACAATTACTGTACTAATATTTTTTAAGAGATGTTTTACATACCTCTGCCCACATGCATGCACTAGAGGGAGCTAGGACCAAACTCTCCATATACATGCCCTAATGCTGCTTCTCACCGTCATTTCACACTACTTGGAACTTTGCCGGTTCCATCCTCCAAGAAAACGTTGTCAGCATCCCAAACAACTGAACGTAAGTTCATTAAGGATCTAAAACTGAAGCGAGGTTAAGCAGCTACAGCTTCCAGCCCTACTCTGGTGGGAATGGCTGCAGCAGTTGTGAAGGGGGGAAGAGGAAAACGGGAAGGACCTCTCACCACTGATGGGTCATGCTCCCGGACTCCTCACATACCTTTGGAAGTCCACCTGCCTTTCATTGGAAATCCCAAGCTGAAGTCCCCCCCTCCATCCCCTCTCATCACAGCCTGGCAGCTAGAGTAAGCGGGGACACCCCCTCACAAGATGTCCACACTCAGTGAACGGCAACATCGCCAGCTCTTGTATCAACTGAGTCAGTTTTTAATCAGGATTTGTAAAACAGGGTTTGCTAAAGCACTTTTGCTCCATCCTGTTTTCATTGCACTGAGCCAAAGCGATTCTCCTGCCCTCCGAACACACGGCAAGAAAATTATTTTGTTTTTAAAACCTAACTTCCAGAAGTCAAGAAAGCAAGAGACTTCCAATTTTCTATATATTCTTAACTGGTGTCACCCTGCACAGATGTACTACAGTATAGCCTTTAACCCTACACAATCTTCTCACGTGCTTCGTGCCATACCTTGAACACACAACGCGTAGAGTTGCTGGCCAGGCATGACCGATGGTGCGTGCATCAACATAGGCACATTTTGAGCTGTTACTCATGTTATTTTCAGAAAGAAAGGACATACATAAGACATGAGACACAGTTCATCTTTTTTCAAAATAAAAGCTGACAGCACATACTGAATAATTTACCAGACCCAACAGAGTTGTCAGGGTTTTTTAGCCATCAGCTGCGACTCTGTGACTTTTGGGATGTTGGTTTTTCCTTCCGCTGGTGCTTCAAGGACACCTGGATCATCACACTCAACCCAAGGAAGTCCAACAATCTTTCTCCAGGCCAGAGTACTAAACCAAATGGTATTGAGCTAAATGATTAAACCCTGCTACAACATTCTTTTCATGCCTGGCATCGTGAGGAGAAGCTGTGGGAGCTGAAATGGGACGGGCTGAAGGCTGCAGGTTGATTTAAAAAGTGTGGTAGAGACACTGGAAAGAGGAAACCTTATCCTACAGATATGGAAAGGAGTGTGGCACAGAGCAAGAAAGGAAATTTTGTCTAGATGGGAATACAAAAGTCCTTTTCTGAAATATGCAGGAGAGTTTAAATCCATACAAGAGGACACAAGCAAAGGACATTATGACCATGAACAAAGTCTTAACCCAAGTCAGTTACCTGCTTCTTCTGTGTTTCTTGGGCTAGAGAAATACTGAGAGTTGGGACCACAGAGTTACTATGGGGCTTTTCCAGTGTTGTAGCTTTGTCTCCAACTCTTACGAGGTTGTAAATAAACAGCAAACTTGGAGATTTGCCTCTTATAAAGAAGAAGTAAGTACTACTAATTTCCTACTTTCAAATACACTTTTTTTTTACAGTAGCTTTTAAAGATTTGCAATGACTAAAACAAAGACAGGAGTGAGAAGAAAAAAGACAGCGATGGCACACGCTACAGAAGCCAACGAGAAAAGCTGCCGGGGTGGGACACATCTCCTCCACGTGCAGCGGTGCTGAGCTTTGGTTATGCACCTACACTCCTTCCACAGGCAAGAGAAAGAGGCAGGACCCTCCAGGGCAATTTACCTTGCCCTAACACGGACTTCTAGAAAAGTAGATGAGCTGGATGCCAAACTTCCAAATGGCTGAAGTTAAACAAGTGGAAACCCAGCCCCGTGTTAAACTGTCCTTTAATTTTAGCATGGAGTTATATGTATACATACACACAAATGTATGCAACTAAACAGACAGACACTTTTTACAACTCCTGTTATATTTAAAATGCTCTACTCCTCCAATGCAAACAAAATCTGTACTGGGAGAGGAGGGGCTCTGCCTGCCGTCCTGCTAGATGAGAAAGTGCATTAAGGCACATCTATGTCTACCCAACGGCACTAGTTACTCGTGTGAAAGTATTTCCATTAACTAAAGAAAAAGACTGCTTACTGGTCCTTTTGTAGGTGTGTATGTATTTATTCTACTTCAGCCACAGTCGGCCCCTCTGGCGCTCAGGAGTGCAGGTGGTAGAGCTGCCCCGGCGGCATTCCCACGCTGGAGAGGGTCCCCAGCCGACCCGCTCCCCAAACCGCCCTGTTTTCTCATAGTCCCTTGGCACCTTCAAGTCCCTTTGCCACCACTTTGGGATCACAAAACTACACTGGATACCACCAATTTTCTGCTGCAGACGCTGTTCTGGGAAGGACAGTGAAATGCACCATTTGCCTGCTGCACTCTCCTCCTTGTCCCAAGCATTTTTTCATTAAAACAAGCTAGCTCTCAGAAAAGAACACACAAAACGACAACCCTCTTTTGATGAAAATGCTAGAAGCACAAACACCACAATACTGGCAAATGAGCCTTACAAAAAAAATAGAGAAAATGGACTGGTTTGTGTTTCTTTAAGAAAGTAGGGTGTATTTCAGAGGTAGTATATTTTTCCTAAATTATTATAAATAAACTCTTGTGGTAACTTCTATTTTTCCATGGGATACTTAAATAGTTTTGGGACCGACAGTAAAAAAAAAAAAAAAAATCTGCTGGTATAACATTATTAAGCAAAACATTTTCACTGATTTCTTTGTAATTCCTTGGCAGGTGGAGGAGAATGAATCAACGGGCGAGCATTTCTACTAGGTCTGCTGCAGCTTGTCAGTCTGGCCAGGAGCAACACAAGGAAAAGCGATGGGGACATAGTCCTTTGCTTTCTCTTGGTGAGCAAATCTGCTTGCTTCTCCCTCAGTCTGACCTCTCAAAAATCTAAGGGAAAACAGGTTGCAGGTGGAAGTGCCCGAGAATGGTCCCGAAGCAAGAGAAAAGCCAGAGCAACCCAACTGCTGGGCTGATGCCAGGCGCATCGGGGTGGGAATCTCTATAGCCCCAACAGAGGAGTCAAAGCTACACGCTCTGAGCTGCAACAGATACGTCTTCCCTGGGAATCAGGTCCTACAGGAGGAGGGGAAAACCCTACCAAAATGAAAACTGCCATTAACATAACAAACCGCAGAAGAAAAGGAGAAAGTATCATCTTTCCTAGCCTGCCTCTGCCAATAACCCTAGGCGTTCTTTGTAACAACGTCCTTCCTTAGGGAAATGTAATTCCCAGGTTAAAGACACACTTTCAAACATAAAGCAGGCATAGTCATAAATATCTCGAGTGCTGTTTTGATCACTAGCATTTATGGAAAACATTCAATTTTTTTATCTATCTTTTTTTTTTTTCAGCTGCTCTGTCCCGCTTGTGATTTTAGACAGCTTCCATGCTTACAAATTAGTCGCTTCCACACACTGCATGGAGAAGGCTACATTAACACACTTGAACGTTTGAAACCTGCGATGATCTTCCTTTTGAACTTAGGAGTTAATAATAGACTGTTGTAAGTAGTCCAGTACTACGGTGATTCTAACTCCAGCTGGGTTAATTACACAGTAATTAGGTACAAACATCGCAACACAAAACAAAGCTACATCATTATTTGCAACAAATGTTAACTCTAAATAAGTGCAACCTGTCCCACAAACACTTGCTATAAACGACTTAAAAATAAAAGTATAATTTGATGGGGTAAACACAGAAAAAAAAAAAAAATTCTCCGGGAGAATTTTTTTTGTTAAAAAAAAAATTAAAATAAAAATCTCAGCACTCATTTAGAGTTCGGGATCTTGTGAAAGAAAGCTTTAAAAGGAGCAAACCTGATTTGCTGTGGCTGTTGCGGCGAAGGGAACACTTGTTGCAGGAGTTGTTGCTGCAGAGACAGTGGCGGCCGTAGCGTTGTGCATCATGGGTACTTTCAGGAGGGGAACCATGGAAGCAATGAACAGGAGGGTGCAGCATTATGGTAAGAGAAGTGGTATTTTTGGCATGGTGAATATCAAGAGCGGCAAGCCATCGTCATGGGTTAAACCGGCAGATGGCATGCAATCACAGTGCAAAGCGAGAAAGCGTGGCGGAGAAATAAAAAAAAGGGAAAATAGCTTATTACAAGTACAATTAAAGGAAGGTTGTCAACACAATCAGCGATTCCCAGAAAAAAGACCAAGGACCATTGAAAACGCGGGTGTTATCTCTAAGAACAGGATTACTTGTGCAAACAAGGTCTCTACCAAAATAGCCCGTTACCTGAGAATTGTTACATGGGAAATTTGTTTTCCCCCAGTATCGATATAAAGCACTCCAAAATAAAATTCTACTAAAAAAATACAGTGGTTTGTACTGGGAAGGAAACTGATAAGTGTTTATCTTAATTTTTAAACACAATTAAAAAATGAATTATTTTCATGTATCTTCATTTTGAGGCAAGCCAGATACTCTCTGTCTTCCTTTATAATCCAATTTACGCATTTTTTTTCTACTAGCCCTGCATAACTGTTAGACTTTATCAGAGTTGAATTACCATCTGCTTTGAGACAAAAATCAGGAGAAGGATAATAATAATTTTCCTGATTTAAATACTACTTTGTTTGATCTAAAAAAAGCAAGGTCAATTTTGTGAAAGTCGCTGCTTTTGCTCATTTTATGAATGAATTTTAATCAGCATCTTCATGGGAGAATTATTAACTTGATGTTTTAAAGGCTTGATATTTTAACTGCTTATCTGAGTAGTCCCACAAAAAAAAAATCACTGGGATGGGGCTACGGAAGAGAATAAAGATTACTTTTCTGTCTTAAAGGCTGTTGCACTGGACTTCCATTTTGCATACCCAAAATGTGAATTCCAAGCTGCAAACATATTTAAAGGAGGAGCGAGATTCAGATCACGGGTTTCAACAGGACCTCTGTGGATCAAAGTAGGCATTTCTGGGAAACGCTGATAAAACTTTCTAACACACAGCAAAAAGGAGAAATAGGCACACCACTATGAAACTTTAAAACACTGATGAAATTTGCTGGCTTTTTTCCAGTATTTTATGATTTTATAGTACTAGACAATATAAAATATAAAGAGAAATAAAACTTTGAAAACTGAAAAGCAGACTGGAATTCATGGTATTATGCTTTTGCAGTGTAGTTGTTATAGCAGGTGATATCACATCTAAACTGCAGCTTTCATCTACAACCCTAAACACTCTGCAAAGTCAACCAGAAGGACAAGCGAACCTTTAATTCTAGTCATTGTCTAAATCTTGCCTAGGATTCTTGAAACAAGTGAATATACATCATATACAGTATAAAAAGAGATCAATAAAGAAATTTGGAACCTACCAATACTGGTAGCGGGTGTCATGCACAAAACTGACCCTGCGTGTCATGCAATGATAGGTGAAAAAAGTGGATAAAGGGAAGAAACAGGTTAGCTGTTTAGAGTTAACATTCAAAGTGAGATTCAAGCATAACCACAGAGAAGTAAGTTAGTTAAATGAAACTGTAAGGTCATTCATAGTTTTGCTTTAACACAAAAAACGTGATTATGTTCTTACTAAACTCCTACCTGAGTACACTGTGTGACTTTCGGCGTGTTTCTGCGTACATACAAGATCCTTCATAAACTTTTTTATTTAGCACTTTTATCCTTTCACTTAGTACTTTTGCAGCAACAGGTTTTTGGTTACATATCATATTATTTGGGGATTTTAGAAATCACTGCGTAACTCAGCTCAACATTGCACAGATCAACTTTCACCAATTTTTTGACGTGCAGCAGAGAAAGAAGTTAAGATGGAATTAGCCGATACTGTTCTGCGGGAGCTTTGCCAAATTTGAGTTTGATGTTAACGTACTCGTTCTTAACACTACACCCGAGGTAGAGAGGTGCTTCTGACCAGAGAATATACTACTGTGACAAGTCCCCACGTGAAACACCTCAAAGGGTGTAATGTTCCAGCAAAAGGCTCCCAGCACACCTCAAAGATGCTCTGGAAAGACTGCTCGCCTGCTGCGGTTTAGTTTTGGTGCCTAGTCCACCTCTAACCTTGCTGGGAAGACCAAATGAAAAAAAAAAATAGCATATTTTCAGGACAGTGCATATAGCAAGCTGGTGAAGGCGAGCAGGTAAGGAGACTAGTCCCACATATAGGCATATTTGATACAAAGTCAAATATGCTTCCTGTATTCCTCCTTAATTACTACTCCAGCCCTTTATCAGACCATCGCAGTAGCAGTGTAACTATGAATGACCTTACCCACAAACAGTCCCCAGAGAATACACAAAGTTCCTCCTCTAGAGGCTACAGAAACACTAACAAACAGCAATGGGAAGAGAGAAAAGTTCTGTTGTTTTTAAGACCATTCACCAAACAATAAGGAGAAGGTGACAAAGCAATCAAACGGATGTAAAACAAACAAAGTGCAGAACTTTGGAGGTAAGCCATGCTAAGTCAAGCCCCACACTTTTTATTAGGGGAGCAAGTGGTTAAGAAAGCAGAGAAGTTATATAAAACAATTAAGTTTTATATATATTCCAGCAGCAAAACTTGTCTTAAAATTTAACTTAACACACACACACACACACACAAGGAACACATTTGAAAATTATACTAGTTCAGAAAATATCACATAATCATTTAAAATCCAACCGATAATGTCATGCATTGCTCCTTAGACCTGGGTGGCATGACACTCCTTACACCCACCAAATCCAACCTTCCCAGGGAATGCAGGAATACCAGACGTAGCATCTTTAACGAAAAGCTCATGACACCCACTCATATAGAGGGGGTTCTGCTTTCCTAACCTCCTCCCATACCCCACTCCTCTCTTTAATGTCCCTTCTAGGTGCTGATGGTGTTCGCAAAGAGCAGGAGGTTCAGCATCGTGAGAAAGGTTTTCCGCTCTGGGCCTGGGCTCCATCTGCTATGTTATCTCTCTGTTTCTTCTTTTTTTCATGCACTTGTTTTGGGGCTTGCCAACAACCTGGCCTTTAAGATTTGGTTCCAAGATTCACCCTTCCTACCATCAGAAGTTTGTAAGATGAAACTATAATTACAACCATTAGTTGGAAAGAGGGATGGACAATAAAAAGCACAAAGAACGAGCTACTTAAGGAAGCATGAGCACTCCAAAAGTCTGGAAAATATCCAAATGCTATTTCACTGAAAAAGGTTTAAACTACTGTATTTTCCCATAGTTAATTTAAAATCCTTGGCAATTGTACATAATAGCGATAAGCCCTGAAAGGGAGTGCTTAAGAGAAGGAATAATGCATATCATACTGCAAATTCTCAGAGTTACGATGTAAAATAAATTTGTGGAAATTTCTGTACGTTTGTAAGCACAGGGCAGTCTTCCATTCATGTCCAAATAGGCAGTCTCACAATTTATTTTTTGTTTTTTCCAAACACTCCCATAAATGTCAGTATGTTTTCTGCCACAGATATTCTGGTGCACCAATGTGCTAAAAATACAGCGTGCTATAACTTACTATTATAAATACAGGGGCAGGCTCCAAGGTTGTTACTCAGGCCTTATAGCAAAATTCCATGAAGTCAATGCCATCTGTGTTTGTTTTTATCTTTAAAAACATATGGGAATGCTGATAGATCGGGAAATCATCGCATGTTGCGTTTTATTCCTTGTTTAACCGACATTATTTCTATAAACTAAAATAATATTGCTGAAATGTCAAGTGGCATTTGCAAACACGTAGTTTTAAACGATTCTGGAAACTCACACTCGATAACATTCTGATACTAAAATACGTAATTTGTTAATTACAAATGAAATCACAGACTTCATTAGGCAGGATATTTACCTTTGGGAAGTTTGGAGTGGGGGTGCCTGACATAATTTAGAGGGTTATGTTACTGTTTACACGAGTACCTAGCGCATTCTCTCTTTCATAGTGCTAGAGAGAAGCCCTGCCACCAGCCACGGTGCAGTTCAAGCCATCTCTGAACGCTCTGATTTTTACAGAGTTCCGAGCACTGAAATGCAAATTATGTTCACTTGTCTTCAGATCACCCTTACGAAGAATTATAAGCCCAGCTATTAGCCACAAATGCTAGGAAAAGTTCTGGTGGCGTTCCAAAATGAAACCCACAAAAATGTATCTGATGCCTCAAAGCCCTTTAGCGCAGCTGCGGGGAGCAACGTGTTTTGCCAGTGCTTCCACGCAGGTATCGACTGGAAGGTTGTGGCTGGTGCTCCCCTTCTCGCTCGCTCATGTGCGGCCGGGGTAATCCCCGCGGCTGCAGAACAGCACCTGAGGGAGCAGGAGGATGCGCCTCAGCCAGGGCACGCTTTCCTGTGGCATCTCTGAAGCGTGATGCTTTTCCCAGCATTTTTGTTAGCAGAACTTAGCCCTCTCGTCTCCTAGGAGAGCGCTGGCAGATAAAAGACAAAATACAGCCAATTTAAGGTAGGAAAAAAGGGGCAAACTTTGGACAATGATGAACGAGGTTGTGAACGTGAAAAGCAGCCCAACGGCACGTTGAAATTTCTGCTTGAATTCTTGTGCTTTGCAGGAGGAATTAATATCTGTAAATATCTGTGCAGACCTCACCTCAAGTAGGGCAGGGAGCGTAACGAAACCTTCTGTTAATTGCAACTGCCTGACATGGAGGCTGCCTAAGGAACACAAAATTGGTTCAGTGGGGATACAACATACCTGTTGGGATAAACGCTGCATGTTGCTGCAACTGAGCATTGGCAAGAGCCTGTTGATAGTGCAAGACACTGGGATTGAAAACGGCACTGGCACCATTGCTTTTTTCAAGTGCTTGTCTCTTTGGTAAAGGGTGAAGAACACCGGGAGGAAAGGCCTGTAAATAAGAAAGTTAGTTAAAATGGTGTCATTTTTAAGACGTTGTTTGCAACATATACATAAATACAAAAACTTATTATTTTTTAAAGCGGCTAAAGATGCCTTGCCATGCATATTAACTCAAAGCACAGCAATGTAAAATGAGTGAAATTTTGTTATTGATAGCAAAAGCATGGTACTATTAACCTAAAACTGTAGCAGCACAACTACTGAAAAGAAAGGCCTTTAAAGCAACGAAAATGGCATTGCCTTTAAGTAGGTTTTCAAATATTATAGGGAGAAAAAACCACTTGTGTTTCATTGCCAAGTATTTTCTTTTTTAAATTTAAATATCGTTTCCTATTATTATACAGATTAATGGATTACGTTAAGCGTTTTCAATTACAGAAGCAGTTTTATCTCAATTCGACTTTTCATGAGAGGATATTTAAAAAAATGAAACCATGTTAGGAACCAAACTAAATCGTCTGCGTTTATTACGTATGAGAATGAGATGGATAAATAGAGTTTCCAGTAAATTAACGAGTATGTGAAATCATTTCCGGTTGATGTTCAAAAGTAAAGCGATACAAATTTCATTAGTTGCTTCTCTGAGAAAAAAAAAAAAAAAGGAAAAAAAAAAAGCTACATGCAAAGCAAAAGGTGAAAGGTCAAAGTACCAGGTCTACAGTTGCTTCGAGAGGTCGCTTCATTGCTTTGGCAGTCGACTGAGTCTTTTAATAACAGGCAGCGAGCACATGATGGCAGTGGGCCAATGGGATTCAAGCGAATTAACATACAGGTAAACAGCAAGCAGAGGTGCATCATGGGAACGGCATTGCATTTGTGGATAGGTGAGAAGGAAAAAAATATTCTGAATGCAATATACAACATACAAAACACTAGGCATGCACAACAACAAAAATGTCTTCTAAAGAAATGAATATTACATTTCGAATTAGTACCGAAGCAAAAATGCATCTACTATACCTTAGTTAAAAGCATATAAGAGAGTAAAATATAGATGTTTGAAATTCAGGAAAGTTGAGTAAAACAGCAGCTTGCAGACACTATTAAGCATCGTATAAACACTTCACAGAGATGCAGAAAGTTTTAAGGATACGCCTATAAGAATTCCTGATAAGTTAGTTAAGTCACATTTTAAAGCGGAAAAATCAATTTGGAAGGCTACATTTTCAAATACAAAGCCCTAGTGAAAGTTGTAATGCGTTACAAATGCTACTAATATCAGTGCTTGCAAGGTGAGGGTCTTTTAATTAAGAGAAGTGCCTCATTCAATACATCTGTGGTACAAAATGAGAGCTTCTCCTTTTCCAGTTCAAAGCAGAATAAATAATACGTCTAGTTACACTAACTTATCATTAATTCCTTTTTTTTCCCCTACAGGTGGGTCATTTAAGTATTTTTTTTTTCCTTGTAACTTACCACATTACATTGAAAGGGAAAAAAGTCTTTCAGAATTTAAAACATATTTTCTAAATTTCGCTACAACCTTCAGTACTAGCTTCAGGAGCAGGTAGTAAAAATACTGCTCTCAGTTCATAAGCGAACATTAACGTATAAGTTATGATACTAGTCCAGCATTACTAAATTTTTTTAAAGAAAATATTTAGGCATAGAACATAGGCAAGAGCATTTATGTATACTTCCATAGTAAGATTAAACTTATGGCTGATACGATGGCATTCCGTAAAAAATCTTTTCATATAAAATACTACTTTCAAATGTTATAGTGTACATAATTCTTACAAAGCTTTAGAAAGGAAAGGAAGATTTACTTAGAAATCAGAATTTTTACTTTTTTTTTTTTTTTTTAAACACAGGCTGATATTTAGCTCTTTTTAGGATGTGCAGATTATGCCTGTCTTGACATCAGTATGTGGAAATAGGGAATAAAAGTGGAAAAAAAAAGAGGACAAGGCACAAAATGCCTACAAACAGCTTACGAGATTAGCTAGTGCCAACAGGGTATTTTGCAGGACAGCCCTTGCTTTGCCTATTCCTTATTCCTGGCTCTGTTGCACCTACATCGCATCCCCCCATCTCTCCTTCAGCACATTTCTGGATCACATCTACGGGATCTGCTCATCTGTCTGGGCCCAAGACTCAGACACAACAAGAAACACCTGGTGCAAAGCGAGGATCTGGAGAGCCTTCTTGCGTCTAAGCAGGGCGCTGTGCAGCCCATGTGCGGTACCCCCCCGTGGGCACCCCGGCGGGGGACATCACCCCGTCTGCACAGGGCACAGCCTCAGACCCACCCTGCGTCCACCACGGATGGACGTCTATGGACGTCTACGGAGGTGAAGCGTTAGGACTGCATTCAGCATTATGTGATGAAGTCCACAAATTCAAATCAGCATCATTAAGAGTAAAGCGTTTCAGTTAATTACCTTTATTATCCAAATGCAGATCTTATCTGATCTCACTTGTTAACTTATTATCTCTGTGTTAATGATCGCCTTTCTCCACTTCTTCTCTCTGCTCTCTCTTCTTAACCTCACCTCCCTATTTTGAAGCTTTTTGCTAGCTTTCCCCTCATCTTCCACAGCAAGCTCAGTGTCGCAGTTTTCCCAGCCTGAAGGCTTTAACTTGATCTGTTTCTAGACCTACTCATCAGCCTTGTTTCCAAGGTTTCCCAGTCTCCCCTCTTTTCAGGCTATCAGACTGTCTGTCCATTTTTCTCTCCCACCTTAATCTTTTCCTTCATTTTGTCCTGATAGTAAAACTTCCTTTGCCTCTTTCTGTTCCATCAGGTAATCTCCTGCTCAATATTTGATTTCCTACATAACTAACAACCAAAAAAATCAATAGCTACAGATTGGAGAGGAAAAGGCTATGGAAAGGAAATAAAGATAATAATAAAAATGGTCAAACATATTGAGGCATAGTATTGGTCTACTGTATGTCACATTGGTGTGCTATAATGTCCCCTGGAATACGAGCAAGATTCACGCAGCAGAGGCCTGCATGGACGTGCAAGGAGCTCCTGACCAAACTCAAATGCAAGAAGGGAAGCACACAAGAGGTGGAAGCAGGGATGGATGGCCCAGGAGGAACAGGGACACAGCCTGAGCAGGCAGGGACGGGGTAGGAGAGCCAAAGACCACTTGGAGTTGAATCTGGCAAGGGATGTGAAGGACAAGAAGAAGGGCTTCTCCAAGCGTATCAGCAACAAAAGGAAGACCAGGGAAAATGTAGGCCTGCCGCTGAATGGGGCAGGTGACCTGGCGACACAGCACATGGAGAAGGCTGAGGTACCAAACATCTTCTCCACCTCAGTCTTTACTGGTAAGACTGGCCTTCAGGCCAGTGGGAGACCAGCGGGAAAGTCTGAAGTGAGGAAGATTTACCCTTGGAGGAGGAGGATCAGGCTAGGGAACATTTAAACAAACTGGATGTAAACCCATAGTACCTGACAGGATGCACTGACGGGTGCTGAGGGAGCTGGCCAATGTCACTGCAAGGCCGCTCTTAATTATCTTTGAAAGGTCACTGCAATTGGGGGAAGTTTCCAAAGACTGCAAGAAAGTAAATGACACTCCTATCTTCAAAAAGGGCAGGAAGAGAGGTCTGAGGAATGCCAGGTTGGTCAACCTCACCTCAGTCCCTGGGAAAGCGATTGAGCAAATCCTCCTGAAAACCATCTCCAAACACATGAAAGCCAAGAAGGTGATGGGGAGTAGTCAGCATAGGTTTATGAAGGGGAAATTGTGCTTAACCAACTTGACAGCCTTCTATGATGAGACTGGCTTGGTGGGTGAGGGGAGAGCAATGGATGTTGTTTCTCTTGACTTCAGGAAGGTTTTCAACACTGTCTCCCACTTCATCCTCATAGACAAACTTATTTAGTGTGGGCTAAATGGCAAACAGTGAGGTGGATTGAAAATTGGCTCAACTGCCAGGGTCAAAGACTTGTGATGAGCAATGCAAGTCCAGCTGGAGGCCACTCACTAGTGGTGTAAAACTGGGAGGAATGGTTGATACACAACATAGGTGTGCTGCCACTCAGAGGGACCTGAAAAGGCTGGAGAAATGGGCACAGAGGAACCTCACTAAGTTCAACAAAGGGAAATACCAAACCCTGCACCTGAGGAGGAACAACCCCAGGCAGCGGTACATGCTGGGGGTCACGCAGCTGGAAAGCAGCTTGGCAGGAAAGGCCCTCAAGGTTCTGGTGGACACCAAGTTGAACATGAGCCAGCAATGCACCCTCACAGCAAAGCAGCCGACAGCATCCTGGGCTGCATATGGAGCGCTACGTCCAGGTCTGGGCGCCCCAGTACAAGACAGATGTACATACTAGAAAAAGGTCCCATGAAGGGTCCCAAAGACGATTAAGAGACTGGAGCACCTCTCCTATAAGGAAAGGCTGAGAGAACTGGGACTGTTCAGTCTAGAGAAGCGAAGATGCAGAGGGATCTCATCAGTATATATAAATACCTGATGGGGGTATAAAGATGAAGCCACACTCTTCTCAGTCGTGCCCTGTGACAGGATAAGATGCAATGGGAACGAATTTAAATACAAGAAATTCCATTTACATGTAAGTTTTTGGTGTTGGGTTTTTTGTTTTTGTTTTTGTTTTTTTTTCCCCCCCTGTAAGCATTATTTAACCATGGTGCAGGTTGTCAGAAAAGTTGTGGAGTCTCCATCCTTGGAAACTTTGAAAAGCCAACTAGGCATGTCCTGGGCAATCTGCTCTAGCTCACCCTGCTAGAGCAGGGGGGTTCGCCTAGACAATCTGCAGAGGTTCCTTCCAACATCAACTATGAATTCACATTTTAATTTAGGTTGTACATTCTTCAGTGACTTTTTATACTCTCTGATGCACCACATGAATATTTGGAGCTACCTGACTACAATGATAGATGACACTGCCTTCTAATGCACTTCACATTTAAGCCGTACACAGTCTACAGCCTTTTTCACAGTGTCTTTCCCCTTCCCTTTTACTGCAAATGATGGGGTCACCTAAGATACCTGAGTAAAAATTCCTCAACTTCAGTGTATAGAAATATAGACAGGGCATTTTCTGCAAGGTCTCAGTCTGCAGAATTCATTGACCTTCAATGGTCTTACAAGCTTTGCCTACAGTGCTCTAACCCTATCCACGATGCTCACCTGTACGAGCACCCTCTGGGCCAGAGCAGTGCAGCCAGCACCCCCAGGAAGGAAAACCTCTCGGACACAATTTCAACCTGGGAGCAACCTGCAAGTGAACCCTACAGGTAAGCATTTGTACTTCTGCCTTACTTTTGTTCTCTAGATCCAACTGAGTATTCTTGGTCTTTCTTGGGTGGCCTTGCAGGCATGTGTCTTTTCTATCACTTTTTTGTTGTTATCGCGATTCCAGTGATTTTTCATTCACTCTATCTGATTGTTTCAAATCTATATTAAGCAAAAAAAGTTGGATTGTAAAGAATCTTCTCTGTTTGGTAGTCCACATATGTCCTTAAAATACTTTGTACATATTTTTCTGCAAGAAGTTACCTGAATTGCAGGTCCCTGCCGTCTCCTGTGACATTAGAATGCTAACATTTCAATTCTGTGTTTCCAAAGATGCTTCATCTTGCTTTGAGGCTAATGCAATTCCAATTACGAATTACTTAAAATCACAGGATATATATCCAACCATTACTAAAGCGCAAAAAACCAAATCCACTCATCTCTCTCCTTTCTTCTTTAGTATATACTGCCTACAAATCCTACATTCTCTAAATGGACAATAAATATTGCACAATAGAAGCTCATTAGAATAAAAAACCCAATTTCCTTTGCTTTAATTTCCAGATGGTATTCACTTTCTGCAAGCACTGGAAAGTTTAACTAAAAATCATCCAGTTTGAAACAGAGACTGGGGATACTATAAGAGAAAGAATATTAAAACTTAAGAAATGTTCTTCTGTTTGGAGGTTTACTTTCTTGCATAACTTACCCTTTGTCCCTCAAAAAGTCTGGTCTTTGCTAATTTGCTAAATACAATAGCTTGGGGTAGTTATATACTGTACTGTATTGTGTTTCTGGTAGGCTTTTTACCCAGAGAATAACTGTATTGTCTGTAACTATTGTATGCACTGCCCACAAGTCCACAAACCACATCTGCTTAATTATTCGTCCACTGCCAGCAATGAGGACAATGATTCTTTGATTTGCTGCCAGTAATTTTGTCTCCCAAGTCAGATCCTGCATGCTCAATTTATTTAACTTTATCAATACCACTCTATTTAAATTTATCAACTTTCCTGGTAGCAACCCTAAGAGAGATCCAATACTGGTAAATGGATGGGCTGACTTCTCTGAACAGTTTTCAGTAAGAGGTTAAAATATCTGAAAACAGAAAGCCTTCAATCTCTTTTCTTCTGATGATAGTTACTATGCTTTTTCAGAATGATTCCCATTTTAGTTTACTACTTTTAAACCCCGTGATTCAAATAACTTGCCCATGACAGTGGGAGAGGCAAGAAAAGTCTCTAGGCGTGAGATTCATCTAACCAAAGTTCAAAAAGATATAGTCAACACTTTTTAGTCAGCAGGGATAGACGTGTACCTACGGAGGGCAGTTCTTGCTCATCCTCAGACAGGCACTAATGGTAGATCAGATGAATGTGCTGGTTTTTCTCCACTACCTATAAAGAAGAGACCAAGGGGGATAGGCTAGGCTCAGATACCTAACTGTCTGACATCTAAGGTGGGGTCAGTTGAATCTTAACACAGGTTTCTTTTCTACTACCGATCTCTGAGGCAAAAGCTCTCTCTTTCCTTTTCTTCCCTTTCTTCCAAATTTCCACATGTATATCTGCCATCAAAGAGCTAAAACAGCATATGTGCCCCTGTTTTCCAGGGGACATTGAAGCTTATCAGTTTTGTTTCTGTTTGGAAATACTAGGGGCAAATCTAACATATAATCAAGGCAGAGAACAGAAGTGGTATAGTGTCATTTGCTTCACTGTCTTCGATAGAAATACAGCATTAAAATAAGGGCATAAAGAAAAAAAGTGCTTCCTCCCATCAAGCAACAGTAATAATTTAATAAATTCTTATCGTTTACCAAAAAAAAAAGGAAAAAAAAAAAAGAGGCAAAAGAGAAAAGAAAATATAAGCAAACAGCATTAAATTGAAGCAAAATAGGCATCAAAGAGCTTCTGTCAAAAAAAGGCAGCCATATATGCCAGCACTTACCATCACAGTCGCAGCTGCCGCAGCTGCCTGGGCTGCCACCGCAGCCTGGTTGGCTTGGTGTTGCGCCGCTTTGATTTTGGCCTGCAAATGTGCAGGAGGGTGAAAATACTTGCATTTCTCCCTCATGCAACGACCTTTTATGTAATCCATACACACGGTTACGGTGTTGTCGTTTGTGTCAATCATTGTGCTGTCTGCCGGATGCGCAAAGCGGCAATCAGTCTCTCCACGCGCACAGTTTCCCCGCTGGAACTCCCTGCACACCTACGTGCAAAACAACACGCGTTGCAGGGGAAGAGCTCGGCGCAACACGAAAGGGCAGGGAGAGCCCCGCGCCCTAAAAAGACAGACCTGCCCCCTTCCCCGGTTAGTTCAAGTTTTTCAGCTAACTCAATTTAATAAACGCTTCATCTTCTTCTGGGAGAGGGAAATGCATCTATTTTACCCTTACGTGCTTGGCTCCTCAGGCAGCTCTGTGGTATGGCGGCTAAATGAACCTGACATGCAACAGAAGCACTCCCAAATGCCCTTCCTTTTTCCTGTCTCGAAAACATCCGGGAAGGATACTTACTGAAGTAACTGCCCCTGCAAAACTAGCTGGGAATCGCAAAATATTCAGTCCCTTTCTGACTACACTTTATATTCTTGCAGCTCCACTGGTAGGGAAGGAGTTCCTCTTGTTGAGACCCAGGGAAGATATGCATCAGACGCACTGTATTTTTTATGGAGTCCACAAACAAAACGGAGAGCCTCTTTAAAAACAATTTTCAAAACCAGGCAGAATGAACATGCTGATTTTCCTAGGAAAAGTGCTCTAGACGCTACTGCTTAGGCTTTTGGGAAAGGACATTCATTTCTGCAAGAGACATTTGGCCTTCTCGTGTACTTGGATCACAGATTCCACTGAGCACCACAATGCAGAGATCCATCAACACCGGGAAGCTCTGCACATAGCTGGGGGCTCGCCCCTTCAGCCTGCTCCAGGGTTGGTAACATTTGACATCTCCATTTGTAGCTCAAGGCTGAAGGGCTATACAATTACCCTAATATCGATGCATAAGGCTATAATATTCCCCTAATATCAATGCATGAAATCTGGGACAGAATTAATACTGCAATAAAAATGTGCTTGTTAGATATTTCATCAAGGCATACCTTTACAGGCATGTATACTTGAGGTATTTTGGAGGAGATGAACTTTACGAAAGATGAAAATTCATGTTGATGTCCGTGTACCAAATTTGAGCGAACGCACTACCTTAAAAATAACAGTGTTTAATTACCACTGGCTGCAAGTGTAGAAATCCTGCCTGGTTACAAGGTCTTTATTTGTAGCAACTAAATTTAAGCATCGTTTCTAAAACAATAGTTTTTCCCTCCAGGATCTTTCACACAGCCTAACAGAGGATTGTACGTCTAGTCACGGCGGTGTCTACAGTACCTCCAGTTTATCAGTCCTGAGGAGTTTCTGGGTAGCAGTTGAACCGGGGACTGAAACCGGTGGACTTCCAGGAACAATGACAGGCGGCGTGGGTAGGATCTCAGTCGGGACTAAGCCAACTCCCGGTGTTACTGGCGTTAGGTAAGGAGCAAAGCTAATAGCCGTGTTCGTTCCTATTGTGGGACCCACTGGAAATGTGGGCTGCAAAACGAAAACACAGACCAAGATGAAGAAAACCCAAGCCCTTAATCAAGAGCTTATTAGTTGTCTTTTGCGTATTCTTTCTGGCACCGATTCACTTTCTTAATCAAAAAATGTCAAACAGCTGGCAAAACACACAGCGTACTCTCTCCTTTTAATCACGTAACACATTCCAGCGGCATACTAAGAATCGCACTCTATAGCTCTATTATTGGAAAAGAGGCTGCCCATGCAAAGGGAGTCGTACTTTGAACCTGAATCTCTACGAAGGTCCAGCTTACATCGCAGGCTTATTTACACATCTAAAAGTAGAAATAACATAGACTTTATTGCTTTCTCTCAATACCTGTTTTCCCTGGGAAAACAAGCTATTTTTCAAAGTACCAGATTTCATGGGTGAAGCGTTATTAACTATATTAAAGCCATATTTCTAATAAGAGTATATATAATGAGCATGGCATGTAACTTCCATCTGTTTGCATACTGTATTTTGCCACCTCCTGCAATTATATGTTACTATGGCTCACACATTGAAAAACCTCACCTATGCGAATGTTTGTGTGCTCAGCTGTCACCAGTGGCAAGCAGAATAAATATTATAATCTCAGCTGGACACAGTATTTAGAAAAGGATTATTCAGGTTTAGCTAGAGTTCATTTTACAAAAAAATTTGATTGGAAGTAATGATACGGGTCTAAAAATCTGTTTCATGCCTTTCTACAGCGAGTCAGTGAAGTCTCGACCAGAAGAAAGAACACTTGTGTGACGCTAAAGAGCAGCCCTACCAAGGCAGAATGGTGGGTTTGTTACCACCAGCTCCATGGGGGGGTGGAGGCAGAACATCACCATGGTCAGACCACGGTCAGACCTGGAAAGTGCTTTAGTTCTGCAGAGCTGACGTTTACCCCAGAGAGTGAAGCTATAATTATAAATGAGGAAAAACTATGCAGAAAAACAGGACACATCTCAGATTAACTTTGTCAGAAATCAAGTTCCCAAATAAGCCGGCAGCTAGAAATGAACCATGCAACAGCAGAACACTAGGGAAAGACTTAAAAACACTTAACGAAGGAGTAGTGTCTTTCTCATCAAGGTGGCCTGCACGGCCCCTGTTGGAGAAGGGATGCCAGCCACGCACAGTATGTAGAAAATGCACAAAAGAAAGCATAGGAGCTAGAAGGTTTATTTCTGGGGTTTTTTTGTTTGTTTGTTTTGTTGTTTTTTTCTTTTTTCTTTTTTTTTTTTTGGGTCTTTGAAACCAATTACTAAATTATAAATGAATGTGAGTTAGTACCAAGAAGATGCTTTGAGCAGCATATTAGCCAGGACACCCAACTGTACGGAAATGGCATCTACCTGCCCTAGAGAGTTAAAAGTGAATAATACTCTGTTTTTATCAGAGATCAAAACTGCTTGGTATCAAACAGCACAGTTTATAAGTCAAGTGCGAGCTAAATTCTTTAGAGCATAATAATGAACATTTATAAGAAACAACGGTTCAACTATGTTGGGGACAATATGTGCTATGTAAAATATAAATAACAGCTTTGTATCAGATATAATTTTAAGAATAAATCCACATGTCAAATGACTTCTATGGAATTTTCTTTCACTTTTTATCCATTTGGTCAAGGCTGAGTCATCTTAATCTGGCAATTTACG
Source organism: Phoenicopterus ruber ruber (assembly GCA_009819775.1). Taxonomy (NCBI): domain Eukaryota; kingdom Metazoa; phylum Chordata; class Aves; order Phoenicopteriformes; family Phoenicopteridae; genus Phoenicopterus; species Phoenicopterus ruber. Next base: position 162,181,349 of record CM020215.1, read on the forward strand.
CGAGACAGAGAAATAAAACCCGGCACTTTTATCACAGCAATCAGTACAGAAGGCATTACGTCAATGAAATTGTAAAGTTCAAATGATGAAATGGGTGAGTAGAAAGAAGTATAATTTTGCCACTTCAATTTTTCTCATAGTACTAAGAGGTAGAATCTATTACTTCATTAAAACTTTTCCTGGTGAAAACTCAAGCAGTAAAAAACTAGGCAATATCAAAACACATTATGCCAATATACCAAGACACGTTTTGATGAACATGTACCAGAAATTCACGGACTCCTGACACCCAATTTTTGTTCATGCCTTCCCATCTTACAGCAGGTGTTTCAAGTGTAAAAACACATTTGAAAAAGGCATCTGGGGTGAGCATCCTGTGACGAAATACAGATATTTTCCTCTGACATGCTTGGCTCCTGTGATAGCCCATGGAAAGACAAAGGCGCTTAAAAAACCAAATCATCTAATCCGAATGCAGACGTCTGAAACAAGCCAAGTGAATGGTAATTAGAATCACAGAATCATTCTGGTTGGAAGAGACCTCCAAGATCATCGGGTCCAACCGTTAATCTATCACTACCAAGTCCACCACTAAATCATATCCCTTAGCGCCACATCTAAACGTCTTTTGAATACCTCCAGGGATGGTGACTCCACCACCTCCCTGGGCAGCCTGTTCCAATGCCCGACATTCTTCTTTCGGTGAAGAAATTTTTACGAATATCCAATCTAAACCTCCCCTGGCACAACTTGAGGTCATTTCCTCTTGTCCTGTCTTATTTCTTTTGATAAACTATAAATGGACCTAGGAAACCCAGCGCAGAAGTTGACGCCGACACTCCAGATGCCTCAAATCAGAGAAAGAAATCCCACTCCAGTGGGATGCCTTACACTAGGCATTCAGATTGAGAAAACATCATTAGCAGCCATGTGTGAAAACTTTAATTCAGATTACTCGCCTAACCGTGCTTTCGAAGTCTGGTACAATGTGGAGCTCACCTGCAAAGGCAGCCCAGAGCAACGGATCATTTTAATGTATACCCAAAGATGCTGCTCATGCGTGCAAGACTCTAGTTTTATGTCACCTTCTGGATTTGAAGTGGGCCAGGCACCATACACATTACCTTAAGATAAAATGCTAAGTTTGTAAAGTGCATGCACCAGCAATTCTTTGTCTTATTCTGGGACACTTCAGATTTCAAGAGAGTAAGAAAATGCTCCCCAGAATGACATTAACCTTTGTTCCTGGTACTGGGATTAAATACCATTTAAAGCTACTCAAACCCATAGACTCCTGAGAGGGGAACTTTGCATTCCTACTTAAATAGCTTACTAGCAAATAATAATAATTATTATTATTATTATTATTATTATTCCATAAATTTTCACCTCCAGAAGGATTATAGGTAAAAACCTTGTAAATCTAGACAAAACCTGGCATGAACTGAATGAAGGAAAAAAAAACAAAAGAGAGAAAGAAAGAAAAAAAAAAAGCAAATGAGTCTGGGATAAAAAAATATATCAAATCTACAGCAACAATCCATTATATCTTCAAATGCAAACACAAATGAACATATCTCTAGCACCTCGGCAATTTCTTAAGTCAACAGATGAGGACTATTTTTACTGATACTAGTTTAGAGAACTTCTGCAGGTCAATATAGTCTTCAACTTTACTTACCAGTAACACCATCAGAGAAATATACTTACCACTGGCTGTAGTGGTGTCCCTGGAAACATGAACTGCATTTGCTGGGCAAGCATTGCTGCTGCAGTTTTTTGTTGGATTAAGTTGTTTCTGCCATTGATTTCCAGCTGAGTTTTTAAATGTGTTGGTGGATGAAGGTACTTGCAGTTCTCCCTTGTACAACGACCCTGGAAAAAGAAGTCACACTAATTGGTCTACTGCTTTTGATGATAGTTTAATGCCTTCGAGCAAAATATTACACCATAAACTAAGCAAGAACTAATGAAATACAGGGTGTTTCCTGGGAACTATGTAGCAGGCTGGGAGGAGCTGATGGCCTTGAGCTCTGCCTCGGTCCCCTACCTCTGATTGATCATTAAGGCTATTAACCATGAAAAAAAAAGAGAAAGACTTTGAAACAGCATTTTCATTGTTAAGTACAGATCACTGCTATACAGTTAATACTCTGAGTATTATCTAGACTGCCTGAACTGCCTCTCACGGTATCTTGGCTAGAGTATCTGGTGTTGCCATGACATAAATGTTTTTATAAATGACATTACACTATGAATAACAAATTTAAATCTTTAAGAGAAATGAAGCTTTTAAGCACATTATATTAAAAAATATTTGTGCGTTCATGGCAGTAAGGCTCTGAAGTGGCCACTCTCTGCTTGTGTTCTCTCATACGTTCACCCTTATTCCAGTTCACTGCCTTCTGGCCTCCTGTTTTTATTACATCAGCACAACTTTGAACTATTTCCATTCAAGTATAAAAGAACAGAAGTCAAGCTGGTACCTTTCGCAGCCTAAATTTAGAAGCAGTGTATGGAGCTAAACTGGAAGGTACACAGCAAAAGGAGAGCTCCTGATCAACCCAAAAGCAGGAATTTTTAGACAGTTATGAGACAATAAGAGACAATAAAAATATGAGTGGGCAGTCACCTCTGAGGTGGCTTGTATTGGAGGAGATGGACATGGAGCACAGCTCTACCAGCAGTGCGTGCTGACCAAAACAGAAGCAGAGCAGCGTAAGATGCACTGATACATTTTCCCCCAGAAAGGGAAATCGTAGGATGCACCAGCAGGTTGTGCAGCTGAAGGGCAGGACCTGCTGAGATCAGAAGCTCCTCGATGACATGGCTCACAAACAGTCACAAAATTTTAAGAGCTGTGACCAGAGGACCTAGAGCATTAGTCAAATTGCATTTGACATGCTCAACTTGCAGAAGGTTAGTTTCCAAATCGAGGCGTTTTTAAAAAGTGCTTTTTAAACTTTCCATTCACTGGTATAAGGGCTTTACAACTTGTAGCCAAGCTGGAATATCTTCCTATAGCCAAGAAAACATTAAGATCCTTATGCAAGCGCATCACACAGTACACACGTACACTGACTCTGTGTATGCATAAGCGCACACACACTGCTACAAAACCTTCAATACACTTCGAATCTCGCAGAACAATAGTGTTAATGTTATACTTTATACTCAGACACTGAAACACTTCTGATTCTGCCTCTAATCTGCTATAAGGTTGTAATAACTACTTACACAGGAGTGAGTTAAACATGTTCAGGAGGGTTCTCCTGCATCGAGGCTGACGGGAATGCAAACAGCTATTTCCACACTATTAAACTATTGAGAACAGCCCTTTCCTGAACTGCGCCCGGCCGCTGCTCGGAGTATGCTAAACAGCAGAGGCCAGAAGAGTTCAAGAAAGCTAAAAATTTAAGGAAAAAAAAAAAGGGGGGGTTTCGGTGCTCAGGAACACTTCTTGGTGCTGTTTTCACCTGCTAGCATAGATGCAGCCATATTCAGGACATGATGCCTTCCTTCTGACTTTTGCTGTGCGAGTCACTAACGCTGTCTGGTTTAATGAAGTACAAAAAAGGAACGTTACTTTGTCAGCTGGCATGACCAGAACCAGAAATAGTCACGATTTGATGGACACAGAAGAAGGCTGGCTCTTCCATTCAGGGGGAACAAGGCCCTCACCTTCATAACGTTAAATTGGAGCTTGCTCAGCGCAGGCAATGAGCATACGCTTCTGTGTTGGCTGATGAGGCCGACTGATTAACACATTTTTAACTGAGATCTATTTAAACTTCATCTATTTTGTATATGAAAGGTTCATATAGCAAATCTGAAAATTAAACCAGCAAAATCAAATCAAACTACTCTACCTGACGGAAATATCAAGCTATGGAAACAAAAGCGCTCCTCAAATAAGGATTGAGAGCAACTCTCAACCACAGTGGCTTTTGAAGTACCTTAAGCCTGAAGAGTGCCTTCAGCCAGCCCTCCACTCCTACCTCTGCAAGCACACGGCTACTATATACCATCACTTCAAGCTCTGCAAAGCAACCCACGGTACACAAAAGATTGGTTATTTCAGAAAACTTTCCAAAATAATCCAACCATATAAAAATGTACTGTCCTCTCTAAACTTATTCATGTCTGCGCCTCATTTACTAGTTTTTTGAGCTTCTGGTTAGCAATGAACGTACTATAAAAGAGCTGTGTGCCCCCGTCACGCTACTATAGAAAGCGCTGTAAACAGATCAAGCCTTGTTGAAATTAAATGACCCAAAATAAACGGCAGTGGAATGAGCACTGAAAATAGTGAGCAGATTAATCCAGCCCTAGCTACCAAAATTAAATAAATTCTGAGACCAGCTTTCACTTTTTGGACTTACAATGGTTGAGGGAAAACGCCTATAAGCAACTTTTCATTCCTTTCTTAACAAATGCTCCATGTTCCTGTGAACTCCTGATGAAATTAGTTTCAGAGAGGAACCGGGCTGATTCCCAACTACTGATCATTGCAAGAACAAAAATTCAAACATGTAGTGTCATCTCAGTCAAATGGGACCCTGGGGTTTTTTGTTTATTAAAAAGTCAGATATGAAGTCCAACTGAGATGACAGCACACATCAACCAAACAGCAGAACAGGCAACTGTACACAACATGCAGGGCTATTCAACATGTTGGTTGGGTCAACATCTACAATAAGAGTCCACTTTGGATTCTTGCAAAAGACTACTATGCGAGGAGACCACCTCATAATCAATACAGCGACAAAATTGAGTGCTTTAACTTTAGGATGCATCAGTATCAAGCCTCTGGAGCAAGGTTTGGTTCATCACAGCTTTTAAAACCACAGCAGTTTGGGAGCTGCTCCACAGACACTCAGTCTCCCCAGTGTATGGCGGCACAAACTCTGTCAGCAGGATAAGGCAGGCAGCAGGGAAAATAATTGCTTCATACAACTTTTAACCTGCTCCCACATACGACTCAGAGTCCTGAAACTGAGGGCACAGACAGATTCGTTTGAAACTTGGTCCCTAGAAACTCCTGTCACCCGTGAAGCAAAGGTTATCGACAAGCACATCATAAATCGTTGTGCACTTCCCATGCGAGTTCACCTGAAAAAATCACGTTCAATGAGCTGTCTCCTTATCTGCAATGGATAGTAAGGACGAACAGACATCAGATTAAATTCCCAGCACTCTCTTACTCCCCTCATCCCCTCTGACCTTTCATTTCTCTGCCTTTGTCCTCTACAACTAGCCTAACCTAATGCATAGGGCCACATTTCAGGGCAATGGAAAGTTTTAGCAGAAAAACAACTTTTCTACTGCTAATTATCCAGACGAGGAACATGCTGTGGCTCGTGTCAGGGGTGTGCCACAGCCTTCGCTCCAGCAAAGAAGTGGGAGAGGGAAAGGGTGCACACCAAGGAGCTGGGAACTCAAAGGACTCGAGTGCCCATTGCCCAGGCACAGCAATGAGAGGCTCTGCCTCTGCAGGGGCAATGGTCTTGGGAGCTGCGACCTGGCTGGCTTAATATCAAAACCACATCCCTTAACAAGCCATGTCACACCATTGACTTTTTTTTTTTTAAATCAATAGATTTCCCTATTAAGAACAACAGGTAGTTTGCCTAAAATCAATGGCACAAGACAGCCCACAGACTGGTGTATATCAAAAAGCTAGGCATGTACTAAGAACTGTAATTTTAAAATAAGCCAAACAAGGAGAGTGTAGAAGTAACACCCCGTAACTTTGCATATTAAGATATGAAGAACCCATTCCCTGTCTACAAGTTGTACGGCCACATCTCTGTTTTGAATATTTTATAAATCCACAGCTTTCTTCAGTATTTTGCTATTGCTCTAATAGTAACAACAATAATAATACTACTACATACAGGTCCAGGCTGGGAATTGCTTACGCATAATAATGAGTTAGTTTTTACTTACTAAGATTACCTGTATCTTTCACAAAAATAAGATGTCTGAATTAAAAAAAAGGGGGAAAACAATGGGGTTTTTTATCTCTCAAGCCGAGAATCAACTAATGCATCCACAACCATTTCGCTCAGGTACTGAATTCTGCTTTTAAGACAGGGGTCAATACATATTCTTAGCATGCTTATCATAAAAGTCCAGTAGTAAAGGTAACAGCCCCAATCTATACAGTCAATCCAAAACTGCTGTAAGACACTTTTCTGCAGCACGACGTGGTGGGGTTATTTTTTTGGCAAAAGGAGAGGCTAATTCAGGTTGGAAGGGACCTCGAGAGGTCCCCAGTCCAACCTGCTCAGAGCAGGGTGAGCCCTGGGGTCAGCCCAGGTTGCTCCAGCCGGGTCTTGGAAACCTCCATGGGTGGAGCCTGCACAACCTCTCGGAGCAATCTGATCTACTGCTTGGCTGTCCTCACGATGAAGATGATTTTCCTTACATTCAGTCTGAACCTGTCTAGTTTTGGCTTATGCTGGCTGCCTCGTGTCCTCCCACCATGCACAGCTGTGAGGAGCTCGGCTGCACCTTTGGACAACCTCCTTGTCCTTGAAGGCTGCTCTTACAGGAGGAGCATCACCATGCAACGTCACCATGTAGTCTTCTGTTAGTGTGCCTGTCTTGGGTTTGAACCCTAAGGGATACATGTTAGGTTTTTTAAACCATACCAGCTAAATTAAGACTCCCTCTACACTTTACCTCATACTTTGGGAAGGCAGCAGCCATGGTTACCCGCCAGCCTATCAAAGAAACAGTGTTATCCATCATCAAACCAATCTAATTATTTATATTTTCCTTAAATTGTTGAAATGGGGAAAGTCCAGCTTGAAGCTGAGCATACAAATCCAAAGTTAATTAAAGCAATTTATTCATACTATTAGTGGGAAATAACAGAGCATGCCTCCTCCACCTCACACCATAGCCTAACATCTGACACGGGACACCCCATCACCTTTAAAAGACAGGTTATCCGATGAGGAGCAGAAACAGGGAGGCCTGCGTCATTGCAGACGTCTGTCCCTTGCTCCTAACCTCGCTCCCCAGGGTGCTTCCAGCTCCCCCCACCTACCTCTGTTCTCCCTAAACTCCCACCTTCCTCCTGTACCCCACCTCCCTCCTTCCTTCTCCCCCACAACACCCTCCCGCCTCTCCTAACTATAGACCAGGAAACAACTCACACGATAAATATAACTTGCTCAAGCCGTGCATGTCCTGAAGGGCCAGCCAAAAAGCGCACGCGGCTGGCAGACCACGCTCGGGAGCGGCTCAGTGCACGCTCTAGCCTTCTCCTTAATGGGGTAGTAATTTGGATCTCTCTCTTCTACCCAGACACTGATTTTTTGCATAACCAGTAAGAACTCTGCAATATGTGTTTGAGATGTCTGCTTCTAGCAGCTTCACTTAAAATTGGCCAGGGCGTTCAAAAGTTATTAGGGTGCGAGGGTGATGCTGGCAAAAATATGGATAGTGCAATTATACAAAACCTGTTTCCTTAAGAAAACAAACTAAAACTAATAAATGTAGATGAAATTGTATGATCTCCCAGGATTAAACATGCAGTCTTATGGGAGGGAAAAAAAAAAGTGTATGACTTCCAAGATATAAATGGTTTTAGAAGGCATCTGAACAACTGGTTCTACAAGGGCAAAAAGATTTTCTGGTTTCCAACTAGACACTCTGAGGTCCAAACATTTGCTGGAGTTAGAAAAGACACACTACAAAAAACCCCAAAGAAGTAATAAGCACCTGATGCCGCAACTACCTCTCCTACTGGAAAAAAAAAATGCAAACTTGCACATGCTGGTAAAGATCAGATCACATTTTAATAAACTAATGCACTTGCAACTGTGGGCATGCTAGCTAGCTAGACATCACCTGCTTGATATTGATATTAGATACCTGAAGATATTACATACTGTTCAAACCTTGGCAGAGCAAGAGCTAGCACAAGCCGCTGTCTGGAGCGGTGGCAGCACACAGCAAGAATAGCCGCAGAGACAGCAGTGTCAGCAGCTGTGGAGGTACCTAAGCCGTAAATACTCCCTGGAAGAGTTTCTGACAAGGGCAGAAACTGTTTCTTCTCCTTGGATTTCTGCTCGGCAGCCCTCAGCAAATTCTGGTTGGGAACGTGTGTGGCCCCACCCAATCAATTTAACAATTTCACCATTGCATAAATCACGAGCTTCTCAATTCCAATAATCCCGGCTCCCTGGGACTAAAAATAGACCCAGTCAATAGGAGGGCAGGGTATTTTGAGATACTTAAGCTTCTGTTCCTGTCCATAGACAGCCACGCTAACTCTACCACCCGAAACATCCAGTTCAAATGTTATTTTTCAAATGCAGAAATACCAAAAAGGAAAAAAAAAATCTAAAGAAAACACTGACTGTGTATCCATATGCAGAGAGGGATGATTCCTCTTGTTCTAAGGACTTGCATTTATGCAGTTCCCTATATATTTCAGTACATGAGAGCTCAATCACCAACAGCACCTTCAACACTCAAGGAAAACCACTAGACTTCAGTTTGGACTGAGTTAAAAAGTATTTTCCATCTACCATCACAATGCAGGAATTCATTGTCCTATGGCAGGTCTAGCTGCTTCCTAACTACTCTCAGAAAGTAAAAAAACAGATACCACGCCTCCATTAAAGTATTCCCTTGCACTTGCTGTGAATATGTACCATCTCACACAATCTGTAGGACTACACATGTCCGTAAGTTAAGCATAGGTGCAAGGATTTAGGGGATTTAGTTAAGCCTTAAGAATGACTATCATAGATTTTGAAAATGTAACTTAGCATTTTATATTCTTCTAAGGTATACAAAAAAGCTTCAAAACATTTTTGATTTTGCATAACTTCACATCTAGAGTATGTTGACTTGCAAATATGCATGCTTATGAGAACATGATTCCTTTAGCTTAAGTAGAATCATATCTAATTTTATAGAAAGAAATGGAAATCAGAATAAGATCCCCTATCTTGAAAATGAGGCATACTTGAACTACTGAGGAAAAAAATAATTTCAAAGGCCAACTGTATATGTAACAGTAAGAATATTAAGCTTTTGATGGAGAGTTCAAATGCCTCAAACTTCACTTGTTGCCACACACCTTACTAGCACAAAGACCTAGAGGAAAAAATGTATTTCAAAAAACCATAAGCATCTCTTATATTACACTTGAATCTTTCAGCTGCTCGATCTATTTTCCGGGGAAAATAAACCCAAACCAAACAAAAACCACTAACAAAAACAACTTAGCAACTGCCCTGAGAAATTAACTCTGTATTTCTAAAGCCACCTTGCAAGTCCGCCCACCGAAGTTAGAGAGTGTGCATACATATTTATACGCACCTACACACTTCCGTTTCAAAAAAAGTAGAAGGCAAATTCACTTTCTTACTTTAAAGTAGAAAAGGAAAAAAGGCAAAAAAATCTCAGGTGCCTTCAGCTTGATTCAGTTTCCAACAAGCTAAGAAAACCCATTAGCTGCTCTTCTAATGGTTTCAATTATTTGTAAGAAACTAAAAGCTGTAAAATAAAATGACATTTTATTCATAAAGTTAGAGAACAAGAACTGCCTGTAACCAACATAAAAAATAGAAAAATACTGAAGAAAAATTGAAGTCTTAGAAAAAGATGGAATGTCTAAATGATGTAAGAGTCTTTAGTGTTAAGACTTAATAGGAGATATTATTTAAATGGAAAAAGACAAAATGTTCTACTGAAGGCACATTGCAATGCACAAGAGCTCCGAGTGTCTCAAGATGCTCTTTCAAACAATGTTGAGAAGGATGGCTATAGAGAATGGTTTAATAATTTGCCTTGCAATATCAAGGGAAGTGTACTCAATATTAAATTGCTCAGAAGAGAAAGAACTCAAGCAGATACTGCAGATGCCAAAAAAAAAGACACTTATGAAATTGTAAGTCGTTTAACAAACATCCTCGAGATTACTCTAACAAATAAGACAAAGAAAATTCAGACAAAGAAACAACAGTTTAAACTAATGTCAATTTATTTTATTTCTGTGTTTACTGCCTCAAAAATAATTTGAGAATAATAGGGAAATAAAGATTATTTCTTTCTCAATTACGTAGCTCCTTTTCTTTTCTTTTCCCATTTTCCCCCCTCACTGGCACTCAAAATCTAAACCAGTTATTTTTATCTCAGCTTCATGTTTGGCTACCAGCTCGTGAATGTATCACAAGCAACTGTGGACAACCCTTAGAATAAACCTTCGCTCTAATGAACACAGGCAACTTACCTGGAAGAGAGGCAGCCAACCCGTAGCACAGGGGAAGCCCCCTACAGAACGAAAATAAAGCAAGCAGAGGGAAGCGTGACCTTGTTTAGTTAAAATTCCTCAAATGTCGTTTCTATTACATGGGTGGTGAGACTCTTCACAGGATGCGAAGCCGCCTCGCGCGGGCTTTAACAAACATACGGCTCCTCCGTGGAAGGACTAGATGCAGCCTCTCATGCGACGCAAGACGGGCTGCAGTAACACAGGGGTGATTTAAGCCCTCCAACTCTGCCCACTTGGAGAAGTCAATGTATTCACAGATTCCTGCATTATAATGAAATGTCTAAAGACAGAAAAATGTCTAAAACCTTTATGGAGTCTCATGAAACAGCATTACACACAGTTAAGTGATGGCTGGGCAGCTTTAACGCACCCACTCATCACAAGGATCAAGTGTTTTCGTGGAAGACAGAAGAGAGCTGTGTAAATTGCAGGTGGGACCACGCGGTAACTCAAGGCGACATGGATTTTTTGCTGGTAAACAACATACTCCACCATTAAGTTTAACTTGACTGAACTGTAAAAGAAGAAGAAAAAGCTTGGAAAGCGGCAATTTTCAACTTTCCTCAATCAATCTCAAGAGCAGACAAAAGTCATTCCAGAAGTAACGCCAGTAAAGGAAGGTAAGTTGTTTGACTGCAGGTCAGTTGGCAAGAGAAAAGGCAACAGCAGTGTAGCAGAAGAACAGCAGAAGACCAAGCAAGAAGATGGGCATGGCATGGCGTCACGTCCTGACGTACCTCTTTCCTCATCTTCTTTACAATTCCCATAAAAGCCTTCAAGCAGACGTATGCCGACTTTAATGCAAGCTTGCTCATATGAACAGACTGAGATTAAACTCCCTTGGTTTGGAAACACCACTTTGCAGTGAAAAGGTAGGCAAAGATAACTGCAGAACTGACAGTCAAACCCGAGACACCTTATTTGTCTCTTGGTGGCCTGTGAAGGCCTGTCTCAGCACACAGACTACACCTTCCAACGTCCATACCACACATCCTCCACGGTAACCAGGTTAGAAAGAGTGAGCAAGTAGTGAGGACAGGTCTTTGCTGCTGGGATGCCTGTGAACCCAAACGATGAGCAGCCCAGCAAGGACCAGGCAATGGGCTGGTACGCTGACAACGGTTCCCTCAACAATGGAGTGGGAATCTTAACGCGCCTCAGAAAAAGCCATAAAATCAGTTATATGGCATCAAAAAGGAGCAGGAGATGCCTTGGCAGTGAGGACGCTGGCTGACCAGATCAGAAGGAAATGGAGGAGAGTGCTGTAAAAACGACCACGTTAGCCTCCTACAGCGAGTCACCTGCCCAAGGGAGCCTTGAGAAGATGCTCATTGAGAGTTGCAGTGAATCAAAAGAGATTTGGAAAAGGCCCGTTATTTGGAAGAGTCCCACCATATGGAAAAGGTCATCAGCACGATGTAGCAAGTCCCTTACATACCAAGGTGTGCTATGGAGAAGGACGGACCTAATGCCAGGAGCACCTTGGCCACCGGCGTGTCACAGCCCCAGCTCCCGAGCTGGATGCCCAGCAGCCATGAACTGCTACGGGGGGACCTGATCTGCTGTCGGCGAGTCCCTCTGCGCTCTTTGCGGGATGCTTTCACCCCGGCCAGGCCACCCCGCACCCATGTGTGCACCCAACAACGCGCCGGGGCTGCCAGTCCAGCTGGGGCTTGCCGGGCCTCTTCCTCTTGGGGATTTCACACTTTCTTGGCCAATCACTTTACAACAAAAGGAAAAAGCAGGGCCGAGTTAAATAAACAAATGCCGAGGACACCTTACGTAATTGCAGGGGTGAAAAGTACACTGTCTTGTCCCTCTGCAGAGGAGGAGTGTTTACTCGTCCTCAGCGCAGCGCTGGAACCGCAGCCGCGTTATAATAAATCATCGGCTTCGCTCCCAGGCCAAGCCAGCGAGGGCGGAGATCTGACACAGCTCCAACTCACTGGAAAGTTGCTGAAAACACACAGAAACTTCTCGGTGGTTTAGAAACTCGCCTGGAACTGCATTAAAAACACAAATTAAAGAAAAAACTCCTAAAAATGAAAATATATTTCCATTCCAAAGAAGAATCACACATTAAAATCCCCATACTATCTAAACCACACGAGAAGCTGCAAACAAATTATCTAGATGAAAAGACACCAATCACTATGGACCACCTACAGAAGCAACCAAGTGTGCCCGCCTGAAAGAGCAAGGTAGCAGGAACCGGCCTATAGCCTTCCATACCCAGTTTGTGCGCCCCTCTGCGGGAATGGTTTCTTGAACCAATAGTTTCAGTTCGATATTTTCTTGCAGTCCGACGCACCTCGGATTCTCCCTTCAGGGAATGGGAACAGCACTACTAGCAGGAGGGCAAGTGAGACCCCAAACCGAAGCAACAGTGCATGAGAGTTATCTGTGAGAAATACCCAGAGAAGCAACAACCTAGATCAGCTAACAAAAAAAGGAGGAGGAAGGCAGCAAGAGGTCCAGAAATTCAAGCAAGAGGAAAGAATGAAGCCTGGCTCCCAGTAACCCAAAAAAAACCCCTTTTCTTTTTGCTGAAGGCGATCTGTCCCCTCCACACAGTATAGAAGCTTCCAGAAGAATTAGCAAAATAGCAAGAAGGATAATGCCTTGTAATTTATCTCAAATGTGAGCTACAAATTCGCAGCTAATCACGGTTATAGAAAAGATAAGACACATTAGGTGTCTTATTACCTTCCGTGAGCTATATTCATCAAGTACTAGCATATGGATGCGGTCTTGGAGTGTTATACCTTCTCCAGACTGGTGAGGGCAGTAATTACTTCTCATCCTTAAGACAGATTCGCGCCAATCTAAATAAATTCTAGTTAACTTGAATGAAAATATGCCTCTAGGTTTCCAAGGCATATGCCATGACTTCATGGGAACGCATGCACCGGACTCCCTACCAGTTATTACACTGCACTGACACTGTCCGTAGATCCGATGTCCATGGTATATGTTCATCAGTGTCGTGAGTATGCGGTGATACCTCAATTACATGACCGCATCGCTATTTTACACAGCCTTCTTTCCCAGAGAGCGAACAGGCAGTCAAATGGTATTTCTTTTAACCCTGACAGTCAGTGGTAGTAGTACTCTAACGCACGTTCACTATCTCGCCTGAATACAAGATATTCACTTCCTTTTGGGCCTACCCATAGGGCTGGCTCTATAGGAATGACTCCATTAAAATTACTAATGGATTTCTCAGCTTCTTATGAGACTAGACAGCATTACTCCCACTCTACACAGAATAAACTGACCAAATATGGTTAAAGAACTGAGAAATGCCTGCAGTTTTTGGCTGCAGATCCTGCCCTCCTTCCACTTTGCCGTTGCATCCACGTGGCACACGCAGGTGCTCCACTGGACTCCTACGCTCTTGGTTTTGGGAGTCCCCACCTAAGGGCTAGTGGTGAAGATGCCAATTTCGGGGACTCACTCGCTGGTCTCCAGAGGAGCAGTGAACGCCTTGACCAGGAGCCACCTCCTGCCAACTCTGCCACTGCCTGCCTCGCTGCACCAGCACCCTTTGGATGAGACCTGACCCCCTCCATGCCATCCCCTCTCCAGAAAGCTGTCTGTGACGCGTACCCACTGAGGCAGAGGAAAATACAAGGCTGGAAGAGAGTGCACACTAACGTTACCTGCAGCATCTCAACTCTTGGCTCCCACCCAGTTCACCTGGGCAAACTCCACCTTGTCCCAGCGCTCCTCTTCCTCTACCTTTCCTCGCCTTTGGCATCACCTCTGCCTTGCTCCTGGCACCAGCACCTGACACACTAGACGGAGCAAACGCAGAGACAGCCGTGCTTGGTCCTCGGTCTGAAGCAAGCTCCACGCACACGGCCTGTCTGATCTGCACGCTGGCCTGCGTGCAGCCTCTGCTAGGCATGCGTAGATGGCGAGTTTTCACACTTACAAAACGACCAAATTCAGGTGAATTTCACAAAGATAGCATAAGGCAAATTACTGATATCAGACCAACGCTTCTGCTGCTAAATCTCAAGGTTCAGAAGTAAACAATGAGAAATCAAGTTATTATGAACCAGTTTTAAGAAATACTTAGAAGAAAACCAAAGTACTTAGTCTCAGCTGCTCTCAAAATGGTTGAAGTGTTTCACTGAAACTTTAAATAAACACTCTGAGTCAGTCACTCATATGTTTCAGCCCAGATAATTGCATTTTGAGAGACTTACAAACCGCAGAAAAGGAGGATATTATTTGGAAGTGGTGGGCAAGATTAATCCAGGTGATGACGATGGCACACTGTCGGTAATGACACACTTATGCGTGCCTCATCAACACCCCACCAAGGCTAATGATCGCAGCCACTCCAAGCAGGAGAAAAAAAGTATTTAAACACAATGACAGTAACACAAAACATCAGTAACATGTTAAAAACGAAATCTGCTGGACCATTTGTCCAAATACTTTAATGCAAGTAGTCATTACAGTCCCCAGCTGATGCATTCCACAGACAGAATAAGAGTTACCAAACAGCATTTTGGGAGAGCATAATGCCTAGAAGCTTTATACAGATTTCAAGGCAAACTCTTTGTTATATTTCAAATTGCATCGAAAGGGGTCATGTACTATTTACCAAGTCTTTCCAGTGTCACAGCAAAGCCCAAATGATCTCTGCAGAAAGAAAAAGTCATGACCATTTGACTTGAAGAAGGACTTCCTCTGATTTGTTTTCTTCAACATTTGAAGAGATACCTTCCCATCCTAACTCTTAGCAGGTAAAAAGTTCATCAGTATTGACAGACTAGTACGAGATCTGCTATAAAATGTGCAAAGCCATTTGGATAAAGGAACCACCTTTGTGACTTTTCTCCTTCCCCTTAAAGCTTCTACAGGAGACAGGCAGGCTCCTCTGCAACAGTGACAAACTGGCTGCTTTCAGTGTCTATCTCCTGGAAGCCTTCACAGGTTTGGCACCACTCTCATCTGTTTCTCAGGAGAAACTAACACAGAGTCTGAAATACTGTTCTCCAAACAGGAACCAAAGGACCACATAATTTATGACTTTCCTTTGTGGGTAAATTGTTTTCACTGCCTGTACCTTATCTGAGCACCAGTCACAAGACGGAGATTCCCATCAAACATCTTTTTGTCAAAATGCTTCCTTTGTTTGGGTGCCAAGGAGGAAGAGGCAGATGCGGTCAGAAGCCGAGGCACAGCCAAGGCTTCCATCACTGCTTTTTACGCCGAAGTGGCAACAACAATCAAGTGAGAAACTCTAGGTGAAGATTACACCACCCGCGGCTGACAGACCTTCTCCCTCTGCTCCCAAGCAGGAGTGGACAGAATGGAAGCGCTGAGAACTTTCCTCTCTGGAGCAGGACGGAGGAGAAACCACAACCATCAAGTTCTCAAACTGCACACAGAATTCATGAAGGTATCTGGCTTACCAGCTGGCCTGGTGGCTGCTGAGCCATGTCTTCATCATTCCCAGGAGAATCGTTCAGCACAGCTACATTGCAGGACTTTGGTTTAAATATTCTTCATAAATGTCACAAAGCATTTAAACTAAAACTCCACAAACCAAACCAAATTTTATGGAAGAAAAAAAATGCATAATGATCTCATGCTTTTCACAAGAGTGGTTCTTTCACAGCCAGGAACCATGAAGTATTGTTTCTATTTTCTATTTTTTATTTGTCTGATACGCACATCATAAAGTGATTAAAATTGCCGAGGCACGTCAGATCGATCTGAAGGACATTCAAGTTAAATGTATATGGTATGAAATGTTAATCACAATTGAAAACAATGATGATTCAGATTTTTCAAAAAGCCTTTGTATTGCAGACAGTCTGGAAAAGAAGTATTTACATGGCCAGATCATGTTTTTTCTCATCCTGCTGCTTTTCAGTGAAGAAAAATGTGATGGATGAGTACCATTCATCAGGACAAATAGTCAAAATATGAGATCACTAACCAGCATCTAGACAGGGTTTAACCAACTCCCTTGTTTAATCATTGGGGATTCAGTGTCTGGATGGAGAGAGGGGGGAGGAGTTCAGACGATTCCACTAATTTAACACTAACATACTAAAACATTTAAAACATTTTAACCATTTAACCAGCCTGTAGTACCCAGCAATATTCATCATGGGTTTCCAGCACAGCAAGAGAGGACTCGCTCACCAACAGTGGCATATGTATCTAGAGCATTTTGCATGGTAGCAAGCAAAGACTAGAGCCAGGCTTCCTTGGTCAATGGTAAAGGAAAATCTGCTCAAAAGATCAGCTCCTGATACAAGCTATCATTTATCTTCCTACCAGTCCATTCAAAAGCAATCTACAAAGTACAACTCTTCAGGCTATCGAATCCCTACACTATACTACTTAGTAAATAAATAAAATAACGAACTCAAAAAGAAAGATCTACTTTCAAAGATGTTTTCACATCTTCAGGCCAGTCTTGGGGGCATATAAGCTACTCTGTAAAGGCAAGTATCAGGGTATCCACAAACACAGTATGGAAACCTAAAACTCATTAGGGATCCTCTGGAAGACCTATGAGCCAGATGGAGCATCTTCATACGAGGCCAAAGCTCTGACCCCAGGCACTGTCAAATAGATCGCAAGCACGCAGATAAAAGATGCAAGAGGTTGGAAGGACTGCATACATCTCCCCTCATCTGTAGGCAAGCCATACACTACAGGATTTGTGGATTATAGATAGGCAGACCAACCACATACAAAAAGTGAGGTTTTTATAAGGGTACATTTATACCTCTAAAGATACGGCCTCTGATGGAGAGATTGCTTTGGAGACGAGTTAAACATGAATGCACCCCAAGCATGCTGTTATTAGCTTTCCAATTATTTAGTTCCATTTGTTTCCGTAGATTTTTAGGTACCTTAAAAGCAGACTGATTAGAAGCATCTTGCCTTCCTACAGCAGATCATGTGGAATATAGTAAATAACCTCAATCTTCCTTGGCAAGTAACTTCAGTAGAAAGGAAGAAACTGCCAATGGGGAAAATGTCTTTTAATGAATTTTAAATTGACATTGAGACTACAGCAGTGCTGTTAACATTTTTCAAGAAAATTGTCTCCTGCAGTAGATGTCACCAGACTTTTTATTTATTTTACTTTACCATCCCACACTGAAAGCCCAGTGTTTCATCAGCAAGTATTTATCCGAATTCTTTTCAGCAATGGTAGTCCCAGTCTCAAAGTTTCAGTGAATAGAGAATGCCAAATGAGCTTTAAATGTCAACTCTGCTTTGATAAGAAGAAATACAGTGAATTTTAAAGGTAACGAAGCCTCAATAGAAGGTTCATCACATGTACAGCCACCCACCATACTGTAGACCATGCTTTATTAGTTTTCCCATGCTATAATCCTGAGAACAATGAAATAGACAGCAAAGAATGGGGATGCATGCCTGAAGGATTCCCTTGGCTGGCCATATTTAACAAATAAAGTGTTCAGTTTTAACTAGTTAAGGAACATTTGATTAGCATATCATAGCAAAACCAAAGAGAAGGTAAGAGCTATGAAAAACCTTTTCAAACATCAAACAGAAATGAAACAAGCTTGTAAGTAGAGCTGCCTGCAAGCAAACAATTTCTGGAATGTACTGGGGGAAGCAAAGGAGATCCCCACAACAAAGGAGATGGCAAAAGTCAACCCAGTTTAACACGTGGAATTACCAGTTTTGGAGGGACTACAGCCCCCCCCCCCCCCCCCCTGGGACAATAATGCAAAAACATCAGCAAATCTGATAAAAAGAAACTTTTCCTCAGCATTAATCGAAAACCCCCAACGAAAGGCCCAATCACTAGGTATTTAAAACATGGCTCTTTGGAAATACAAAGCCTTACCCAGAGTTCTTAACTACTCATGGAGTACTAGAACTAATGAGGAACTTAAGGTCTCTCAGAGTAAAGCTAACAATTTAAGATACATCCGATCACGTTGGAAATGTTAAGCTATGTGAGTACCAGGCAACAAATTATATATCATCAAACAGCTGTCTGCCAATTTATCATGTACTTCTTGCAGACATACAAGAGCTGATAACCTACGAAGACCTCTAAAACATGATTCTAATGCTTTAAATCTACCTTTTATGCTTGCTATTAAAAACAAACTCTCACACACAGTAGACTCAGGTGTACAATGAAGTACTTTCAGATCTCTCTGACTGCAGCTAAGAAGATGATGACAATCCTGCTATGATGGAAACATGATGGCTGGCACTGCTCTCCAACACTCTAAAAAACCCCACAAACTCCCTAATGCTGTAGGGGAGTACAGGTAATTGAGCATTCGCCAGCCTGGGAATGAGCGCGCCATTCTGCAACCATTTGTCTGTGCCTGTGCACGGCCCACGTAGGCACCGTGGCTCATGGATCCAAGCAGCGAGCCGTCTACGGAGGCTGGTGGAGTCCCTCAGCTGTTGGACACCACACCGTACTCCATAGCAATACTCAATGCCCCCAGTTCCCATTGCCTCTTTCCACACGGGCAGAGGGATTATCCAGGATGGCTCTGAGTAGCTGCACTGGGAGGTGTGGGATTGCTGGTGCTGTCTAAAAGCCAATGCCCATCTTTGAGGACCCAGCAGAAAAGACAGCAAAGAACCCCATCCAGCCCAATCCAACCCAACCTCCCTCACTTTAGCCCTTGCAGATCCCACAAAACATGGGGTGGGTCAGCCTGAGCTTTTGTGTTCAAATAGTTAGCTATATGTAAGCACCTATTTAATGGTCTTCAGATAAACGTCATCTTCTGTTTGGAAAGGTACCTTGTATACAAAACAAACTGCACCGGGTCTTTTCTTTTGCTTATGTTCATGAAGAGATTAGGGGCTAACACTAATATTCCTACATCTCTTTAGCTGCCCTATAGTTAGAAAAAATAAATTCGTATTCCAGAAGTTTAAATTTTTCTTTGTTTAAATCTAAAATAAAAATACATGTTGGCATGCCTTAAAATGAAAGTGCTTCAAGGACAGTGGAGTCAGATAAAAATATATTGCCTGTTGGCTAGTTCACCATCACCGGAGAAGTGAAAACTGCTGTTCTAAGTACTGCAGCCAGGAAGTATTTAGGACAGATATTCAGCCAACTTTAACTACTCCTGAGCAACAAGTCAACAAAGCCCAGTATCTGTAATGCTCTGCATTTCATCACCTAAAAATAAAGGTCAAGGTTTTCAAAATTTCTAGCTCCTTTTAAAAATATAAAAAAGAACATACAGGTAGAAGGTGAATGCATCAAATGATAAAATAAGAAAAAATAGTACATGAAAAACACTAACCTTGGGGAAAATAATTAAATCAGATGATAGTACACATAATTATAAATGAGTTCTGATGTCTAAATGGGTAAAAGTACAGTGAAAGTAAAGTAAAAGTCTAGCTTTGATGTCCAAATGTAGAATTTGGTTGAAAATTACGTGAATACAAATCCTAATCCCAAGAAAACAGGAAAGCTTTCGGCTTTACCTATGGCCATGTAAACAGGCAAGATTAATGCCCGGGAATCTTAAAAGACCTCACTCCAAGGCTACCAGTGCAAGACTATCTTCATTATTCCAGTGTCATTAATAACAGTATTTCTATGATTCTCAGCCACATCTGGGCTCCCTGCAGCATATCACAAACCTGTCATTGACTTTAGTGGTATATGAATTAGGAGTACAAAAGAAATTAACATTATAAGACAATAGAGCTCACATTTCTATGTCTGCTTCTTAAAAAAGAATACGGTAACTCTTTATTATTCTACATATTTAAAGGAAAAAATATTTAAGGATTAAAAATAATGTTAAAACATAGAAGTTTCAAAAACAATGTGTGAAAGGTTGTAGTTATGGGCCCTTAAAGTTTTGTTAAAATGACTATTTAATAAAACATTTACCATCTACAGTTTTGTTAAATTATTATGGAATTTGGAAAACTCCTCAGTTCTCTCCTATTCCCCTTCCCAAGCAGCTGCAACAACAGCTACCGAGTCTTGGGTAGATTTTGTTCCCCCCGACATCCCTTTTCTCCCCCTCCAGAGTGAAAGCTGGGGTAGCTCCCCTCTTTCCCTGCTGTTGGGGTCTCCACACTTCTCCTCCCCAAACATTCAGACTTTCTGCAAGTTGCACATTTTATTGCAACACACACTTACTGCCTCTACGCTCAGCAGAAGGTTACAATTAGGAACACTTCTGTAATTACTTAGATGAGCTGTTGTACACCTCTGAGTTTGCCTTCATATTCTCAAGAGCAAACCGCAGACTCCGCTTCTCAAGAGCCACTGCAGCTGCATACAAGTAAATAAATAAAAATCACTTTTTCTGACAAATGATTCAGCGTGTAAGAAAATAAAAACAGCTGTACTGTGTTAGACCAAGGTCCATCCAGCCCAGTATCCTGTTTCCAAAAGCAGTCAGCAGCAGATGCCTAGGGAGTAGTATAAGAACAAGGAAACCATTTAATGATATATATTGAAAATATTTTTCACATACCCTTGATGGAAAGCAGAGATGGAATTTTGACAGAAGACGGAAAAAAAGCAAAAGAAAACAAAGAGTCCAACACACAGACACCCTTTGCAAAAGCATGAAACATTCCTTTCAAAATAAAAAGAGAACTGAGGGGAAGATAAATCTTACAGATTTCCTTCTTTTTTTTTGAAAAGAAGCCCACAGGACCGTGGCTCACATTCGTGAGGATTCGTGAAACAGAATCTCACTTGCTACTTACAGAAACAGTGTAAGCACATATTGATGCACATCGCTGGCCAGATAATTTTTAAGAACCCTTGACTATGAGTGTCAATGGCTTTTCTCTAGCAAAAGGGTCCTCACGGAAACCTACAGGTAGGGATTCATGTCATAATATCACAGCTGAGAGCTCCCAAAGTATTTAAATTAATGGATTTATAAATACAGCTTCAAAAACTATGTACCTCAGACAGAGGGAAAGTCTGTTCCACTTAATTCCCCAGGTGGGGGAACAACCATTAAGGCACCATACTGGAAACGGGCAAAACAGGCTGCACGTAGAAAGGTACAGAAAATGTGGGGACAGTGAAGCGCGCCATGAAATCAACTGGAGGTTTACGACTGGCTTTGTTGGACACGAGATCAGTCCCAGGAGAAGTCATCCATGGGCACATAGGCTGGAGGGGCTATAGAGTCACAGATGCAGAAACCAACCGCTTTGATTAACACTGTTAAGCTTCATATCTCTGGGACACCAGATCTATGTTTTTCAGAAGCTCCAGATAAGCTAATGAAATGTGCTGATGACTCAAGCTCAATTGGAAATGGGAAGAGAGAAGACTCAGGGTATGACAGAAGATGATGACCTTGAAATCCGGAGAATGAGAACAGTATGAAAGAACAAAGTATTTCTAGCCAGTGACATGAACTCACGCATCAGTTCAGACACAGATAGGAAGGTGTTCGGCTATAACCTGGGGATGGAGCTGGTCATGCCAGAGGAGAACATCACGGATGCTTTGATCAGCTACTGACTGACAGTGGAGACACCGGTGTGACAAACCATGGAAAAGGCAATCACAGCCTCAAGGATGTATCAAACAAGGATTGCCTAGGAAAGGCAGCAAGCTTGTGTGGCAAGGCTTCTTCTCTCGCGGCGAATCTCTACTTGCAATGCTGCGTGTGCTTCTGGTCACCAGCATCCAAATAAGATGGATTCGGCCTGGAGCAGGCACAGGCGAGGGCTGCCAAGGTGACTCAAGGAAAGGAAAGCCTGTCTTACAAGCAGAGAAATAGAGCGTGCTGGGGTTTTTTGGGTGAGTAAAACAAAGGCTGGGGGGGGGTATGCCTGTTTCCAGTGAACGTCCCGGGAGAAGCTGGGGCGGCAGGGGAGGGGTGGCGGGAAGGGGGAATGCCCTTGCTTCAGCTGGAGAATAACAGTGGCATTCAGCTGAACGGAGGGAAGCTGGCAGTGAATAAATCCACCCTGGAAATAAGAAGAATGCACATGAGAAGTGAAGCTATAGGAAAGTCTTCTGATGGAAGCAGAAAAAATCCCTCCAAAAACCCCCGCCCATGTTTAGTGTGGAGATTAGTAAATAACTTTAGTGAGGACGTGATGAGGCTGCCTGTGATAAAAACCAGCACGGAAATCTCTGACTTCCACAACTCCCTCAAAGCTATCTTTCTAACCTGTCATTAATAAAATTGGTAGCTGCTAATGTACAGGAATGGCATCAGGAATTCAAGAAGTCCTTGCTCAATAGAGCACTAACAAGCAAAGCACTCAAGTAGGCTCAGGTCCCTCCTGCCTCAACAAACCACTGAGCGTAAAACACTGCAGCAGGATGCTTAAGGGAAAACCTTTGCTGAGCAGCAGGCGAGGTGAAGGAGATATGTATATATAAAAAAAAGATATCACATATATATATAAAATATATATCATATATATGAGATACGTATTAAAAAATAAACAATCAACCTCACTGGATTTTTGAGCCTCCAATTTCACACTGAAGAGCTGCATTACAGGTAAAAATTTAAAAAGGTGAGGAAAGAGTGCATTCAGATGTTACTGTATATCTTTTAAGGGTCAGTTTTGATGACTAGAGAAAACCTCAGCAAAAAAGCACACTTTCCCACTCAGAAGTTAACAGAGAAGATTCCATCAAGCTTCAGCAGATAGCCTAGCATGAAAACAAAAATACTGTGTGCTTGATAGGTTTCAAGAATTTCTGGCATGTTGTATTTTTAAAAAAACTGGAAAGGAAGTCTCACTCCCTGCAGGAGCAGACATTAGTCTCTTCCAGTGCAAATCAGCACTTGTAACCCACTCTCTGCGAAGCCTTCAGCGTAGTGCCGGGCTGCGGGTGCAGCTGCGAGGTGGCTACATGTCCCTCGCTCAAGGGGCTTCTCATGCAACCTGCCTCCACTTTGGGGAGACCAAATTTAAACACCTGGGCCAACAGCTCAAAAGGGAGAGATCCGACGTTAGGTACTACATCCAGGGGACCTAAATTAATGACCTGTTTTTCCCCTGAGCATTGGATTCCAACTTACACTTCCACCACTGAGCTGCTAGAGGTAGACAAAGGTCCCTCTGTAATTTTGGGTATGAATCTCTTCTCTGAGCTGCAGAAGCAATCTACGGCGCTCTTAATTCCTCTTAATTCTACCGCTTCACCCTAACGTATCATTTTTTTCAGTGTCAGGAATCCGCGGGCAAATGGCCATTGTGCTGCAGGAGTGACTCTAGATCCAATGCATTCTGGATCCACCAACTCTAGTGCACAACACATACTAAATATTCTGCATCTATACATATGTATGTGATCTATGCATTCATGGACTCCTAGGTGAATAATAAGTTGCATTACAGATGCAACCTCTCCCAGATATTTTAAAATGCTATTTTTTTGGACGAATGAATATTGACAGGCATGCTCTATACTTCCAAGACATTCTATAATTATCTATAAATATGACCCAAAGAAGGGCTTGTGAGCATAAAAGTTTGTCAGTTTTTTTTCCAGCTATGTTAGCAGGTCTAATAGAAAGTATTATCTCTCCCTACTAACCTTGAACAGCTTATTAGTTTTCCTACGTCTAAAAGAAAAAGAGAGGATAAGTAAAAAAAAAAAAAAAACAGAGTTACATCCCTTTCACAAAGGGGAAAACAAAGGCACAAAGATGTTAAACAATTTCCTTCAAATAACACAGCACATCATGTCAAAAGCCACCATTTAAATAAACATCTTCCAATATCCAAGGTTATCTATTTGTTATCCAGTAGAGGTCTGCTATGACGTGAGTAGTTACCATGACTTGTAGACTGAAGACTTACTATTTCAGCTCAAACCAGGCAGATACAAGTATTTTGCAAGCAGAGGTGTGCTTAAATATACATATAAAGATTAATATCTTCTGATTTACTACTCACTAATTTTAAGATTGGTATAAGAGAAAGCCATACCCATAGCATATCTATAACTAAGAAACCATTTCCAAATACTGTAAATTTTACACAGATTTTTAACCGAGGTCTGCACTGCATCATCAGACAAATGCAGTCTTATAAAGAAAACAGAAAAAAATACCACATTTAGGAAACTGTAATTAAATAAAATTTAAGCATGTCCCCTCCACATGCTTTGGGGAAGAGAAAGCTTGTTAAAGTTACTGTATTTATATTGATAAATTATGGTTATCTAACTGGCATCTTAACTGCACACAGTATGCACATAAGAAGTGCAAAAAAAAAATCATACTAATAAATTTTAATGATGATCCTGCAGATGCCATGTCAGAAAGTTTCAGCCCTCCTTTCAGGTCACTTAAGGTCTTTTTTCATTTTTCTTTGTCTATAGTTGCACAACAAATTTTTATTCTGTATAACAGTGTTCTGCAAGCCAGCCAATTGTGCTACTTTTCCATTTGATATTTCCACATCTATATCAATAAGCAAACTCACTAAGTAGAATTTGGCCGTGTATACAGATATGTTAGGAATTATTTGACCTTCACTTGCTACTTAATTAGCTGGTGATAACATTTCTCATTTCACGTAAAACCTCGCTGGCTACTTTCAGACTCCTGATTCTCATGTGCATCACTGCAATGCACAGCTGCTTTATAGCAAATCAAAGCACACCAAGACACAACTGACACAGATCACAGCAGATCTTTTTGCAACATCCAGGACTGAAAGGCAAATAACTAATTAGAAAGAACAGCCTTATTCAATTACCTAATAATAAACTCCCTTGCTCATTAAATGCATTACATACATTGTAACAGCTGGCACGCTGAAATATCTGATAAAGGAAAACCTGCTTATAGTATTGTTGATGTTTTAGGGAAAGCTGGCTAAATCTGGGGTTTTTTATAGTAGTACTTATTTAAAAGATCATCTATGCATGGAACAGTGAAGGACTTAATTACACTGCAAAAGTGTCAAGTCTAGGAGAAGGAAGACAGAGCAAACATCTCTTAGGCCAGCCCTGAGTAACGCCAAAGACCAGCTTACTCCTGCGTCAGGATACAGGAAGAGCCTTGTGGGCTGCTGCCCTGAAAACAAAATGAGATGCTGAGAGCTCAGGACAAAATGGCATATGGTTCTTACATAAAATGTAGTCACCTCTGCTCCCAGGACAGTTTTCATTCTTTTTCATTAAGTGGCTTTCTAAAGAAAAAATGCCTCCAGACACCTAGCAGCAGAGATGGTAACTGCAAACTCCCTCCTTCCACATGACCTCTGACCGCATAGTCTAGAGAGAGTTACACCTTTTCTTGCTGTCCTTAATGCCTTTTCATAATTTCTGTGGTGCTTTCCATACAATAGCCAGCTTCAGTGAGAGGTGTCACTGCTGACCTACCCCACCTATCATCTGGGATCCTTTCATCGCCTTGCACATCCATCTAAAATAAGACCCAAACCTGCATTCCTAATGGAAACTTCCTTCTCCCTGAAGAAACAGAAGTAAAGGGAAGTACCAAGGACTCAGTGAGATAAATCTGCAATTTGAAAAGGTGGACAAAGGAAAATATCATGAAAACTACGCTTAACAAGCTAGCAGAGGCTAAAGGTAAGGGGGAATGATTGCAAGCAGCTGCTGCTCGGCACAAAGACCACTAGCATCATTAAATGGGTAGTGCTGCGAGCACCGGCACAAGCAAAGGTGGGAGTTTTGCACACTTGATTGCAAATCCCAAAAGCCGGCTTCCTTGTGGTTAACTGAGTTTTAAGGATCTCCTCTTGCCTGCTCTCTGTAAGAACCCCTTCTTTCATTTTGAGAGGGCTTATATATAGGTCTCCCTCTCTCTTTCTCCACTCTACTATTGGGCTGCCTGTTTTTGCAAAACTTGTAGGAACTTAATTATCCTTGAGACTATGATCTCTTTGTCAAATTCAGCTGAAACTGGCCAGTGGGTTCACAAGTTAGTGGGGGAGGAGGGAAAGAGAGGCAGCCTGACTGCATAAGCCTCATTTCTTCAAGAATCCAGGCTAAAAACAACTATAGCCAGAAGGTTCAATTAGAGAAAGAGAGCCGTAGACTTTTCCCGCACTTCGAACACAAACCAGTTCATGCATACTAATCAGCTAACACTACTCTCACTGAAGTAATGAGAGTTTTGCAGCAAATTAATATTTGTATTGATTTATACTGAGGACTGTCACAGGCTGGAACTTAAATGGCATCAACGTGTTCAGCATGAAGCACAAAATCACCTTCATACCAACACCGTAATTTACAGGTGCTCACAGTATCTCCATAGCTATATGCACACACCTCCATCTCTGCACATGCAAACCCCATGCCTCCATTTTGAATAACACTGACACATATTGTATGACCAGTGCTATGAAGCACGCAGGTAAAGCAAGATGCATTTGAGGAGTAGACTGCATTTTCATGACATTCATTATTACCCACTACCTTAGGAAATCCATTAAGATACTCTTTAAAAAGCAAGTCTTTTTTCCCATTTTGTATCAGAAACCAACTACATGCATATTTGATGGCACTTGACATATGTTCACATCTGCAAATGAAGTAATGGAGATTTAAACTTCAGGGGAACGAGATTTCTTTGTTGTAACTTTCATGTTTTTTCAAATGCATAGACAGTATTCTGGTTAATTTCTAGCTTTAAAATCTTCATGAAGAGGTAGTTACAGTTGCTATTCAATTTAAATTTGCAAAAGGTTGCCCATCTTTTTATTTTTAAATAGACTTGAGTTCACTGTCATAACATCCCTGTGCCTAGAAAGACTTTCTTTCTTGTCACAGATAGCAAAAGATGAGCCCAGTTACATGGGTCACAACTATTTCAAATTATTGAGTTTACATTGGCTGTTAGCATTACTAATGGTGAACTATAAAGTACACGCTGAAAAAGAAGTTTTTTACAATGAAGGTGGTGAAACACTGGAACAGGTTGCCCAGAGAGGTGGTAGAAGCCCCGTCCCTGGAAACATTCAAGGTCAGGCTGGACGGGGCTCTGGGCAACCTGATCTAGTTGAGGATGTCCCTGCTCATTACATGGGGGTTGGACTAGATGACCTTTAAAGGTCCCTTCCAACCCAAACTATTCTATGATTCTATCACGTTCATCCCCTTTTTGGTCTCCACAAGGGCATTTTTCTGCTAGAGAAGAATACGTTCAGCCTATACCCCAGCTTTCCTCTCAGCCAGGTCATCACTGTGGCAAATGCATCGTCCACCTTTTTCCTCAAAGCAGTTGACGTCAGAGTCTCCAGTTAGTACAACAGCTAATGCTGCCTCCTGAGAAGGGCTTCACTCTGTTGCCATAGAGAAGTCAGCAGGACCATTTGGAGCACCCTGGGACATCCTGGACCTCTGCATGGTGCCAGCAGATATGACACATTCCTCTGACATGTCACTGGAAAGCCATCAAGAGCACTCTATAGCATCTCATATATAGTATCAGATGCCTCTGTTTGGGCAACTGAATCAAGCCCAAAGACTTGGGTCCTATCCACAGCAAATAAATGCATGTTTATTTTAAAGTGATGGCCTAGTCTAGAAAGTGATCTTAGGAAAAAAAAAAAAAGCATTATACGTCTCTTGACTTCCACGTTACATCTAGCTGAAAAAGTTGGCTTGTGTTGAGTTTTTTATGTGGCAGGGGGTGGGGGCCAGGGGGACAGCCACTGGGGCTTAGTCTAGTGTCCAACACACTGGCTTTTATTTTTCAGTTTGCTGTGAACCAACAGAGAAGGTGCCAGCAGCTCTGTTAGCTTCTCAATTACAACTGAGCTTTTCTTACAGGCACTGTGTTGTCTTCACAGGTGCCACTAGACTGACACTCAGTAAGCTCCTCTCCTGATAACAGGCAAGATGGTCCATGAACCCGATCAATCAGAGGTATAGCTTCACTGGAGAGTGCTTAAGGCCCAAACTGAATTTCAAAGAAAAGTAAATAAATTAGGTTTTTATGAAATTTAAAAGATGTCTGGCCTATGTCACGTGCAGGTGAGGCGGCAGCAGCACACCTGATGGGCTGCTAGCCCAGGCCATCCCCACAGCTGCCGTGACACTGTGCACTGTGGATCCCCTCTCCTTCAAGCCAAACCAACCCAGGAGGAAGCAAGGGCTGAGAACTTGTAACACCTCGTGAAAAAGGGTATATCTACACTGCGGTGACGGCACGAAGTCATCTTTCAGTCAGGAGCGTGGCATCACACAGTGCCATGTTGTGCAGCAACGTGTGAGCCTGCAGGGTTACAGCTGCCCACAGGGAGCAGGACGGCTCCACTGGCCCCTTGAGCTGTCAAATGCACACAAGGGTGTTGCACCACAGCTGCTACATCTCTCATACGTTTTCATGCAGTTTTCCCCTGATTGCCTACTTCCTTCTTTTTACCGCTCAATGATTTGTCTTTCCGAGCATAAGGGCTATCTGACTTTTGGGGCATTGTTTATAACACCTTACCATACAGCTCATGGACAAAGTCTGTGAGATGACAGTTTCTTTTCCCCATTATTAACTTCCTCTTTGTTGTGGTCAAGACCTTGCAGGAATTTAATCCTGGGTGGCACAGCACACCCACAGCCACAAGAAACATACTGATGTGGAAGAAAACAGATGCTTATGATTTCCTCTTGGATTTCAGTTGTGGGATGGGTACCTCACAGCAGGCTTTCAATGATATGTTCCAACATCTCTAAACCACAACAGCTTTCCTTTTTCTGCAGTAGGTTTCCAATACAACCCACCTCCTCAAAAACAAGGTGCCAGTCTTCATATGAGGAGATACGAGTTGGAAGAGGGGTATGGTTGTCAAACAGACTTGCAAATAAACTCCCCAATTCCTGTTGTGTTTATTTTTTTAGATTTGAAATATTTTTCCAGTGCTAGGGATGACTTGGACTAATAGCAACATGGGTCTTGTCTCTGCTAGGCTTTTACATCAGGAAGCTCCCTGCATCTGAGCACAACCCTGTCTTTTGTATTGATGATGCAGTCGAAGTATAACAGCTTGGGAAGAACAGCTGACACCTCAGCTGAGAGAAAGCTACATACACAGGGCCAAGGGAAAAAAAAAAGCCTGGAATGAAAAAGGAACCACCTGCCAGAAAAATAAAGGAGTAGGTGGGGAGACCTGGAGAGAGCAAGCCTGTGGGAACAGTGACCTGAGTTAATAGGGAGCATGGGGGAGGAGTGGGCAGCAAGCAATTGCTCTTGTGTTCAAAATCCTAGTGACGGGATGAGTCAGACTCTGATTGAATTTTGCCTTCACTACACCCACAGACTGGTTATTATAAAGCTTAGGGGAGCACGGGTTGGTGCAGCAACAAAAACTACACAGTGAATTGGTGGGTATGTGAAGCACCCCCAGGTGCTCAAAAATCTGAAGAACATCTGCCAAACACCATGCCCTTTCACACAAGGTTTCCTGCAGCTCTAGCTAATCCGCCTAGCTGCTCTTCGTGTAATCAGACTTAGACTGATAACCAAGCGGCAGCTGCATCTGAGATGAAGGGGTATGGCAGACTACCTGGGAACGCTCTTTGCTAGACTCCGCTGGGGCTTCTGGAAGCAGCAAGCTCCAGGACTTAACTCAACCCAGCAAGGCCACTGTCCAGAAACTACTGAATACTCTTTTAGTCCCTCAGGACACCACCATTCAGTGAACAAGAAGATATATTTCATTACATCCTTCAGTTACTGTTCTTTAACTGCTTTTTCTTTCAACCATTTCTACTCCTAGTGCTCATCCTCCTCCCCAGGCCAGGGGCCAGGCGACCTGCTTAGCAAGTTCTACCATACCGAAAATGACAGTGAAAACTGACGGTAAACACCCACTCGCTCACATCAAGCGGTCGTAACGGGCCAAAGGAGGCACAAGCTGTTGCGACAGGTCTCCCACTTGCGAAAGGCATCTACTCCGATCACCGAGAGGCTTTGCCAGTGAACCGTGCGACTGGGAAGAGGGGCTTCCCATGGCTTCAGAGGCATGGAGGGTCTGGGTAGCTCAGTGGTAGTGTCCAACCAGGCTGTCCTTTGAGAATGTAACTTATATCAAGTTAAAACAAGGCGCGCAGGTTCAAAATCTGACAGGGGATACTAGTGTCAGCCAGGACAGCTTCACGCTCTCACTGCTGCTGCCAAGAAGGACAAACAAGGAAACAAAACAGGGCCTGAAGGAGACGCCCGGCTTTTCTAACAGCCTACATAATGAACTTCAACTGGCTCAACTCCTCTGCTTTTCATAGTTTCAGTTTGAGGGCAGAGATGGTAGCAGCAGGTCAGGACTTGCTCCTCTGAGTTGACTTGATGGCTATGCACCGCCGCTGCAGGGGCCAGCCCTTGGCTCGGCCCTGGCAGCCCGCCGGGGGCTCCTGCCCCTGCACGCCACCACGGGCGGCGGGGCCGAGCTGCGCCTCCGGACTTTGCTCCGAAACAGATGAGACACGTCCTTCTCGAAAGAGGGACAAATCCTAGCGAACGGCACAGCCCACTCTACAGTGAGCAAACGTCCAAGGCTTTTTTTTTTTTATTATTTGTTTTTTAAAAAGCTAAACACTGTGTAACACAACAGTTAAAGGCTTATTTCAGTTTTGTTTGACTCTCTCCTAACCAATTTAAGCCAAGCTCATGGATTTTTAAGAGTGTCTGCCCAGCAGTTCAGCTAGTTGGTTTTTAACCCTACCTTTAGTTAAGCCAGAAGAGCCGGTGTGGAGACAGCTATGGGCATAGATGGGAGGGAGGCAAACAGGAAAAAGGAAGCGTTAAAGGAACTTGTGTGTGCTGGGAGGACTACAGGAGACAACTCAAAAATAAAAATAGACTTTTTTGCAGAAAACAAACAAGAACAGGCGATTGACAACACAGGGAATACTAAGAGTCCTTAAACTCAAAGATAAAGGGGGGATCTTCAGAAAGAGATTCCCCTTTCTTAAACCCCGTTGTATCTCAATTTATGCTAGATTTTGCTGTCTAAATTCATAGTTTCATCTTACATTTAATGCAGTTCTTCCCTTTCCTTTGGATCAATTCAAATAAGTTGCATGGCTGCATGATCACTTGAACAGAGATAAAAAAGGGGAGCTAGCTGTGATAGGACACAGGACTGGATGTAACCATCTCTTTTTAGCAGCAGCTCTCACTTGTATGGGTTGGGTATAACATGAAACGTAGTCTCAGGAAAGAGGATGGCATAATTTCATGCAGCATCTGACCCCTTGCACTTTATTCTGAGCCAAAAAAATTGCCATAGCCCAAAAAAGCAGGGCCTTCAGGAATCATACTTGTCCTGGGAACAGTATTTTCACACAGCAGATTTAAAACAATGAGTCTTCTCTCATGAGACTTCCTTCGAACTCACTGGGGAGAAACATGCCCCTTCCAGAGAGAAGTGAGTGGAAAACACCCACCCAGATTCATCCTTAGGACAATTCACAGGATATTCTCTTCTGCTTTTCCAATACAATAACTGGGGATATCTATGAGACGAGGAGGTTTGACATGAACAACAGAAGATGGTTTCCACGCTGTGCATAATGAAGTTGTGGAAGTCCTCGCTGTGGCATGCTGTGGATGCCGAAGGTGTGGCCACTGCTACTATGAATATAGAGGGAGCCTACAGAGTCAATTCGTAGTCATCTAAAACTGGCCTTGATTGACGCTTTCTCTTCATGACCACACTTTGCAGCAACTCAGACACATGAAAGCTTCTGCCAGGTGGTGTTCTCAGACTACCTGTAGTTTATTGGACTTTTTACAGGAAAAAACAGAGGTGGGTGAAAAAAAAAGGATGCAACTGAACTCGTTGCTCTGCAGGAAGAGGGAGATCGGGATTCTGCATCCCCCACCTGGAAGGTTTCAGCCTGCAACTTCCACGTCCCCAGAGCCCACAACTACTGAAAGGGGCAGCCTGCTTCCCCATCCTGCTGAAATTAGGTCACTGTGCAGCGAAGCAGGCAAAATTCATGGGCCCAGAAGGAATATGCCACTCTGTCGCCCAGGAGAAATGAGTTTGCCCGTTTCAGTCATTCCTCCCCACCAGCTGTAGGCACAGCCCTTGAACTCACCTTGTCTTTGAACAGTGTCACACCACATAACTGGGCGACGGGCAGAAATTCAGCCAACTAGGACACTATAAACACCCATGTAAACGCTTTCTAGTATAAACAAAACTAGCCAATCCTCTCTTCATATGGTGCACATCTACAATCTGTCCAGACTGCCTCACCTGCCAAGTGAGAGCAAGTATCACCTACTTCAAAGTGTGAGATGATCCTGAGTCCTTGACATTTGTAAAACATTTAGAGACCCACAAAGGAATCACAGGAAGGCAAATGACTACCTACTGCATCCCAGCTCTGAGCTCACTCTCTTACAAACAGCCTACTCACTTTACAAAGACTTTTTTTTCCTTTTTCTAGATAAAGCTGAGGCCATCTTAAACAGATTCTTTTCAGTTCCAGATATTTCAACAAAGTGGATGTTCCTAAAACTTCTTTTTTTTTTTCCCTGGAACCCTTTTAAACTTGGTAAACAGGTCTCTGTGTACAGCTTTCAATTACCTTTTATTCTGTGGTGCCAAATGAGACCAGACAGGCATATTCTTAAAAGGCTTTCATGAAAATGCAAATGAACAGTTCACACAAGTCTGCTGGCTCAATAAATAGAACAGTTCAAAGTGTTTAGACACTAGTAAATAGATAAAAAAATACAGAAAAAGCCATCTGTAGCCCTAAAGAAGCTTTCATTTTCTTGTTACCACCATAAAACTTGCAATGACAGTATCTTCAAGATATCTCCTCTGTTATCTGTATTAGCTTAGACAACATATCCTTCTAGTAGCTGACCTGCAGAAAGGGTATAAATCTGAGTCAAGAGAAATAAGACCAGAATTTAAAACCCAGACTTGCCTGCGAGCATGAGAGTTAACTCCCACTAAAACGCACATGATCATATTTTCTTATCTGCAAGCTTTTCCCCTCTCCCCCTCCTAGATGTCACCATTCATTTTAATGTGTGTGGTTTTTAAAATCCAGCTCAAATACAGCTATGTGTTGCACGTTCTTGTCCCCAGACATTACATTATATATTAGTATTCCTTTGAAAGGATTTTGTTCTCTACTACTAGCAGGACAAGAAAGCCTTGAAAACAGGTTTACTTATAGTGTCCAACTTGGAGGGATCTAAATGTGATATATTAAGTGTTACATATCCAAGTTCTTCACTTTTAAATTAAGCTACTTGAACCCAGTGAGAAGTATACAAATATAAACAGAGCAGCTCCTGAAATTCAAACTTTCCAGTTAGACAGGCCTCTTCACAGACACTTCCCACTGCAAAAACACTGCAGCATCCAAAGGGGGGTCGATAAGGGCTCCGAAAAGGCTTTGGGAGGCTTCAAGGCAGCAGATGAGGCTCTGGCTCTGGCAGTGCTTCCTCAGCATCCTCCATCTTCCCGCCCACCGGCAGGGCTCTGGGCCTTGCCATGGAAGTACCCCTTCAGCCGCATCGGGCACAGTCAGCCAGATTAGCTCAGAGACACTTTCATTCTCACATTAAGCTCACGGAGGCCACTTGCCCAGTACAGTTTTGGCCCACGTGGCCACACCAGCTGGCCGAGTCATGAGGGGCTTCTGCTGGAGGGAGCCCTATCGCCGGAGACAATGCTATGACCGGCTAACAGGCATGCATCTGGCTGACTGCTGCATCCATCATCCATCGGGTGCACAGGAATGATCCACCTACTCTTTCCTAACCCCCAGAAATGCCCTGTTCAGAACAGACCAGGACCTGTCCTTCACCAAAGAGCAAGGAACAAATGCTGAGCCACATCTCAGAAGCCCATGCAGCAGAACCTGGCTTGAAATCAGCAAGTTTCTGGCCTGAATCTGAACCAGGCTCATTAGACTTCAGCTATTTCTGTCTAGCCTGGAGCATCTCACAGACGAAGGATATTCAGAGCCCAGACAGTCTTCAAGAGTGAGCATTTTGGATCCTCAAAACTGTAATCAGTCCAATGGGTTGCTGTTGCAACTTTTGCTAGGTTTAAAGTCAAGTATTGCAAGGACAGGTATTCAGAGCCAAAAATCCTTTTTGAGTTAAAAGCAAACAGGGTCCGCTGAATTCTGTTGACCTTTTGCTTGGAACCAACAGGCCTACAAATGCACTTCTTTAATACAGGAAGATTTAGATTCTGATGCAATCATGTTACTCCAGAAGCCTGGCCTAAGGCCACAGCACTACCACCAGCAGAAGTGGCCCAGTGCTCCGCTGGTGCCACACAGCCCCTCTCCCTTCCGTCAGCAGCAACTACAACAGCGTAGGTTTAACCACAATCAACTTCCCAACCTGGTGCACCGCACAATTACAAAGACAGCAGTGGGAGCACAAAGGAGGACGTGGCACAGCATGGAGGCAGGTGTCCCTGGCTAGGATTATTTCCTTCAGTCCCAACACCAGCTTTTGCTAGCTTAGAACAACCGTGAGGCTACGGGCGAGTCAGCATGAAGATGCTTCTGGTCATACAGTCACAGGATGGTTGAAGTTGGATGGGACCTCTGGACATCACCTGATCCAACCCTCTGCACAAGCAGGGCCACCTAGAGCTGATTGCCCAAGGCCCATCTCCAGACAGCTGTTGAATATCTCCAAGGATGGAGACTTCACAACCTCCCTGGGCAACCTGTGCCAGTGATCGGTCATGTTCACAGTGAAAAAGTGTTTCCTGATATTCAGAGGGAACCTCCTAGTTTCAGGTTGTGCCCATTGCCTCTGGTCCTGTCACTGGGCACCACTGAAAAGAGACTGGCTCCGTCCTCTTTGCACCCTCCTTTCAGGTATTCATACACATTGATGAGATCCCCCTGAGCCTTCTCTTCTCCAGGCTGAAGAGTCCCAGCTCTCTCAGCCTCTCCTCATGGGAAAGATGCTCCAGTCCCTTCATCATCTTTGTGGCCCTTTGCTGGACTCTCTCCAGTAGCTCCATACTGGTGCTTTGGCAGTCTGATCCAGCTGGCAGATACTGATACCATGCTCCCTGGTCTACCTGGGAAAACTGGAAAGGCGGTGGCATGCAGGAGAGCGCATGTTGCTCCCCCAAACAGGGGCTCTTCTGATTGATCAGGGGGTAAAGGAGAGTCTGCTTCAGAGTGCTGTATCTTGTCGTTGACTGACTTCTTAGGGAGCAGCTGTAACTACCAGGTACCATCTAAATGTAACACATACCTCACCTGAGACTAAAAAAAGTTCTCTGTCTTCTCTGGGTAGGAAGATGTTTATTCAAAAGAGACTCAACGTACTGGCTATAATTTATTTTTACAACAGGTACACCAAACCAAGACAGTTAAAACACTAAGTCTCCAAAGCTCTAGATATTATGTAAATAAACTCTAAATAATTGCCTGCATTGAAGTGTGGTTCAGTATTCAGCAAGGAAAACAGCTCTTGTTTTTTTTAATTAAATTCTGATTTTATCTATAATTCTAGACTGTTCTGTTTCTTTACATGAAACATTATCCCGTTTGTTGAGTACCAAAGCATTATTCTGAAACTGTATGATTAACACCAGGATTTCCGAAAGCTACGCATTCTAGACTGTTCTGTTTCTTTACATGAAACATTATCCTGTTTGTTGAGTACCAAAGCGTTATTCTGAAACTGTATGATTAACACCAGGATTTCCGAAAGCTACGCATCAAACAGATTTACGTGACTAATGACCTAAGTCCCTCAACCGGCAGTATATGCAAACTGAGCTAACCAGGCACATTCTTGCCATACGTACGGCGATTTACAAACACCCTTCCGAATAACGAAGATAATGGATGCAAGGGTACCAGCTGACATAGCCAAGAGCCATGCACTCACAACGATCCCCAAAAGCTTTTTATGCACTGAGGGGTCAGGCAGCGCACCAAAACGTATGGCTCTGACCCACGTTCGGCGGCAAGGAGCTGCTGCAACTGAAGACATTATCGTCCCCTTACTGAATCTCCCTCTGCCTGCAGCAGGGTCAGCAGGAAGAAACTCCTACCTCCACCTCTGCGGCTTCACGCCACAGTTTGGTTTCTTGGTGTAATCCCATCTTTACTGGCAATTTAACCCAACAGACTCAACCAGAAAACGCAAGACGGGAGGCCCACGAGCATGTTCACTTTCACCAGCTGGGAACAGGGATGGAGCAGCACCGCTTCAGCCACCAGATCTGGGCTGGAGCAAGCTGGCCCCTTGGAGAGATGCCCTCCCTCACTAGGACAAAACACACCTGCTTGCTTTGACTACATTTTTTACATGGTTTTGGACTTCTCTCCACTGAGCAATGATGCTGGTGGTCAGTAAGTTATCTGCAGCGATCCCTCGGGATTTCTCTTCATGGTATTATTAGCTTAGGCTGTGACTCTAGCTTCAATTCATGGGGCGACAACCATCCCTGCACGAAAGTCTCCAGCTCGAATAGCTGGCACTTCTGCCACGAGCACCCTAGGCTGCCAGGGAGAGCAATGCTGTCCTCGGGCAGCGAGGACAGGCACATCGCCGCTTCGGATGGGATGATGCAGCGGCGGCACCTCTTGTGCTGCAAACCCACCGGCCTGCCAGTCTGGGGGTGGCTGAGCCCTGCCGCCCACCTCCAGCCTCTAAGCCACAGCCCCAAGTCTTTGCAATAGTTAAAAACTGTATTTAAAAAAACTTCTACTGACTTGCTTGTTTTTCGTAAAAGCTCCTTATTGCCCATTTGCTGCAGACGCTAGCCTGCCCGTTTAAAAAAAAAAAAAAATCCTATTGGCAAGCAACCAGTATACGAGAACATCTACAAAGAAGCTGTTACAGTTTAGCGTGCAGTAATCCATGGATTAAGGTCATTAATAGCACTCGATGACATACTGCGATGACTCCAAAGGTGCTGTTCTGGCTTGCAGGATATACAGAACGTAACTCCCTCACAAATGTTTCCCCTGAGTTACTTTCTTCTAAATCTTCAAAAGAAGAGAAGAAACAAGAAAACCCTGAAGAAAGATGCCTAGCACAATATCTTGCATTGCACAAAAAAAGTATAATGAAAATAAATTAACATTTTCAAATAACACTGAATTTTCTTCTCATTCACACTGATGTTTTCACAGTAAGAGAGTTCTTGGTGAGTAACTGAAATTTTGATCTACAGAGCTAAATTTAAAAAGCAAGCCAAGACATTCTCCCATGCTCAAAAGACAAAGCCACAACTAAAACTTTCAAAATAAAATCTGAAATGCTCAATTCTTCCCTTTAATTATTTATATGAAATGAGCTTTTTTTCCTTCTGTTGACATGAGAACACAAATGTATCATCATAGAAAACACTGTGTACTCCCCAAATCCCACGGGGTCATTAATCTTCTTTTATGCAGTACACGAAGTATTTTCACAGAACTTTTAAAATAGTTTTCTGAAGCGTGCCTGATCTCATTAGCAAGTCATAAGTTGATGGCCTAACAACATAATTGCTAAATATCCTCCAAAGGAGAGAATCCCTTCACTCTATTCTAAACTTACACAGCTATCTGCACTATCCATACATGTAATTATCAATGCTATTAATTTATCTGAGAGTCCCCAATACCAAGGGTAAACAACTCGTTACGGTATCAAAATTGAAGTAATGGATAGACTTTTCTTACTTCTGTTGATTTAAATGAAAGAATCTGCACTCTTCTCGTATGATTTGTTTCATTAGGACTCTGGTAATGGCCTAGTACTGTGCCACCGTGTATTTTCATTTGCCATGAAACAATAATAATTCATAAAATGTACTCAGAAGAATACAATTGTCCCACCAGCTGTAAGCAATCCTGTATCCCACAGTCATATGCAATTTTTGTAAACAACATACTGACACTGGAAAAGAAAATCCTTAGAAAGAAGTATTTTCAAAGCTTCGATAAATAAAAGTTATGACAAATAACATTTGTATTAATATACATCTTACCAAGAATAAATCACTTTCTGATTAACCTGGTTTAGTTGCGACTCATCATTTCACATTTTACTTTCAGTACAACGTAGTAGCATTTTCACTACACATGTAATTTTTTTTTTCTTACCTTTAAGGAATCAAAGCAGGCAATAACTCTTCCATTTTCAACCTGGCAACTTTTAGGGGGGTGTGCAAATTTGCATTCTTCATCAGAGCGTGAACAAGTTCCCCTCTGAAACTGCCTGCACACTTCTAACGTTAGCCATTTTGTATCTCTTACGGGGGCAACATTCAAAGCCATGATGAAAAGCTGATTTCAAATTTGTAAATTGCTGTCAAGTGAATTATGCCAAAGAAATTTCCAAAACTAATGACGAAGGGAAGGGAGAGAAAAAAGGAAAAAACACACACACAAAAAAAAAAAAATCAGAAAAAAAAAATTCAATTCCAATTGAAAAGAAAGTTTAAAAAAAAAAATGAGGGACGATTAATGATGTCCAACGCACACAAAGCAGAATAAACAGAGAAAGTTTATCAGCAAGCAGTCACTCATCAATCATTAAGTCCCGCTTGTAGACTTTTGGCTGGGAAAAACCATGCTCAGTCGCATTTCTGTCTGTAAAACACGTGAGCCTGTTGATTGTATCACGGACGCACCAGTTTTAAGCCAAGGTCCTTCAATGCAATGGCACTCCTTGATAGAATGTTAATTCTCTGACGGTTGCTTGCTGGTATTGATTACACAAGAAAAGCGATGCAGTCATCTGTTCGTGTCCCAGGAATAATAATAATAATTCTTCCTCTTCTTCTGCTTTCAGTTTCCCATCAACTAATTGGCAAATGGAGGCAGCTGAGGTATCTTCCGCCAGGTGTAAGGTGAAGGCGATGTCTGGCTGGCAAAGACAGGATTTTGAGAACACAGGCGTAGCAGTCCTCGCTCATAAAAGTGACTTGACAAAGGCACTTTTTAAGTCACTGACCTGACAAAACAAATACAGTATCAGTTCACATGCAACTCATTCAAATCAACATTATGAAACCTATCATCCCTTTTTATCAGATATTATAAACATACTGCCAATGCTCCCTTGTATTTCTTTTTTCCAAACAAAATCAGCCTCCTTCGTGAAGTTACGCGTGACAAGGGAATAACCAGTTGAAACACGTACTGCAGTAATATTCTAGGCAGTAATCCAAAAATTGGGAATGATTTAAATAGATGAATGTGGCAGACACAATAATTAGGCATGCTGGTTGTGAAACAATTCAATCTAATGTGCTTAGTCTCCAAAACAATATACAAGAACCCGTTTCCACTAATTTATCACTTGGCCCTTTAGATTGTGTTACTACATTATAAGCAGTTACTCGTTATTTGTTCTTCCTTAGACATGAAGATGGTAGTATTCTGTTCAGATTTTTTGTCTCTCTCCCTCTCTGTTTCTCAAAGCGGGGGGGAAGTCATTCCAAAATTACAGAAAAAAAAAAAAACCTTTCCATATCCAGAAAACAGAGTTTGTTTCCCTGGTAAGCTAAAGGCTGCTTCCCAAAGGCTTCATGAAAGGGCTCACCACTGTAAGTCATCATCCTCTAATGAGTTCTTTCTAATACGAAGCAATCTTTATCTAAATTTTCCTTTGATTAAATTGGCTTTCATGTGCCTTTACAAATACATGGTTCAGCATCAAAATCTAAGACTTAAATATGGAACTTAAGCTATTTGGGGACTATAAAATACCTAGGATATTTTATAGATAAACAGATTTGAAAAATCAAAGGGTTAGATATTATAAATATTTTTAACAAATGACTATATTTTATACACAGACAGTGAAACCACGGTCATGATGTTTCCTCCTATTCAGCTTCAAAGGAATACAACTTTTACTTTGCCGATACCAGCCAGAAACTGTTGATGAATTATTTTTGTGCAAGAAGAATAAAGAAAGGGGGAAGGACTGGAATAAGTGAGGTTTTAAAAATGCATCAATAAAAATAGCTCTAAAAACACTGTCAGCTTTCCCATGCCAGAATAATTACCATTCTGTGCTTGGATTCATCTTATTTAATTGAAGTCAGTATTGTTAGCAATGCGAGTAAGAATTACTCACACACAGTTTCAGGAACGGATCCCAGTTCTGACTTCCAAGCCTTCACATCAAAAGGCTTTTCTATTACTTAGTAATGCTACCAGAAAGAGTTTTACTACGTGACAGATACCTACACCAAAATTTGCTACTGCTAGCATGAATAAAGGTAATGCAATGCTAATTGCTCAAAAATTCAGTTTCAAGTCCAATGTGCAATAAGATGGGTCTGGATGATACTT
This sequence comes from Phoenicopterus ruber ruber, assembly GCA_009819775.1. Lineage (NCBI taxonomy): Eukaryota > Metazoa > Chordata > Aves > Phoenicopteriformes > Phoenicopteridae > Phoenicopterus > Phoenicopterus ruber. The sequence continues at coordinate 162,221,896 of CM020215.1, forward strand.
AGCTAGCTTTACCTGGCCATCAAGAATAATGCGTTGCAAGAGAATTAGTACATTTTTAAATAATTCTACCCAATTGTAGTATAGTGCAGTACGTGAATTAAATATTCCTCAAATTAAATATTCTATCATTGTTGTCCCACAGCATCAATGAAAAGCAAGGTTAAGTTGAAAACGTACAAAAGAGGTGAGAAAATACTCGTAAATGATGAGAAGGAAAGAGAGGGGGAAAGACAAGGAGAGCCTCTCCAAAAGAGCTTGTTGAGCTGACAGCTTGTCGGGCTGATGATTTAGCTGGTTAAATATAAAAGAGGAAATATTCCCCCTAAAGCCACCCATTCCAATTCAGAAATGTCAGTAACTGTTTTCAGTAATAGATGTAGGAGACAGACGGAAATTTTGGGAAAAGGGTAAATGTTATACCGCACACTGCTGAAAGTCACAAGTAGTAATACTCTGCTGGGCTGCATACTACTAAAAATGACAAAGTCGTTTCTCAAGTAGTAGGTGTTAAGACTAAAGAAAACCAGACATTGCACATGGCGGCAAAGCAAACAGCACGTAGTATATAAATGGTAGTCGCCATGGTTTTAAAAAAATGCACACAACAGAATCACATATGAGATTCGTGAGATTGCAGCAAGAATTAATACCAAGCAGCGTTTGGCGGGTAGAGGGTAGAAGAGGAGTGAAATACAGCGTCATCCTATTTCCTATCTTCTTACTACATGAAGATTTTCTAAAGAAAGGGAAGCATGAAAAGTGCGTCTCAAAAATCCGCATCTTGTCGAAAAAAAAAAAGACACCATCTGATTTCTCAAAAGGCGCTGAGTGCTTCAGCAGTTTCTACTGATCCGGGCTTAAGAGAGACAGAGCTGAGACCTTTCTGAAGGAGGTCACGCCTTCAGTAGAAGGCAGGCGCAAGCACGGTGGGGCCAGAAGAATTTGGAGCGCTTCATCTGTGCCAGTTACATGGCCTGTGTGTTCACAGCCACATGCTAGGCAGCTGCCGTACCTCCTCCGCCCATCACCTCCACCAGGAGGGTGAAGGAAGAGGTGCCACCGGGAAAGCCCGAACGTGAAAGGGAAGCAATACAAGGAGAAGGGAAAGGAAAGACAAACGGGGGAGAAAAAATTATGGGAGGAATCAAGGAAAGTAGAGTTCAAGATATGAGGAAAGAGCTCAAGAGAAGGAAAAAATGGGAGTGGAAGGTAGGAAAGTGAAATGGCTGGTTGTGGAAGAAGGAAAATATATGAATAAAATAATAGTAGTAAAAAAGACTCAGTAAAATGCCTCTGAGGCCACAGGCTATCACAGCCCACTCTGACCTTATATATTGCAAAACCCACCCATATGGAGAGCACCAGGGCCTCAGGCAAGTATGAACTCTGCTCTTCTTTCCACCGCTTCTTAACTTCTATTTGTGTCATAACAAATCGGGCAAAGTTAGCTGTCCTGCCAAAACCAATGGGTTCTCACCAGCCTAGAGCTCTCAGCACCAACAGGGTCCCTGATCCAGGCAAAAGGTTTGCTTTTCGGTTTGCTTGGAGGTTTTGTTTAGTTGTTTTGTTTTTGTTGTTATTAATAATTCCAGCTTGAGGCTACACTCCCCACTGTAGCTAAACAAACTACCAAAACTTACACATTGACAACCGAGATGCAAAGTGTTCTTACTGAAGCTGAAGAATACACTCAACATAGTAAGTGTAAAAGAACTAATTTTGTTTGGTTGGTTTTTAACAACTATTGCTGTTTATTTCCAGTCTCTCACACACGTGGATCAATGGAATTGATTCAGAATACACATCTACAAATGCAGTTTTTCGTATGCTAAGTGAAATAAATTCACGGACATGTATCTGTAAAAACTATTTAGCTTTAGACCTCTATTTTCAGATAAGCATCACTTCCCTTTTGCGGAAAGCTAGCAAGGCATGGAGGAGTAGGAGGCTTTTGCCAATCTCACGTTCTCCTGAGAGAGCAGGAAAGAGCCTGTGTTAGGCTCCAGATCTTCTTTCTGTTCTAAACCACAAAATCATTTCTCCTTTTCCAAGTAAGCAAAAAAAAAAAAAAAAAAAAAAATTCCCCATAAAAAAAAAAATCCTTTTAATTATTAAACAAAGCAAAGCACACAGTCAGTAGGAGCCCCCAGAAAAGGTTCTCATTCCAACGAACACTAGGCAGCCAGTATCTTTAGCAGTTGCAAGCAAGCACAAAGCCCTGTCCTATTACAAACCAGCTGGATCTCTCAGCTGGAAAATAGGAGCTCTTGCTATATACAAAATATGGGCTGCTCTGGTACAGTAGTTTTACTTATCAGGCAGATTATGTGGCAATGGATTATGTAGGATCTGTCTAACGGTGAAGCTGAAGCTTCCTGGACATGTTGTATTCATGCTTCAGTAGATAACATGTAGTAAAGAGCTAAGATCTCATCTTCAAGAAGTTAACTCTGCAGGTGATGACTTCCAGTAAAGGAGCAGAGTCCCAACATAGAGCTCTAGTGGAACCACTAAGTTAATTCAAAAGGCGTTAAAACAGTTTTTCACTTTACTCTTAGAGAATTAAGCACTCTGTATTATTCATCACATGAAAATCTTCAGTAAGAGATGTCAAGACTGGGGCTCAATTTGTTGCTCCTACTGTCAAAGTTTATCAACATGAGCCATATATTTCTTCTCTATATACACCAGAAACTCAAGAATTAAAAAGCTAGAAAATTCTCAGTTGTACCTAAGGGGGATTGCAGCTTGAAGCATACAAACTCTTCTTTCCCAGAAAGCCAGAGGAGATGTGCTAAATATGCATAGCTTTACAGAAGTCTGATCATTTACAATGGTCTGTTTTAAAAATAAGGAATTAAAAAAAAAAATCCAAAGACTATGCTATGGAAGAATGGTGTTCCTCCTTTAGGTCACTAGCAGGGCAGAAAACTGTTGATTGTCAGAATATTTATCTGCTGCCCAAATTCAGTTAAACACCTGAAATCAGGTGGGATAAATCTCACCTTCAGGACCTACCTACAGTCACCAAAATTGACCTGCTGGATACGCGAATGCCAAGAGAATGTCTTGAGAACTTAGTTTTCAAACGTAGCATGCATATACTGCAACTCTTCAGAGAGAGACTGTTAGCTTAGCCAAGTGTGGGAACAGTTTCCAGAGGACCAAAGTCACATTGCTAATTCCAGGGAAATGGTACTACCCAGTTTTAAGCCCTTGACCCAAAGCAGGTTGCTGCTACAACTTCTATACGCTTACACGTAAACATAAATTCATGTTGCTTCCTTCCATGAAATCATGTCCATAGTCTTAAATTAGCTTCAGGAATCTTTTAACAAAGAAAAAAAACAATGACCCTGCAGTAGATGCCACAAAGAATTTCGGGTTGAAATTTTAAGCTCTGGCTGGAAGTTGTAAGCAGTGGAAAACAGGGTCTCTACCTTCAGACACGGTTAACCGTAAGCATCACTGGCTTCACACTCCACAAAACAAGTTCACGAACCAGCAATGTCTTAACCACATATTACCTTAACTCAGATTCTCATGACGTTCCTATTTTTCCAGGAGATAAACTAATCTATAAGAAATAACACCCTTGGTTTAGACACTCCCTTCAGTCTGAAGTTCTGAGTCAGTGATTTTACCTGGGATAGGCAATGTGGGACAAAATACAATCATTTCCAGATGTCCCAGGACATCCCAGGACATCCAAACACAAGGATTAACCAATGTGCCCCACTCTATAGATGCATCTTCAGACTACTGACAAGCATTGTGTTCCTTCAAAAAGCGCCGCTCCTTCAGCGGCTGACCACATTTGCAAAGGAAACTTGTTTCACAGTTCACTGTTTATAGCCAAAATCTAGTAGAAAGATTCCCTGTGTAAGTCCAATACTTAGGGATCCTTCTGTAACCAGATCAAGTTAAGTATCTTGAACATTCAAAATGGAAACGCAGATATTCGGAGACTGACAACTACTGAACCCTCACCCTTAAGGCCACGAAAAGGCATCCAAATCCCGCTAAGTTGTACCTCGTGTTTGCAGCTGCACAGTGGATTCCACTTTCAAGGCACTCAGGACACAGCCACACGTTTAGGAGACGCTGGCAAGTGCTTTAGTCCAAAAGATGGTGGGACTTTGCTTCAGTTTTTCAACTAAAGCTCACTGTTACATTCTTTCAAGTGTCATTTTCCCCCATTGTTCGTGCTTTAAATAGCATTCAAGGCCTCCAAAGCAAAAAGAAGCTGCACACCAAAGGACCACCGTGACCCCATGAGCACACTCCAGCATCGCTTTCAATTCCAGCTACCTGCTATTTCCTTGACTCCCCCGCGCTGTTTTCTCTCACCCTCCCTCAGACTGCCCGCTGAGGAAAGCAAGGCTGCAGCTTAATCCTAGGCTAAAGCTGGATCCGTTATGATCTGCCTCCCCGGGTACAGAATAAAGCCAACACAGCAGCATAAAGCACCCTGCGTCACGCGTGTTGGCCAACTCAACCAAGACGTGCCCACGTGCCCCACACCCGATGGAGTACAGAGCAGAGCAGGTGTGACGGGGCATGGCGGCACGGGCTGCAGCCCCGCTCCCTCCCCTGCACCCCACCTGCAGCAGGTCTGGCTCCTTGTAATTACGAAGCCGTATCCCACAGGACACGCTCCCTGTCCCTGGAAAGCAAGGCTGACTCTCTATCAATGTACACTAATACAAGCCTCAGCGTGCAAAATCTCCTGCTAACCAATACAGAGAGGATCTTACGTCAAAAGATATTAACATGAATTTAAAAAAAAAAAAAAAAGTAATTTTACAGACAAATGATGTGACAGTCAGCATGCTTGTTAATCACATCTGAATGAATCACATTCTTAAAGAGAGAACACGTAAGAGGTTTTCGTGCGGCAGATAGGCTTTTCTCACTCCATCAACCCACCAGATTAGGAAACAGGACCAGAAAGTGATGCGACAGCAAAGAGGTATCATTCATCGGTGAGTACTGTGCCAGCTTCCTATTAGTCTCTTGAATCAATTTCTAATATTCATATTTTTGATACGTAACCTAAAACTAGATATCTAGTAAGACTGGACAATGTATGGTAGAGTTTAGCAATGTCTTTGTATAGTTCAGTAGAATTACAGCATTAAAAACAGAATCAGGATTCTGTCTCTTTTCCGAATTGTTGTGAAGTCACTAAAAATAATATTCCCTATATTCAAGAAAACAAGACAGACTTCCATGAAACATCATCTGTTCTTTGATGACAAATAGGAATGGAAAACCGTTCTGCCACCATAACATTTTTAAGAAAAAACATTCAATTACAGTAGAAAGCGATGAATGCATTTTCTTCCACAAATTTCAAGTGAAACTTGTGAACATTTCTTTAATCATTTTGAGGGTTTTTTCCACTTTAAGATGTTAAGCAGCTTCCATTTTGCATCAAGCAAACCAGTACTGCTCAAATGAGGAAGGACCCAGAACTGCCCTATCAGAGAGGCAGCCCACGAGTTTGACCAGGTGGCCAGGAGCCAAAAATACTAAAATTCTAATCCCAGCTTCTGTACTAATTTGACCTGAACTCTGCTGAAGTCAAAAGCGTCCTGACTTACAAAAGAACCATTATTTATTTTATTTGCTTGACTTGGAGATAACTATTGCAACATCTCTCTTTGCCTGTTATACAACCAGAGATGAACACTGGTCAACTGTAACTCAGATGAACATTTTACCCAGAGTCGATCTTAACTATTTCAGTTAAGTGGAGAGAAGTCCACGGACAGGTTAGAAGTCACCGGTCTGTTTTATTTAAACTGAGCATGACCTCCGAGTATCAGTTTTGCTAAGTGAGCCATATTCTCCTTGTCAAGATCACTAATGTGCCAGATTCCGGCTTTTTAGTATGTCCCACACTATTTACAGTATGGCCATGAGCTGCTTATTAAAACCTGCCAGTTGACTTTGAAGCTAGCTTTACAATATAACAACACTAACGTCCTTTGTCCCCAGGGAAGCAGGTGAGGAGGAAAGTGTATCGCCGACTGCGAAACGACAGGCACAGCCCGGGACCTTTCCAGCGATCCACTGTACTACTTTGCTAATGGACCATGAAATATTTCTGCTGAACTTTAAGTCTGTAGATGACTGGAGCCCACAAGAGTATTTTCTAACATCAAAGTACTTTAGCTTTATGCTGATAAAACTAATGCTCATTATGCTTCAGCTAAAATGCAATTGCAGAAAAGTTTTTCTTCTTCTCGCAAACTTTTTTTTTTTTTAAAAAAAACCGATGATTTTCAGCACATTCCACTGAACCTTCTCCTCCTCTCTTGGTCTGTACCTTCTCTCACAGTCTGTAACTAAAACACTTCTTGTTTCTAAGTCCAGGGAAACCTGATTTTATCCTCTAGGTGTATGAATTTCATACACAAAATTCTTCTTCTCCCACCTTGACAAGAGGACGAAAGCCATTTCTGTTTCTGTGCCTCTGCGAGCAGAGTTAATCATCCCCGGCAGCAATGACGTTATCACTTGGCCTCTTGTGGACACAAATGTTTTGCTTTTGGCAGAGTGCACCACGTAACAGCTATCAAACCCAATTCCCCAGGGAAGGGTACCCCAGTGCATTAGGAGCTTCTACTCACACCCAGCTGCAGACATGCATTGCATTTATTTTTTAGGACTGCAAAAATATTTATAGAAAAGTGCACTTATGTACTGTGAAATTTTTATAGACTGGCACAGAGGGAACGCGTGATCAAATGACTGTTCTCACCTGCCAAAGGACCGATAACATGCTGTTACACGGGAGCACAATTTAAGAGCTCAGGCTGCTGTCAATTTTCTATTTTCTCTACTCCAGTTTCGCACTAAGCCCAGAAGGCAGAACTCTTACCAAGATATTTGTTTATGTGGCAAACAGCATCCCTTTGCACTGAAAGACAAGGATAGGTCTGAATAAACCAAGGACTCCATGTAAATTAAGGTATGTTGAACTCGCAAGCTGAAAATATGTTTAAGACTGCCAATAGCGTTATTAATAATACAGTCCTACAGCTCTGGAAGTTGCATGGCACATCCAAAGAAAGCTCCCGAGGCGAGGGCAGCAAGAGCACTACCTAATGCTATTAACTCCGACCGCCTCTTAAGCGCTAAACCCATTCTGCTGAACAGATTCTCTGCACAAAATCCAAGCAGCATCGCTGTTCCAAGATAAAATACCTGCATTTCTGTGCTGTTTTCTCCATTTGCATTTTACCCAAGAACAGGATACTGAAGTACACAAACATGACTTTAGCAGGTCAGCCAAAAAGTCCATCTCACCCAATATCCAGTCTCCAACCGCAGCCAATACCAGATGTCTATAGAAGCGTGCAAAACCAGGGCAGGCAGAGTGTGATAATTTCCATGAATATTCTCCCAGCAACCTGTGCCCGATGTCTTTGTATTTAATAGGTCTTGCTGGATTTTTTTTCCATGGATTTGCCCACTCCCCTTTATCAATGCTGCTCTGTCAGAAGTGTCTTTCATCATCATGTGCATGGAAAGTGGAATACCAAGAGGGAGCCTGACTAGTTTTCATAATTGTTGACAAAAGCCTACACTCTCAGGAGAGAAGCGTGGATATAGAAGGGAATATTCAAGACTTTGGAGATTTACAAAAATTTGAAAACATTAAACGGAGCTGGGGAGTGAGATGACTGATTACAAAACCCCTTAAGTAAACCTGTGTTGCTACTGTCTTTTTATTACCCCTGAATGGGTTGAACTAGAAAACAGAACGTGCCTTTTCCTTCCAGGGAAAGTGGAGCTTGGAGAAAAGCGCTTTTAAAACCTACCAGAAGAGGAAGAAACACCACAATCCCTTTTTCTGCACCCCAAACTGCATCACCCAGGAGTGTTCCCAGAAGCGATGCTTTCTTAGCAATCCAACGGGAAGGAGGAACACCCAAGAATGTGCCCAAAGGAGCCCAAGCGAGGCACTCCGATTGCGTTCTGCCAGACCCGGAGCATTGCACAAGCATCTCAAACGCATTGTGGAAGCAGCAACTCATCACAATGGGAAAGCACTTCCAACAGGGAAAAGAGAGAACCTCAATAGTGTCTTTACTTCTCAAAGGGTTGCCCAAGCAAGCCTTCATCAGTGTCCATTTTATTGCAAGGATTCAATTCCCCTTTCTCTCTTCATTAGTAGAGCGCATGTAACATGCAACAACAGTTTTATTTACTTTCAAAACCAAAGAAATCCTCATGAAGCGGAACATATGCAACTGCTTTACTCCTTACATATCTCTTGGGACATACTGCAAAGCCAGATTAAGCGTCTATGTCAGAATACTTTATAATTTACAGCAGTTAAAAAGACAGAACAGCAAGCTAACTTTAAAGTCACTTATGGAATAGCAGATTGTTATCAAGTACCTTCAAAGGCAATTTCATTTTATTTTTTTTAAATAATGTTTTTATGCTAACATTCAGACAGCAAATGTTTTATATAACAGAAGCCGAAATCTTCCACTAAAAGCCATTTTTCAAAGACCCTTCCCAGTCAAGGAGAAACCAGTAATGGGGTTTTTTTTTGGCACGGCCCTGGAGAAAAAAAAAAGTAGTAGTATTCAACAGGTTATTGGTCTCTTCTGAAGGTAGGTTGCCTTTTTGTGTTTTGAACAGAGAGGTTGCCTCCTGCCTGATTATCTTTGGTCCTCCAAGGCAAATAAAGAAAATATCTGATCAAGCTCAATGTGAAGATGACAGTAAAATACTTTCTTTTCAAAATTCACACTGTTTATTTGTCCACAAAAAACACAACCCCAACATTTCAAACTTCAGAGGCTACCTGTGCTGTGTTTGACAATACATAATGGAAATCTATTCTCCTTGGAATAAAATAAATTTGCATTTAGTGAACCACTATTCTGTTGTCAAATAGGTATCACGAGTTCAGAAAGAATGCTTTTCCTCTAAAATTGTTTTTGCAACTGGTGGCAGAGAAACCAAGAAGAGCTTTTTTTAAGAGTACTTTCAAGTTCTGGTGAATTTCTGTTTTCCTGGAAATCTTGAAAACTTCTATTTAGTCCTGAGGCAAATAATGGAGTTAAAACTGGAAGGAGCGCACAGTAACTGGCTGCAGATACTGCCTACCAGAGCAAACACTTACTTTTTTTTTTTCTAATCTCTAGGATGATGAATTTTGGGTTTGGTGTGCAGTGCTGCTACTGACCTTCCTTTTTGCTTGATCACTGATTAAGAAGCACTGACCCAACAAAAATGGGTCATATCGATCTGCTGTTTTAATTCATGTAACACGTCTCCCTCCGTCCAAAAAAGCTCACCACCCATTGCCACTTGAAGGAAGTTACTTTTTAACCCAGTTTCATTTTAGAAAATAAACTTTTTTTTTTTAAAATAAGTAACAGTAGACAAAGTACTTAACGCACAGAGAGTATATGCAGGAACAAACTTGGAAAGGTTATTAGCCTACAGTGAGGACACTGGCTGAGTTCATACTCATTTTTCTGCCATGTACATAGTTCAGTTGCTTGCAACAGTAAAAGGGGGCATAAACTACATTCACATTTCTGGAAGGAAAATAAACCAAACCTGCCTATCTTGTAAAAGAAACGTTAATGTGCAGAGCCTTCCCTGCCATTTCTGTTAGCTTAAAAGTTGAAAAGGGAATGGATTCAGGCAGAAATACTGACTGGTTAGGCAGCGTTAATCCAGTAATCCTAGGTCCCAGACCCAGGCATGTACCTGCCTTAAATCAAAATCTTCTCAATATTTAAATGACAATCCCTCCCTATTTTAACTCAGTTATTAAATATGGAAAGAGAGCGATAGGAAAAAAGTCTTTCCTACTCTCACTATGTCTTGTTGAAAACTTTCCCGAAGCAAATTTCAGTATCTCAATGCCTCCTTGAAAATACTGGGGGGGAAATTATTTTAGCAATATTGAAACAATTCCACCTCAACTCTTTATTTTCATATGGTTGAATCATTTTATCGTAACAAACATTATCATGGATAAGCACACAGTTATTCAGAAATACATCGTAAATTGTGTTTCAATAGGAAAGTTGAAAAAGAGTTCTTTCAGCCTACTGACACAAGGAATTGCAATATTTTTGCAGTGAAAAACTGAATACATTTCACAGAAATATTTTGCCGGAGCACTTTTCCAGACCTTTTGCCAGTATCTCTGCTTACCTGTAACCGCAGAGATTTCTCCCTTAGCGGTACTGCTAAGCACAGCCCGATGCTCAGCACTTCCAAAGCAGCGGATACGCTTGTGACACCGAGTACAAGCAGCTGGCTTTTGGCAAGAGAGAGTTTTCTGCTCACACTGCAGCGAAAAGTTTGGACTGGTTAAAATAAGTCTCGACAGTTTTGTCCTTTTCAAGGGTTTAATTTATTTGTTGTACTTTAAGCTTAGTCCCAAATGGGTATTTAAAGCCATACTTTGTTTTACACTGTATGATTTGTATTGCCTTGCACAACTCCTGTGTTAAATCGTAATTCAAAAACTTCCTTTAACCCTGCATAAATCTCACCTTAATAGACAGCACTATTTTTGAAAGATAATGCCAAATTTTCTGTGTTACAAAGTTAATAAATAGCACAAAAAATATTTTGGATTTGGTCAAATAAATGACATCAACAACAATATTCAGAGATAAAACTTGTCCATTATAAACGTAAAAGGTGGACTGCTGCTGTTATGCTTGCACACATTTCTATTCCAAAAAAACAACTTTGCAAAAATGACTTAACAGATTTCTGCGTTGAATGTGCCTCATTTTAATGCAATATTTGCTTAGCGTGTAAATAAGAGATTTTATGTCTTCTAACCTCTAGCCTGTGTACACACACTGGCCCCTGACACTTGTTTGGACTTCTTTCCATTTCATCCAGCATTTCCAGGACAAAGTAGGTGAGACAACATCAAACCAGACCAGAAAAAACAAACAAACAAAAAACAAACCACCAAACAAATTAACAAACTCTCTCTCAGTCAAAATTATGCCATCCAGTAATCCTCTGCAACTTTATGGGCTGCAAAGTACACATTACCAATATTTGGCTTTCACAGAGATACCCACTTTATTACAATGCAAGGGCTCTAGAAGTCTTGAAAAATCTACTTGAAAGGCCCTTCTCCACATTTATCCCTCTGCCCATCATCTGAAATAGTAATAACCATGGTACTACTATACAGCAACTGAACAGAACTGCCTGTCCACTCCAAAAAAAGCACTATTATACTCTGAAAAGATAGAAAAGGGAGACACTAAAAAGATGCAGTGGTATTCTAGTTTTATGCTTGTAGGATTTCTTATGAACAAAGTTCATTCAATTTACATATTAAGAGGGTTTGGTGGGTTTTCTGTTGTTGGTTGGTTGGGGTTTTTTGGTTGGGGGGGGTTGGGGGGGGTGTTTGTTTGTTTGTTTAATTTAATTATTATGGTTCTGTAAAGTTGGATGGAAATCCACAACTTAAGGTCCCAGTTTTCTTCTGGCTTCGTTATTGCCAAACATTCACCAGACAAGCAAGGTCCGCCAGGAAAATTTTAAAGAACAATCCTGCTGATGCACAAGGCACAACGCAATCCAAATTTCATAACTGCAGCACTGGAGTCAGTACAGGCACACAAGTTAAAAAAAAGTTCAGTATTTTTAAATCAGAAAAGTAGAAACTTGCCCACTGTTTCTAAAGTCCTATTTCAGGGCAATCATTTTTACCTTGCAGTGAAGCACTCCAAAGATGAACACCATCGTATTTACCTTTCCCCTAAGTGAAGTTTGCTAACATTTTGGTGTCTGGAGGCCAAGAGGGTTGAGATACAGGTAGTTATCTTTACCAAAGCAGACCATTACTACCAAGTCTGTTTTAATTTCATTTCTCTCCAAGAAAAAAACACCCCACACCTATATTGATTCCTGTAACATGAATCAAGTTAAAGGACCCATTACACAATCCTACTGCAGCACAGCTACCTCTCACCCATTTCACTGGAAGCCCGAAAGCATCAAGTGCAATTCAGAAAGCCTTATCACCTACAAGTATGTTTACAAGGAACTGTCAGTTTTTATTAAAGAGTACAATTCTGACAACTGCAGAGAAGAGCTATAAAATACAAATTCTAAAAGCTCAAAATTAAGCAAAATAAAAGCAAATGAAACATCTCGCCTTTGTAAGCTGATGATTTTTGTGGGACCTAGTTCTCTTGAAGACATGAGTCTTATGGATGTTAAAAGAAATTTAATTAAAAAGGGTAGTAAAAGTGCTAAGCATTTGCAGATGGCATGAAGACTGAAGTCAGAATAGAAGGTCGGGTCAAATTCTACAAAAGCCCCCAAACCCAAACAACTCACATGGTTAAATATCATGCTTTTACTTCTAATAATCTGCTGTAATTTTCATAATGAAGTTTACCAACAGAGCTGTCCTCCTCTGCTTTGCAACATAACCATAAACAATAAAAGACAGTTCGCAGTTAACAAAATTTTTACAAAGTCATACCTGAAGCCAACTGTGAAGAGTTACAAAAGGATCTCATGATAACGAGTACACTGGATGATAAAATGACATAGGAGTTTAACATAAAGATAGGTAAAATAATGCAGATGAGGGGAAAAGACTAAAAGTAATAAATAGTACACACACAACACTAGGTTTGAACAGACATGACTACACAGGAAAGATCTTGTGGACATTACAGGCAATTCGATGAAAACTTCAGCAAAATACTCAGCAGTTGATAGAGTATAAAGCAAGCAGACCATTTAGGACTATCAAAGAAAACAGAAAGGAATTACGCTACTACATAGTCATGGAACATGTAACTATTGAGGGATAAATCAAGTTAGGACCCCCTCCATTTCAAAGAGATTACCGCAGAGCTAGAAAAGAGAGGGAGAACAGCAACAGCACCATCAGCGCTACAGAGAGGCTGACATAACAAAGAGGCAACGGTGAGGCTTCTGACAACAGAAAGAATATGACATTCATACATGCTGATGATAAGGACCACTAAATTTTGACTAGGAGGCAGGGGACACTCAGTGAATTACCAGTCGGGAAGCCATACAAGACAGTTATCTTTGCATATGGCAAACAGCTAGAGTGTGAAGTTAAATGGCAGGTGATGTACTGAAGGTCAAAAATATGAACAAGTTTAAAATAACTTTTCAACCTGAAAATCAGATTATTTAAACAGTCATCAGACTCACCGATGGCTACTAAATTCAATGGTTGAGAAGGAAGGTCCTCCTCAGAAAGCCTCTCACCCCTGGCGACTAACAGCGAGAGTCATGCGCCAGTCAAGGCACGTACTGCTGTCCTCAGCTTACCCTTTTGCCTTCTCCACCTCGGGACGGCAGCTCCTTACCAGCAGCCTGGTCCTGCAGCCAGGGCTGGCTACGGATCCATAGGGACATGCTGATCCTCAAGCTCTCCCATGAGAAACCCAACACTTTCATCTCCTATTTCAAACAAACAGATTTCAGAAATGGTGGACCCGTTCCACCTATCTGCAGGCACTTAAATGTGTCACTGGCAACCAAAAAGCACAATCTCCTTCATTGTCCTCATGCCAAAGGGGAGACGGCCACCTCCAAAGGATGATTCAGAATGTGAAGGCACAGCTTTATCTCCTGGGGCCACCACAAAGCCACCGACCTAACCGGACAGACACGTGCCCACAAGGACTGGCAGATCACAGGAGCAACTGTGCCACCTGCTCTACACTCCAGAGGGATGATTTACCAGCTTGGGAAGGCAAAAAAACCCACCCTCACAGAAACATGTTTGTTCTGAGGACACACTCCCTTGACCTTTGGTGGTTACATCCTGCTCCTCAAGAGACTGGGGAGAGAAGGGGGGCAGAAAGAGAGTGGGAAACCAGACAGAGAGAGGAGGGGGATTGGATCCCTCACGTCCTACAGAAGTGTCCAGCCACTTCCAGCTCCACAGGTGAGGTCCAGGTACAGGAGATGGATTTAGTTCCTGGTATGGCTCTCCAGCTTCCCTGCCTTGAGATGGATGTTGTGGCTTCTTACCACTTAGGACCTTTTAAACCAAGGATTAAGCTGCCACCTTGTCCCCTGCTGGCGTTTCCACTTCAAAGAGCTACTACTGTGGATACCAGAGCCTTTGAAAGTGGCCTCACTGCACAAAGTCATGAGCATTAAATGAGGTCTTTAAAAAAAAAAAAAAAGCAGCCAAAAAAAAAAGCATTGGCTTTATAAACACTTCAGCCACTTTCAAAGCCTTTCATGCCTTGCCCACTGTGGCAAGGAAAATCTTAGGGGGTTTTGGCTCTTCCCCCCCCCCCCCCCCCCCAAATTATGGCAATAAAGCAATCCTGCCCCAAAGCATGTCCCAGGATTAGCAGAGGGGGGACTAAAATACACAAGGTAACTGTGGGGGAAAAAAAAAAAAAAAAGAAAAAAACACGTGAAGAGAAAAGTTTTTTAAACGCAATTGCTAGAGCTCCAGGACAGCGGCACGCCACGCGGCCGGCACATGTTCAGCATGCCAATAAGGACTGCAGCACTGCAATCCCTAGCACAAGCAGCCCACACACCGGCCTCCTCCTCCTCCTCCGCAAAAGCCTCTGGCCAGCCGGAGGGGGTGCCCCAGGCCACACCGCTTTTGGGCTGCGGGGTGAGGAGACGAAGGTGGGAAGCCGGGCGGTTGGGTCTCCTCACGGCAGTCAGAGGCCGTAGCTGGGGGTGCTGTGCCACGGGTGAACACAGCCATCGGGGAAATCCCATACGTGTTATCGCAGCCTTTCAAATAAATAAAAGCGAGGCGGTGCTGAAGTCCTGAACCATTACCCGGGCGCAGAAGTATGCTCCCACCAGCGACGGGCCTGCCTGTCCCACCAGAGGCACGGCCAGAGCTGTTCGCTGACAAACCAGCACGGCTGTAGGCTTGGGATATGCAGATAGCTGCTGGTAACAGCACCGCAGATCGTCTGAAAAGGGGGAAGGAGTACCCAAAAAAAGGAGAAAAACGGACTAAAACTAGGCTTTGATATCCCACAAGGCAGTCATTTTCCCCCACCTTGATGTCAGGAGGAGTCTCCCACAGAGAGCTGCCGGAGGAGAGGGTTAAGGTATAAACCCAACATGCTGGAACCCAGCATTGAAAATCATCCTTCTGAGCAGTTGAAAATAAACGGAAATCTTGCCACTTTGCAATTTAAGGTTAGTTTTAGACTAAGTTCAGAACACTACCCATAGTACCTATAAAGTGCAAAAATCATGACAGATTCCGGAAATTGGGGGGCAGGGGGCTGAGCCATTTGGTATACCTGAAGCATATATAACACAGCATTTAAAAAAAAATTTTAAAAAAAGTCCTCAGAAACTCAGGGGGAAAAAGTATTCAGCCTGGATAGGAGAGAATGCTAGAAAGTTTAAAAAAAAAAAAAAATGCATTTGCTAGGCCTATCTCTTAAAAGTGATCACACAAAAAACCCACACTGAGAAGTTCCCTTCAGAATTCACAAAAAGAAAAAAAAAAAGGCATTTCTAACCAAGCCCTAGCCTCCTTCCATAAAACTACAGAGGGAAAACATTTCTGTGTTTTTCCTTACCTGTATTCTCTAATTCTGCCTATTGTCAGAGGTGCTGTACTCTCTGCAGGAGACAAGATTTTACAGCATATGAACCTCCAGACCGACCTTGTCTCTATTTATGAGTTCAGCAATGTGCGACACCCAGACCTTCCTGAAACGCTGTTTATCATCCACTCAGAAACTGATAACAAATTATTGATCTAAAATAGAAAAAAATAATAGACTCCAATATGAACCATCTGTTCCTATGTCTTGATCCATTTCTTTATGCAACAACTGTACCACTAAATCCCTCCTACTGTCCTTACTAGCTATTGGGTTTGTATTGCAAAAATCACAAAAATGAAAAGCCGTATTTTTACGAGTGTGTGTATATTACATACGTGTGCATGCATTTGTGGACATAGATCTGGGTGTAAAAAGGGGGAGGGGGTGTGTGTGAACGTGCGTGTTTGTCCCTTTTGTTTACCAGAACTACAGTTGAGCTCTTCTAACTTGCAAAACTGAAGGTATCGCAATCCCACCAGGTCCTTTGCCAGACTTACGGCTCCAGGAATCCTACAGGTTTTCCGCAGAAGCGGCAAGCTGCACACTGGCAGTTCTCAACAGCTTTAATAACCATCACTAGCACAAAAAGTCCCCTACATAATTAGTATTTCTTTGTGTTAGTTATAAGGATTTTGCATTTAATCTCCTGTTGGGTATGCTCTTCAATTTTCACAGCTCCAAAGTTTTCCTTTTTTTATCGTGCCCAAAATACTGAACTAAGAACTTTACATTGCCAGTGTTATCAGAGGGAGAGCTCAGTGTTTTAACGGCCTTATTAAAAAAGAATAATTAAAAAAACTGGGGAGATCAAGAAGTTGGCAGATTCTAGAAAAGGGCTGCACAATTTCTTTCTCCTCACGCACCCTCTATCTCAAATACAGCCGAAAAGTTTGTTTTTAAAAGGAGACTTTGGACTCTGTATATCAATAACCAACAACTGTCACTGCATTTGCTAATAATGTATAAGAAGATTAGTTTAATTGGTCAAGCAGTTAATACTACTATTATTTGAACTAGTTTTCAGCACTGAAACCCTCTTGAAATGAGTTTTATTTCCTTCAGGCTATAATTTCAGCCTGTTTACAGACCAGTTACATAGCACTGGTTCACATTAGTTAACCATAACATATTGTATTAAACATATCAAGCTAGCTTCAAAATCAAAGGCTAGAAAATGGTTTTAAAAAGAAAATATATACTAACAAATTCTAAAGCAAGTGATTTTATTCTCCTTTGCTACAATTTTGTAACAGCCATGTGTTTTTATTCACAAAAAAGGGGGAAAAAATCATAAGGCTTTAAAAAAAAAAATTCTTCCCTGAAAGAGAAAAAAATCCTCAAAGTCAGAATTTTCTAGTAACATTAGAAAACAAGGTATCACTAATAGCTATTATGTGAAATTTAAATCTTAGCAATATGTCTAACTAACGATTTAGGAAATTAAAACCATATGTAAAATCATTAATGAGGAATTTCATTTGAACACTAAGTCTTTTTCTCATCTCTCAATACTATAAAAACTGAGCATTTTACAGAGCTTTTTACAAATCAACACAGTATAGATTATTCCTGACATACTTGTGAGCAACAGAGAACAACATTCATTCACAGCAGAGATGAGTTACCAGATCTGAGTGCCTGAAATCCCACACAACATTAAGAGCTACTTTTCTTGCTACAAAGAAAAATTAAAAAAATTTAAAAATCATAGAAATCTGAAATAATCACCTGCTACAAAAAATCTGCTTACAAATGAAGAACTTGATTTGGCTTTACAAACACTCTGTAGTCACAACACTATACTTCAGGACAAGTAACTCATCAGTAAACCCTACCTTAGGGAAATGAAGAAACTAATTCTAAATAGAGTAATTATTCCTTGAAAATAGACAGACTGCACACAGTAAGACATTACTGTACCAATAGCGCTGATGAAATTCACAGAGCAGTCAAGTGGAAAAGATACTGCTAAATTAAAAGAGGTACCAGAATCTGGTCCAAAATACTTTTATTACCAACTATTTACATAACAAATGTAAATACAGAGTATTTACTACCACCTCTACCCTCCGAGACAAAAGCACACCTACCTGTCTATATAAAGTATTCCTTGATCAGGAAAGAATTTTTTTAATCCCTTTGTCACTTGACTGTCTGTCAATAGTTTGTATCAAACTACTTGATTGAGTGATTAATGCAAATTTTCACTTTGTAATGTATAGCATTATCCTCCTTATGCCTAACTGCCAGTCTCAAAGGTATGAAAAACAGCCACTTGGATTATCTGAAAGGAAGAGACAGTCTCAAAACATGAGACTGAAAAGTTCTCTCTGTAAGCTGTGCATGAAAATGATTTTATTTGCAAAAATTAAAAATTGAGCTCACATTTTATAGCTTGGAAAATATTATTTTGACTTTTAACACCACATTTAAACATTGACAGTGATAGTTATTTAAACATACTTATCCATACCCCATGGATTTTTAATAATAAAGCTCTATAACCTGACATGTGTTTCACTGGTTAGCAGTTTGAAATTCTCAGAAGACACAAGGCTGATTTTACTTAGAAGAGCATAGCATTTAAAAATAACCAGTTCATACACTGAGGATGTGCCAAGAACCTAGCCGCAGGTGTTCAGCAAGTATTTAGCCAGGGAAGGGGGAATTTGAATCAACCTCCTCTGAGCAGAGTCAGCTGCGAGGAGCCGGCAGGTGATATCGGGAGTTTTGAGCCCATGCCCTGTACTTCTCCTTGGAAGAGGGAAGGGATGGTTGGTCTAGACAGGCCTATTTAATGCAATACTTTTAAAACTAGCGTAACTTGTTCCTAGGGAGGAAAAAAGAAAAAAAAAAAAAAAAAAAATCTTAAAAAGACTCTCCCCCAAATTACACCATCAAAAGCTTTTCTAGGCAGTGAAAGGTTCTTCTACCTAATTTCTTCTTTAAGACATTGATCTTTAGTCCTCCTCAGCTCATACACTTAATTTTTCTACCCACATCCCATTTGAATACAAGTATTTATATGCAATGGCTATTACAGGAGAAATAAGATAACATTTTCTTGCTGTTTCACCAACTGTTAGTCTTGAAGAGAAAAAAAATTTAAAAATCTGTATTATATACTGTACATATACGCAATGCTGGTATAGCACAACTGAAGATAGCATGCTAATTTGAGTTGCTAATTGGGTGGGATCCTGAAAGGTACTGAGCACCATCAATACATATGGCAGTCTAAGAAAGTTGAAGAGGCTTCAGCACGTCACAGGATGAGGCAATGTCCTCAGACCCCTCCCGTAATACGACAATAAAGTTTGCTTCCAATCTAATAAATAATAATAATTAACAACTCCTCTGTTCTTGAAGAATTTTACAGACTACTGCCTAAATAACCCTTTTCCTTCTCTCCAGAACATCTAACATAAATCTTCTCCATTCCTTCCTGAGGCTCCTCCTCAGCAAGAAAGTTGATGTGCCTCTGCACAGTAAAATCATTGCTCTAAAAGCCAGCCTGCTCATTAAATTATTCTGCTAGCTGTGTGTTCTCTCATTAAAAATGTATAAAGATCAGATAATTGCAGCACGTATTATTAACCTTGTTTTCCTTGTTTTCGTGTACAGGTTCTGTTTTGCTACTGAGACAAAGACCTGGAAAGGGCAGGGGAAACGCTCAGCTAAACTACAATACCAAAAACTCTCCTGACTTGCCTTCAAGAGCACAAGGAATCACGGTGCAGTTAAAAACGCCTATACTTTTATAACGGGGTAAAATATTCTAATCTCGTACAGCTCCTACAAGTCTAAGACAGGTGGTCTTGGCTTTAATTAAAACCTCCAATAAGGAATTATTTAGATCAGCCAGTTGAATTCACCTAAATCTTCAAACATACCTGCTATAAACTTCACAGATTTCCAGGTTGGCTCCTTCTCTTTCTTAAAGCTAGGAAGCACTACCAGATGACAACCCAGCTAAAAATCCAATTAGGGTAACAGCACTTCTGAAACACACTGACCTATTTCTTTTTTTACTTGCGTTATTTTAATATGCGTATACTCACATTCTATTTCTGAAGAGAGCTATTTACATTGGAAATTAATTCCCTTTGAAAACAAGTTACCATAAAATCCACCTATGGCACCCCAGCAGAATATATTCACCGGAGAAACGCTGTTTCCCTGACTCCCCTAAGCAACACATACGGTATGCAGCACACTGCAGCAAACTCTTTAAACATTCAATAAAAGACAACAATCCTCCTACCTTGCTTAGCCCTGTCTATTCGGCACATTCCCAACGTGAACAGGAACATCCGATATAAACAAACAGCCATATCTTTCCCATCGCATCATGGTAAGTAATTTTCACATGAAACGATGAGCAGCCCGTAATTTATTTTTTTTTTTTTTTTTTTGGCGCTCAGAAAGCCTTGTGCCTTATCTGGGGATTTTTCCTCAGATGATGAAGCAAAGACACAGCCTAAACTCTGTTGCTGAAAGACTGCAGCCCTTCCTTCTCCCAGAGCCCTCCCAGCATATGGCAGCCAATCACGCCCAGCTTCGTCAGCCCTACTGCTCTTAAACTGATCCTAACGGGATGATTGACACAGCAACAGAGCACTTCCAATGTGTAAAAACAATGCATCCATACTGATGAACCAGGAATTTCCCTCGCGCAGGGAAGGAGTTTTACCGGCGAGGTAAAGCAGTACCTCCATGAAATAACATACGCAGCAAAAGCAAACAACTCCCTTCCCCTCCACTGCAACGGCAGCTACACCATTTCTTGCACAAGGATTTCAAAGCTTTTGCTAATCATAAATGCTTGCACAAACATCGTTTCCAAAATTGCAGAACTGCAGTGATGCTGTTTTGGTTGTAAAGGTGAGCTGTGCACCATAAACCAAACAACCTATCCTTTATTTTAACACGCAGATGAAATGCACTCCAATTCAGACAGTAATATTCTTATTTTAATACCGCATAATCTTATTGTGCAGCGTTTGCACTTAACAGCAATATACGCATAATGTCTTTCTGAATATTTGAGACCAGTTGTGAGGGACTGCAGGTATGGGATGCTTCTCGATGAAAACATATTCTATACGCTGGCGTTTCAACATTCTTGGCAGATAAATCACATCAGCAGCATCTAAGCTGCGGTTCGTGCGATTAGCTTACAACTGATGTTCATTTGTATCAAGGTTCTGGCATAAGGACTCTGATGCCAGTTGCCATTTTCAAGTCAAACTGTGGGCAGCTCGATACGCTTGGTACGCAAGGTCTGCTGTCAATCAGTTTTCCCACAAATTTTGCTGAAGTTTTAAAACAACAGAACAAAGCAACCAAGGATTATTGAACAAGAGTTGTCATTAAGAAAAATACAAAAAGGAGCTTAAGCTGAAAGTCAATCTTTATCCAGAAAAGGATAAAGATTGCAGTGCAATACTACTTTAGACAGCAGTTTATGCAATTCAAAACATTACATAAAAAAATGTGTAAAATGTGTTTAAAATTCCACTAAAAGTTTAGAAATGTGAATAGACAAGAGGAAAACAAAGCGCTCATTCACTGGCAGCTCTGTCCCAAGGCCCCATTGTTTCCTATGGACTGTTTTGCATATTATAAACGCAGCTTCCCAAAAATCCATTATTCCTCTATCCCGCAAGCAAAAGCTCTCCTCCAGGCTCCACCATCTCCCACCCAATTTGTGAAAACCCTCCCCTCCCTGGCACAGCTGAAAGGCATGCCTGCCCAGGAGGCTCTTGCCAGCCAGCCCTCGCTCTTTGCTCAGCCACTCTGCTCTATTCTGCCCTATATAAAACAAAACAACCCCCCCAAAAACCCCAAATAGTTGATTCTGGTGGGTCTCAAGTGACCCTGGGGACATGGGTGGTAACTCCATCCATTATTAAGATGGCCTGGTGCATCTCGTCCGTATTTTCTACATTCTTTTGACTTTGCCAAACTCGAGCTGCCTGTGTTAAAAATTTTCCATGCTGGACATCTGCTGCAGGATTTATTTACTTTTCTGCCAAAACACAGTTTGCCCATTTCTGAGATAGCCTAGACAAAAACATGTTGCTCTGCCATCCTTGTAACTCACTCACCAGGGAACTCTGGCTCCCCTGCCCATGTTGGGGTGGTCTTGAAATTTGGCAGGGTGCTGATGCCTCGCTTTTTTTGTTGTTTTTTTGTTAAATCAAGGCTACATTTTTTTGCTATACTTAGGAAAATATTTTCCCATTTGACAAAGCTTTAAAACCTGCTGGAATTCAGCTGATAGACACCATCTTTTTTTTTTTTTCTCACCCCCAATCCCCACAGTGCAAGCGTCAGAAAATGTTCTGCAGTAAGCGTCCACCGCCTCCTCCAGCCATCCGTCCGTATGCGGCTGGAAAGGCACCAGCCCCACAGTGTGACTGAGCATGTAATGGGCTCAAGTTACAGGAGATTAGCAGGATTTCCCCTGTAACTGCTGCTCCCATCTGCCAGAGACCAGACATTGGAGCTGACAGCAGGAAGACAACCTCGCCTGTTGCTTTCGTGACCCTTCGGCTGGTGCCCCACGGACGTGCAGGAGACAGGCCCTTCAGAGTGCATTGCAGAGGGGATGTGAGAAAGGTCAGGTGGACCAAAACGTGACACAAAGTTGGGCAGAAGAGAGAGAGACAGCAATGAGATGGAAAGGGAGGAATAGACACAAGAGCCAGAGTCCGGAAATCCTGCGTCTGGTCAAGCAGAAGGTTACAATCAGGAAGAAGATGGTGCCCAAGCCAGACAAGGAGCCGGGGAGAGTAAGCAGCACAAGCACCACCAGTCAACAGGAGCCAGCCACCCTCCCCATGGACCACATGCACGTTCATATGGCAACACGTGCCGAGAGCTTTTGTGGTCTGTTAGTTTGCTTCTAAAGAGGGAGAAAACTTGCAAGTTACCTCAAAAAAACCCTACAAACCCAAGACAAGTCACTAACACCACCCCCCGAAAGGCGAGGGTTCAGCGCTGCCTGCACAACCCTATTTCAGCGCCACTGCTTCACAGTGCACATGTGATCTTTGACCACTGCAGAGCTTCAACTGCAGTCAAAGCAGGGTTGAGGGCTCCAAACATCACTCCTACGACTCTCGAATCATGAATGCAAAACTAGCAGCCATGCACCCACCCAGCTCCTCACACAGGTTATTACATTTTAGTTCCTCCCTTGCCTGAGGTTCAGAAGCCCCTCAACTCAATAGCGTGTGCTGAAAATAAATCATGTCACATTTGTGAACCCTTTGGCTAGGCCCCATCAAAAAGCTGAAGAGAAAAATGTATGATCTGTCTCAAAAATGGTGCTTGAGTAGTGTGCAGCAAATAAGGCATGAGTTCACGGACTGAAGAAGAAGAGATTTTTAAAAATACCTGCTCTGTACATTGAGGAGTGAGGAGTTCCAAAGAGACTGATCTCAAGTTGAGATATGCATAGGCGCCCGTTCATTTTTCACATCAGTTACAAAGAAAAAGGCCAGGATTTCAATTTTAAGGCCAATTTACACAATCACATTATATATTTAATTGCAAAATGACATCATCTTAGAGAAGCTGAGAAATTCAGATGTCGAACACAACAAAGAATAACAAATAAAGGTAAATTCTCAACTCAGAAAATGCCATCTGCTCTGCTTGACATGCTCCTACAATTAACGAATCAAGGGAAAAATGCTGCTAAAGGTAACTATTATACACAATTTTCTGAAGGGTGTAGATGTAACTTTTGGAGAAAAGTGGACTGTTTTGAAAGTAACAGAGGAGGAGAACTGGAACATGCAGAACCTGCACAGCTGTTTTTCCTTCTTTACTCTTGAATCATAGTGATTAGGTCTAATCCCAGGAACAACAAAACTTCTCAATTTAAAGGGAGTTACACAGGAAACATGGAATATAACATTGAAGACACCCAGCAACTTATGTGACATTCAGTACAGCAGAAAGATGATTTTGAGCCTTGCACAGATGACCTATGGTAACAGTGACATTTTGGTAAGTGCAGCAATGGCAAGAACAACTTCAAAACTATTTCTTGTGTCAGTAATAGACTCTTCCCTTAGTAACTTCCCACAACTGCTACTACCAGCAAAATTCAACCCTGGTAGCTATGGTCTGAACGACAGCATAAAGAAAAGTCAAGGCAGCTGCCAAGATTTTAAAACTAGGCACCTAGACCTATTCATGCATAATACCACTGATGCCAGCCTTTGCAAAATACCTCACCCTCTCTCTCTCTCTAGTGGGGCTGAAGTGATGGTAGAAATCATTATAAGTTACAACAATAAAGAGAAATGCAAAAATTCAAGTAACTAATTGGAAGCAGGTATGCTGCTCTGAAAGGACACTGCTAGGTCTAATTTTGGTTTCAAAAATATGCTTATCAGAAGAACTTTAAGTCCAGGATTTCAATTGTTTTAACTTCCTAACACCCAGACATCCCAACATCTCCCTAACCTAGGAAAACTGAAGATTGACTGTACACAGACATGAAAATAGACTATTTATTTTCATTGTCTATGCTGAGAGAAATATGAGATGAACACACAGCACAGAAGCAAGTGTATATTCAAGTTAGATGTTAGGATTCAATCTTACCAAACTTAAGGTGGCTTCTGGAGGCCTTTCAAATCCCCTCTCTCCTTCCACTGGTTGCACAAGGAATTTAAGCCACTTCTAACTTGTGAGATCCAAATGCATGGGTTCAGGCACTCACCCCGTCTGCATCCTGACTTTATTTTGGGATGACACCAACTCCCCATCAGGATGAAAACTGAGTATACGTGCACTGTCCCTTCACAAGGTGGTTCCAGTTAGGAAGGGTGATGAAGACGCCAGCCAGAGGAGAGATGCAGTACGCTCCAACCAGGCTTTGTAGCTGAACATTTGAGAGACGTATCCCAGGTGCCATGGAGAGCTGAGCTGCCTCTGGATTGTAGCCTTATGCACTTAGCTTGAAATATATTTGACCAAATATAAACAACCACATCTCACTGAGTCACTCTACTCCCCCTCTCTCTTTTATAGTCACTGAAGAGAAATAGGCATTTGTGGGCTGTGATTCATCCTATCCCAAAGTAGCTATTCTAAGAGATTCTATCATATCCTAAAAGCATCTGTTTCTCTCTATTGGTTACCTGAGATGGTCACCCTTAGGCTCCTTCTATCATGTCCTTCATTAGCCATACAAGAGGTGAAATCTTATTACAGAAGAAGCTTTATTAGGAGCACAAATATTTAGACACTTAAGTTACATGCACTGGATAGCACTTTTGATTTTCAAATTAATTTAAAATAACTAAAGACATTAATATATAGCTAAAGAACACCTGTATTTTGACAATGTAGAGTTACAGCTTTGGTGTAAATCCTTAGCTTGCCATAAGCATGTTCCAGCTATGTTGCTATATAAGCTACATAAGCTTGTTCTCTAAGCTATGCTGAATATGTTCCAGCGTTTTTTTTCCCCTGACTGAACATCAATCCTTACACTCACTCACACTCTCTTCCTCTGAACAACTGACTGACACCAAATTAACCTAAGAAGAGTTGGACTGGGATCCTCCTCCCAATTTTCTTTTTGGTTTTGGAGGGGGGCATTTTTAGGGGGAGGGAAGGTTGGTAAAACAACCGATATCTTGCTGACTCAGTCTATATAAGCTAGGTAATGTAAACTGGCAAAATAATAACCTAGGTAAAATAAACTGGCAAACCACCTATATTGCCTTACTCTTAGAATGCAGACTGAAGCAAAAGTTTTTTTCAGGAAAGTGATTCTATTTTT
This sequence comes from Phoenicopterus ruber ruber, assembly GCA_009819775.1. Classification (NCBI taxonomy): domain Eukaryota; kingdom Metazoa; phylum Chordata; class Aves; order Phoenicopteriformes; family Phoenicopteridae; genus Phoenicopterus; species Phoenicopterus ruber. Next base: position 162,247,333 of record CM020215.1, read on the forward strand.
CTTCATGACAGCTGAAAAAAAGCTGTTTGCAGTTTGCTCATCTGAAATATCAAATCACAGAAGTATTAAAACATTGATATTTAAATTTTAGTCATCCAAACCCAGACATCTAGTGTGCCTTCTTAGATGCCCTAGGGAATTCCTGTCGGCCTCCAGTGGCCACTGCTGGAAAGACTGAGTTACTGATATGTCCTGGCTTATATCTGCCAGCCCTGTGCAGATGTCCCAGATACAAAATGGTCTCGTGTCATTTTAGATGCCATATATTTAGGTAGCTGTACCCATCCAAAAATGTAAACCATTTCCTCAATACATATCAGAACAGATCTTCCCAACTCTTTTATCAGAATGTAAAAGGGTTACATACAAACCAGAAATCCTTTATCTTCAACTGCTGAACCCTACTCAGAATACGTTTTATGAATCACAAGGAATCATAGGGTAAAAACACAAGCACTATTTAAACCAACAACATATATCATAAATTCAAGATAAACCTTCTCTTTGCTAACTGACTTCATGTCCTCCTGTTTTGTACAGCATCCACCACAACCAGGGAATTATCTGATGGAAGTCTCCCAAGCCTCTCCCTCCAACTGAAATAAACACCAAATGCTCAAGCCTTCATAAAAATGTATTTTGAATCCATATGGTTATGAAGAATACTTTCCAAATGTGTCAAATTAAGAAGAAAGCAAGCATTGTACCCGTTAGTCTAATACCCAGTTGGAAACAATGCAAAGGTGTAAATCACCACTACTCACTAATGTCCAAATTATCTTTAGCGAGACCCCTGTGTACTGGGAAGTTCTTCCATTGCTGATAAAAACATGCTCCTTCCTCCTCAGATCCCTCCATGACTAATTTCCTCTATAGCTATTGTTCTGGCCTCAGATTTGGAGTAGCTCCTATTCAAACCCACAACAGGAGGAAACCATTTGATAAATCACCTTGTCAAGAACCTACTAACCTCATCCACAAAGTCACATGGGCATAGGAAAACCCTCTCATGTTTCAGGGAGCATCGGTGGAGGATGCATATACTAAACTGCTGACCCTTATCCCGAGAACTTGCTAGCCTCCCATAATAGCCAACCTACTGGGAAGATGCAGGAGCAAGATTTGTTGTCTAAAAAGTTCCTAAATTACCAAAAATAATACTTCATATAACTACATGAGAGAAGTATTCCAACTACATTTTCTGCAGGTAAACCAAGTATTTTTTTAATCTTCTATGAAGCTTCAGTTATCAGCCTCTAACGTATCCCAGATCCTGCATATAATTCAAGCAATGGCTGCAAATAATAAATCTTCTGACCGGTGATGTAACGAGGACTCTCTAATTATCCTTTAAATCCAAAAGCTCCATTTTATTACTCCATTATAAACCCAAAGGGAAAAAGATGCCATTGAAACTAAGCTACATTTTGAATTTTCCCATCTTCAATTAGCACAAAAATAATTCAGCTCACTCTTTCTAATTCATTAAAATTATCCTATTGTTTTTGCACACTACTGCAATACAGGTGTAAAACATCCCATTGCTATTTAACAGGTGATGCTAGCTCCCGTTTCCCTACAAGCTGCCACTTAACAGCCTGAGCCTGTAGGGTAGATGCTCAGGGCGTGCATCAAAATCAGCAAGCAATCTCCACAGAGCAGAGAAAATAGGCTCCAGGAGACTTTACAGAAAATGAGAGCCAATTGGATAATTTTTGTTTTTTTAAAATCAGTAAGAGTAGGATTGAATCCCTCACCCTTTTACAGCAATTAATAACCTGCACATGTAAGAGCAGAGGACTCCATATAATTAACAAAGCATTACTTTGGCAATGAGGGAAGGCCTGGAGTATGTAAGTACAGGGTTTTATTTCTTTCTGTGAAGTATGGATGACAGGTAGGAGAAAGCTATGCCAAGTGAACTGCTGGCAAGCAACTAGTCTTTTGGTTAGCAGGCAGCTCTGTTTTGTGAAGTCTATGAGTTTGTGTTCACATAGGCAAGCTTTTCTTTAAACAGCAGAGTTATATGCATTCAAACAGTCATGAGTTTTGCACCAAATTTCCATTTTCACCTCAAAAGAAGTTGTTTTGTTTCAGCTTGCTCTCTGATTACTGTGAAGTGCCACCAATACTTTTATTTGTATAATTTTTTAAACATTACATATGTATCTTTGCCTAATTACTCTGCCACATAATACTATGTACATGATCATGAACCTTCATTTTTCCCAATGTCATGTAACAGAAACCAAAAAATAAGTATCTGTATACACAGGAAGAAACAAGAACTGTTTTCACTCGAGAAAAATAAGCAAACCAGTAACAGTAATGAAGGGCAAGAAACAAGGTCCTCTAGTAGAAGAAGCACTAGCTGTGGGATAAAATGGCATCCAAAAGCCTGATCTCTGATGACAGCAGGTTTCAAGCAGCGCACATCAAGATTCAATCCCGCCACCTCAAAAATGAAGTAAATTACAGAAAGAATGCCTCAAAAATCAAAATGCACACAGGACTTCATTCACCAGAGGTCCAAAGATGGAATGGAGAGTTTATTTGTAGAGAAAAGTCTGTAAGTGGATAGCATCCAGCTTTCTACCACGGCATACTTCACCTCTTCTGTATTTTTCCCTGACTCTCCTCTCCCTCTCAAAAAAAAAAGTGTTATAAAATTAACAAAGCCATTCATTTGGCTATTCCCCCTCATACCAACTCTAATGAGCACTAATACATATTAGTAGAGCCAAAATAAGATTAGAAGGCATCCTGTCTGCTTACCTTTGACTTACTTACAGGTAGTACTAGGCAAAGGGGACTGCAGAGGAAAAGCACAAGATGAAGATTACACATATCTTTTGCTGTGGGGTATATAGTCTTATGAACTTAAGATCATAAGGCCAATTTCACCACAGACTACCCGCCCTCCTGGCAACTGCAATGCCACCTCACCCCCCAAAGCCATCTTCGGCAGGCCTGCGAGGAGGGGTTTGCCTGTTTGGACAGTATTAACCATCAAAGAGTTCGGTCCCTTCCCTCTGGGCCAGGTGAGACCGAAAGAAACCCATTGACAAAAATAACTTGCAGGTCCTCAGGTCACAAATACTTAGGCCCACACTACTGATCTCAGTATTGGTCACTGAAGCTTTATTGTATGAACTACAAAAGCTGTATTGAGGACACGAAATTAAGTTTACCACCAAGCATCCCATGGTAGTTGGTCAGCTCAGTTCAAAGTTGTCTGAAAAATTCTTCATTTTGGGAGGATCTGAGCCAGTCTCCTAGAAACTTTGGTTGGAAGAAACCTCTGGAAGTTACCTAGTCCAGCCTCTGACTCGAAACAAGACTATCACGAAGAACAGATCAGGTCAGCTGTGGCTTTGCCTTGATGAATCCTGAAAAGCTCTGAGGACAGATATTAGCTTCTCTGGATGACCTGTTGCAGTGCTGCACTACCCTCCTAGTAACAAGATTTTCCCAACATCCACCCTGAATCTCCAAAGCAACCATTTGTTGTCATTGTCCCTTGCTGCCATCTGGCACTACTAAGTAGAGTTTGGCCCTATTATCTTCATAACCATCCTCCAGCAGCTGTAAACAGCTACTGGATTGACCCTTAGCCTTCCTGTCATCCAACTAAAGCAGCCCAGCTCCCTCAACCTAGACCCCTATTCATCATAGTAGCTCTTCACCGGATCTAGACACAGCAACAGGACCTCATCTGAGCTAGAAGTACTGCCTTTCACAAAAGCAGTGACCGTGTGCTCCATTCCCAATGGATGAACTAGAGAGACTTCTATCTTTATCTCCTCCGTTTACCGTTGGCAGCATATACAAGGCAATATCACTCAGATGTTTTGCTTTTGCTTCTTTTGCTGCTGCTTTGAACTGCTGACAGAAGAGGTGGGTTAAAAGCTCTGAATCCTGCACAGAAAGGTCCACGGAATTTTAGACCTTGTTATTTCGGTCCTCTCAGATATTTTGCGTATTGAATGCGCTTCCATTTTACAAAGATATCTACAACCAAGCCACCTAACAACAAAAAATGAAGTTACCAGCGCTTACTTTCTAGAAGAGTTTTTTATAGGTCCTTCAAAAAACAAAATTTGATGCAGACGCTTCCAATTATGGCCATTTCCAAAGATTTCTTTTTGAGACAATGTAACTTACAAGTGTATTGGCAGCTCAAAAAAACAAACAAAAAAAAACCCCACCACCAAACCTTTAAGGATATCCCATTCATTCTGCTCCTTTTTTCAGTCTATTATGCAGAAAGCAACAAATAACTATGAACCCACTGACAAAATCCTGCTGAAGTAAGCAAAGTGGCACTACAGCAGTTTCAATCATTCCTCCTGTTTAGAAAACTCCTCACCTCAATCTTAAAAGCCTTCTGCACAGTTCTACACAAACCAAAGTTTTCCCCCTTTCCAGTTCATTTCCAGCAGCAGACTCCACCAGGGACTCTGCAGCAGCAAGGACTAGCTCTAGCAGGTTTGGCACTGCTGGCACCAGGTAACAAAAAGTGCTTCAATCATCTTTGAAATTTGTAAAGAAGAATGAGGTAAGCTTTCTAGAAAGCAAGAACAATGCTGTAATAATCCTCCTCTCAGCCCCAGGGCCATCACCACAATCCAGATGACCAAACCGCTCTGCTACTTCATAAGGGAGGAGTATTGAGCTCCGCCCAGCTCTGGCCTCCAGTTATTGCCACACTATTAGTCTAGAGGCCTCTTTATAGCTCAGAAAGCGTATTGATTTTTCCTTCCCCTTCCTCTAATTCACAATAGCGAGGACAGGTTATTTCAAGAAAATGACTGACTGAAGCCACCAACACCACCTCCTTCTGCTGGAATGTGCCTTAATCTTACCATTACGGCTATTACGCCCTCACCCTTCCTGTCCACGCTCACCGCTGCTCCCACAGGATGCATATCCAGGTCTAACCATTCCCAGGATTCAACAGCTTGCACCTCCAGAAAGAATCACAGGGTGTCCATGCCTCTCCCGTGGCACCCAGCAATCCGAATGGCACAGCCCACTTCATCTGCCATGGTATAAACTAGAATGAGCTGTTCAAGGAATTAGGAGAAGAACCAGAGAAATCAGATACCTTCTAATAGCTGCAAGTAGCAGGAGAAATACACTCCACCACAAACAGGAAGCAAAGAGCATAAAGCATTATGAAATTAAGTGAATGAATTGAGTAACATAAGACCTACCTCTAACTGCCAACAGGCAATACACAATCCCAAGAGTGAAATCCCTGATATGCATTGCATCACCCAAAGCTGTCTAGCTGAGATCTAAATCCTCAGTCTTCCCCCCCCCCCCCCCCCCCCCCCCCGCCCCGATATGGAGTCAAAGATTCAGGCACAAGGAAGCACTTGGTTCACCTGTTCTGCAAATGTGACATCTAAGGTGCCTCTAGTAAGGCGTCTTTATTAGATTTCATTAATCTGAGAAGCTCAAGCTAACATTTATTCACTTAAAGACTACAATAAACAAACGGCTTCAGGAAGGCTAGTACTAATACCTTGTAACGGAAGGTAGCAAAATGTCCCTGAACGATAAATCTTGGGAATTTCAACAGATACATTGACAAGGCTGAACATGTTGAAGTTCCCAAAATTCATCTTTTCATGTTTTGTACGAAAAGCCAGTTTCCTCATAGTCCCCTTGGCACCTTCACAGGCCACCTTTCGTCTGACCTGCGGAGTTGGTTGTATTTTTGACCTGATGCTTGACAGAGAAGTTGAACATTAAGGATATCACTACTGCTGTTACGGAAAGAACATCACCTCATTCAAGCAAGTGAAAGAATGTCCAGTTTCCCAGGAACTAGAGAAAGCCTCAGTAGAGCAAAGACCAAGAAACCCTAAAATCTTTTACAGCCCGCAAACGGCCAGCAGGGCAAGGGCCTGAGGGCTCAGGGAACCGCACACTAGCGATGACCAAAAATACAGTTAATTCCTAACAACCACTGCTCCAGTAACACATCCCAAAATCACCTCGATGTTTTCAATATCTCACCGTATACACACATAGGACAGAAATTCCAGATTTGAGAATGGCAAATAAAAGCTGAAATAATTAATGCACCAAAGCCTGTGCTAAGGCCTTCAATGCTTAGGGCCTATGATGTCCATATAGACATACTGCACTGAAAGGAAATGCTCTACTTCATGAAAACCTTGTGCGAGCTTGGAAAGCCCTCTCAGGTGACAAAAATGCACTTCACTCATACTCACCAACAGCCAGCTTACACAACTCAAGTCAAGCACATTTTAGACACTTCTGTACCTTAAACCAATTTTTTTTTCCTCTGAGACCTGTGAATTCAATCCATATTCCTTCGAGTCTTAAATTGTTAACAAAATACTCAGAAGTGTCCTTCCTCCTTGAAAATGTAATAGTCCTACCATTGCTGAAGAAACTCGCCATGGATATACTGTCCCAGGCAACCACTGGCTAGTGCCAAATCTCCCGTTCCTGAAAAAGGTCAGTAACAAAGCCAATTCTCAACCCACTTAAATGAACCTAATGCTATAGACCAGGGACACCAAACTAAAGGGAGGACAAGGACCTTCCTATACTTCAAATTATCTCCTGTCAGAGGACACATGGGCTGATAGACACTCAACCTCCCAGACCTCCTTTTTGATACCATCAGGCATGAAATATTTGTCTCTCACCAGGGACACCTCACAAGGGCCCACAAAAATAGGATGAACAGTCTGAGTCCTTCCTGGATAAACTAGGAGCAATGGGGAAACAAGCAGCAGTACAATCTAGCAGCAGTGGGAAGCTGCTGCCCCATCACTCGATCCTTCCCCTTGGAGACCTACAAAGCTCAATTCCCTCTACGCTACTTTCTAACATCGGCATCAAACCACCAGGTGAACGAGCCAGAAACAGTCTCAAATTCTCTCAATGAGGAGACACAACAGACCTATTCATCCTTCAGCACAAACAGCTGCAGCACCATCAAAACAAGTAGGAGTAGCTGAAGTTAAACCTAAACCTGGAATTCGGTGGTGAGCACAGGAAAACACTGTCAAGAGTCTGCAGCCACAGACAGACCCTGGTTTTGTTGCTTTAAGATACATGATCCCAACTGGTCATAGGTCAGAAGTATTTCTGGACTTTACACCGACATTATACTTTCATACTGAAACATTACTCAATGACAGTGTTTCTGTCTCAGCTCTATCTAGGCAAAGAGCGACCTGCGTCTCCAGTACGCTGCAGGCAGCTGATGAAGCTTTCCAGTCTAGGAAATTTGATTACCCCAGAACGTGCTTATGTCTTTCCCCGGTAATACAGCTGCGTACCATCATCCTCCCATCTTCCAGGCTGCATCATCACAGAGCTCAAACACCTACCCACAATCTCACAGCTCTCTGCGGCCCCAGCCCTGGGCAGCAAAAGGGCTACCTTGGGCTCTGCAGAGGAACAGTCCCCGACAGTCATCATTGTCACCAGTCACCCAGCGTGAGCCAAAAATGTCGGTGGGCAGCTGCAAGTCAAGATAAACCATTGAGTTATTCAACACTAAGCTCTCTGAAGAAGGCTACTCTTCCTTCATACCTGTAGTTGATGGAGCCACACCAACTACGTTTTTATTCCAAATTTAGTTGAGTGTTTTGATACTGTGTTTCTCTGAAGCCATACATGAATTGATTGTGTCAAACCCAGTTATGACAAATAATCCAACCACAATGATCAAGACAGCAAAAAGTGCAGGGGAAATATCAGCAGTAGAAAAGGAAGAGACTGTTTTTGTTTTTAAAGGTTTATTCCCCAGAAATGAGTGACTTGGAACTGAAAAGCATTTTTGATCAACACTCTTCCTGACTTTCACTTCAATGACATTTTAATGAACACTTTCTAACTAGTTCTACTTATGTAAAGTTGCAAACGAATGTGGGAGAATACTGAAGAAAGGTAATGGGGAGGGAGGAAAAAAAAAAAGAAAATTCCATCAGGCATTTTATTTCTTGGATGCCTCTGAGAAAATGAATAATAATTCATCTGGGGAAAAGTGATCCAGCAAAGATTCAATTGGTAAAAGACATCTGGAAAGGAGTAATAAGTAGACAGAAAGAGTCTGAATTATGATAGATGGACATGAAGAAAGATACAGTGAGATCTGGAAGCCAATTAGGTTACTTTGTAATTCTGCAAAGATGAAGGTAGAGTGTTCACATCTGTGCTGAGTACTTCAGCCCCAGAGAGCTAACAATAAACTGCCAGAAAAAAATTTATAGAAGAGCAGTAAATGTGATTGTAGGACTGGCTGGAGCCATGCGAAGTGAGATTTCTACCCTGATAACTGACAGTATGAAAATACCTTCTTCGATATCAGGTTTAATACGGTTCATGGTTCTTTATTTCTGTTTTTATTGACAGGCTGGACCAAATTCTGAAACCTTCCAGTAGAACCACAATAAGACCTACGAGGGCCTATTAAAAGTGGGGAAAAAAGGCAATATAAACAAGCAGACTGTTCATTCACCTAGCATGGCATGAGTTTCAGTGAGACCATGCCAAACCTAAATAAATTAGGCTGTATAATTTTACTCAGCAGCGTAAGGAGTAAAATAATCATGCAGTGTTGCTGAGATTCCAAGAGCTACCCAGAGGATGCAAAAACATCTAACACCATCAGGCAGCAATGGGAATACCAATTTAATATGCTTTTTCTTCTTCCTGCCATAAATTGTTAACAGAACTTTTTCCAGTGTCCTGTAACCGAGCTTTTAACCCAAGAAAAAGCAAGACTAAGAAAGTTCCCAAAATGGCAGTCACGTGCTACTGGTGGCAGGATTCACGTACCACTTTTGCTATGGTAGGTATGCCACAGTTTAAGAGTCCCTAGTTTAGTAGAAAAAGTAGTCTATTTAGTACTGCACACTACAATTCTAGAGACTCTGCAACCAGCAGAGAAACTACAGAGCAGCTGTAGTAGAAGAAAAGAAAATTTCACCCACCAAGTGTTAGCAGCAAGTAGACTTTATTTTTAATCTTCTTATGACAACTGTTATTCTGTAAAAGCCAAATTTAAGAAAATGATGCTCAAATGAAGATTTCAGCATCACAATCCCAAACATACCAATGCCAAAGATTTGAGGTTTTGGCAGGTTTGCTCATGTCTAAAAACAGGCCATTTCTTCAGAGAAAGGGCAGTAAATGATAAAGGAGATAAATTTCAGAGGGAAAGTATGTTGAGGTGACACATGTCATGTCACCCACCCACCCAACTATCTGCACAACGCAAAAGTACCACTCCTGTGGCGACAGCAGGGATACCACAACAAAACAGCCCATCTCTTCGGCTACAGGAAAACCTTACCGTATAGCCACTGTCCTGCACAGACAGACCCTTACACTGGTGCACATCACCGCTGTAGCTCACTGCTATTCCAAATCTCACGCACATGTAGATGAGCCGTAGCATACACCAGCAACTATGGCGAGCACCAAAGACTGACATGCCCCAACTTGGAGCTCCAGCCTGTGCAGAAGTTTTGTTGCCAAGACCTCCAACAAGCAACACCGGCTGGTACCACACCGCCACCTTATCACAGGAGAGAGAAACCGCACGGCTCTACCCGGGGTTCATACACCTCTAAAGGCATACGAGGTTGACACTACACAAATGGGCCTCGTCCATAGCGGGAAGACTTACAGGCCATGCAGCAGCAGTATCAGCGTTACTGGATGCATGCAAATAGCAGTAATGCCAAATACAAGTTACAAATTGGCATCACTGATCCTGAAGCAACTTTTTTTTTTTTTTTTAAAAAAAAAAACATACTCAAAAACTGCATGAAAGAAGCTTTCCACTAGTCCTTGACAGTAACTTTAGAGCATTTCCCAGAAGAGTTTAAATACGTATTTGGCCCTAAAGCCTACCACAGGCACCTTTTTCATTTGCGCAGCGGGGTATGTGCACACACGAAGGGAAAATGGAGGACAGATGGCTAAATCAATGCATATTTACCAAGGTATGAATACCACGTTAAAATCATAAGCACTAGGCAAAGTCACATGTTTAAAATTAATTACACTTCCGCTACTACCTGCAAGTCCACACTGCTGTAAAAATCTACAAGTCTGAACAAGATACGTCACTGTGACATGATTGCTCAAGTATATTAATCCCACATGGATATCCTCTGCAGCTGAATTAAAGGCACACAAGTTGTTCCATGCTACTGTTCAAATACATATTCAGCGACATTACTGCTCTCTGTTCCCCTCCCAGCAGAAATGCAAATATGCCTAAAAGAAAACAAAACATCTGGAAACAGAAGCCTACAGGCAATGTTCTCATAGCTCAAAAAGATACGTGTATATATTCCATGTATACATAAATATACATATAGGTACATACAAACAATAAATATAGAGGGTTTCCGCACAAAACTAGTAGCAAGAAAAACACTTAATTCCTTGCAGTTTTTCCCTCCTGTCACACTCATCCTCACGGGTGGCAGCTCCCCCCCTAAACCTGCCCAGCGTTATTCACTGCTGACCACGGCGAGCCCCGGCCGCAGCGCTGAAGCGGGGGGCATGGCTGGGGGGGGGTGCGCGATTTGGAGGAAGCCGCTGGGGTGGCCACGGCCCCACGCAGCCCTTTTCCTTTCCCTTCCAGAGTAACAAAAACTTATGACTCCCGCTCGCTGCTGCTCCCCGCAAGCACGCCGTGCCAAATGCTGAGTTAACAAAACCATAAATCACCGCTGAACCAGATGCAACGGGCAGGCAGCAGCGCCCGCCGCCTCCCGCCCCGTCCCACGCCGCGGCGGCTCTCCCAGAAGAGCGAAGGGGAAACGAGCGGCGGGGGCAGGGGGGCACCCGAGCAAGTGCCGGGCTCGGGGCGCCTTCCCGCGCCCCCGGCGGGGCGGCAGCAGGAGGAGGAGAGGCCGAGGCGGGCTCGGGGCCGGCCGCCGCCCGCCCAGGTGCGGCGGGACGGGCAGCGGCTCGGCCGGGCGCGCCCCGGCGGCCGCTCCCCGCGCAGGGAGGCGCCGCGGGCCGCCGCCGCCGCCAGGCTCCCCCGGGGCCGCCGGCACCGCTGCCGCGACTCCTCCCCGGGGCGGCGGAGAAACGAAACTCCCGCCGCCGCGCACCCGCAACGTCCCCGCGCGGCCCGGCCCCGCGGCGAGGGGCACACGGAGACGCGGCGGGACCCGCGGTCCCCCCGCCGTGGCCCCGCAGCCGCGGGGCGGGGGCGGGCGCCGGGAGGCTGGCGGCGGCGCGGGCGGTTGCCTTACCTCAGAGCGGGGCGCGGAGTGGAGGGGGGGGGACACCCGCTTCTCCCACCCGGGCGGAGGCGGCTCCGCGCAGCGGCTTGTCACCTCTCCCGCCGCGAACCGCGACGGCGGCGGCTGCTCGCGTAGGGGCGGTCCGGCCCCTCCCTGCCGGGGCCGAGCGCCGCGCTGCACCGCCCCGGGGCCGGGCCGGGCCCGCCCGCCGCAGGCCGCACCGCCCCCCGCGCCGTCCCGCGGCAGCCGGGGCTGGGGCCGGGGCCCGGGCGGCTGCGGGGGTGCGGGCCGGCCCCGCGCTGTTCTGCCGAGAGCCCGGCCCGCCCCGGGGACAAACCCGAGCGTTTCCTCCGCAAAACAACGGGGGCGGCGGCGGGGGGGGGGGGGGGGGGGGGGAGTGCTGCAGAGGGGACAAAATACTGGGTTTGAGGCGTGCTGTTCTGCTTCCTTGTTATTGCTGGAGCCATGGAGTGTCACCGTTACTGTAGGCGATTTTCTGGAAGGAGGAAACAAACGCGCGGTTCGGCTCCCAGAGCTCATTCTTCCCGAATTTTGACCCGAATTCGTGAACAGTTTCTGTTCCCCTTAAGTGACGTTCACAGGCAAAAAAAAAACCCCTCTCCCCTCGCCCGCAGCAGCCAGCGCAGGCCATTCATACTCCTCAGTCCACTCGTACCCCTCATCCTCCTGCAGGCTGCTCTCCCTGGGGCAAGGGTTGGCACCTTTCCCTAAAAAACACGGAATATCCCCAGCCAGAGAGAGGGGGGAGCTGCAATGGTTCCCTGTTTGCCTCCAGCCCGTCAAACTGCGCTTGTGCTCTGCCAGGTGCAGCTAAAGGTGGGGTTCGGCAGAGCTGTCGGAGCACTGCCGACTCCGGCTACGCGTCCCCGGTGGCCCCCTCGCCCCCCACGATCTCAGCTAACCCCTGCTCTGTGCACTGGAAGGGCTGAAGCCTCATCTGACAAACCCCCCGACTCGTTTCCAGGCAGTTCAGGTCCCTGAGCGGGCTCTCCAGAAAGTCAGGCAATGAGGAGATGGTCAGGCACGGCCAGGAGTGAGGCCACAGCTGCCCAACCCTGAGTGGATCCAAACTGCTGCAGCATCACAACGTAAAGGGGAGGGAGAGAGGGAATAAATCAGAAAGCATCTGCACTTCAGTTCCAACTAAATTCCTTTAGTCTGTCCCTGAGGTCTTCTGCAAGAATCGGTAACTGAACTTTCAGATTTCTGCTGCTGCAAAATGTGTTACATTGTGAGAAGGAAAGTGAGCTTTTCAACTTAGCCGCCTCCTTTGGCGTTCAGAGGCTGAAAAAGAGACAAAAAGAAAATCCTTTTTTTTTTTTTTTTTTTTTAATAATGAGCAGGGTGATGAATTCATATTTTAAGGCTAATTGGAAACCAGTTCTAACCAGTCTGTTCAAGGCGACCCCATGGATAAAGGTGTTTGAATATAACCAATGAGAAAAAGTATGTTAATACTGTTCTACTTTGAAAGAGAAATATAGCAAATGGAAGAAATACAAAGCCCAGCCAGAGCCTAGCTGAGGATGCCACCAGGCACAAGCACCCTCCCCCAGTTGGTAGGAGGAGAGAATGGCTTTGAAAAGGGGAAAAAATAATAATAAGAAAAAAATCTGCTGCTGCTGCTCCAGCTTAACCCACTGCTGAAGACAGTGGTCCCCAGGCAACCAGGAGCAGCAACAGCAACATCTCTACCCGTTCCTTCCCTCCATTTGTATGATTTTGGTCTTGATGAGTGGCAGTTCTGTAAAGGAAAATAAGTGAGATTGTAAAATTTTGTCCTGGCACATTGGTTTTTAATCTTCATTAAATGAGAGAAGGCAGAACTGAAAAAGATGTTGTTAAATATGCAAAAAGCCTCAACAGGACATCCCATCAATAAGACTTTAGTACACAGCTGATATCATAAAATGCAGGATCTCCTGAGGCCTTCTATTAGGCATCTACTCACAGTGAAGCAGAATTAAATATATTTCAGGCCAAATCCAACATGGTTTTTTTTACCTTGCTTTTGAAAACCTCAAGTGAAGTGCCTATTCTCTTCAGGCAACTTACTGTGCTCATTAACTATTTTTGCGCAAGCCCCTCTTTCTGCAAATTAACCCAATTAAATTTTTTCTTCCTCTTGTGATTGTGGGGGACAACTGGTGTTATCCTATTTACAACAATCTTTTATATATATATGTCTAGAGCTATCATGAGCTCTATTTTCCCTTCAGACTTCTCTTTTTGATTCAAATTGTCATATTTTCCCAAACTTTTAGCATTCCTGTTGCTCTCCTCTAGACGCTGGGATATAATGTCCACAATGGGACACTGTGGACCAGTCGAACCTCAACAGTAATGAAGAAAGGAGCATAATTATGGTGACTTACATACAGCGTATTTGCCAATAAATCCCTCAGTGAGATTTGTTCTTGTTGCAATAGCAACTTCATGTTGACTCACTGAGTAGAGGGTCAGTGCCAAGAGCACCCTTTCTGCACCAGCTATTCCCTGTATGAATTTCATGCCTTCCTAAGTGCCTACCCAGCGCTTGTCCTCATCTCGTTCATTTTGCATGCTCTCCACCAATGGAGAGTGGTTTTTAGTCGCAATAGTTTATCAATGTACATTCTGAAGTGGCTTATTGATATTAGAACATGGATCATTAATTTTGCGTTTTTCTTTAAAAAAAAATTCGAAATCAGTTTAATGAGGCTTAGTCAATATTATCCTACTTTGAAAGGTGCAGCCTAGAAAATTGATGAGAAAGCAAGACAAAGTTAAATACCATTAACTCTTTAATATTTGCAGGGATTTTTTGGTCTTGTTTGTATTATTACTTCTTACTAAGAGCATAGCACAAAGACTGAAGGTACCTTACGATTAAAACAAGGTGCACGAATAGGGCCATTCATATTTTACAAAATGATAAATTGATATTCAGAAATTTTGCGTACACTTAAAGTCGATCTGTCAGATCTTTCAACAGAGCATGAGATCCATTCTTCTGGTCCCCGCTCTCCACTCCCCTGCTGCACCACCTGCACCTCCGAGGCTTGCCTGGAGGCCACCAGCCATGTCCCCTGCCCCGAGTCCAGGAGCGTCATACCAGCTCGCCTGCAGAAGGTGCCAGCAGACATCAATTTTCCACCAGCAGCCATCCCCCGCCCAGTGGTGCCCTCATGTGTCTCCACACGTGAATTTCAAACATTGGGATTCCAGGAATTGGTTCGATTTTTACGTGATGCTAGAAATCTGGCATACGCAATCCCACATGCTGTGCAGCCCCTTTCTCTGGAGCCTCAAACCAGTGTGGGAATTTCATACAAGGGAAGATGTATGGAGTGAAATAACTTGAGCCCATACTGGCAGAAGCCGTGCTTTTAATTGAATAATAGTAAGTACCAAGAAAATCCAACAACCTGTTTTAGATCATGACAAACTCCTAAATTCAGACATGAATTCTCTTTGCCCCTTAATTTTCAAGGCTACCAGTAAAAAGAAACTTTACAAAAGACCCTTTTTAGTATCTATATATTCACATGCTGCAGCAAGGGAAAGTTGGCACGCTTTCACTGACGTTATGCCTGTCTACACAAGTTGAGATTAATTTGTTGTTTCAAAGGCAGTTAAGTCAGTTCAACCCTATCTCATTTTTTCAAAGAACAGAAACATTCAGCTGAGTATGAAGTTTTCCTATATGCGGGCACCTATATGTACATACAGAGGCCATTAGGATTCATAGCCATGCTATGACTCATTCTTTTCTTTCCCTTTTTTTTATACTAAGGAGAAAACATGAAACTTAACATATGAACTCATGCAAGTTAATTGAACAAATATTTTATTACTTAATGCTGGAGCATCAGGTTTCCATAAACAATTCACCCAAAGTTCGTGCAATGCCATCATCCACGGAGACTGAGTCTGCAAGCTGCTTCTTCCGCACAAGTTTTGCAATGCCTTTTTTCTTGTATGCAACATTAAATTTGTTCATATGACGACTGGGGCATCTGCCCCATCTGTTCAGGATGCTCTTTGGAAATAATACTTCAAATACTTCATGATACATTTATTAGGAAGTTTGACAGACCTTCATTATTTCAGCACTTAAGGCCATAGCGGATCAATACATTACAGGCACCATGTGCCATGCGCTACTAAATTTTCTCAAGACACAGCCACAGAGAGCCGGCCCAATGACTTTGTTACTCATCTTCAGCAGTCACAGCAGAAGCTATCTTATCCCACGGCAGACTGAGCGTTGCGTGCTATACTCAAAGAAAAGGAGAAATGAAGGTTGACCAAGGGCCTGGTAGGGGCTGGCTGCTTCTTTAATCTGCAGTGGTGCCGTATCTCCAGATGATCCTAAGAGAAAGCCCATGCCCTGCGCTCCAAAGGAAGGTAGGATCCCCCTGACTTGGAAGCAAATTCTTTCCCATTTATAGATTTGCTGAACGCTTTGGCACTTTGTTCACTGTGTGAAAAAGCTGTAGCAGACAAGCATCTGAGAAGGAAGGTTCTCCATATGATTTCAGAAGATGAGTGCTTTCCCATCCATGTTCCAGCTCTAGGAGAGACTCATTTCCAGTGTGTCAGAGGGAGATAACCCGCTACCCACAAAATACAATTGGGCTATTGTGCATCAGAGAGGAGCCTTTCCTTACTGTGACAGCCAACCAGCTGAAGTCCAGACATACAAGATTTTAATACATTCATTGTCTTAATGAAGAGCTGCAAATGTAATGAACATGCTCAGGGCAATGCAGCGCTCATATTCTCCAGCAGGACTGCAGAGGGACACCTCTATACTACTACATAGGACTCTTCTCTGACCCTATGGCCAAGTGACACAGTGTGTGTAGCATGCACACGGCTAAACTTTCTTCTGTGCCCAGTAAGGCTGGCCACATTTGTGCTGCCTGGTGTGCACAATTATTCCCTGAGCTGAGGGGATGGTGGTGTCTGTTTGCATGTTCAATACTGTTTGAAAGCGTGTTAGCTGTCGTGTAACTATACCATGTGTTAGGTAGGCATTAAACAGCATGGACCAATGCAAATGGCCAATGCTGAGCCCATACTCTTGCCCTGTGCAGTTTCCTTGTATACACATAACCTCATAGAGTCCTCAGCCAGAAGAAACATGCAGCACTATGACTATCCATCCTGAAAGCAGGCTAAACTGTATGTGTGGAGAAGAATTCTGATTAGGTTTTCACCCGCTTAGCAAGCGCGAGTCCTCCACATTCCCCAATAACTTATTCCAACAGTTATGTTTGCTGCTAGCAGGCCAGCTCTCATTTCAAGTTTGTTTTTAGCCAACTTCAAATTTCCAGCCACCGAATAGCATTGTACCTTTGACGTCCAGGTTGAAAGCCAGCCCTGACTGAGCTCTCTCCTTTGCTCCTTGCTATACCTAGCAGTCAGTTTAATTCTCTTCAGTCTTTGATAAACCACACGCGCTGCATTTCTCAAGCCTCTCATTTTAAAAAAACTCTTTTCTGACCCTGAGTCTGCTACCCCATAGATACAGCTACTGTGGTCAGATCCCATGTGTCATACATTGTATTTGGCCCTTTTAATTTGCCTTTTTGTTGGATTGTGACTCTCAATGAGATGATTCAGCCCCAGTGGCAAAAGTAGTACACGCTCTCCAATATTTACTATCATCTGCAAACTTTACCATAATATTTTATGTTGTTTAGATCATTGATTAAAGTATTAGGCAAAAAAATAAATGATTTCTGGGAAAACCCCCTCATCGCAATTATTTTCTTTGTTTATGTCTTTTCATTAACAGTGACATCTGGAGATCAACCAATGAGTCAGTTTTTAATCCATGTAATGTTAATTTCGTATAATGGAAGTTCTTTTAAATCAAAATGTTATTGTGGTATTGACTGAAAAGCTTTGAAGGAATCAATGGCTGTTATGTGAACACAGTCGTCTTTAGCACTCAGAATTACATACTTTTCAAAGCAAACGAAGCAGCACAGAAACCCCCCCAGCAAAAGAACTATAGTAAGATCTACCTTCTGGGATGCCATGTTGACTGATGTTAATTATATTTTAACCTCTAATTTTTGTTAATAAGATCCCAAATTAGCAATCTCTTTGCTATGGTTATGAATGACATCATTAATTATTCAATAGGTCCTTTCAAGCTTTCCAGAACTGATGCAACTTTGGCAACGCTCTTCTGGAATTACCCATGACCTGGGGAAATGCCTTATTAGCAGCTGAAGACAGGTACTTGTCTAACTCTGTTAGGACTGAAGTTTAATTTGAACAGATCCTGGCCTGCTTGCTTTCTCGCAGGTGATATTTATTCCTTTTGCCTCTTTCTCACGTGGATACATAATCTCTTTGCTCCAAATACCAAACAGAAATCTCTTGTACTGTTTACCTCCCGTACTTCACGAATACTTGATGTAGGATTCTTCCTTTCTTTTCCTCCTAATGCTTATTAAAAGTGCCCTTTTGCTGCATTTAATCCAGTTACCCGCTAGCACTCCAGCAAGTAATTTTTTTTTACTTGTTACTTTTAATCCCTGTCATTAATTTCTTTGTTTCCCACCTGAGTCTTTACAAATTGATTTTCTATTTTCTCCTTTCCTCATTTCATTTTTCAACCAGGGTGGCTTTCTGCCCAGCAAAAGCTCTACATGCTAATGAAATCATGGCTATCTACATATCCAACTGGCTATCTTTGAACAACTGCCAGTTTCTCTTAACACTTCCTACTTCAAAGCCATATTCTCTGCCCATTACGCTGACAATTAGCCTAAGCTTTGGGTAATTAGCTCTGTTAGAGTTTCATTGATGAATATTGGAGCTACCATTACATGTTTACGCAAATGGAGTGTAATCAGATTCTAATCAGAAATACATAAACAACAGAGTAATTTTTAGAGTGACAATTAAGTATTCTTCGTCAAGAGAAGATCTGATAATGAGTCATTCCCCTTGGGAGCAGGGCATACTGCATTAAGAAGCTTTAAAAAGAAAATAACCCTTCTCCCTGAAGTTCGTCACTTTTTTTTTCATACAAACTATCCAGCAAACATTCCCTAGGTCGAATTAACCAACGGTACGTATTTTCCATCTTGATGTTTTATATGTAGTTCATAAGCTTTAGCATAAAACAATTAGGTAAGATCCAACTGTTTAACAACTCATATATAGGAGAATATATTTCACATGTTTTACCCTATAGCTTTTTACGGCTAGTAGAGACCACAGCAATAATCCAATCAGATCTGCATTAAAAGAGGACATACATCCAGGCCATATCCCCCTACACTCAGAGCATCAAGAGGTCAGATGTCGCACCAGTTATTCCTACTGCCATGACATTGTCTAAATCAGGGCAGAATTTAATGCTGCAGATGCTCATCTGCTAGGGAAGTTGTATTTTTAAAATAATATTCTTTTTGTTTTTATACAAAACTCCGTCATGTATCGGTTTCTACACATGCTTTTTAAAATACCATTTTTGTACCTAAATGTAACCAAACTGTATAGCTCTGTAAAAAGATAGCACACACATTTTTAACTATTGTTAGTTCCCTACCAGAGAAGTTTTCTCAGGCTCATTAGTAAGGTTGCTAAAGTTCATACTTTACAACTTCACCTACATCTATTTAATAATTTACAGGGTGGGAATTGCATCACTGAATTCTGTTTCAACAAAGCACTTAAAGTTAAGCATTTGTTTAAGTTCATCGCTATTTGTCAGGCCACTTAAGTGTGTCTTGAAGTTCCAGTGGAGCCTTGGTATGTTTAAATGGTTTGCTGAACAGAGATGAATTTAAGTACGCACATTTGGTTTGGGTTGGGTTTTTTTCTGAAATAGAGACTTATTCTGCAATTTGATATACAGTGCAGGGTTTCTCCTACTAAATGTCGGAATGATAACTGTTTAAGAACTTTGATTTTTAAATTACCTAGGAAAAATATGCAAATATTTTTATAATTTATCCTTTGAAATACAGAACAAAGCATTGAAATATCCAGTGGCTTATAAACTATAGTAAATTTTTTAAATGTGCAAATGACTCTTATAGGGATGTGCTCAATGAATACTTAACAGATCCCTAAAGCTACTGGCACAACCTCACAGAAGTTATGTCAGAGTTTTATACCTATGCAGCACTGCTGCAAATGAATAATGTTTAAATAATTCATTTCCTTCCAAGGCAATGCATTGAGAAGCATAGGTGCCCTCCTAGCTACCTGAGCCTCAGTTATGGTGTGAAAAAACAGCTGAGAGTTTCTGGAAGCACAAAGGTGCAAAAGTACCATAATGAAGTAAAAGTCGTGTAAATTCTGGCATGAAAAATGAGCGTTGAAAACAAGAGGCAGCTAATCCATTTAAATTAAGAAGAAATCCATTTAAATTAATTTTTTTTTTTTTTTTTTTTTAATGTAGAGTAGAATTGTCCCAACTGCAACGAAGCGGGGTCACAACCAGGCGATACCAAGTGCCCCGGCTGCGGCTGCCGCCTGAGCCGGGTATTGCCACACGCTCGGTGCCATCGGAGCGCAAAGGCTGGGCCAGGCCAGCCGGGAGCTGCAGGTGAGACAGTCACGTCGGCCCACCCTGGCAGAACGTGGAACTGGAACTGAGCAACCCGTCAGAGCAAAACCAGAAGGGTTTTTATTTCCAAATCAATAGAGAGAGCAATACAAAGTGAAGTTGCAGATGGGAAAGTGATACGTGCTTTCACATCTACATAATTCACCACTAATGTATGATTCATATAAACGCTTTCTTGTGGATAAATCCAAGGCTGCGCTGTGAAGATGCAGTGCATCTGTAGGTGAACTAATGGGGTGTCTGGCACCGAACGGGGAAATCTTGTACGTGATTTTACATCTTGTACTGATGTTACATATGGAATAAAACTCCGATTTGGCAGCATCCTATTTCTAATTGTGATTTCTCTAGTCTGGACCAAATTTACAGCATGTAGGGTACAAATGGTATCTTAAGCATGTTGAACGTATGCTTTTACACTTAAATGGCTGACTATACTGTGTTTTACAAATCTGAAGAGGCATATATGTTGGGTATAATCCCCATTATTTTATCTTTGGCTTTTCTCTCCTACAATTTGTTGAGTGCCCTTTTTTTTTAACCAACATAACTCAAAAGAACTTAACGGTGGAAGTCCTCTGCCTACCCAGGTTAGAGTCTTTATTTCAAAAACTTAAATAGAGCTTAATTTGGGAAAAAAACCTTTAAAAAATGAAGCTGTGAAACCTGTTTCACCTGGAAGCATTATGGAAACATGATACTTCACCAGTGAAAGTTCAGTTGTGGTTTGTGACGCTAGAAGAAGTTATGTTAGATAGTATATAAATACACAATATAAATTCATTTTACATGATCTTACGGATAAAAAACCCACTTTTAAAAGTATGGTTATTTTATAGCAACACATCTTAAGGGAGCTGGGTAGGGTTGAAATTGTATAAGAATATTTCTGTTCCTTTTTGATGGATTTTAAACTGGATTGTGAAAACCAGCTGCAGCTAAAAATTGCAACCATATGAATTCCTAGGTAATAACAAAGGTCAGCAGGATTTAGCCCTTCTTATTCTGTTATTTTACCTACCATTATCTATCTTTCAATGTACCATTGCTGGGGCACTTGAGTTCTCCACAAAGCAAATTTAATTCAGTGGAACTATAATACAAAGTAAGAGTGGCACCATAGAAAAAATGTCAGGCAAAATGGATATGAAATCATTGGATAATAAAAAAAGTGCACTGTGTATAAATTGAGGGGGTTGTTGCAGAACTATTTCTGTTACCGATATTTCTAATTAAATTTGGAAAACCAGAGGATTACACAGAATAATTAACTCAGTGGAAATCTCAGTTTTGGGCTTCAATTTCTCATTGCCAAAAACAAGAGCTGGGAGACTGGTACAGTCTTTTTGACCCCCAAGTAAAACTACCACAGTCTTTTTAAATACTCAATAACCTCTTTTTGCTGCATGATCAATACTTCACAGCACTTTGCCTCTCCAAAGTGCAACGTAAGTGCTACGAATTCAAGATAATGTTAGACTAAAGTTTAATAGGCTAAGGATTATATTCATTTAAGAGAATGCTATCAAGTCAGAAATTACATTAAAGCAAGTCCTCTTACTTGTGTTATTGATGAGAACTAGCTACGTTTTCTTCTAAGACTCAGTGCTATGCCCACCCATATGGGTCCTGTCTATTTTAACCCAAGACTAACACCAATCCTAGACTGCCTTATTCCTTTTACTCTTTCCCTGCCTGAGCCATCATAGGGTTTGTAGACTTCACGTCAATACCTCAATGTAAACGAAGTCCCCATACTTTTAAAGAGGCAAATCTTCACTGAATCTGCACTGAACTTAATTCTTTGTATTGAATATATAGCAACAGATTGTCCGTCACAACATCCTTTTTTTTTTTTTTCTTTTTCTGTTTTTTAATTATGGATGTATCTCTCTATACTAGAGGATTTTCCTATTTGCTCCCATTGCACCTGCAATAAATACAGTAAAGATTAGTGGTAAATACTACTGTTTTGAAAATACATCTTATGTATAGGTTTCCTGAGATGCTGCCTCATATGTCAGGCAGAAAAGGCAGCAACAGCACATTTCCCCTTAGGACAAGAGGTAAAGGCTGCCTGGATCATGGCCAAACAGCCTTGGCACGCACCCCACAGGTATATAGTCTCAGTGCATCAGGCTGCCTGGGCGAAAGAGCAGTCTCAGCAAAAGGAAGACTTTATTTCTAGGCCCTGCAGCAAAGCTAACAAGCAATATACTAATCCAGAGCCAGAGAGCATGGAGAAAATGATATTTTTTGAGAAAACATGGTCTCTCCAGCGGGAAGATGACTGTGGGTGACAGGGGCTCTGGAAAGGAAGCAGTTTTGTCCAGATCCCAGAACGCTCTGGGCTGTCTTAAGGGTGTAAACTGGCTCTGTTCCTTTCCTGTATCTGAAGAGGGCCACCCCAGTAATTAGATGAGACGAAAATGTGTGTAGGTTGTTCACTAAAGAAAATCATTTCTAAGCAGCACTTTGCTCAATTTGCTAATAATTTTGAACGTGCTTTCAGAAGGCTCTTTTCTCATCCCTGCCCTGACTACCTGCGTCAATGAGAGGTTGACCCGGGAGATACAGAACCATCTGATTCCAGCCAAAGGGGAGGAATGCTATGAAAATCCACACCTACCCATGAAAGGGACTAAAGCCTCATGCTTAAAAGCACGCGCTCGTTTGCTTTTCCAAATCACACGCCACTGCTTTACTGTGTTTTAGAAAAATCATTGCGCCCCATATGGAATTAAAATAGCATCTGGAAATTGGCTCAGAATTCCAAGTTTCCATATAATCCTCAGCCATATCTTTCCTATTCATACATATACCATGGGTATCTTCTGAATTACTTATAACGTCTTCTTTCTAGATGACCAAAAAGGCAATCTATGTGGTTCTTCGGGAATTTCTTGGCCTGCTGTATTTTTTATTCCAACACACAAGATGATCACAATTTTATGTCCCTTTTTACGTATAGAAATCTGTAGAAGATCATCAGCACCATTTTATCTTTGTGTTTAAATCCCCACCTAAAAGATTTTCTCTGATCATCTTATTAACAGCATTGAAAGCAGCACCCTTATATCCGTGTGTTTCCACTCTTGCAGATGACGCTGAAGACCCCTACATGCGTTTTGCAGCTGTGTAACAGCACTGTAATGCTTCCAGCAGATCCTTCAACGCTCGGCACACACACACATAGAGACAGTCTTATTAATAATCTCGATCCTTTATAACGATGTTTTTTGGACAAACAGAGAAGTGGATGTCTACAACCATTTCAGCTTCCCAAAGAGACACGTAAATGAAGCCTGATGTACGGGGTCTTATTTCCCATCAGATAGATCCAGAAAGAATCAACAGAGAAAGGGATAGATTTGGACACATCATTTTATTATGCTGGAATTCCTTACAGGAGGAACTGTGATACCACAATCATCTTCTTCGAATTGTCTTCTGCAGCATGTGAAATGGCAATAAGCACTGACTGATATTACACTTGCATTATTTACAACTCTTTAAAAGGCAGATTTAAATTATTCTTTTAGTTACTATGGTAATCTATGGGACCTTTGCAGCCTCCAGCTTTTCTGAGTAAGGAATGAACTGTTGCTTCAAAGCACTTTCAATATTGCTACAGAAGATTATTTATGATGTCTTTTTTTTTTTTTTTTTTTTAATCTTTCCCTTTTATATTTGTTTGGCTGGTAACACATTAGATTGCTGTCAGCTGGAGTGGTGACTTCAATGTAATAATTCTGGCACCAGGTCTGTAGACAGCATGGGTTAAAGATGCTCAGACTTTTATCCTCATGTATAATGATGTAAACCTAGATTTGCCCCATATCAGATCATAAATGTACTCCTGATTAATAAAATATGAGGTAAAAATTTGGAATTTATTTTATTATAACATTACATAGACTTTTTTTTTTTTAATGTCTTCATTGGAGGATTTACTTTGGAAGTAAGATTTAAGTTACCCTTACAGATGCTCTTTTTCCCTTGAGACTTATGAGAAGTGTTTCCAACTACTACCTCTGAACTTCACTGAATAGTACTAAACATTGATAAACTGCTATAAATATTACCCTACTACTCAATTTTAGTGCAACCTGGATGCAAATAAATAGATTTTTAAAAAGAATTACATATCTATGAAAAGTGATGGACTGGGAGAGCCCTGAGATCTTAACTCGCAAAGAAGGTACGATGATGAAGTGTGGTGGAGCATTTTGTGATACACCCACCAGTCTTCAGGGAAATCAGCCTGACATCACCTCAACTGTTTTAGGGAATGGCCATCCTGATGATAACAGCTTTCAGTCATTACTGACCTGGATTTGATTTGAATCACAGATCAAAGGATTAGCTTTAAACTTGATTTATAGTTGATTTTTTTCTTGTTTGAATGTCAGTGGATATAATTCATATTCCTTTCATCCTGATTAGAAATTATAATTTCAATTAAAATATATATTTTTAAATTTTCTTCTGCTGCCTTTTTCCCAAGTTTGCAAAGGTAGAGGCACTTAGGCATTCAAGGGGTTTGGGTAGGCTTTGCATTCAAATCACTTTCGTTGTCCAACCTCCTGTAGACACTCCATGGAACATTTCACAAAAATATAACATGAGCTGTAAGTTTGTGTAAACAATGACATTGTGGCGGTAGCCACCATCTCAGAACTTCTGATAGCTTAACTTGTTTGTCTGGCGTTTAAATCCATTATCTGTGCAGCATCACAATGTAAGTAAAATTCATATTGCTAAAATTCATGCTTCTTTCCAGAGGAAGCCACTGAAATAAAACATTTGGATTTTTCCACCTCATTATAGCCCATTCTTCAATTTCAAGGTACTTTTACATGCTCTTTCAAGAGAATGCATATGGAATGACACTGGGTTTAAGTTACATGAATTGTACACATCTCGCTGATCTAAAGGAAATGTTGAATCAAGTGACCAAATATAATTAGAAAATTAATTCGGCTGTCTCTACGTTGACATTTTGGCTTGGACCCTTAAGGCAGTTCTGAATCAAATTCCTCAGTTGTTCACACTTACTGCACGTTGTTGTGCAAAAGGACTGGGTTTTGTATATACAAACTAGATTTCTTTCAGGGAAACTAAATCTCAAGCCCCACACCAGGTGCTCCCCAAATGTGCTCCATCCCCACGAGAGGGTCCAAACCACAATGCCCCAAACAAACTTCAGACAGCTTCTAACTGCATGTGTGCCAGAGACATTTGGTCCAGAGCACCAGGGTAGGCCTAGTCTGAGTCAAAACTTCAGACCACATTTATTGAAGACGTGAAAGGCTCAGCATCTAACAGTACATCTATTGATCCGCTCCTAATGCATCACATTTCTGGCTGACATACACGTAGCCGGAGTCTTCTCTGCACGTGTAGGCCTGGCGCAGCTAGAGGGAGGGACGTGTCTGCACGCTTTCTGCAAACCCACGTGCAAACCCACGCGCTGAGACAGCCATTGCTGCGGTTGACTGAATCACAGCGACTAAACCTTGCTACGAGACGTGCCGGTCGTCGCGCTAACACTGCTACGTGGCCTCTGTGCGGCTCAGCCTGCAGGCCAGCTCGTGCCTGCCCACCGGGACCGCGTGCCCATCCTCAGGGCGCTGCTCCACATGTGCCGGACGTGTGCATGGAGCTTCCTTAAGAGTAAGAAGATCACCCAAAGATGCCGCTCCCAGGCTCGGGGCCTGTTCCGGTGCCCCTCGGAGGAATGTTCTAATGATGGCATGCAAAATTATACAATGCTATCAGATTTCAGCCAAATCGGGACCATAGGTCACGTACAACACAGAGATGTCTGGAAAACAGATGCTCCTCGTAGCTCTGGTTATCTAAACGTATGTGGTTGATTGCCTTTTTCACGTTAATGAATAGAAATCATGGGAGTCCTTCAGATAAAGAGATTAAAATAATCACAACCGCAGTGCGTCCAAGAAGTCCAAAGATGTTTTGCAAACACACTTAAAAATGCAACAGCTCTGAAACTACAGTGAATACTTGACACAAAGAGTCATCTCTGTCAATATGCATAATGTTCCCCTTATTGTTGGTGATGAGATATTCAGAATAAAATTCTGAGGCTTACTTTTAAGCCTATTTGTGGATTACATCCAGCAAGTCGGTTTTACAAAACAATCCTAACAAAAAGCACACGGTGTAGCTCTTTATAGCAATATATTTCCTATTCTTCTTTTTTATAGATACTTTATAGTCCACCCATCTTATCACATAAAAGGAAAAACACTTTCATTACTGAGAACTGGCTTTCATATGAAATAGCATAACTCAATACTTTTCCGCTAGGTAGGAAAATGAATCCTTCCTTGTTTAAAAAAAAAAAATCTGTTTTCATTTCACTCTTTTCTCTTTATCAACCAAAGTAAAGATGAGCAAACTTCAAACATATGTTCAGTATTTCAGCTAGAAATCCACCCGTATATTTGAAAAAGCCAAACTTCAAACAGGCCAGAAGACAGTTTCTTGTGACACAACTTTGAAGGACACTTGCCAGAACATCCACTTGCTTGGCCACAAAACCTTTTAGTAACCGGAAATGACCGTTCAAGCATACATTTACGTGCTAAATTCTAATGCCCAACATTAAATGCTTGGCCATCCCTACAGCCACCACACAAGACAGCTTCGCTTTCTCTTTTTCTGTCTTCCAGTTAGTTCAGCTGCTTGCCTGTACTCATCTCTCCCTTTCTTATCAGACATAGAGACATCATAAGACTAATATCTGTAACAGCTTGTTCGAAAAATAGCATTATTCCTGCAGGGTACAGAGGACTGGGTGGCCAAGCAGCAAAATTTGCTACTGCGAGATTTATTCCTATAAAGTAAATGAGGGAGAAGTCAAGAAATTATTAATCTCCCTTAAAAAATAAATTCTGAACACAACCTTGAAATGCTTTCTAGCATCTCACAGAATTTCATTTTCATAAAGTTGATCTTGCTGCTTAAAACATCAAGTGAGTAAAAGAAAAGGAAGGAAAAGCTTAGGTAACTCCTGACTGTCCTAGACCAAGACAAGTCATCGTCATTGTTCTAGAGAGACTCACTGAAGCTGTTGTCACTAGCCAGAGAACCAAAGTCATCATATGGCTCAAGGCATTTTAAGGACATGTACAGAAGCAGAAGGTAGTTTGCTCTAGTGCAACTCAACAGTGAATAAAGAGTTAGTTGTAGGTAAAAAAGGGCCTCTTGCCCTCAGCAATTCTGCAAACACACTTGCCGCACAAATATAAGCACTCTCTTGCTGGTTTTGAGAATGAGTCTTAAATCACCCAAGATAGTCCTGCTGGAGTCAAGCAGAAATGAATACCACCTAGTCCTAACGTGACCTCAGCTGGACTCCCGTGCGCAGCTCTGCCCACCCATGGTTAAGAGAGAGGAGCTGAAATTCCAACAGTTGCAAACGATATCCAGCTAATCCAGAGAATGGAGAGCTTGTTTCACAAGAGGAAACTAAAAGGCTTTGGATTACTTAGTCCAGCAAAAGGGTGACGGTGGGGGAATATGATTCATGTCGTGTGCTTGGGCTTGTTCCCAGCTGCGGGAATTCTGACCGGCAGGCCGGCACACACGTCCTAGCTGGCTAACGGGTGAGCCGAACGGATCACAGTACCGCTGGAGCCTCTCCAACAGTGGCCTGCTGATGTGGTTGCCTACCTCGCAAAACCTTTAGTTCCTTAAAACTCATGAAAACTTAGTATCTGAACTTGCAGTCCCTCTGACAAATTCAGCTGAACCTGAGCCATGGCGTCAAAAGATACTGAGTCCAGAGCAGACTGAAACGGACTAACTGACAGGCAGAGAGACGGAATCAACAGTTTCTTAGGAAAGCAGCTGTGGACATCTTATTAAAAATGTATAGTGACAGTAAACATATCTTAAACAAGGAAACAATGGTGAGACGGAGAGGTAAGGGAAGAGCAAGAGATATTTGCATGCGTTGAATAAGCCAAGAGAGAAAACAGCTCTTTGGCGACTTTGATCAGCAGGAGCAGTGTATTACATTTTGAGCTTCCCCATTAAACAAATATAGACTGCAAGTAGGAACAACTACATAAAAGATACAATAAACAGCATACTATATTATTATTTCAGATTACAACAATCATAGTTTAAGGAATTGCACTGAGGGAAAAAAAATCAGCAATGTGGTTAGTGAATCTGGTTGCAATACTGTCTGCCTACTACGGGTGCTACATTTTAGCATTTAAACACATTTTAAGGGGATTGGTTCACCAAGGGACCCATATAAAGAAAGAGATGCGTGTCTCTGAAGCCCTCTACCCCTTCACGTCTTTAAGAACTTAGGCCCTTACTTTGGGAATGGTGACTCAACAGCATCTAAAATTGAGGTACAAGTCAAATATCCAAGATGCGTGGATTGAACATGATCCTTACAGTGAAGTATGTTCTCAAATCCTGTTTTTTTGAATCAATACCTTACCGATCGCAAGAAAGCACTTACTTTCATTATTTTCTACATGTACACTGTGAACAACACTGCTTCCTGGTCCGCAGCATTGTAAAGTGTAGATTCCTCCCACGTACATTCAACATTTCAACATCCCACTGAAACATTTCAATCAAGTTAAGGAGTTGGCTTGGGAGGCTGATGGAACAATCAAATAGATTTAACTTTCAGCTGCTGTCATTCATGAGTTTCCATAACAAAATGTTGGTTTTTTCCTCCCTTACATGTTATGAGAGAATTCAATTCTTTTTCAGTCACATTTATTTCCAGGAAGCAAGTCAAGACTTTAAGATTCCACAGACCGCCAGACTGGAAGGACTTGTAGTCAAGAATTAAATTGTATTTGAAATACTCATACATTTTCTTTATGGCTTACAATCAGCAAGACCCATTGGTGACACTTTCTGCTAGTGGCCAGGGCTTAATTAGCACTAGGTATCGATTGCAACAGGTTGTCAGTAACGTACAGGCAGATTTTCTCAGGGGGATGAAGGCAATGAGAAATGGTAAAAGAAGGTTTTGTGAGGGGCGGAGGGGGTCCTGTACCACCTGCAGCAGGAGGACTGCCAGGACGGGTGGCTTCTACGTCATTTGTGTGCAGCGGCGTGGCTCCTGAGACGTACACCCACAGCAGAGAAGAGCTGAAAAAACACCAGAGCGCAGGGTGTCCCACGTCACTCGTGGTCAACTACAAGGAGGAGCGCTGCATCACACCGGTCAGCAGGGTGATGTCCGCGGCACGCCAGGGGGCTAGGAGACACCTTCCTCCAAACCGCTGAAGATGGCAGCCTCTCTGCCTTCCCGCTGCCAGAGGCAGTGCACGCAAAAAAGACTGAAATCCAGATGTTGGGAGCTCTCTAGTGGCCTTTGTCTTCTGGATTTCTACCAGAAAACACGAGGGAGTAACAGTGAACATACTACGTTCGTCTGACAAACATGTCCCCATGAAGAAACCATATGGAGACTCAGAATTGCAGCTTGACAAGAGTTTTTACAGAGGTGGGGACTTCTTTTCAACAAAATCCTAACTCCTAAAAAAAAAAAAAGAGGGAGAGAAAGGAAAAAAAAAAATGAAGAACTAAAAAAAAAAAGAAGAAAGAAAAAAGAAGCCCCAGCCTTTTCTCTTCTCTCTTTATTCAGCCCACTGGTATAGAGATGAGCCTGGCTTTTTATCCTGGGCTGTTCTGCAGTGGAGTTCTCCACAGGAAGCCTGTCTAATCTCACAACTGCCTCAGACTGACTCCAGGCCAGTAGCTGGATCTGAGCAGGAAGCCCAGCGCATTGCTGGAAAGCCCCGCTGCACTGGACCCCCTGTGAACGTCAGGTCTACCTAGCACCATAATTATGGAACGGTTTTTCAGGTGAACACGGTGTATTCCGAGGAATATCATGTATTTAATACGTACAGTATCCTAGCACTTGTGTGAGACATTAGAGGGTGCGCAGCAAAGCGCAGTCTTGGCAGACGGACTGGATGATCCAATATAATGAAAACCTTTCATTTCTAACATCTGTAACAATGTCTCCATTTCAGGCATTTGTGACAATGATCTTTACTTGCTGTATTTTGGATTAGTCGTCCAAGTGATATCCTTTCCAAGTATTAGCAGACAGAATAATAATAGCTCATCGTTGTAGATGGCAGCAGGCATAAACAGTAGGAGACATTAATTATCACCCTTTTGGTTTACAGCAGCAGAAACCACCATTAAAAGAAAAAGAAAAAACCCTAAGTACAAGGTAACTCTTCAGTATCAAAGCTTCGTTTCCTACCAAAAGGTGAGCTAAAATGGAAAATAAAGTTGAGATTATGCCAAATTTGGTTGGGGTTTTTTTTTTTTAAATGAAGTACAGAGGCAATCTGGAAAAATATTTTTGATCTGCCTGTTGGTTACATTTGAAATTCTTATGTGTAATATGTAGAGAGCAAAAGGGATGGTGATCTGAGGTGCACCAGTAGAAAGGGAGCACAGGAAGAAGGAAAGGACTTGCTCAGATTAAGTGTTTGCCTATCTATTAGTAGTGACAAGTCCAGAGTAAACTGGGACAAAAGGATAGATGGCACAAAGTATAAAATACCGGTTCCACCTCTGTTAAAACGCCAGAAAAATGTAGCCACGTTATCTTTTGCTTGGTGTGACAGCAGACTAGTATCAATTCTTCTTTGCCTTAATTGCATTTTCTTATTATCGTTGTTGCATTAATAAATCTACTGTTTATGCTACAAATACTTTGGGCGTTATTGCAGGGAAGGCTTTAATAAGTGCAGTGATTTTTGGTATCAAATCAATTCATAGCAGTTGAAGCAGTGTTACAATCATTAAAAGCATAAGGTTCTCTATCTGTATCATGCTTCCCAACTTTATTACTATTTCTGTGATTAGACAATTTTCGTCAAGGTTTTAGAAAAGGTAGTAAGAAGATTACGTTAGCTCTGAAGTCTCCCTCAGAAAGATATGGATTAGGGAATCTTCTCTCAAAAGGAGATGTGATTAAAGATGAGGTTATAAGAATATACTAGAAACATTTAAAAACAATTCGGATAGAACTGAACTTAAATCATGTAATGCGACTTTACTCTGGAGATCTTTCAATGCCAAATCTGCATCTTGAAATAATCTGCAATAATTCTGGTTTAGCAGTTTCATCTATTGTAGATTTTCAATTTGTAATCCTGAAGTTGACCAGAGGTGTTTGATATAAAGGCTGCACAGAAGCCGTTCAGGAAAGAGCATGCATTAAAAGCAAAATTTTTTATCCCATTGAAGATCTGACACTGATCCAATTGACCCGTCACACTATAAACAAATTGCTGCTATACCACATCAGCTTTTCCAAAACCGACCTGCGTGATTTATTGGATCATGTGTTTGTGATCTCATCCTCTAGGTTTTCAAGGCTAATGATTCTTCATATGCCTGTTGTTGGAAGTTTCTAATAGCCTGTGCTACGTATCTGACGTTTGATATATACCAAACCAATCCAATTTGATTTTTAATGCAGCGCCTCAGCTCTGCTTTTCAACAATATCTAATACCAACATTTGGATGAAAGTTCTTGGTATCTCCCTTCTGACGGGATTCCAGGAAGGAGAATTCTGGGGCACGGAGAGGCACACACGGCAAACCCCGCTGCAGCGGGGGCTTCAGCGGAGGTGTTCAGCTCAGGTATCATCAGTCTGTTGATAACAGATACTTCTGCACAAAGCTTGTTCTAACAAAACCATAATTTGTCATTCTTAAAAAAGGCTGTAAGTCAACGAGTGGTTAACTGTTTAAGATAGCACTGCCGCTGAAAGAAGGGGTCCCCAACTCTCCCCCGCTCTCTGCAGCTCATTCCCACCTCTGCACTACGGCCGCCCTTTTGCGGACACAGCTGCTTCCCCAGCGACGTGCTCGCTCAGGCAGGAGATGGCCCCGTGTTCGCTTTCAGCCTGGTCTGTTCCCCAGCCTGCTTCACGGCGTAACCACGCAAACAGGTATGACTCCATAAAGCAGGGGACTAGTGAAAGCTTTTCCTGGCTTAAAGAGTTCCTCAGATTACAGACTTGGCTATGAGCCACACACAGCGATGGCTACTCAGGCTGGGCAAGTCCTGAAAAGACCCCTATGAACATCAGAGGGACTTACCCCAGCGAGGTAAACAAATAGCACGATGTCAGACTAAGCTCAGCATCGCTAGATAATGCACGTGTGAAGGGAAACGTGGAATTATTTGGGATTCTTACTCAGGAAGGACACCTGCTTACCAGTAGGGACTGCTCAAGTGAAAGCCTTTCTTCAGTACGCAATATTCAGAAACAAAACCCAGCATTAGATTGCCTGAGAACGGCACTGAGAAAAACACCAAAAAATACTCCGTACCCATTATATTGAAAGAAAACAGGCTGCAGAAGTGATCGCACCATCTGCCAACAGAACATGGTACAAAACAGAGGTTGTGGGTATGGAGAGGAAGGCAACAGGAATGATTAGGAGTACGGAAAAACCATGCACAAATAGATTGAAATGATTGGGATTGTTCATTTCACCAAGCAGACATTTAAAAGAGAACATGATAATAGTATTTAAAGTAAGGAATGGTACAGGCAAGGTAGATAAAAAGCTTTGTTGAGACAGCTTTGGTCCCTGGCTCAACACAAGACTATGGAGACATTCAGTGAAATTGTAAGGTAGCAAATTAAAAACTGATAAAAAATAACACTTTTTAGCACAATATGTAATTAGAGGACGCGGTACTGACACAGGCGGTGGGGTGTATGGGGTAATTTGAAGTTTCTTACCCCTCAGTGAAAGAAGAACCTACCTAGCGTGCAGGGTAAGGTAAAAAAGCATGAAGTTAGGCGGTTACTATAGAGCAACGCTGATTGCCACCAGCTGCTGACCTACACTCGCTTGCTATCTGTCCCGACTTGCAACCATCCACCTCTTGTCTTGCTGAGGGGGTTCATAATTCAACGAACAGCGAGACTCCCATCATCTGAATAGTGTGAGAGGTGTCTAGTCAAAGCAAGCCAAATACATTCACTTTATGGGATTAAACGTATGCAAGCACAGAGTCACGTAGAAGGGTATTTCCTAAAAAAGAACGGTCTACAAAGGGACTTTCACTGCATATGGAAGAGATACATCACCACAGAGCATGTCTGTTCTGTTTCAGAAGAGGTAAACTGTCATGTCTAAAGATTTAGGCCAATCTGATGCACCTGACCCTCGGTACGGAGCTCAGGCGACAAACTCCTGTTATCCCACCGTTGGGCAAGCAGTGAAGACCAATACATGAAGTCATCAAAATAAATCACTTTGGAAACAAGATCTAAGGCTGTATTTGTCAGAGTTAAATAAAAAAAAAATGTGCACATAAAACACTTCATGGGGGGGAAAAAAAAAGCAACATTTCAGAGCAGATTGTTGGCAAGTGACATGATCCTGTCACCTGCTAAAGACAAATGACTTGCTGAACGCAACTACGCTGGATGCAGCTGTATTTCACCGGTGGGTTTCTCGGCTCTCTCGCTGTGAAAACGCGTGTCCATGAGATCGTGCCTTGGCGTCGCCACGCCGGGCTTTCCCTAAGGAAGGTTCTGCCGCACACGGGAGCAGCCGGTGCCCAGCCCCCGTCACGGCGGGGCCGGTGCCGCTCTCCGCCACCACGCACCGCACCGGACCGCACCGCGGAGGCCGCCGAGCCGAGCGCCGGGAGGAAGCCCCGTCCTCCAAAGCCGCTGTTCCTGCACTTCCCTCGCACGGGCAACACGGCCGCCGCCCACGCCTTCCGCCAGCCCCGCTGCGACCCGCCGAGCCGCGGATTCCCGGGCCACTCCCACCCGGCGACGGCCAGGAGGAGGGAGGGAAGGGGCGGTCCGTCCGCTGAGGGCCGCCGCGCTCCCTCCCGGCGCCGGGCGGCCGGCGGCACCGTGGCGGGCGGGGCGGCGGCGGCGGCACGTCCCCCGCTCCCGCCCGCCGTGCCCTTTCCCCTTCTGCGGAGCCGCCCCCGCGGCGCAGGGTGCCTGGCGGCCCCGGGCCGCGCTGCCCTCAGGCGGCGGGCGGCGGGGTCCTTCCCCCCGCGGCGGGGGCCATCGCTGTGAGGCGGACTCGCCGCCCGCCATCAGGCGCGGGCGGCTGGCCCCGGCGGCGAGGCCTGTGCGCGACATGGCTCCTCGCCCTGGAGGGCCCGGCCGGGCCGGGGCGTCTCTGGCGCCCCGGGCTGTCACCGGCCTGCGGGAGGGTGACACTCGGGGCCAGGCCGTGAGGGCAGGAAGGCGCTGGCATCCTTGCCGAGGAGCGTGACCGCCGCTCCGTGACACCGTGGTCTTTGAGGCTCGGACTCGATGTTAAATGCCGGAGAAGGCGGCGGGAAGATAACGATGCAGTGTGTGGTTTTCGAGTGCGAGGTGTATTGGGCCCAACAGCCCTAAAATAAAATTGTAGCGCTGCATTTACAGTACAGGTGGAGAAGAGAAAGCCGCATGATGTAGTTGGGGTACAGCATAAAACCAAGATGGTTTTATTTCAGTTTCTTGGAGCTAACAACCCCTTTGAAAGAAAGAAAAACTGAGCAGTTGCTATAAATTTGGTCATGGATTTACTAATTTTTTTTAAGAGGAAGCAGAGACCCAGAGAAGCACTAACAACTACATTGGTTTCTCCCATTTTAAGGTCCTTCTCTGTCCTGTCAGCTGTGCCCACTTGTTCTCTAAAACTATTTTCCTCTTTGGTGAGCTGGCTCTACCAGGCCAGACATTCTGCTCCCCCTCAGTCCCCTCTGCTGATCTGTCCTGCAGCCATGGAGGTCACTCTTGCCCCTGCGCTGGCCAAAAACGAACTACAGCAGCAGCTCCCTTGCTTCATTTTGGACTTACCTGCTGCTATCTCTTTATGCTGCATAGCCTTATCTACACTGTTACCTTCTCTCTTCTGTAGCCCAATTTTTCATCTTTAATAATGTTTGGGTTTTATTCTGTTATGTTATTCTGTGTTTGGTGATTTGGCTTAGGAAGGAGCAGAGTTACTCCGTTTTGTTATGGTCAGCTTTTTGCCTTCCTGTGATACAATTTTGAATATATATTTTCTGACCTCTCCCTTCCATCACGTTTGTGAGGGATACAGCAGCTCAGTGGTAATTTATGTATATATGGTATGCAAGGTGGACCCACGCTCTTGTAAGTATCTAAGCATCTTTGTTTTTAATAGGGCTTCAATAGGGCTGAAAACACTTGAGGATCAGGGCTTTGTGACACTTTGTGAGAACACAAGCAGAAGACAAGACAATCATTTAGCAAAGTCCTTGCAATTTGATACAGAGCACAGCAAGTGTCCATAGAAGGTTAGGACCTATTTGTCGAAGAGCTCACCAAATCATTTTTGACTAGCAAGGTCAAAAACTCTAGGAAATGAACCAGAAAACAATCTAAATTGACAAGGACATTTTTCTTCGGAGATCTGAGGAGCTGTTTGCACAGAACAAGCATCTGCCTGGAAGGCTGCAGAAGACTGGAAGAGTACGTTCCGGGGGTTTTTGATGGCAAAGCTTTGCCAAACTAGGTACCTGTATAGTCCTTGTAGTGTTTGGGGAATGGCAAATCCTTCTAAATTATCCTTTGCCTTGACTGTTAAAATTTGCTTTAATCTCTGAGCGATGTTTTGATAAAACAATCTTGTGTTCACAGACTACTAAGGGGAAGGCTTATACCCAGACTGCCAGTATGTTTGGTACACAGGGTGACAGAAGAATTGCAGAATTGGCACCCTGAAGTTGTCAGACCTCACACTTGAGGGGACATACCCAGACAGGAGAAGAGACAGCTCGCTTGGTACTAATGGCGCCTGTGCCAAGAACTGTTAAGTTGTCTCCAGTTTGTGGAAATGTTGGCAGTAGCACTGAACAGTACCTCTGTGTTTACTGAGTGAAGAGACGAGAGGGAGAGCAAGACAGAAGTAAATCCAAATGACCTATTTGTAAATGTAGAGGTCATCATGTCCATTTTGTAACAGCTTTTGTTAAGTAATATTAGCTACATAAAAGTGCCCGAAATTGATGTTATCCTGGGCATGTTTTTCTCTGAGGAAAGCTGAAGACCGTTTTGGCTACTAACTGCAATGTATGTCCTGTCACTGTTTTGAAGGAGAGCTACAATAAGCCAGTGAAGTCAAGCAGAAAATAGTGGGCATAAGTGAGAAAGATAAAAAGAAATCCAGTGTTTCTCCACGTAGCTGAAATAGACCAACACTGTTCGCTAGTTGAAAAAAAAAAGCTACTTGTTATGTCAGCAGAAGCACAAGGTTCAGAGTTTACCAAGAGAACCAAAGCAAAGACAAATGTTAAACTGCCTAACTTTTAAATGTCAACAGAACTTACATTCAATGATGAAGTATTAGACTGACCTAATGAGACAGGCGATAACCGTATTTCAGGTTCAGTGGTTCTCAATAACAGCACTGGAAGAATGCAACTGAGACTGGAGACAACAAGGTTATTTTCGGAAGCACTAATATTAGGGCAGTGATTAGAAATAAGGATGCTTTTCTCAGGTAATGAGTATCTTAACCAACAGTGTAATTCCCAACATTTTGAGACAAGACTGCGCCAGAAGTTAGGGCCAAAAACTTATATAGGAGCACACCTCTACTAAGCAAGAAGCAAAGATTAACTGCTTTCCTGCTTGAGGAAAGAGAAAAAGGGATGTCTACTATGAGATTTTCTATAGTGTAACTAGGAACCAGCTGTCTGCTCCTTCGGACAGGGAAAAAATAAAGAGGGAGCCCAAGAAGCAGGCTAGAAAAAAACTGAAGATGGGGCATAGGAAGGAAAAGACCAGCACAGGCAGTTAATGGGGGATGAGGAGGGAGACTTCCACTAGGGCCATGGCCAGCCAGTGTCTGGAGGATGTAGAAAGTTCTTGATCTAGCTCTTTACTCCCAAGCAGGTCTGCAAGAATAGGGAAACAAGTCCATGCCATCAGCGATCCAGTAGCTCGTCATACAAGGCTCGACTTACAATTAAGCCAAGGGATGCACCTGTGGCTGGTGGCATAACATGGTGAAGTTCCACGCACGTGATTGAGACTCCAACCTTGAGACCACTTTTTTGTGGAAAGAAAAACACTGGCTGTGGGTTTTATTTGGAGGAAAGTGAACCCAGAAAAATACTGTCACCCTAAGCCTCAAAAAGAAATCCTATGGAATGAAAGATTGCTTCTCTGTGGCATTTTCTTCTAAATTCTGAGTGACTGTATAGAGGTTTTGGTCTCACTGAAGACTTCGTAAAAAATAAAAAAATGCAATGATCAATATTTTTGAAGAGACATTGAAATTGTCTTGATGTGTCTGGCATCCTTGGTTTATTGAATTTAAGATGAGGTTTAAACTAATCCATCAATATTTTGTGATCTGCTGTTTACAGCTATTAAACCCTTACATGCATTCAACAGTGGAAACATTAATGTGACTAGTACTGCTAAAAATTGGGTATTGCAATGGGACTACATGTAACAAATAAATTCTCTTGACCCCAATGAATGTAAAATATTGCTGGGTTTTTAGTAATACCCAGGGGGATGCAGAAAGGCATTCCTGCTGGTATGCTAAACTGTTCTGTGATCAATAAAAACTGTATGAGAACACGAGACTGGATAAATCAAACTGTCCATATAATGAATGTATTCTCTTCTCCCAGAGTATTGCCTTGCTCTTCTGTCCCTCTGAACTTCTGTGCTCCCACTGCACCGCTGTGGCCGTTTTGCATTTTCATCATCTGCTATTTTGTTCTGCCTTCTCCCTTGCCATTGTTTTGTAGAGTGTCAGGGACAGAGGAGGAGGGAAATAATGTTGTGGTTTTGTCAAATGGCTACAGCTGGGGGAAAAAAACCCAAACCCGCAAACCAAAACAAATATATTAGCTCTTATCAGTGACCCATTGTGAGAGCAATAGGATGGGAAGGAGACCTTGAGCTACCAACAGCCTGGTATTCTCTACATCGGCTTATTCCAGCTGTGCAGCTCATCGAAATCCAAAGCACTTTTGACACAAAATCCTAGGTCTGCCAAAGACCCATACCATGCAAAATGACATTTGCCAACTGAAATATTCATGTGTCTTCCCCTTCCCCTTGCTTTTGCACTGACACTCCTTTGCCAGTCATGTTTTCTCATCTATGGGCTAATGAGTGAGTAAGTGAGTGAGTGTGCCCCCGCTACTCGGCACATCTACTCCCCAAAACGATGCCCTTTAATGACAGTTTACTTTCGGGCTCTTGACCAACAGAATGTGGTGAAAATTTGCAGAGTATCAGAGCAATGTCATGTCCAAAACAGCTGATTTCCAGTGCCCATTTAATGAGGTGGAAATGGCCATGCTTTAACGTAGGGGAAATGGCCAAGTCCAATTAGATCATTGGTGCTCATGGATGCGATAGCCCCGCCATGTTCAGCAGTTGTCTCAACACATTTAGTAAATCTCATTGCCTATAAATTAACCTAATTCTCAGTGTAAGTTGTACTGTGATGCTGTTTTGCATTGTTTTGACCCGCTGGGGAGCAATGATAGCTGATGACTCTGCATGTAGCGTGCAGTAGCTTTGTGGGAAGCAATATGTTGAAGGAACTCCTCTACAGGTAGCGCGGATGAAGTTGGTTTTGTTTCTACGTGCCCAAGACAACCACGGTGGATTTTCAGCATCTGCCATGCAGAGATAATGCCCGTCTCCAGAAGGGGAGGACTGGCAGGGTGCAGTGAGGGCAGGCTGCTCCCCGGGGCCGGGGTGAGGGGAGCAGGGAGGGCTCCCTGGGCTGGGGGGCGTTGGGGCAGGACCCGGCAGCCAGGGCCCATCTTGCCACCCCAGCCAGGAGCAGGGCAGCAGCTGGGGGGCACCGGGGCAGCCCCAGCCCCGGGCATTGGGCACCTCCCTGGGGACCGGCCGAGGCTGGGACGGGACCTCAGCCCTGGCTCAGCTTGGGCCATGCAGCAGCTGGCTGGGTCAATATCGCAGCAGCAGGGTGTTCACCTAGAGGTAGAGTACACAGGCTGGCAGTCCTAGAGGCAGCACCAGCTTCTCCAGAGTTCACTACTGAAAATTCTTACGATTTCAAAACCATCCTAGAATAAATACATTACTTATACTCCATTCAAAGCAGCTGCTTTGAAAACTCTCTTACATATCTCTAAGTAAGTGTATATCCTGCATTTAACATTTACTAACCTCTGAAACAAAGGCCACTAAAGAGCTGAAAATACAGTTAATTTGCTGCTGAAAGTAGTTTGTCAATTCCTAGTACAAGGTTTCAAAGGTTAAGCAGCTATATTTAAAGTAATTTGAACAGATTCATGATTGCTGGGAGTGTTCTGGAAGCTCCGGGCATGGTGAGAGCTAAAATGTTGCCTTCTTAGTTTTACAGAGTGAAAGACATCTGAATTCAGTCATCCCTTATCTATGTATTTATTTTTATAATTATGGTATCACAGAAATAGATTCGGGGTGGGGAGAGCTGCTGTTTTGAAAAGATTTATATCTCTGGCAAACTGGGAGCCAGGGTGGGGAAATAGGGAAGTTCCTGTCAGAAGGATTTCAGACTGTTAGGACTCACTGAATGGATGACAAAAACCATAACTCGAGAAGACGGAAAATATTTAAGTACTGTACATTAGACAGTACATTACATAGCTCCTTTATCCAATGTCCCCTGAAATGAAAAAAACAAACACTGTTTGGGTTTTGTTTCTGAACCGCTATATTCACTGAGCACAAATGGTGAGCCACTTTTCCTGCAGGATCAAGAGACAGTCCTGGCATATGTAACTGTGCGTACAGCGTGTACACAAGTACATAAACAATCCCTATCTCCTCCACAGGCACGTTCTCCCCGGGTTTTCCTGTTCTGCTGAATGTGCAATGTGGCAGTTGTTGTACAAGATCTAAAGAGCAAAAGGTTTTGAACTAGACAATGCCAAACCAGATACTAATTTGCTCCAGTGTGGAGCAAAAATACGTTTCTCCGTCACTTACTATAGGGAATGGGTGAAGAAAGCTTCATTCTTCCCTTTGGTTGAAGACCCAACTTTGGTGTACTGAAAGAGAGCAGAAGTTTGTCCTGTATCTCCTGCAATTTCTAGTTCCACATCTAAGTCAACGTCCTGCATCTACCAAACTCAGAAAAGTTCACACCGTCTAGTTGAAGGCATCTAAACGAGGCGTCTCCATTGAAAGCTTAGTCACCTGTGGTCCCTGTGGGGAAAGTGGAGGGGGACAGCCCTCTAGAGGTGTCTATTCTGCCCTCTTGAGATATGAATTCCTTTCTGGAGATACCACTATAGGAAATGTTAAGAGTCTGCATTCTCATTCAAGTATTTCAGTTAAGTAGCTAAAATGAGAGAGCATGAATTTTTCCCAAAGCTCTCTCCTATGAGGAAAGGCTGAGAGAGTTGGGCTTGTTGAGCCTGGAGAAGAGAAGGCTCCGGGGAGACCTTATTGCAGCCTTCCAGTACCTAAAGGGGGCTTATAAGAAAGATGGGGAAAAACTTCTTAGCAGGGCCTGTTGTGATAGGACAAGGGTTAATGGTTTTAAATTAAAAGAGGGGAGATATAGGCTAGACATAAGGAAGAAATTTTTTACGATGAGGGTGGTGAAACACTGGAACAGGTTGCCCAGAGAGGTGGTAGATGCCCCATCCCTGGAAACATTCAAGGTCAGGCTGGACGGGGCCCTGATCTAGTTAAAGATGTCCCTGCTCATTGGAGGGGGGTTGGACTAGATGGCCTTTAAAGGTCCCTTCCAACCCAAACCATTCTATGATTCTATGAAATTCCCTCCCTGGGATTTCTGTTATCCAAGTCTTTGAACTATTGCTCCAGGATGTCTTTAGTCACTTCAAGGCTCCTTACAGAATTTCTTGCAGATGGAGGACTTAATCTTTCCCAGCATCCCATAATCATCTGCAACTTCAGGACTCCTGAAGTGAACATAATGAGGAAGCCTTCGTGCCCAGGTCAGAGCGATGTGTGAACAAAAATACTGTTAAAAAAACAGCAAGGCTCATTATAAGGTTTTGCAGGGCAGGGGGTGGGGAACGGTGGTATTAAAATGTATGTTGTTCTGGAATGCTTTTGTGTATTCCTTGTTCTCTACGACCAGATCCTCAAAGGCTCCCAGCTTATATTTAAGTGTCTGAACTTCTACCAAAACCTAACTTAAGAGTTAGGGGCCTGCTCGCCTCTGTATATTGTGGCCTATGGACACTAAGTTCAGGGGCATGAAAAGCTTCTGATCTATTTATGAAAGGCCTTGTTTACAGGTGTGTTAATAATGCAGATAAATTTTATTTAATAATGAGGATAAATTTTAGTTCTGTTTCCTATCTCAAGAGTAAATAGCTGCTATTTGGTATTCCTTGTGCAAACAGTGGATCCCACAGAGTAAGACAGATCATAAAAGGCCAGATTAAATGAAATTGAGGTTCATCTCACACTGATGGAGGGGTACAAGATGGCAAGAGTGTGACTTAGGTCCACAAGAAGACTGAAAAGAAAGAGAGGAATCATAATACTTGTAAATCATACCTCAAAGGCACAGTGAGTTTTTTTCCTTCTGCATCAGCCTGACTTGAAAGTCCAAATGACTTTTAATGACAGTTAGGCTGCGAGGTGCATGTGGAGTCTTGAAAAATGTAACCTGTGCTCTTAAAGCTTTGATAAAGTAATAAAAGCCTTCAAGAAATGTACAAGCGCAAAACGTTGCCAGAGAGTTGCTTAGTCTGGGAAGGAAACAGTGATTTGGGGTATCGCCGTGGCCTGACTACACGTAAGTGCTTGGCTTTGACGCCGAGCGCTGTAGCAGGGTGCTGGGGACTGATGCAGCTCTGACTCAAGTCCAGGAAAAACATTCCACTGTCTTCAGTGAAAGCTGGACTGAGGCCTTGATTCTGAGATAAAGAGGATGGTCTTTCTCACCCATGGTAAAAAGGCAGGCTGAGTTGTAGTCAACTTGACTTTATTTTTTCTTTTTGTGGTTTTTCGCTTTGTAGATGCCCTTGCAGGCTTTTATCTATTCTAGGAGTCCCATGAGACAAGAACATTCACGCTGATTTCATGGAATGGACTGAGAAGTTTCAAGAGGCTCTCTGAGAAGCACTTTATGCTGCTGGCTAAAATCTGAAATACAAATCTACAAGAGAATAGGGAATTAGGCTAAGAAAAAGAAAAAAAAAATGATACAAGAGACAAAAACAAGGCAACAGCAACAAAAACACATTTACCTCTGAGGCCATGGGCTATTACATTTTTTTCTCTGTAGAGGAAAGAAAGAATTAGAATTCTACTTAGGTATCTTCAATTGAAAGGCATGGAAGTAGGGGACTGGGAACAGATATTGATGGCCTTAAATAATCACTTTTCTAGGAAGGGAATAGAAAGTTCATCCTGTAATGCACTCAGAAAACTGCTCACCTAAAGTCACCATCATTTTAAGAGGAATTTCATTACGTTTGTTACTTGAGAAAGAAATCCCATCTATACAAAGATTAAACAAAAAAAAAGGGAAAGATAGACATTGTTTTTTATCTATCCACTCATTTCTGAAGATCTCCATTACAGCAACATCTGAGCATCCATGGATGCCAGCCAGACCTTCAAAACGTCCACAGAACATGCTAGAGTTTCTCTTATGTACTCTTAATGGATATTATTATTTCCCATCACAAGTTGTTAGAGACTGGAATGTAACGTCTTCTACATGGGTTTTTTTTTTCACTTTCTACTGGTATATATGAACTGTATTAATATTTGGAGAGTACAGTGGAAGGAAAAGTAGCAGGATAAAAATGAATGGTGTTTATTTTTCTTTGATTAGATCAAACAGCAAACAGTGTGAATTTGGGTAGACAAAGAAGCCTGTTCCATTTTTGGGTGAGATTAACTGCTAAGTAACACTAAAGCTTGCACAATGGTCTAGAAAACTGCTATCAGACTAAGAGGATAATAAAATGTTTTGGACAGAAATCCAAACAATGGTGAATAATGAATATCTAGCGATCTATAATTCTGACAAAGGTTTTTCTTTGAGGCTACGTGTT
Organism: Phoenicopterus ruber ruber; assembly: GCA_009819775.1. Classification (NCBI taxonomy): domain Eukaryota; kingdom Metazoa; phylum Chordata; class Aves; order Phoenicopteriformes; family Phoenicopteridae; genus Phoenicopterus; species Phoenicopterus ruber. The sequence continues at coordinate 162,290,279 of CM020215.1, forward strand.
AGAATTACGTGCATATACACATGCTCAAAATACTGCAGTACTCAGCATGATTTATGTACTTGATAAAATGCCTCATAGTAGCACAAAAATAGAATTACACCAGGTGCACAACAAACAGACATGCTACTTTTAAAAAACTCAAGTAAGCCAACTGGAGTGGGAGCCAATGAGAGCAGATGATCGACATATTTATTTTGAAAGCAGCCAGAATGCCTCAACCTTCTTCAGTCACAACTATCTAAACTAAGTCATGGTAGTCCCAGATCCAACTAATCCCGGTTATGGCTCTGTTATCAGGTGAGAGTAAGAGGAATTCTTTTACTTTGGCCAACTTTCTCATTTCTCACGACTGTCATCGTTGTTTGCTTTCACTGTCCGTGGTCAGATAAACCTGGGGCTTCCTAAAGCCATGACCTAAGTTCATATAACTCGATGTCCAAATTAAAACACAGAGAAGTCCACAAATCCTGCCCCAGTAGCCCCAGGCTCCAGGGACACAAGAAAATAAGCCAGTGACACAGAGAAGCGAGTTGATACCAAGTCCAAGGGAAGGGGACATAATTGCTTTGGTGGAGCTGAAGGACAAGAATGACTTCTCCTGCCAGTATAGTGGCGTCTTTGAAAGAGGTAGACTGCAATACTGAATTAAAACTGGACATTCCTTCTCAATAATTTTTGCTAAGCAAAGGAAAATATCTTTGAATATTGGGATTCAAATTCTAGATTTTAATGTAAATGTTTGCGAAATAGAAGTTAAGGTTGAGAAATTTTAACTTATGAGAGGGAAGTAATTTTACAGATTTTTTTTTTTTAAATAATCTGAGTGGCAAGGAAAATCATCAATATAATGTCAAAGTATGGTCAACGGTAGAAAATAGGGGAACAGGATAAGCATATATCTGGTGAGAAATAACAGTTTTCCCAGAATCTAATTCTAGCATCAGAGTAAGATTCAGCAAAGTGGAAATTGTGCTGATGTAGTTATCATTACCTAAAAGTTTTAAGGGAGAAAGTGAGCGTCCTGTCTGTCAGCCGCAAGGACAGCATACTATTTGGTCAATTTGATATCTTGGCTTTCAAAATTTATGGATGGTGAAAGCATTTGCTGATAAACAACTTGGGTGACTGCGGAGGTACTTCATAGCGAACACAAATAACTGCGTAGGACAGGACTGGAGAGAAGAGACAGACGGGAAGAGAAAATACTGGAAGAAACAAGCAGATCTGGAAGTGACAGGGGAAAAGCAGCAATGAAAGGTTTTATGTGAGCGGAGAAAAAAGTTTGGGGACTGTGATAGGTAGGTGAGGTACAGGAATCAGACGGCAGAGGAGGGGGCTCTCATGGAAGTACCTTAACCATAATGCAGTGGTTTTACCTTGAGGACAGGCTGGGGGTGTTCGGAGAGAAGGTCAGGAAACCAGAAAGAAATCAGAGGGAGAGGACTTGCACAAAACGGGTACAGCGAGACTGGCAATGCACAAGGCGAACGCTGCTCATAGACGGAGAAAGCGAGCTGTTGATGCGGGTTTCAGTTGATGTGTTGTGTTGGCTACGAGAAAGGTACCAAAATGGAGACCCATTTAATGATGTCGATCTCTCCTGGAACTGTGATAGCGTACTTTTGTCGATTAGCATTTTAATGAGTCATAATAAAATATAATATGCGGATGTAATCTGTGCACAAATGCTTCAGGAAATGAAAGACTGACTAACGACCATTGCATAATTTCAGCATGGAGAAGTTATTGCCCAATCCAGATGTCAAAACCATGCAAATAGAGATGCCTTGGTCCTACTAGGTTAATGTTCAATTTGTTCTACTGCCATTTCAAACATCAAGGAACACAGGCAATAATATTTCTGATTTGGATATTTAACCTTCATTCCAGTAATTTCTCTTCTGGATGAAATGAAGCCTAGAGCTAAAGCAATCTAATTGAGAATAAAGATCTTCACCTAATTCTGTGATTAGGCAAGGGTCTTCACATAATAAATCTGGCGATATTTTCCCTTAAATCAATATTGCCAGGACAAAAAGGTCTGTTCTGTAGACGTTCAATTCCTAATTTATTGAACATAGCCATTCTCGAATCCTTAGTTCCTTTAGAACAACAGATAGTAAAGCTGAGAATCATTTTTTTGCAATTTTTTTTCAGCAAGAAAATGTTAATTTATTGAAACCTCGGTGATGTCTGGATTCTGACCACAGCACAGGGACCCCCAGGTGAAGTTATGTCAGGTCAGCTCCTAAGAAGAACAAAAACATCCTGATTAAAAAAAAGGAACTTTTAAAATAATCCTTTTTTTTTTTTTCCCTCACAATATTGGATTTGCATGCTTCATCACAGTAGAAATGGATTTTGAAATCAGTTTTCCATATAGTTGGCAAAGATTCTTTCTTAAATGACTTTTCTTGCACAATGATATTTAATGTTCCCGAGAATAGCATGAAGAGAAGAGAATACGAAGTACCAAATCAGGGAACAGATAGTTGGGTAAATAGGGGATTTAAGACAAGGAGCCGCTAAGCACGCTCCTCTTACTTCAGGAGCGAGTCCTTTTCAAGGACAAGGGAAAAACAAAATGTACAATTCAGCTCCATGGTGGTAGGTGTAACATTTTAATAGCTGGCACGCTGCCTGTATCTGATGCGCTCGTTCCAATAGGCAGATGCTGGATTGGGTAAATGGGAGGGCACGTAAGGACACGGAGTCTAGCTCCTCGCTGCATTTATTACCACAATATCTCACCGACTGCAGAACGTGGGAAGAAAGTTCCCTGGATGTTAAGAGAGGCTTTATGCCGACAACCCGAGGTGGAGGCTTTTGCTGTGATTAATGGAAACTAAAGTCACAGAACAACTGCAACTATTCTATGTCCAACTCAACTACCGCTTTTAAGCTTTACTGGTGGAAGAGCCTCTCTCCCCCCAAATGTCAACTCAGATTTAACTCACCTGTTTTGTCTTCTCACACGGGTCATTTTATACTACCAAATTCTTTATTAGCAGGCCATTTTAAAGCCTGCACACTTTCATTTTTATACAAAAGTCAAATACTTCTGGTTTTTTGGATTGGGTATGATGGATGGCGTGGCTGATGAGAGACCTCCAGGTCTGTGTTTCCGTGCTCCATGTCACCCTATAGCACCCAGCTGGTAAAGCCTGGCAATCAGTAGACTGATGACTGGAAAGCTCACCATTTTACAGTAGAAAGATGTCAGGTTTTCCTTCTTGTTTATAATGCTTTAGGGTTGACATTAAATTTTGTCTCACCCAAGCCACTAGGGATGTGTTTTTCCTTAAAAAAAAAAAAGTAAGGCTCTCTACGTCTCTGGAAATGATTTCTCATACAAATTTGTTTGGGTGCGTTTGAAAAGGAAAGCTGATTTTTAACGTGTATTCTTTCAGTCTTTGATGGCAGCACACCACACATTTTATGTACGTATGACGTTATCGTTACTAAAAAAATGTCTCGAGAGAAAAGCTCCAACCGTATCCCCCGGTTTCTAAGGAAAGATGCTCGGATTTGCAGAGCTGCAGAGCACCTGCTTGCGCTGGGGTGAATTGCAGTCACGGAGGGTGCGATATCAGTCGCCTGGGTACGAAAACCAGCTTCTTAGAAAGTATATCCTCAAATATCTGTTGCTGCCGCGAACAACGTCACAGGTGTCCATGAGTCAGCACTGCAGTCCGTCCTATTTTAACGCAGACACCGAGCCGAAAACTTCCGCAAGAAAATAACGCGGCGTGCAACCGCGGCCGCCGTGCGCGCAGGGGTCCTCCCGCCGCCTCGCAAAATGAATTAGAAGGGAAAGAACATGTTCATTTGCCCGTGCAGCCCTGGTTTTTGGTTGATTTTTGCCTTTTTTTTTCCTTTTTTTTTTTTTTTTCCCCCCGGTGAGTAATGACTGCTCTCTGCCACTTGATAGCCCCGGCTGGCAGCGCTATGGCAACCGGGCGGCGGGAAGGGCGGAGGGGAAAAGTCGCTTAGCAACTGGAAGCTTCAGGCAGGCAGGGCTGGATTAAAGCACAGCAGCTAAAATTAAGGAAAAAAAAAAAAAAAGGGGGGGCAACAAAAATTCCCCCCCCCGCCCCAACTAAACCCACAGTTGCGACCATCAGAAAAGATGAGACGATTAAAATATAGCTCACAGGAGCTGAGGATTTAGAAGAAAAGAAGGAAAAAAAAAAAAAAAGGCATGACAAAGCCAATAAAAAAGGAGATAACAGCTTAGGGGGGAAAAAAAAAAAGTAGAGGTATTTTATACTGATCATCCTAGATGCACGCTTCGTCAATGCAAACAACAGCCCTAAACCAGCCCAGACTATTCCCTGTCAGAGCCCAATACTGTTCCGCGAAGCAGAACTCCATGGGCGGCATCTCCCCGGCCCCCGAGTTTTGGCAGGGAGTCCAGAGGGGCTCAGCGGGTGCAGCCCCCAGCCCCCGCACAGCCCCTGGGCAAGGGGCCCGTGGGGTGCTGGCACCCACAGCCCCCTGGCAGCGGGGCCGCCCCTCCTCGGGGAGGTGGAAGGAGCAGCGCCTGCGTAGTCTTGCTCCTTCTCGTTAGTATTTATAGCCTTCCTCCGGCATGATAAGGACTCTACGGGCAAGAAAAAAAAAAAAAAATAATATGAAAGGTTATCCAATACACCGATTCAGATTTTTAGCAATAATTTTCCAGAGATGTTTTTCCAGTGCTCCAGGCACCCTAACACTTCATTAATAATGCAGTAAAATCCCAGCAACATTACATTAATCACTCCGGTGGGAACCCAGCCAGTCAGGCACCTCTTTTTCAGTCCTCCATCCTCAGCCTTCTCTAAGCACTGTCTCAAACAGGCGTCTTTCACTGCATGCTTGGAACCTCGCCCAATTTGAGCTATTTTGGACTAACAAAGGGACAATTTCATCCAAAGACACAGAACCCCCACAGAGCTGCTGCCCTCCCCCTCTCTAGTGCAATGGGGGTTGGGTGTTTCTGCTGACCATCGCCCGGGGAAGGAAAACATGAAAAGAGAGACTAAGTTGGTCTAACCTTCCCTTTTAAAGTCTACCTGGAGACCGACGGGGAGCTAACTCGCATCTGCAAGTACAAGGAGCCACAGACTCCTTGCGGAGTGTGGGATGCAGCGGCTGAGCTGCTGCGTTCTGCGTACGCCACAGGGTTTGGTTTCGGTGGTGTGTTTTTTGGTTTTTTTTTTTTAAATGCAGAGAAATCAGTTTACTATTGGAAAAGCCTGATCGAGCAAAACCGAAAATAGACGCTGGGAAAGTGTCAGTCTGGTCAAATATCAGCCTAGTCAAGTCGCAGGCAGGTTGGCAGGCAGATCTGGATGGCACAGGGTTTTTTTCCAGCCAAGCAACCCAACCGGCAGCCAGAACGAAGACGCTGCCCGAGCTCCCGGCCGCCCCTGCGGCCTGGCCGGCCCCGGCAGCCGGTGCTGTCCCGGCTGCCTGCCTCTGCCTCGGGCCCCGCCGCCGCCAGCTGCTGATGGACGGGCAGCCGGCTCTCCAGCTGCAGCCTCGCCGCCTCCCAGGCTTCGGGGGCTCCCGGCCGAACCAGTGGTTTTAGGGCTTATAATGCTACAGGATTTTGCGTTCACGTTTACCGGCAGCATTGTCTCCCCAGTAGATGATGCTGACTAAATTGATACTTTACAAAGGCACAAAGGAGTCAGCTTGTGACTGATACACAATACTGGTTAACAAGACGCATACAATGGTGGTATTAGTGGGAGGAAAGAAAAGCTCAACTTTCTGTCAGTCATATGTTCATTAGAAAGTAAAGAGTTGTTAGCAGGCAGAAAAGCTCTTTACATGCATGAAAATGGTACCAGTTCTGAAAAAAAGTCGGAAAGGAAAGATTAATCTTGCTTTAATGCTGGTGGAACGAACTCAAACTGTCTTCCCTCAAGTAATAGAATTCTGAAATGTGTACATTAAAAAAGATCTATGAAAATCCCATTTTTCTTCGTTAAAAATGCCCTCAAAGCATCTTACATACGCTTTGCCCAGAGACTGATACTGTCAACCTGAAGCTTCTTGAGGAATGCCATACATTATTGTAACACTAATAACCCATAAAAGCTTCCAGAGTTATAAGAAATAAATAACGTGAAAGGTACGTTATGTTTTCCTTTTGTCTCTTCTAATGTTTTTCTAGAGTTCAGGGAGGTCTTACAGTCAGAGGATGTGAGAAGGAGGTATATAAAATGCTTTAAATCCTCTAGTCACACACAGAGAAAAGAGGCTAATTGTTGCAGACAGCATGCAAATTTTCCTTCCAAAAAAGTTCAGTGATTCTTGGATTTAAAAGTCCGAGAGATGTACCAGCAAGCCCTAATAGCTAGGTGTTTATTTCACCTTTTTTTCCTTTCCACCAGCTTTGTGCTCCTCGGATGAGCTGCCAGAGCCTCCAGCACAGCCTGGGAGCCCTGCTCCTTTATGGCTGTACAGCATTTTTGGCTGACAAGTTGTACAAACCTTATTGCAGTTCTGTTTGTCTTGGAGCAGAAATAGCAGAATGTAACCCACCTCACTCACGTGATCTTACAACTCAAATAGCCGTAGATTTTAACATGGCCCATGGAATAAGGTACCACACTCAGTCTAGGATGTCAGAATCCCGATACGGCTGTGAATATGGAGGTCCACTCATCTCTCTACACTCTCACCCCCCCCCCCACTTGAAAAAAGTCCCAAAGGTAGAAAAGTCCAGGTATTAAAAACATCAATGTAAGACATATGAATATTGTGAAGTGCATGGGCACTATCATTTACGGGGCTGCTGGCTGCCAGTGACACCAATAAACTACCGGATTAAGCTATGTAAGCTGGAAGGGTTAGTTTTGCCTTGCTTTGGATGCCATATTTGCAGCAAATAATGTATGTGTTGGTAAGGCAAAGGAATTAATTTCTTGTTAAATGGTAACTTTTGGGAAAAGATAGTGGTACGATCTGATTTTCACACAATTCTTACCATTTGTTTTCTGTAACAATATTCTGCATTATATATGCCCTTAGAGGACAAATAAAAAACAAAAATGTGGGAAAAGCAACACAATATAGGCAACTGAAGATTGTCGTAACAGCTGCAAAAGCAAGCTGAGCTTGCTCAGGCCACCTGTCGTCTTTGCTAAATTTTGAGTATTTCACCTTGATAGCTTAATGGTCTTGACCAGAAGTTTCTTGCACCCCCGAAAGCCTGACTATTTTCTGTTTCTCTATGCAGGGACAGCGTATTATTATGATTATCATCGCTGGGAAAGCCTGTGAAGACAAATGTGTTGCCCTAGTACCATCTAGTGGAGGGAATGCTGGAGAGAGATCTAAGTGAACATGCTGGACCCACCACCACTCCTGGGGCTTTCCTGGCCTTCCTCCCTCGTCGCTTCGCCACTGCCCTCTCTGCTGGGCAGTCACATCCACTGCCGAGCACTCGCTCCAGAAGCGATCACAGAATTTGCAGAAAGGAGAAGAGATTATTTGAGGTGGGAGCCAAGCCCATCAGGGCAGTGTCAGGTCTTTGGGGAAAGAAGATGCAAGCCTGATAAATAGTCTTCTACAAGTTGCGCAGAGACTTTTTCAAGGCTCTCTCTCCCCGAGTCCCACAGAGATTAGCAAACTACCTAAGTCTGAAATGCCTTTTAATAATACAGACCATCAAGCTTAAGAACATTTTGAGATTTTACTCTGTTTTCTGAAGAAATTTATAGGCAAACCACACGTCAGTGATGCCACCTGTTTCTTATTTGACAGCAACCATCTGGACAGCAAATACTCTAAAGCCAAGAAAGTCATTGCAGTCTGCAAGGCAAGATAGAGAGCTGTAATTTAAATGCCCGAATGTCAGCCACAATATGAAGAATTATATGTGGCCCAAGGGAGGGATGCATAAAATGGAAAGCATGCCTCTAGCAATAAGCCTTGCCTTAGAGGAAACAATGATTAAATATGCAATGTATGGACTTGAATGGCACTCCTACTCACCCTCTTTCTGTTTGCAGTGACCACTAGACAACAGAGAAAGCCTTTCCAGAGATTAAACCAATGTAGAAGTGGAGCAAGCAAAGCAAAACTAGCGGAAAGCCGAGCAGACGCACCTCATGCCTCATTCATTCACACCCTCCGGACAGCAGTGAAGTAAACCGCCCGTGCACACAGCTCAAATGCAGCTGACTTCTGGCCGCTGGCTGCTGATCTGACTCTCTCCTTCCCCTAATCTTCCTCCTCAGTGTCCCATCAGTCTCATCTTTACCTTCTCCTCATTTCCTTCTAACCATCTTTCAGTTTATTTGGTTCCTAAAGATTAAACTAAAATGAAAAAATTAAATCAGAAAGAGCACTAGGAGAGTTAAGTCCTATGTCTCATTGTAGCAGGGCAGTGCTCCGCACAAGTGAGAATAAAATTCAATAGAGAGTATAGGGCAGTAAGGCAACAATAGGGAAAACATTGGAAATTGAAGCATATAATTTGCTTTTGGAAGGTGGAGTACTGAGCCAGGCAGAATAAAAAAGGGATGATTTTTAGTGCTGCTTGACTAGCTGGCAATCCTCCCATCTTCAGGCTGACTGCTAATTTTTAAATTATGCAAAGTGTCTCCTGGGGCCACAGGGCATATCTATAAATGAGACCCAGGGGAGGGAGGGCAGGGTTCAGTGACGGGTACTAAGCACAAGAGAAGCACCTCAAGGTAGCAGTGAGGCAAACAGAGAAACAGCCCTTTGTTTGCATTCTCTAAGGTCCTTACAGTAGCAGTGGCCACATGGCAGTGATCAAGAGAAGAATTACCGGTGACAAAAAGAGGAGGGAATTCCTATCAGACAAGGTAGCAGTGTTCACTATAGTCTTAAGCCATAGCTGTAGCATACGTTAGCTATGATTAGCGTGATAGATCCAAGATATTTTGGAATCAAACTTGAGTATCTGATGCTTTCATCAGGAGATGGAGTAGAAGGTCTCTCCCATGTAATTCTTCCAGACATAGGTATCGTAAGGAGGAGAGTATTATCTCCATGGCTGTGGCCTATGCTCCATCCTGCTGAGACAGGCAGCCCTACCTGACACCTGCAGCAGTCCCTCAGAAGACTTTAACCAGGCCTCCACCTCTTGAAGCACCAAGGGGGAGTGTGCCTTCAGCAGCCAGCTCCACACTGGAGGACCTTGGGGGACAAGCCCAAGCCAATGTCCCTGGTACTCTTGGCAGTGCATGGAGATGCTAAAAACCCAGCGTGGTTATCTAGACCAAAATTCTTGCTGCACATACATCTCACGCCTAAAATGTGTGACTTTGTATGAGATTGGTACATCTGCAAACCATGCTCCAAGACCTGCTTAGGGAAAAGGTCTAGAGTGGATGGCATGGCACCTCCTGAGATCATGAGCCTAGAGGAGACGGCATGGTCATGGGTATCAATGGTACTAACTGTGCAGCCGTGCAACATCCCGAAGGCTTAGTCTGCAAGCGGAGGGAAGGAGGGTGTTCAAGTAAGCCCAGGCAAAGGGAAGAGAGGTACAGAGCAGGAGGAGCCCATCTGTCTGCCTTGTGACGAGTCCCATGGCACCTCCCTGCTGTGTCTGTAGGCTGCACTGCCAAGTGAATGGAGAGCCTTATGCTGTTTCCAGTGTCTTGCTGGGAAAAGGAGAGGACATTTGAGATCAATAATAGAGCTTTGGCTAGGTTTGCTGAGCAACTGCTGGCATGTGCTTTGCTGCTCATTGGCAAGATCTGGGAATGCTATCAAAGGCACTCTGTTCCCTGGGAATTGCCTTTACTGGTCTGGAAACGGCTGCAGAGTGTCCTGCATGAGAGGTTTGCTCCCCTCTCCTGGCACGAGTGACTGCATGTGGCAGGGAGGAAACGTAATGTTCCTGCAGGAGCCTGAAATCCCAGGGAACTCTGCCCAGGGTTGGTATAAAAGGTTTCTCCCCAGTCTTGGTGTTTTCCCTGCCTCTGTTCCTCTCTCCTGAGGAGGGAGCAGTGCCTCTTTTGTCACAGACTGCAGGCAAGAGTCTCCTCAGTCAAACCAGTTTCTTTAGGATCCTGTCCTGCAAGTGCCACCTTCTGACTGGAAAAGCACCTGGAAGGCTCTCTGTGATTGAAAGATTGTGTGTTATGCAATGGTTTCTTCTTGCCTGACAGAGATTACGGTGCATTTAGCTGAGCCCACGTGGTTAGCGCTCTCAGCTCATCATTCCCCAGCATTTGAAACACTGGGCTTCTGGGCTGGAAAAAAGCAGTGATAGAAATGTGGGCAATGTTTTGGAGCTTCTTAAGCTCCTTGGACACCAAAATAGAGACTAAGTCACAGGCTGAACTGTGGAGAGATGTACACCACAGTAAGCTGCATCGTATCCCCAGTTCAGGTCAATGAGGATGGACTTCTCTGCTGAGCTCCTGGCTCTCACTAATGCCTGGGCTCAGGGGTGCAAACTATTTCACTCCAGGACAGCGTGGACAAGACTGCACCAAGCGTGACTCCCGCCATCCTACACAATCTTCCAGTGCTATCCCAGCAGGCTTTACACCCTCAGACGTGCCCTACACATATGCAGCTTCATGTTACAAAGCCACCACTCCGGCAAGCTGCAACACAGGTTATACATTGCTTCAGACATCTTGAACTGGGAAAAAACACACGGAAAGAAGCGTTTTCCATTGAACCGCATTGGCACCGTGTGGGACGAGATGAGTGGCAGGGACAAGAGCTAGGTAGCATGGATCTGTCTGCGCTTACCACTTGGCCTCAGCACTGAGGATTTACTCCTGGCTCTCTTCTATTTAGCAGAGTAGCCACAGAGCCTAAGTAACCTTCTCCAGCCCTGTCACAGCTAGAGTTGCAATAACATAATCCTATTATTCTTAATATAGCTCAAGCTTAGGAAATCATTGTCAAATTCAGCCATCTTCCATAGGTACACTTTCAGACTCTTTGAAGGATAAGGTTCAGCATTTCTGAAGAATAATTTCGTGTTGGTTTAGATCCATATCCTGCATCAATAAATACATTCTAGGCCAAAGAACACATGTATAGAGGTGTGGTTCTTATTTCTTCCAGTTTCTTTCATATTTGAGGAGATTGCAGGTTGCTTTTTTTTTTCTGTCAAGAAAAAGTATAATGTGGCGTGCATATGGCTATGATATAGATGCTGTATTTGGAATTACCAGAAAGATCAAATTCACTAGGCATTTCAAGAGCTCTTCAACTGAAATAATAAATCAAACATCATAGGCCCAACAGTGTTCTCTTTATACTGTAGCAGCCAGAGTGAAATTAATTTGTAAAAGTAGAGCCAGAAGGATTTGGCCAAACACCTATTTACCTTAAGGAAGAGTTTAAAAAAAAAAAAAAAAAAAAAAAGATGCTTTGGGAAGATGTCAGACTGATAGTATGAAATGCTCATAACCAATAGTAAAAATCTACTCAGTTAAATGGATGCCATCTGTGTATTCTGGCATTTGGTAACATAAACAGCTTTTGATATGTTTGGACTCAGAAGCAAAACTAGAACCAGTAAAGCTTCCAGAAATCACAAAAGAGAATAAAAGAGTATGAATTCATGTGTTTCAGCAACTCCTATTTCACATTTGTAACTCAAAACTTTGTTCTGAGACTTTATGACAGAAACAAGAAGAGAGACTACAGTTACAGCAGCCAGAAAATGTCTTTGTCATTGACAAGGACTAAGGGGAGAAACAGGAGAAAATGGCTACAAGAGGCCCTGTGCCAGAATATACCCCTATAGACAGCCGTGATACGGATCCAGCCTGCTACGGGACGTGCCTGAGTCTGGGTCATCTTTATTATGACCGGACAGTAGCATTGTAACGTAATAACCATTTCTTTTGTCATAGTTGTTTGCATTTCAAATGTAAGCTCCCAGTAACTTGGTTCACCCATGAACCAAATATAAGTTGATCTGATCTATGTTATGGGAACACTAATTTACCTTATACACCCGCTTAAATCTCTGTGCTTACCTTACCTGGGGTAGCTTAAACTGACTTTCCTGAAGACTTCTAGAATTCCTTTTGCTAAATGGAAAAACGGAAAAACTCCATTTTGAGGCAGATTTGTTTGGGAAAAAATAGTGAACCAGGGGTATGGAGTATCATTTTTGGAAGGAAGATCATATTGGAAGATCATAGAATCATAGAATCATAGAATCATTTTAGTTGGAAGAGACCTCCAAGATCACCGAGTCCAACCGTTGACCAAGATGACACTATTTACAGCCTTAGCTAATGCAACACGCTATTCCCAAACACTACCGAAGTGCAGTTGGTTTTCAGAGGAAAGCTGGTAACTGTTTATACAAATCTAGCAACAATGTGCAATAGTTTTATACTTGGCAGAGAGCCAAGGAAATGCCAGCAGTGTTTGAAACTGCAGGAGTAATACGTCTATTGCCTATCTCAACTGAATGTGGTCCAGAACGCTGACGTTAATATAGCTGCTCTGTAGGGGAAAAAAAAATTAATTGGCCTTTGAAATACAGAGAAGTCAGGAATTTGGATTTCCTTGCTCTCCAGCTGACTGCTCTCCAAGAGCACCGTACCTTTTCCCAAATGCACACGAGGGACCCCAAAACTGGCAGTGCCTGTAACCTGCCTGCATCTCGGTGCTGCCTGAAGCCCGAGGCACTTCTTTGCTCTGGGTTGGTAGGGCTTTGGTGGCGATGGGCGGCGGCAGACCCAGCCGTCACCCAACGTGAGCTGCAGAGCAACGGAGGTCGGAGCACGTAAAGTCGTGAAAGCAGAAGCAGGTCTGTCTCAAATGGGTACCTAGGCATAGATGGGATGTATTTCGCTCACAGGTGCTTTTCCAAACCACAAACTAGTTGATTTTATTCAAAGCACCAGAGAAAACATTTACAAAAAATGCAATGTTGTTTTTCAGTGTTTTCTGAGGAAAAGAGGAATGACTGTATCCGCAGAGGAAATTAGGCACTAGAGTGCTCTGTTTTCCACTGAATACCTAACATAAAACGCTTTAATGTTCGTTGTAGATGAACTGGGATCCAGGCTGCTATTGTACCGTATAATTGCCAAGGAAGCAACTAGCTTTAGTTTCCAAGAAATGAGTGCAAGTTGTAGCGTCATGAATGACACATCAAAAGAGCCCGCAATGAAAGCCTGATTTATGGCAACTTAACGGCAAAAATCGTCTTCCTGCTTTGCGTTGAGCTAGCTTGGAAAGCCCTAAGCAAGATGGACAATCTGTCCAAAAGTCTGCAAGTATCGGATATTTTAGGAAGTCAATTATAAAAAGGATTTTACAAGGTATTTTGTGAAAATATTGACTGCCCTAAAACTCTTTAAAAACCCCATGTTGTGTACCCACGGTGAATAAACAACATAGTCCTTTATGAACTTTGCACTGAAGTAGTAAATGTAAGTATGACAGTACTGTAGTAGCTGTGCTATACTTCATATATGATAATGAAACAGTAATCTTGGTAAAAACAGTCTTTGAAAGCTGTAAGTCTTGGTCCTGCATACTTTTTGGTTTTCTCCATTGAATTTTCTAGGAAGTCAGTTGGACTCTGCAAAGGCAGAGGGACAGACATCATAATTTCCCTTCTGCCAGCTGAAAGGATTTTATGGGGACATTGAAAATATGAAACGCTTTGTTGTATAGTTGGCACTAATGTCTGTTTTAGGAGCATAGAGGGAGTGTGGCAGTTCCTTTTCATGGTGTCTGGATAACTTTCGTCAAAGAGGGACTCCGTAAACAGCTGCCGTGCACAGGATTTAGTATGTAGCATGCTATTTAAGCAGTTAATTTAAATGTGAGGTAGTGCCCTACATGTTCAAAAGGGTTGTTTTCTTTCTTACCCTCTGTTTTCCAAAAAGTATCTTTGTCAAAATGTAGTTTATAACGTATCATACAACATATGTTAAGAGAATAGCTGCGATGGGTCGTTCTTTGTCTAAAAATTAAAGGGCCGCACCACCATCATCATAAATGCTGCATTACCTTTGAGGTTTGGCAGGCTTTTAAGGTCACCTCTCTTTAAATTTGAAAATGCTTGCTCACATTCAAGTCTTCCTGCCAGGAGGACTCAATTCATTAACTTGCACTTATATGGATGGCTATTTTACTGTTTCTTTAACTGAACTTTTATGCTGGCTGCCTGCTGTGTCCTGAGTGCTGCGAGCATTTCAGAAAGTAGGTGCATGCTGTGAAGGCAGCCCTCTCTGTAAATAATGTTCCAATTAATAAGACAATTATACAGCACTGCAGTACTTTATTGGTGTTCTCTGTTACTGCAGTGTTGGGCAGAGCACAATAGTTAAGAAAGCATCAACATTTTCTTATAAGCCCTTCTCTCCAGAAGCTTAGGCTTAGAAATTCATACCATTCTGAAAATTCAACATAGTGAAGAAGCAGAAAGGCATGCACTTTACAGTGGTTTTATATAAAATTGTTTATAGATTACATGAGTAAAATTAAAATGAGAAGAGGGGATTTGGTTTAGAGTCTTTTTATATGAAATGCTTTCTGCTTTATGGGTTGTAAGAGTAAAAACAGAATGGAAATGTATCTTCAGTTACATTTTAAAATGTTTATTATAACTCTCCAAAGGCACTTTAAACTGAAATTTTACAGGTCATTAATCTGTTCCATGAATGGGTCCTGGAACGACTGTAGATATTGAAATTTCTAAGGTCCAGACACAACCTGTAAAGACCTGGGTAGAATTTAGCTGTCCAACACAAAAGATCCTGCACCCTCCCGCTGAGCTGCTGTGTCCCCCTGGGCATGCCTGCGGTCTACAGCCGCTTTGCTCTTTTAGTAAGTTCCCCAAATGCCTAGGTTTGTGCTTCTGGGCACAGAAGGAGTTTATGTTTAAACCACTTGGCAGGTATGTCATGTCTCAGCCCAAAAGAGATGCAAGAAGTAGGGGCTCCTTTTGCCTCTGGGCCCCGACACTGTAAGGGAGCCTCAGACTGTCCCCTCCCAGGTAATGAAGCCCTGAAGGGCTATCGAAGTCCCACTACTGCTTGCTTTTAAGTAGATTTTGTCTTTTTCCCATACGACAGCTGTCTCATCAAATAGTCAGAGAAGTAATGGAAGAAGGAGGATGGCCAGGGTGAGGCCAAGAAATAAATGAAAAAAAAGGAAGGCAGAAAGACCAGACCTTACAGCCCAGTGGTGAGAACATGTGCATGGAGGTGACAGTCCCGGGTCTCTGCATAAAATACAGTCTTCCATCAGGTTCACCTGTGAGTACATTGATATATACACATACATAATCAGATAAAATGTTGTGAGAACCCTATAAAGTATATTTCAGATGTAGTCAACATTAAAATTACTACTTTAAATAACACCAGCATCATTTTTCCATGCCTCTGTTGCAGTTTGTCCAACCA
Organism: Phoenicopterus ruber ruber; assembly: GCA_009819775.1. Lineage (NCBI taxonomy): Eukaryota > Metazoa > Chordata > Aves > Phoenicopteriformes > Phoenicopteridae > Phoenicopterus > Phoenicopterus ruber. Next base: position 162,305,662 of record CM020215.1, read on the forward strand.
TTATGAACATTTTAATTCTAGAAGATGTAGAATGTCCTTTCTGTACATTTGTGCAAATTCCAGTGCATTGGAGGTCTAATACTCAGTTGGGATCCTTCAGCTCTGTGATAATATTTAATAAGTATCAGTTTTGCTTGTCTTGTGCACCCACGTGGTTATACATTTTTCAGATTATCAGTTTGGAAATCCTGCTCTTTTCTGTCCTTATCAGCTCTCACGGCGTTATTGCAGGTTATTTACCGTGGCTTAGATTTTACAGTATATAAAATACAGAATACAAACTTCAGAGGCTTCTCTAATCTACTTGATGTAAAAGCCACTGGAGAAATACCTTTCCTCAGCACCATTTACCTGACAGGGTGAAGCTGTTCTTTAAGCTGACCATCAGCCAAACCACATGAATTTGCAGTATTGTTGTCAGAGGACAAGAAAAAAAATAGCTGCTCACGTGCCTGCGTCCACTTTTCAGGAGCCTTCTAAGGTCAGCTATTAAAACCAAGCTATGACCCTCACTCCAAATTCATTTGGCCTCAGTTTAGGTGCTTGCGGTGGTGCGATCCACACCTGAGCTGGGCATCTCGTCTCCCATCATACCCAAAACTGGCCTCATGAGTAAAGTCACAGGTGTTTTAAGATCAAGTGGAAGTTCTTGCTGTAGGATGAGGTGTCTGCACCCTATACACCACTGACTGTATTGTCCAGCTTTCCATCCCCCATGAAGACAACCTGGATAATCTGTTTAGCTGTTTTGAGGTGAAGCCACTCCTGACTTCAGCATTCCTGCTGACCACAGAGCATGGGCAGACAAAAGCCGCTTTGTCATCGGTGTGTATTTACGCAGGTTTTTTTACACTGGATCAGTATGGTGAAATCTTGAGGGGAAAAAGAGAGCTCTACATTTATTGCAGATAGAAGAAACCAGGGAAGTGGAAGAAGAAGGAAACTCAAAAAATCCAGCTACTGACAATTCTTATGGGGCTGTATGGCAAGCCAGGTCCGGAACAGGCTGCCCAGGGAGGGTGTGGAGTCTCCTTCTCTGGGGATATTCAAACCCCGCCTGGACGCAGTCCTGTGCAGCTGCTCTGGGTGACCCTGCTCTGGCAGGGGGGTTGGACTAGATGATCTCCAGAGGTCCCTTCCAACCCCTACCGTTCTGTGATTCTGTGAAGAGTGAAAACCACAAAGTCATTCCTTCCTCATGCTGCAGAGAAGGTTTTTCCTGTCAGCCACACTGAATGTCACTCACGCTTACCGTGTTTCAGTACCTGGATGCCCAGCTCAGGATATCTGTGCTGCAGCACATGCGGGCTGCGTTACGCTTACCTGCTACTTCATACCGATAGTTTAGTCTGAATAGGGGATTTATGTCACTCGCGTGTTTCAGAGGTGCTGGCACATGATCCTGGCACGGATAAGAATATAAGCAAAAGCAGAAGCCATTTTCATCATCTGGGCAGAAGAGCAGTGCTAAGCACGACACAGCTGATCTGCTCGCAGGGTGTTCCGCCTGCTCACTGTTGTCCCCCAGCCCTGGCAGGGCTGTTTGTCAGTGCAGCGCAGAGGCCTCAGGTAGCACTTATGTCCTTGCTCACTTTAATCAGGCTGACTCAAGTGCAAAATAATGTCACATTTGAGAAGACAAATGGTATTAGCTGAAACATTACTTTGTGAGGCTACGCATGAAGGTCTGTCAACAGACCGTGGGAACCACTAGCATGACACTAAGAGAAAATACAAGCCATTTACAGATTGTTGGTAATGAGTTTAGTCTACCCATGCCTGCAAAATATAAATAAAGGTTTTCGTTAGGCTTTCTGGGGGTGCAGATGTTCCCTCTGTTGGGTTGCCCAACATAGTGCCAAGGAGGTGCACTTGTTTCGGTAGGGTGTGAGGAAAGGCAGTTGTGGGGAGGAGGAATGGAGGAAGCAGCAGGAGACACAAATATACCTCGGTAATGTGATCTTTCTGCGCTGGAGACATTTCTCCTCCTAATACATTGCTCATTGCTGTTGGTGTAAAATACCTACCGCAGGCAGGAAATGAAAGCGTCTGGAGGAAGTCAGGTTTCCCCTTCCTGGGGGGTGTGGGAAGGCGTGGAGGCACCTGGAGTGGGAGCATTTCCACGTCCGTACGGCCGTGGGGAAGAGAGCGATGGGGAGGGAGGTGTGCCCAGGAGCCACGCTGTCCTGCAGAGCGTTGGGAGAGATGAATGTCCTTGCTCTAGAATTTAGGAGAAAAAACATTGTGACAGCTAGAGAAGGTTGGGGAAGGACGGATGAGTGAGGCAGCTTCCACCACCAACCTCCTCTCCACCAGGAATCAGCAGGGAGCAACCACGGCTCTGTCGTTGTCACACGAAAAACCCTGCTGTCCTGCAGACAGGGCACTAATGACTAATGAGATTTATCCCTGGCAGCCAGGGCTCAAACACTATTTTGGGTGCCAACCATCACATCATGCAGTAATTTTACAGAGGGGGTGTCACGCACAGATCCCAATGCCTGTTATGGAGATTGATGTGGCTGGAAGTGCTGAGCAGAACGGCTATTTTTGTGCTGTTCCTGTTACACAGCCGAACAGCTGGCTCTGCGCTCTGACAGCCACCGAGGAAAGTCCAGCGTGGCTTAAGAGTGAGAGAGCATTGGACAAAAGAAATGCTGCATGGGCTATTGTGTTTTCCCAATCACATTGTCAAAATACTTGAATTTCTTTTGGTAGTGTATAAGAGAAGCAATAGAAGCAGAAGAAATAGTAGGAGAACCAAGACACATATATCTACCATATAAAAATAGATGTATGTATTTTAAATACCTTATTGTTAGGTTTCTTCAGGCATCTTGTTTTGGGTTTGTCTGTGACATTACTTTTTCTGTGACATTACTTTTTCATTTCAATGTTATAGTATTATTCTGGAAGCACTTACTATGAAATCTGCACATTCATACAAGCTTTTTTAGGGAAATCCCAGTCTTCTGATGAGCTTTGTGGAGAGAGAGAGTTATATTAGGTCACTTGTGTGATTACTCTCCAGCGCTTTCCTTTGCTCAGCCTTTACTGTAAGCCAAAGATCTTTGCCAAGAAAGCAGGCTGAAATGAGGGTGAAGACTGATTACAACAGAGTTATTTATAACAACCATAAAAGTAAGTCTTATCAAGTGACAGCATTATCCCGTGGTAATAGACAAATTCTTCTTTGTTCGGAAAAGCTAATTTATATATAAAAAAACTTCAGGCTGACAGCTGAAGTGTGACAGTTGATATGTGCAAGATGACTTGCTTTCCAAGGTTTAGCGCATTTATTGCAGCTCTGAAAGCTCAGCCGAACTGTTTACATGCCTAACTAGTGGCCCAAAATGTAAGATGTTTGCAAACCTCGTAATGTTTTCAGCAGCTCCATTTCGGGCTGTTGAAAACCATTAGTAATGCAACACTGTAACTGGTTAAAAGAAAAACATACTGTGCAAACAAATCTCCATTAAACTGTCATGTTTATTTTTGTACTTCTTTTATTGCTATTATGGGGATTTGTGTGTTTTTTCTCTGTTTTCTCCATCTCTCCATTAGCAAGAGGTAGAAAGTGACTGCCTAAATGGACTTTTTTCATGGTTTGAAATGTACACAAGTTGAGCACTGTGCACAGAACATGGAAATAACATAGCGGTGCCGGTTTTGTTTGCAATTAAGCAATGCAGAGTTGTAAAGCAAGTTCAGCTACAGCTCCTGCAAATATCACAATGATATCTTATGTCTGCTTCTTGCTCACGGGCAAATGGCCTTCACTTGGGCCAAATAAACTGCGATGATTCTGGCCTGTGCATTAACAGCAAATAAATGTCAAGGTGGAAGAGTAGGAAGTTTATTAGATTGAGATACAAATAATGAATGACGTCATAATGAAGCTTTTAGTATTTAAACCGTAAATGAAAACAAAATGTCAGAAAAATGCTGAGCAGGCTGTCGGAGCAGTATTTTTTTAAAGGCCAGGGAAGGAGCCCTTCCCTGCCTCCCCTGGGGCGATGGCCTCCCTGGGGTCCCCACTACCTCCTCCCCACAGGACGAGGAGCAAAGTGTTGGGGCTTCCCCGCTGTAAAAATCAGCCAGGCCCCACAGGAGGGATGGTCGGGGTGATGGGGGGCGGCCGGGCTGTGCTGCGAGGAGGGGAGGCAGAGTTTGGCTGGTGAGAGAGGGAGGAAACCCAACCCTTCGCCCAGGTGTCTGGCAAAAGACGAGGGGTGACACGGTCACGGGTGGCAGCAAGGAAAATGCCGGCGGTAAGGAAACAAAATCTTCCCCATGAAGGTGGTTAAACATTGAAGCTGTTTGCCCAGAAAGGTGATGGATCCTTGGAGAATTCCAAAATTCTACCGGTGTTCGTTATTCCAGTTTTCTGTACAAAGTGAGGGACGCCAGCAGCACCACGGTCTTTTGCTCTGCACTTGCATCTGGCCGCGTTAGTACAGAGATGTTGTTTAAAAATACTGTGCCCCGTAGCAGCGTGACACTGGCAAATATTTCTGGTGTCGAGCTGGCCGTAGCCACCCATGCCTCCGCAGTGCCCGCTGACGAGTCAGAGTATGAAGGTCAGCATATCCTATAAACTGCATAGGATCTGCGATGCCTTTTAGCTCCTGCCAAGTCCCTTGCTCGTGACTGCAGGGGGAAACAAATGCGCGCCCTTGGCAGCCGTGCGGCTTTTGCTGTGCTACAGTATTTAGTCACATGCTAGGCGTAGCATCGCATACGGCAAGCTTTTCTTCCCCCACTCTGGTTTTTTGGTAGCTATTTTGCAGTTCTCTTCCCAGTCTTAACACCCATTTCAGTGCTTATCTCACTTCAAGAAATCTTTAGCATAGCATTAACTCTACCTTTTCATTTTCCTCTGTGAAACGTCAGACTCAACAGGTAAATTATTGGTGTAATACTAGCAGCTCCAAGTTACTTTTTTAGTATTTCCTTATTAACAGAAGCAAAAGATCTAGGCTGTAACCAGGACAGTTTTCCAGCATAACCCCCTGGTGAAAAATTTTCAGTGCTTTCTGTGTAGGCTAGAGTTTGGTGAACAAGGTTAAAAACAGCTGAGAATATCTTTTTGGAAAACACACTTTTTACCTTGAAAATACCACAGTATAAGCAGCCCACTGAAAAGTATTTTAAACCACGATACATAAAGTTCACACAATATAAGAAAGACATTAAACTATAATGTCAGGAACGTCAGTTGCCATTGAAGGCTATGGAGCTGGTCAACGATTTAATCAGTGTTTTGAAAGCACTGATTAAAAATATTCAGTTGTCAGCACTAAGAGATCATATACACCTTAAAAGACAGCAAGTGACCAAGGAGTGTTCCAGTTATAGTTAATTCCATTCTAGCTGCCCGTTTGTAACATTTTCTTGACTTTCATTGAAAATTTGGCAGTTGGACTAGATGATCATTGCAGGTCCCTTCCAACTGAAATCTTCTCTCTTCTCTTCTCTTCTCTTCTCTTCTCTTCTCTTCTCTTCTCTTCTCTTCTCTTCTCGTCCCGGTCCCTGCTGAAAGGCAACCTGTTTCTGAAGTTTAAGCAAAAATGTTAGACAAGCTTTGAGCAGGGAGAATACTGGAAAAAAATACCTTTTCTGACCTAAATATATACATGTACACACATATACACACGTATATATGTGTATATACATACCTTATTGATTTTTCTAAACTATTTAGGCAAAGTGACTGGGGAAAGATACTGAAATTTGGCCACAATATAGCCAAAAAGAGGGCCTCTTGGCATTCTGGTGCATATTGTCTTACTTCACAGTAACTATCCTTTTAAAAAAAAAAACATGTGTTGTTTTTTTCAATAGAATACATATTTTGCTTTGTACAGTCTAGCCATGCATTGACCCTGAGGCCGCAGTGCATATGTGCATGTGGCTCACTGTATAGCTTACTTCTCCTTCAGCTGTCATGCACGCAGCAAGGTTTGGAGCAGACTTCTGTGGGTGACAGCAGGTGGGGCAAGGCTGATTACAAACATAAGAGTAAGCTCTCGCATTCGTATCAGTAGGAGCACAAAGAGTTGCAAAGAGAGAGAGGAAAAAAACCTTTTCCAGCAATTATTTTAATGTCCTCGTTTACTGTTTTGGAAGTTTTCCCTTTGAGCTCCAAGCAATGAATGATGATATCATGGGAATTATTATTGTTGTTAGATTTGGGTAACATTTTTGAGAAAACAGTTAACATGGCAAAAATGGTGGGTTTGTTTTTCCCAAACCAATACCAATTTTGCCCTATTCTTTTGTCTGGAATCGGGGCTGGGGTGGAATGGGGAGCTATAGCCATAACACTTGTGGACAAGTTTCTGCCACCCCCTGACCGGATGGCCAGCAGGCTACAGTGCTCACTTGGGAAGCGAGGAAAGTGGCTTTAACTTCTAGTACTGCCACCAGGGTTTTAAACCCAAATATCCTGCTTCTCAGGGGCATGCTGTACCGTCCGTGTTATAAGAGACAGAGGATAGAGCAGGGGAAATGCCTTTAAACCCTCTTGTTGATGGCACGAGACCTTGAGTAACTGGGCATCCAGTGGAGCAAAGACAGAAGGTGATCACCTCGTCCCCAGGTGAGCGGCCAGCCCTCCCAAGTGAGCAACTACACTCCTTCTTCCTTCATTTCCCGAAGACCTCCCAGGTCCTGCACTTGGGTCACAACAACCCCAGGCAACGCTACAGGCTTGGGGGGGAGTGGCTGGAAAGCTGCCCGGCGGAAAAGGACCTGGGGGTGTTGGTCGACAGCCGGCTGAATATGAGCCAGCAGTGTGCCCAGGTGGCCAAGAAGGCCAACGGCATCCTGGCCTGTATCAGAAATAGTGTGGCCTGCAGGAGTAGGGAAGGGATCGTCCCCCTGTACTCGGCCCTGGTGAGGCCGCACCTCGAGTACTGTGTTCAGTTTTGGGCCCCTCACTCCAAGAAAGACATTGAGGTGCTGGAGCGTGTCCAGAGAAGGGCAATGAAGCTGGTGAAGGGTCTAGAGCACAAGTCCTATGAGGAGCGGCTGAGGGAACTGGGGATGTTTAGCCTGGAGAAAAGGAGGCTGAGGGGAGACCCTCTCGCTCTCTACAACTGCCTGAAAGGAGGTTGTAGAGAGGTGGGTGTCAGTTTCTTCTCCCAACTAACAAGCGATAGGACAAGAGGAAATGGCCTCAAGTTGCATCAGGGGAGGTTTAGATGGGATATTCGGAAACATTTCTTCACCAAAAGGGTTATCCAGTACTGGAACAGGCTGCCCAGGGAAGTGGTTGAGTCACCATCCCTGGGGGTATTCAAAAGGCATGTAGATTTGGCGCTTAGGGACATGGTTTAGTGGTGGACTTGGCAGTGTTAGGTTTATGGTTGGACTCGATGATCTTAAAGGTCTTTTCCAACCTAAACGATTCTATGATTCTATGACTTTTTAACAACGTGGAGCTGTGCCACAGGAGAGACTGGCAACCAGCCAGCCTTAGAAATATCATCCAGGTAGCTGAGGCAGGTGAATATAACTCTTCCTTAGGACAGGCAACTCTGGTCTCCTTGAGCCATTGGGTAGCAGGAGCGGGTCAGCTTTTGGGAGGCTTTTGGTAATATAGTGTAGCATTTTGTTTCTTTTGCTTGTTTTGATGATCAAAAATTTAGTTGAGTGTTTTATATTACAACATACTTTAGGTTTTTTTCATTTACTTGTTGAGTGTACGCTCTATCTGTGAAAAGTGAGAGAGGATTAAGATGTGTTTCAGGATCTTATTTTTTTACTTCTTTTTGAAACAAAAACGCAGTGTGAGATTGGCAGGAAAAACCCCACTATTATTGCAAAGAATATAGTCCATTAAGTGTTCATGTGGCACCACAGACACCACTGTGGTGCCTGAACACTGCCCTAAGGGCTGTAAGTGGCCGGGAGACCCTTTGCTCCATACAAATTTGTTTAATTTTTCTGTCCAAGGGAATTACCTTGTTAGGAAGTTTCTAAAATGCACTTCATTAGGATTTTTTGGTGATATTTGATCAGTTTTATGTATTCAGTGCTGAAGTCAAAGTGAAGAGCAGAGTACCTGTACTGGGATGGAGCTGGTGGTATCGGCGTCACTGATATCCACAGCAAAGTGGTCTTCAGCAAGTCAATCCTAGGGCCTTTTCACAGCCTACGGGAACCCTCCTCCAAGGGTGAGGTTTACCTTCACCATGGAGGTCTCACAATGTCCCGTCTCCTCTCAGGACAGGTCACGATCCTTACCTTAGCACTTCAGCTGCCCAGCACTTGAGGATGAGCTTCACTGAAGCATCCTGAAGGTAGGACAGACACTTACCATGAGCTGCTGTGAGTGGAAAGTCATTGTAAGCAGGAGATGGCACAGCCAAGATGTTTGTAATAGTCTTCGCTGCTGAGGGGCTGCATATGCTCTGTATTAATATCCTAAAAGGGAGCACAGAAAGCTCAGGAATATTGCCCTTCAGCATGGTAAATGTGTGTGTAGCTACTGTACGGTGTTTATAGAGGCATTACAGTCCGGTATAATAGTTCTGTTTCAAGAAATATAAAAAAGAACACCCTTGCATGATGCTTTATAATCACGTATTTGATTCAAAATATGTCTACAAAGCCCAATTTTCCTGTCCTACCAAACTTCTGCTCACAGTAAAGGAAAGTGGGAGGCTAGCATAAGTCTCCCACATCTTTTGTTTGCCTGACAGGCATGTGGCTGTGCAGTGAGCTGATAATCAAAGGCTTTACTTCAGAGCACCCATAATTTTTCTGATCCCCCCATAAAAACATATAAAACTTTCAGAAATAATTCATGTTTTGAGCCTATGCCTCCAAAGGAGGGTTGTGGGTGTTTTGGTTTTTTTAAGGATGAAGACATTACCACCTAGTGGTAAGGCTTCAGAACATAGCAAACCTGGTGTCAAATCTTGGATTGAAAATCAGGTATCCTGAGTTTCGATGCTTGACATGGCAGGCGTAATGAAAAAACAAGAACAAGGCGTAAAATAATTTTAATTGTAAATGCAGACAGGCAACAGAAAACTGGGTGTACATGTGTGTGGGGGGGTGAATTTCTGAAATTCTCAAGCCAAAGCCTGCTGCTTGCCAGCTGTAACCGGTACGTGCTGGTTGTAAATTTTCATCTCACCTGAACTGAACAAACGTGGCACATCCTGAATCCTCCAATTAATAAATAGACATGAGACAAACCCTGCTGATCACACATTGTGCTTCTGCACACAGACTATTTAGACCGGGAAAACTGAGGCTCGGGGTGCTGGAAAAAAGAGCTGGTGCCGATGAGAGGGGTTCCCAAAATGAAGCAGCAGTCTCAGAAAGAATAAGGGAGCCTGCAAAAAAGAAAGCGAAGATCTTGCCTGAAGGAATAACGCGGCAGTGGGGGAAGATGCAGAAGACCAGACAGCTTGTGGCCCATAATGCCTGAGGCTGGTAGCGAAGAGCAGCAGCACGGCATGAACCAACCTGACTTTCTGCTTGACCATCCTGGGCCAGCAGCGACCTCCCTGCCGGGAAGGGATGGTGAGACCTTGTGACTGTCGTGCTGGGGTCAGCGAGGGAGCGGGTGTCTCAGAAAGTAGGGTAAAACTCTTGTCTCACCATTTCTTAAATAAACCTATTATCCAGAGCCACTGCAGGCTGTTGTTCACTGTGCCTCACCCATGACAGCAGCCTATCTCCAAATGATCCTTTGCAGCCGAATAAAATTCCCAAATAATGCAAATGGCTGGATCCATGAGATTTCCCTTGATGTTACCTAAACGCCTTGTTTTACTTATACTTGTACAGTTGCCAGTGATTTATTTTCTCCTGACACACTACCATCCTCTTGCATAATCTCCTGTGTGGATGTGACTCGCTGTTATGAAATAAGCCATACATTGACTTCCCTGGAGAAATTCAAGAACGGCCAGACTGACATACATCCCTCTCACTGTCTTCACTAGGGTTATTACTAATGCTGCTAATTTGATAAATCTTACATTTTGCAAAGATCCTTCTAAAAACAGACATTTAGTGCTTGACTGAGATCTCCGTTGGAGTGGGTATAGGGGGGGCTTCAGAAAGAAAGGAGTCTGTGGCAGATGTGTAATAGTGAAATGTCTCACCTTCAGCATCTCTCTCTAGTGATGTCCCAGTCGCGTAATTCACCCATTTTGCCTCGCTCTTGAAATCGCATCTCCTCAGCAGACATTAATAATAAAGACAATTGGTGTCTCTTTTTGTAAACACCTTCTGGACCTGTACAGTGAAACTGAGCTTCTAGGGATCCAGACACAACTGGAAGTATTTGTGTAGCTGATATATCAAAACAGTGGATTTTATTCTGGTAGGAAAATTATCTTATGTGAAAAGTCTTTAAAATGGTCTCTATTTGGGAGAGAGCCTGATTTCGATAGGAGACCACCAGCCAGAACTCCAGCAAAAGTCAGAAATTACTGTGATTTCCACACATTGCTAAAAAGTGAAGTTTACTGTGAAGTGCACTGAGAGTTATCACTTCTGTGAGAGCAACTAGTATTTTTCTTCAGGGAACCTGGTTCTTACTTACCAAGAAAAAAAGACCAAATAGCACAGATGCTCCCACAGGTCGCAACTTTCCAGGTGTTTTACCCCTGCCTGGGCACTGGTCCGGTCTCCCAAGATACTCAAAGGGAGTCTGAACGTGTTATTAAAAAATGCGAGGCATAGCGACACGCACGATTGTGGTATGAATTTCTCTGCAGCCTTTTGAAAGCTCCAGGCCTTGGTGCTTGGGGGATGACGGCGATGAGGTGGTCGCACAGCTGCCAGAGAGCTGTTGAGCAGAGAGGAACGCAGGATTTGCCTGCATGGCCCAGGCTGGCAGCCTTTCGTTGCCAGATACTACACTATCACAGATACTGGAGCAGGTTTGGTTTGTTCTTCACACGTAAGACGGATGGCCAAGAAATTCTCCTTCAGCCCCTCAGTACCCAAATTTATGATTAAGATTCCACTGGTTTATGTATCAAAATGGCAAGTTTTTGATGAGATGGACAGTTCTGAATAATTTAGCAGGCCCCCAACACACATTTCAAAGACTGAGCTGAAAAAAAAGTTGTACCAAAACCCCCAGAAATGTACCTTTCGTTAAGGATTCAGGATGTCTTTCTTTAGGGATTCAGAAAAAGGTGTGGGTACATCTTGCCTAGGAAAGAGAAGGCTCCTGGGAGACTTTATTGCAGCCTTTCAATACTTCAAGAGGGCTTATAAGAAAGATGATGAGAGACTTTTTACCAGGGCCTATAGTGATAGGACAAGGGGCAATGGTTTTAAACTGAAAGAGGGTAGGTTTAGATTGGACACAAGGAAGAAATTATTCTTTACGATGAGGGTGGTGAGGCACTGGCACAGGTTGCCCAGAGACGTTGTGGATGCTCCATCCCTGGAAATGTTCAAGGCCAGGCTGGATGGGGCTTTGAGCAACCTGGTCTAGCGGAAGGTGTCCCTGCCTATGGCAGGGGGGTTGGAACTAGATAATCTTTCAAAGTCTCTTCCAACCAAAACCATTCCATGATTCTATAAAAGCTGTGGTTTTCTATGTAGACATCTTTTTACCTGAAAATAAAGTTTTCATTCAGTAGCCATTATAACCAGCAGTCACTCTTCCCCCCCCCGTACACACTTTTATAAAGGATCCATCCTTTCAGTGGAGAAACCAATCTCTATACATTAGGCAAGAGTGACATCTACTGTCCGTCACCACCAACGGATGCAGCGCTGATGTCCCACTGGCTGCCCGCCGACCTCCCCAGGTTATACGGACACGAGTGGAGGTAGACTCTGCGCATTTCTGCCCCCGGGTCTTCAGTCTGTATTGTAAATTAAAATGAATGAGAGTCAGTATTTTAATAAATATTAGAAATCACCCAAACTTCTGGTTGATGGAAAAAAATGAAATTTGGCATTGTTAGTACCAAAGCTAGGACATGATAAACAAAGCATTTCTACTAGCAACTCAAACCCAATGAATCGAGAAGGTAGGAGCTCTCAAGGATTGGGGGTATGTAACTAGAGAGCCCAATTAATTTTCATTTTGAAGAGGAGTCTACAGGGAATGAGAATCCAGGCTGTGAAATCAAACTCAAATCAAATACTCCAACTGAACACTGAAAACAGATGACAACCTAATCTGTGAACACCTATCTCAAAGCCTCCCCGCCAGGACTTGTGTGCGCTCCTAGCCTTGTTCCACAGGGAAATACCACAATGCAGGCCTGCAAGAAAGCATTCCTGCTAAACAGAAACTTGACAGTTTGTTTATCAGAAATTAGATTAAACAATAGAAATATTTTTCAGGCCACAATTCAAGCCAAATGAGTAATTTCAGGGTACAAATTTCTGTTTAAATCCAGACTGCTTTCTGCATGTGAGTGCTGGGGATAACCAAGCATGCACATATGCACATACGTATCCAAATCCTCAGTATGAAAAAGGCATATAAAGGATTGCAGTATCTTGAGGACTAATAAAACAGAAAACAGGAGAATTTCGCTATTTCAGCTAACTGCTTCTGGTTTGCAGCCTTCAAGGCTTCTGGGAAATGGTGATCGGACAGACAAGCCTGGCTGATAAACGGGACTCTAGCTGTGCCAAGGTCTGCTATACCACAATTTGTCTTTCCTGAAGCAGTAAGATACTTAGATACTTCTTGCTCTTGAAATGATGGGTCTCTGATTTTACCCTTGACTTTTACAGCTTGCAGACTTCAGAGGGTCATAAGACCTTGGAATCGAACAGGTTGGAAGAGACATCAGGAGGTTTCTAGAGCATCGGCTGCTCAGAGCAATGGTGGCACTAATTTCAGACCAGGTTTCTCAGGGCTGTGTCCAGCTGGGACTTGAAAATCTCCAGGGGTGGCACCTGCACAGACTCTCTGGGTGGCCTGTTCTACTGCCCGGCTGTCTTTATGGAGAAAAGGTTTCTCATTATATTCTCTTACCATGCTCTCCAAATTCATCTTCCCACAAAATTTGACTGGATGACATTTTCAGTGTTTAACCACAAAAAAGCAGCAATGGAGGGAATAAGGGAAAACACAGGCCTTTGTGAACACCAGCTGTCTCGTGGGCCAGCTGAGCATGCAAGGGGGAGAACAGACAGACACCAGCAGACTGGCTCAGGCACTGCTTAGGCCTAAGAAATGTTTGACGAGGGGTGACCATCACGCCTAGATCTGTACCATCATCTGCTCTTCCACTGTGCCAGTTTGGTAACTGGCTTCTGTGCTGGACAAGGATGTCATATACAAGAGTTTTATTCCTGTCTTCTCGTGAAAGGACATAGGGCAAAGGAGATCCATGGCAATGTTTGCTTTTTGCCTGAGCTAGTCTTCGCACAGCATGGGATCTTACGGGCCTCCTGGGCCTCATCTTCCTCCCTTCCCAGCCAGCTCCGTGCTTCACTTCCCTGCCTCTCTGTTGGCCACCACTCTCTCCTTCTTGCCTTTCACATTCCTGCTGGTCTTGTTTTGCCTAAACAGGACCTCTGTAGCTAAAGAAAAGCAGCAGGGTTCATCCTTAAGTACTATGAACTGGTCACGTAAGTAACTCACGCTGCAAACTCAGTAAAGGGAAGGGGAACGAGGAAATGACTTTGGAGGACTCAGCTGAGCTGCAGAAAGCTCAGTAACACCCACCCTCAGCAGAACATGCACCCTGAAAGATAAGAGAAATCCTCAGCAGGGTGTAGCACAAACAAGGAAGGAGAAGGGATTTCTCAGTGCCATGCCAGAGACAGATAGAAAAAAAAAAGTTAAACTCTTGAAAGCTGAAGTGAAAGCAGAGAATAAAACTAAGCAGCATGAACTTCTAGTTAAGACACAGACAGTGAGCTCCCAAGTGTGATATATGATAACCCATCCCTGAAATGTATGTTCCGCGGTAGTTGCCTAATTTGCCATAGCACTACAATCCCACTGAACTTAAAGAAAGAAAAAGTGCTACAAATAAAACATACCAAAGACTAATGTACCAAATACATATCCTGTTGTACAAGGTCCCACGGGTATTTTTGGCACTCTTCACATTTTCTTTTTGTTTCACTCCAATAAACGGTTACAAAACGTGGGAAAATAAGTTGGGAACAAACATATGTCTTTGGAATATACATGTCTGATTTGCAGAGCTGCCACGCACAGGAAGGGTGTGCATCCACCTGGCGTGCACCCATCTACCCTGCTAGGTCCTGCAGGCACACCAGTACTCCCCTGGGGGGGAAGATGTTATACCAAGAGCAAAACCAGAGGTATTAACATCGCGTTTTAGCAGTCTGAGTTTCCCACTGAGCGCAGGAAGGAAGTACTCAGCGCAGGAAGAAGCAATGAATGGCCGGAAGAACGCGTGGTGTAGGTACTTCAGTGGCAAAAATTGCCCAGCAGCCAACTCTCACGGGACAGCTGCGTCCTGGGAATTTAATGCAGAGTCAAAGGAAAAGGAAAGTTTGTCCCAAAGGAAAAACTGTGGGCGTGAATGAAAATACGTGCATGTGTTGTGCATGTTTTAAATCCCCTTGATGGCAATCGGTGAACACATTTCAATGGCAGGCCCTTAAAATGTCTCCGTTGCAAGTATAGAAACTCTGTTGGAAAAAGAGGGGAGCAACACAGGAGGAAGGAAGCACGCGGCCAATGAAGTCAGAAGAAGAGATTTATTAGAGGAATCAAGGGCAATTAGTATCCAACCCCCATTGATGCCCCTAAGGCCTTTGAAAAACGCTGACCAGTCAACATGGAACCTGGCAAAGATAGATAACATCTTTGAAGTCTTCAGGTATAAGGGACCCAAAACATCATGGCAAATTCAGAGCAATTTCAAAGACAAACATTCTTTGCACAGTATGAAAATGGTTCAGAACTGTATATAGGGAGGTTACACAATGGATCACATGGAATTTGTGTAAAAACACATGCTAAAGAATATCTAAATTTGAGCAAAGAATCCAAGCTAACTAAATTATTTAAGAGAAAGATGGTAGGAAAAAGAGAATAGGCTGGAGAAGTCCAGATGTTATGGTAGGATGCCCTAAGCTACCAAGCTAATCAGGAAGAAGTACAAAAGGCGATTGGATTATAGTGTTTAAATGCTTCCACAGAAACAAAATGGCCATTGCTAAACGGGCCTTGTAGCAGCCACAGGCATGAAGAAGGCGAAAGTCTGGAAGCACAAACTGGAGAGTCATATTAAAATCTAAACACATGATTTCAGCTGTGGGCATGATTCACCTTTAGAACAAGCTATCAAAGGAATAAGAGGATTCTCCCTCTCTCTTCAAATCAAGATTGTCCTCCTATTAAACAAAAGTTTAATACAAGTTACTGGGAATTCTGAGCTAAATCCTATGGCCTTGGGTGTACAAGGCCTTGGGGATACAACCCTTTAGACTAGGTTTTCTAGAGGTCCTTCTAACCTTTAAAACCTGTGAATCTCTCCTGCAAAGTTGCATGGCGGTATCATCTCGTGTTGCTCTGCAACTGTACCAATATTTATGCAAAAGACACTCAACGTTGGTTTAAAAATTCCTAAGTTGAAGCATCTACTATATTACTAAGGGGATTTGCTTTAGTAATTACCCACCCTCACTGAGAAATAAATATTTGTGCTCTGCTGCCAGCCTGGATTGTCATAACTCCAGCTACGCTGATGCCAGGAGTCTCTTCCCATGGATGTGATCATGGCTATCATCCATTCCTCTTCAAATCTGTTCTTGAATAAACTAACCGGAGGGAATCCCTAAAGCCTCAAAAGCCTCTCAAGGCATGTCACAACATCTCCCAGTACTCCATTCATTCCTGAAGCTCTTTTCTAGCTCCTCACGGTTTTTCAGAATCTTTTCCTGAAGTACAAACAGTAAGCCTGAGATGAAGTATTCAAGTAATGATCTAGTTTTAATATAATTTGAATTGTAATGCCAGAGCAATATCCATTCTTACTCAAAAATACCATACCACAGCAGACAAACATCAAGGAATAAATAAAAAAAAATAAAAAAACTGAGCAATGAACTTGATATCCTTTATACATTGACAGGAACTTATAAATAAAATCCAGAAAGTTCTTCATCTATGTGTGTAGGGATAAACTGGGACTCCTGAGAACATACAGCTTCATGCCCCTAGTCTCTCCATGACTCCCCAGATGCCCTTTGCAAAGGGTGGGTTTGCACATTGCAGAATGTACAGTTTCCATGGTGTAGAATAATGAAATTACTACTATCTGGTAGCTAGTCACAGGGTAAAAAGTGGTTTCAACTCTTTCTATAAACAATGGTGGCTCCTATCAGCGGCTGCTCAGGGATATGTTGACAACTGCCAGTTTATTTCTGAACATTTGTATTTAGGAGTCCAAAATTAATTTTCACGTTCAGGGTTGATGTGGCCAAACTTATACCAGAAAGAGTTAAAGAGAACAGATTATGTACGACCAGTAAGCTGAAAGCCATTCATGTGAAGATGGCAAACACTGAAAGCATCAGGTAAAGAAACAGGACAGTTATGCAATCATTTTAAAAGTTATATTTACTAAATAATTTGAGCCTGATTCACCATTACATTATGCAGTACATAATTGCTCATATTTCCAGGTTCACATCTCTTATCATCATGAGAAAGTAAATAATAGCTTCAAACAAGATGAGAAATTAAGTTCAGTGTTGGAAAACATTCAAGTTCTTTTCAGCCTCATCTAAACATTTCCCTCTCAAGATAATAACTTTCCTACCTGTTCACAGAAGTTTGCAAATATTTAATTCAAAATCAAATCTGGAATGCTTCTGCTTTTGAAAGTGTTTTCTTCAAGGGGGAAAAAAAAAAAAAAGAGAGAGAGAGAGAGAAGCCTGAAACTGGTGTAAGGATCACTGCTTTGAACAAGGTGAAAGTCAACGGAGCACAGTTAGCCCAAGAGTCAAAATCTACTGAGAAGGAAGAGGGAGAGAAGATCAAGCAAAATGTGTAAACTGACTCTGTAGGAAGTCTCTGCGACGTCATAGCCTCAGCTAGCACCGCACACGGGAAAGCTGAGTCACCCCATAAAACCTTTAACTTCCACACCATAATTAACCTGGCACCTCCGGGTGGGCCCATGCTCCTCGCAGTTCACTGTGCAAAGGAAGTACAACCCTGGTTGTAGGGTACCCCAGAAGGTGCCTGTGCCCTTCTTCCCTCTCCAAAGGGAGAGGGGATTTCTGCTTGTCCGTTCTTGAGGGTTGGCCATCACATTCAAGGAACGGCTGGTCTTTCTTCTGCCTTATTGCCTGGATATTTGAGGACTCTAAAATGCTCCAGATCTCACAGCAGGCTGGGTATTTTTTCAAACCATATGCAAAGGGAGCGCATAGTTTGACTTCCTTCCTAGGCTTCTTCATTCTTCTGACCTCTGGACAAGTCATGCCAGCAGAAAAGCGTATTACCCATGTAATATGGTCAGGATAGTGGTCTGGCAGAGTCATGCAATCCCTTTCTCCAGCCAAGCCCTTCTCCAGCCAGGTTGCCCTCACAAGCACATAGTCTTAGAAACCCCTCCCAGCCACAAGACCCAGCTCAGTTGCACAATCCGGGCTCTTCTCAGAGCCAGGTCCCTCCCTGCAGAAGGGGCAGCTGGTCCCACCAAGCTCCCAGTTTGGAGAGCATGGATACTTTCGCCCTCCTTGAGAGGCAAGGGTTTGATCCCAGCTCCCAGCATCCACCAAGTCCTCTGCAAGGCAGCTCCTGCCAGTTTGAAACGCGGCTCTCCCCTACCTCTCCCCCCCATCTCCCACCTCTCCTATTCTGTGCGCTGGGACCCAGGGAGCAGACATTCCTTCAAGCGGGCACTGCGGTGGTGCTGCTTCTCCCTGCCCGAGTGCTGCTGGCCTGCTTCCCTCGCCGAGGGCTGGAAGCGCCCGTAACAAACCGCTCCAGCCAAACCGGACAGGTTACAGGCAGTCCCAACCAATTTTGCGAGCGACGCAGGGCAGGTCCCCATGTCCCGCGCAGGAGGCAGAGCCCAGATGGGAGGACAGCCGACACCGGCACGGCCCTGCCGCTGGGGACGTGACAGCCAGCCCGCAGGAAAGCGAGAGGGGTGAGAGCAGCTCTTGCTCAGCAGCGTGGAGCTCACGCTGCCTTTGCCCGGCAGAGACCTGGAAACGGAGGCAGAGCATTTCCGCAACCTGCCCGATAGCCGGAGGGGGTTGCTACAGCTTTCCCAGACAGTCCCACTGCACAAGCCTGTGGAATTTAAAAGCAAACTCTACCAGCTGGAGTAGGGTGTTTAAGGAACCAGCTATGAAGAGGAGAGAAGACAACACCAAGGATTTACAGGTAAAATGCATATTTTGATTTAAAGGTGTGAACTTAAAGGCAGGGCGAAGAGGAGAGAGATGAGCAAAGGGTTACAGGATGATGGAAGCACAGAACAAATTAAACTTATCTGGGATGCATCCAGTACTCAAGTTAAACCCACGTACTCTTTCTGCATGGAGATACCTCCCTGAATTATAATGGGTAAGGGAAGGAGGGCTCACATCTTCATCCCTAAATATATCATTTGCGTCTCTTAAATCTGAGCCAGTGGAAGAGTCGAACACTGTGAGACAAATCCCATTTAATTTATTCAGCAACACATCTGTGTGAAATATAGTCCAATTACAGGCATTAGGTTACTTTGCCATGGCTGCAGCCATTTGGCTTTTATTTCCAGCAGGCTCTAATTAAATTATCACAATGCAGGAGCAGACAAGTTTCCCTTATACGTGACTGCAATTAAAGACATGCAATCACAACATTTTTTAAAGTGACTCCAATCAATTGGTTACAGTAAAGAACACCATGTAATAGAGCAGTGACTCCACCGTTAAGACTGAAAGAGGGTTTCCATTTCAATAATCTAGTTCCCTTTTATTACGAGTTCTGCTCTTGGATAATTTATTTAAAGTTCATTATGGGACTACAGCATATATCATTTGCCCTCAGCTTGGGCTGCAGAAGTCCCATTATGGCCAATTACTTAGTGTGATAAAATCTGCCATAGTACAAACTGTTCCTTAACTAGATTTAAGTTTTGTCTAAATTCTATTTGTAATTCAGACAGCAAAATAATAAGGCCAACAGCAAAGACTTGCTGTCTCCTTTCTTTGGTCCTTGCGGTAACCTGTTAGGTTGGATGTACTCTCGGAGCAGTTCAGAACCGAGCCCCCACACCCACGTGCTTTTCTTCCAATACTGGTCCCCACTTCGTGTTTCCACAACCAGTGCAGGTCTTGGGGGGTGGCCTGGCCTGTGAGGGAATTCCTCGACCCGAATCCAGCCCTATCAGACACCTCACCGATAGCAAAAGGGATGGCTCCGAAGGCACCTGCGAGCGTGCAGCTGTCAGTAGGGACTGAGCGCCACTGCCACGCTCTTCGGCCATCGTAGGTATTTGCTCTCCAGCCCCTATAGGTTTGCTGCAGCAGCACGCTGGTTGGTGGGAAAAAAGCTGCTGACAAAAGGGTAGTCCTACAAAACCACGAAGAAAGCGGTGCGGGGAGCAGCACCCGGCCGTGCCCTTCAGCTCGTTTAATAGCTGTGCACTGTAAACACTGCGGTGTGCACAGCCCTGGTGCTTCCAGCGGCAGACGGCACGCCGCGACCTGCTGCTGCAGGATGGGGCCTTTGCTGTTGACCTGGTTAACCATTAGCCACACCAGTGGCTTCAGGTCTGTTTGGGGGTAACGATATTGCTGCATTACTTCTTAACTGAATCCGAGCCACTGATACATCCAAGCCATCCCCTGCACCGTCCCCTGCCATGAGAAGAGGTTTGAAGCTGTTTTGCTCTTTAAAAACAAATGCCAGTGTTTGGCATGCGTCTCCTCAAGCTCCAGCTTCAGTTTCCAAAGTGTTTTAAATATGTTTGAACCAAATGTTCTACACAAATTTGAATTCAAATCCTGCAACCTGTCTCTGTGAGATCTCACAAGTGAGTGAGCATAGAAGCTACATAAAGAAAATTCAGAGTGGAACAAGAAATTGGAATGATGATTCAGTAGGATCCATTTTAAGAGATCCACGCCACAGTAATTTGAGTACAGGCATCATCCTGTAAGAAGTTGCATTCCTCCAGAAAAAAATGATGCTAGAGATTTATTCATTCTTTTCCCTCAAAACATTTACTCCCCTTGAAAAGAAAGCAAGCATTCACACCAATGCACTTACTGGATACAACATTAGCAGTTGTTTGCCATGTGCTTCAGTGGCCTCGTATTTTCTGTTGTAGAGACTATGTACTGGGCTATCTTTGCTTCCCTTGAATCCTGCTCAAGTCTCATATTGTATCTTGCAAATGGCTGCTTTGCAAAGTTGGATGAATTTATTCTGATATTTCAGAAAACTACTACCTATGACTACTGTCTAAGCAAAACACCATTTAAAAATTTTACAGAAATTTA
This sequence comes from Phoenicopterus ruber ruber, assembly GCA_009819775.1. Taxonomy (NCBI): domain Eukaryota; kingdom Metazoa; phylum Chordata; class Aves; order Phoenicopteriformes; family Phoenicopteridae; genus Phoenicopterus; species Phoenicopterus ruber. Next base: position 162,326,107 of record CM020215.1, read on the forward strand.
CAGCTAATGACAAGCCTAAAAATAACCTATTTCTTTGCAACGTCAATCTTGTTAACGGACAAAAAGAATGAAATATTCCTGTATCAGTTGTTTCCAAGGAGCAGGGAGAAAAATGTTAACCAACTCCATCATCAAAAAGAATATGAAAACATTTCAACATGTGCCCTGTTTTCCACTTAATTAACAAGGATGCAAATAGCATGTATGGAGCAGTTGTTAGGTTCTGGACATTGCCCTCTATACTTTTGGTCAGTAGTGCAACACAACTAGTCTGTCCTTCCGCTCCACTTGACCCCTGATGAGAGGTGGTGGTGAACTTTATATACCAGGGACACACATCACACACTGTGGGCTGGGACCCTCTTAGCACAGGTTCATTGTGCCTGTGCAGACCCTTCGCTGAAAATATGTATTTTTAAATACAATTGTATCTATCTCTATATAGATATGATAAAAGGCTGCTAGATCAGGATCAGTTCTCATCAAAGCAGCAAGACCTTTCCTTATTCAATAATGGCACTTTAATAGTGGCACTGATGGGAAGTTGAACGGAAAGGCCTGGTTATTAGTTGGGTTTTACGGGCTATGAGAAGGTCTTATCTGTCAGAGAACGCTAAGCATTTCTCTCTTCCTTAAGCTCTAAGGAAGAAACATGAACACAACAAATGACCCCCACAAAGTCAACCCCACCACCTGGCAAGACACCGAAGGTGATTTTCCCAACTGCACCGATGTGGAAGTCGGTCTGAAGACTTTGTACCTCCCCATTATGTACAGCGTCATCTTCCTGGTGGGCTTCCCAGGAAACGTCATTGCGATTTGTGTTTACAGTTTCAAGATGAGGCCTTGGAGGAGCAGTACCATCATCATGCTGAACCTGGCACTCACAGACCTGCTCTACCTCACCAGTCTTCCCTTCCTGATACACTACTACGCCAGCGGGGAGCACTGGATCTTTGGCGAATTCATGTGCAAGTTCATCCGCTTCGGCTTCCACTTCAACTTGTACAGCAGCATCCTCTTCCTCACCTGCTTCAGTGCCTTCCGCTACGTGGTGATCGTCCACCCTATGAAGTTCTTCCACATCCAGAGGAAGCGGTGGACAGCGGTGGCTTGCGCAGCCGTTTGGGTGATCTCACTGGCAGCTGTCAGTCCCGTCAACTTCTTGATCTCCTCAAAAGAGGCACAAAACAGATCCCTATGCCTCGACCTTACCAGCTCTGAAAACCTGGGCACAATCAGGTGGTACAACTGGCTGCTGACCGGCCTGGCCTTCTTCTTGCCCTTGCTGACGGTGACTCTGTGCTACGCCCTCATTATTTACACCTTGGCTACCGGGCCCCACACACAGGCTTGCTACAAACAAAAGGCTCGCAGACTCGCCGTTGTCCTCTTGGTGGTCTTCTATGTGTGCTTCCTCCCCTTCCACGTCTTTCGGGTGGCTCGGGTTGAACTACGCTTGTGTCCAGTCAGCTGCCACGTGGAGAAGCAAATCCACTCCGCCTATATCATCTCTCGGCCACTGGCTGCACTCAACACCTGCGGCAACCTGCTACTTTATGTCGTGATCGGAGGTAACTTCCAGCAGGCCATCCTCTCTCTTTCAAGGTGTAAGTGGAGCAAATACGTCCAGCAGCCCGGGAGCAACAATTACGTGACCAAGTCAGAAATTGCATTGAAGTTATGAAGGAATCCCAGCAAACCTGGGGCGGCTTTGGTGCTGTAAGCTCCTGCAAAGGCAGGCGTGTTGGTATGGTAGCAAGAATTGCAGCTGGCTTCTCGCTCTCCCTGCAGTAGAGCACTTGTCAAAAAGCTGTCTCAGGAGCGGGTTTATATATACCTCTCTTAGCAACCAAAGAAAGGGGAGTGAAAAGAAAAGATTGTAAGCCACCTCGAAGGTGGAATTTAAAACCACCCAACTGGACTGTTTCCAGAGACCTTTGGGAAGGGCAGGATTCTCTCGCTCCGGGCTTTGCGGTTGATTACAGAAACACAGAGAGCTTAGTTTGGACATGAGAAGAACTTCCATTGATTTCAGTGGTGTCACTGATGTAGTGCTTAGCTTATTACAGCCCAAGTGAAATGCAGCAGATATTATCACAGTTGCCGAAAACGCTGAATTACATACTTGGATAGCACCTAGATAAATCTGATGTTTTCAAATGAGACGGCCCTGATGATAAACTTCAGCATAGGGCACTGAGGAACTGAATGGTGAAATCTCAGAGCTGACCTAGGGAAGGCTGAGAGGAGTACCAGAGGAGGACATCCATGGTGAGTGCAAGGAGGTATATATATACAAGGATATATAAATATATATAAGGATATATATATGGGAAAAATGGAGGAATGAGGAATTAACAGTCACATTAATGTCCATCTCAGAAAAATGCTGAAACAAACAATCAGATGATAAGTCTACAGAAAATGAATACAGGTGAATACCAGCCTGTATGGATCTGTCAGCTATGTCCAATCCCAGATCATTCTGTTTTCCTACTACAACAAATTAACAGGCTCATACATGCAGGAAAAGAAGAAGATGTCATATATTTTGACTCCAGAAGGAGTTTTGTCTGAGATGACACTCGTGTGTGTAAGCTAAGGAAACTATTTTTGCTGGTTACAGAGCTGCGCTCGGAGTGGAGATATTAGTGATTTACTATCAGAGTAGGGGGAGCCACGGAGTGGCTGGTCTGTCCTGGGTTTAGGGATATTTAGTGTTTTCATTAAAAAATCGGATGATGAAATAAAGTCTGGTTATTGTATTTGCAGATGACATGAAGCTGAGAGGACAAAATTATGTCGACAAATTGCAACTATGGCCGGAGAATGCACAGGATGCTATTAGACAGTGACAGGTGCAAAGTACTATGTATAAGTAGAAATAATGAACTGTGCAAACACAAAAGGAGAAAAAAAATATTTAGGTAGCAGTTCGGCAGAGAAAGATCTGTGGTTACTGTGAATCACAGGCTGGGCAAGAGCTGACAGTTTGGGTGGGCTGACAGTGTCTGCTGTGGCAAGAAAGGCAGGTGTCATGCTGGGATGTATAAATAAGGATACAATGCGCGAGATGTGTGAAGCAGCCCTTACACCCTTTGCAGCGTTGTTACCCTCCCAGCTGGAGCACGGTGTCCAGCCTTGGAGGCTGGCCTTCAGGGAATCACTGAATCACAGAATGGTGGGGGTTGGAAGGGACCTCTGGAGATCATCTGGTCCAACCCCCCTGCCAGAGCAGGGTCACCCAGAGCAGGCTGCACAGGGCTGCGTCCAGGTGGGTTTTGAATATCTCCAGAGAAGGAGACTCCACACCCTCCCTGGGCAGCCTGTGCCAGGGCTCTGCCACCCTCAGAAGACACAGGTGAGAGGAGCGTGGTAAGAGCACTCAGAGAAACGACCAAAGGGGAAGGAACCGGACAGAAAACCAAATGGTGTTAAAACCCCTAAAGGGCGGATATCAGGAAGGGCTTTCTCTCAGGATGGGTGATGAAGCACTGGGAAGGGCAGGAGGAGTCTCCACCGCCGGGTGTCCCTAGGAGCAGGCTAGCCAGGTGCTTAGCAAGAGGGACACAAGCCTGACCTCCGGAGGTCCCTTTTGGCCACGAGGCTCTGCGATTAGGCATACATTGCCAGCAGCATTGGTGCCAGTGAAACAAGCGGTGCCCGGGAGCATCCCTAGCGCCAGAGCTCGTCCCGCTGTGCTGCCATGGCTCTCCGGAGCCGCGGGCAGGCGGCTGGCCGGCGGCAGCCAGCACGCCGCTGGCAAAGCCCGGGCACGCGCGGCCGGTGAGCACCGTGCCCCGCGGGCCGCCTGCCCACAGGCAGCGATGCACAGGTACCGCACCTGCGTAGGACTAACGATGGCACCGCAGTGTTTTAACATGCCTTGTGGATATTTAAAATATCTTATTTGGTAAAGGCTCAGCCATCAGATACATCTGTTCGAAGCAGTACCCCAGGCCTTTTGACATGTTTTCTATTTTAGCTTGTCCTCTTCTGTACTGTTGTCAAAGCCTGAATTTTACAGGTTGCCACTAGATGGTGATCATTCATGGTCAAGCTACCGGCTTTCACATTCACATGTTTGATTCAAATCCACAAGTTACACAAATACACAAGACAATTCGCATGAAATAAATACTTTCTGACCTAGATTCATAACATCCCAGCTCTCCAACATGGGCAAAAAGTACAAATACACTGCATAAATTCTCTTCCTCTTCCACAGAAGTAAAAGCACAAGATGTGTCTGCCACTTACACGTACACATATAAAGGAGTGGATTAAAAATTATCTTTTTTCCTCTCTCAGAGCATTTTTAATTCTTGTTCTCAGAAGCTCTTCCTTCTCAAGCCCAAGCCGGGCTTATCACACACGAACAGAAGCTCTTCAAATACAACTACATATACAATATAAAATGGAGCAGCTGAAGGTAAAAAGTGTGAAATGGAAGGGTTCAAGGCTTTCCATCTCTAATAGCAAGAGTGACAGTCCCACAGTTTCAGTGACTTGGAGAGGGGCTACCTTTTTACCTCCTCCTCCTCTCTTTCCTTAACATAGCTGTTGTTTGGTTGCCTTCCTCCTAGCTCACCTGCTCACCCACCACCTCTCTTCATTTAGTTTGGGCTAAACCAGCTGATTTTAAAGTGCCGAAGTATATTAGGGAATGCTCTCGGGATCTGTGGTTCACTGGTGGGGCGATAACCTCCAGGAGAAGGGCAGTCATGTCTTCCAGTAGCATGGCTGGATCTGGAAAAGGAGAAAAGCTCAACCCTAAGGCAGGCAATTTTAAAGCGTTCAAGGACTGCTCAGGTGCTCTGCGGGACTGAGAGATCATTATCTCGTCTGACTCATTCCTTTTGCTTACTGTGAATAGTGACATCTCGATAGCTTCTATTTTTAGCAGCTGTTAAGTTTACTGCTGAAACAAGGATAAGTGCTTCAACTGCAGCAAACAGGAGACGCTTTCCAAGCTCTGTACACAGTGTGACAACACAGCTACATAAATTACTACACTATTGCAGGCTAATTCACAGCATAGTTATGCTCCAGTCACCAGGCTTCTGTCAAAAGTCTCTAGTAGGTTTGTCTGCAAAGACAGTCACGTCAACTCAAGTACCTACCAGCAAGCTGCCCTCTGCCTGGGACCACAGAGGGACCCAGAGAATAACTTTGCGAGGTAGACCTCTCGGGGACATGTCAACTCTGATGATACTAAGGATGACACTTTGGAATTGCCGACTGCTTTTGTAGACGTGTCGAACCTTATTCTTCACAGCGGCTCACGTACTGTCACAGATTGCAGCAGAGCTATTTTCTACCCTTAATTGTCAGGAAAGGCAATCAGCAATTTTTTTTCCTTTTCTTCCCAAATCATGCGTTCTCATAAGAAGTGAAAGCGAAAGGCCCTCCTCGGGCTCAAACCTCCCAGAGAGCAAAAATACTGACGGTAATGTTCTGCATAAAAAAAAAGTCACAAAATCTGTCCTAATCCGGCTGCGTCTAGCTGCCCTTCAAGCAATTCTGTGTTGTACTGACCACCCGAGAAGAGAGTGTGAAGCAGACTTCGTGTAGCATCAAAATGAATAGCTCGGTAAACGGCTAGTAGAGAGAAGGGCTAAAATAGCTTGAGAATGGTCTACTTTTACAAGGTCTGTGTTGGATATTGATGTGAGACACGGCTGCAATTTTATCCCGATGTAATGGTATGCGCAGTTGGGATGCTGCTGCATTAGCTGTGATCTACCACACGAAGCGGAGGGTAGTGCCAGGCTCACCACTGAGTCATTTAGACCTCAGATAGATGTTGTCATTTCGCTGATAAGGCTAAGCGAGCAGAATAAATTTTGAATGACTGCTTCCATCTGTCAATATTTTCTACTCTGAAAATGCAGGTTGAGTGAACCTAAACTATAAAGCAGCAAACAACAAATGAACACGTCGCTATTCAACTCCTACCAGCCCCAAACTGTATTTGCCTTTCCCTGCCAGCAGAAAAGGAGAAGAGATGTAAAGGAAAATACTTTAGTTGTTCCCTTAAAGCTCCCCTACGTTTTGTGACAGTAGAGGCATTCAACGGTGTCAGCTGATGCCACTTCAACGTAAAGGCCACACAATTAAGTCTAGGAGGTGAAAAAAAAAAAAGTTTACCCTAAAGAAAGTGTGTTTCAAGGCCTGTTTTCTGAATAGCTACTGGAAAAGAGCAGTACCTTTGACTAAGCTGTCTTGCTGACTCGGTGCCTGAGCCTGCCGGGTGCTGCAGTGGAGAGCAAAGCGAGTCAGACATCTTCTAAAACAGGAGAAAAAAATGCATTCCTGCTTTTAGTCAGAGCTGGACTCTGGGGCCAAGAAGGAGAAAAAGTAAAGTTGGTAAACACTGGGCTGAGGTCTTTCTAAAGTAAAATGTAAAGCTCAAATGTCATTTTTTTTTTAAAACATGCAAGGGGGAATATGATTTTTTGGGGCTGCTGCAGGCAAGTATAATGCAGAGTGTGTTTGATTCATCATTGCTAGAACCTTAAAAGACATTTGAATTAAAAGGTATTTTATCTTCTAAGATCTCTTCTCAGTTTCTTTGCTCCCCAAAACGGTTGATATCACTGATTTCAAAACCAAAAGAGAGGCGATTGCCTGGAAGCTATAGTACCCGTGATGCTCTCCAGTCTTACAAGGAAAACAAAGTTCTGAGGTTCTGGTTTTTTTTAAAAAGGGAAAGATGTGTTTTTCCAAATTACTTTACGGATTTCCTTTTACTTTGTAAAATAGTGACAGAAGATAAGGTGAAGGAGAAAGAAATACAACTTTGCGCACAGACAGACAATGCCAGACTGAATCCTAATAAAGCAAGCAGAAGGTGCTAGCTCCTGGAGACATCTTCCTTCACAGGTTTTCATTAAATACGATTGTATTTCCAGCACGCTCCCTGCCACCAAAGCTAGCAAACTTGTTACCACATTCACTCGGTCCGTCCCTCTTCCTTCACCACATCCAGCCTGTTGCTCAAGACCCATCAGCTTTTCGGAAAAATGATTAGGAAATTAATTCTGTCCAGTCTAACTGTTCTGCTAAAATCTTTGTGGTTCCCGCTTGCCCTTGATCGGCACAAGCTAGTTGGCTGCATCCCAGGGCTCTTTCAAGACAATTCTGCGTCTAGCAGAATCCCTATTTTGTCGATGGATCTGTGACAAGGTGTTCTGGTATTACCGCAAGAGCACCCTGTGATATTCTCACCTCTCTCCTCCAGTTTTCAAGGATTTTCGTGGTGCCAGCCACCTTGCGAAGTGACGCCCTGGGCCCGCAGCTGACAGGGCTAGAAAATACCTTCTCTAGGGGCGCCTCAAAGGGCATCCAAGGTAAAGCCTCCCGCTCTGCGCTTGTTACAGATCTGTTAGGCTGGGCAAAAAGGAGGTGACTTGGCATAAAGCGGGGAAGCATTATGGGTGGATTTATTTCCAGCCCCAAATGATCCCAAGGGGGCAATTTTCCACTGAGTGAGCCAGGCTGGTCCAATCACTTATGGCCTCAGCAATAATGAAGAAGACCCAGCAGACAGTGGCATACAAATGCACTCTGCAACAATTTCAAGCAATAAATCTTTTTGAAAATCCCCTTTTCCCTTCGCTTCATGATGCTTTTTATCAACGGGAAGTTATCTTAACAGACGAGGCAGCAGCACCTGCCTACAGGAATTTCCTCACATTTACCTTTCTGCTAGTAAGCTGCTCCGAGATATTTATATGTCGCCCCTATTTTACAGGTGATGAAACTGAGGCACAGTGGAGTTAAGTGATTTGCCTCCAGTCACAAAGCAAATTAGCAGCCAAACGGAGAAGAGATCAGTTCCCAGCCCACAGCTTTTGCAAAGTGCATTTTAGGCTTAGGGTAAGATTTTCAAGGGAGTCTTGATTGCTCACTTGTGGCACTTCAGTAATAAAAGCTGAGTTAGAGCAGTTTCTGCGCTACTCGGGCCCTGGTTCATCCTCGACGTCATATTCTGCATCTGTGGAAGGAGCACTTCTGTTTTCCTTCAGAGAAGGTTTTGAAGGACCAGCTCTTTATCACCAAAGTTATTTGGCTACGACTGCATGTGATCTCAGCCAAGAGCCAGTAATTAGCTGTATTCATCCCATTTACAGGTTTGTATCAAGTATTTGTTAACTTGCAGGTTAACACGAAATATTAGCAGCATGGAGGGAAACCCTTCAGTCTGAAACGTGTGCATCGCACCAGGTCGGGGAGTTATTCTCCCTGGGGTGCAAAGGTCGGAAATAGATTCCATAACTAGCAAGCTGCCTTCACCCAAGGGGCAGGGTACCACTGCTCACCACGTACATATGCGGGTGCTCGGAGAGCCCACGGGTTCAGCTCACACGCCTCAGAACAGGGGCCAGGCCCCTGCCCAGCACACCCTAATTCAGATCCAGCGGCCCATGTTCTGCCTTCAGGTACTGATGTCAGCGCTTTTCTTCTACTGGCAGAAGGGCAAATAGAGTTCAGATGCAGATGTATCATACATCTTCTAAATTTCCATCCTCACTTTGACTCAACATGATTCATGCAGCTATACTTACTTACCAGAGCTAAATATTTGGCCAGTGAAAATCTAAATCTGTCCCCCTACCAGAACAAAATCCTAGCAAACATAGTCCCCATCCTTTTTCCCAAAATGCAAACCTGAATCTCACTGAGGGAGGGGAAGGACAGGAATGGGGCATCGTGTTTGCTGGAAACACCCTGAAGATCGGTCCTGCAGTAACTCCAGGCTGTGCCTAAGGGGCTCCAGCCTCCCGTGCTCCCGCAGCGTGGCTCTGCAGGTGCTATAATTCAAATTCCCACGAGAGGGTAGGCAAAACTCTTCCAGTAAAAGGATCACCTTGGAAAAGCATAAGTATGCAGGAAAACGGTGTCTGATTTGGAAAAGGAGGTCTGCACTGGAGAAGCAGCAGAGCGTAGGAAAAGAAAGAACAAAATGATGTTCATACCATCTGCGAGAGCAAGGTGGGAGCATTGATCCAGCTTTCTCTAAAGAAACACAATCTCTGGTTTATACTTTTAAATCGAATACAGATAGAGTGGCTATGTGGTTATAAACATGTAAATCATAAATCAAATACAGGCTGATCTTGCCCCTGCGGATGTTATCCTACAAACAGTGATAGGAGCCAATTAAGTATATCAAACAGTTAGAAAGGATAAATATAGGGAATTAGAGTTTATCCACTTTGGGGCAACAGAGAATTCACCCCCTCCTGACTGCCTGGCCAGAAACATCAAACAGTGGATTTATCTCTCTCTTTTATTATTGACCACTCTGCTATTGCAGGAAATAACGGCTTGGGTTTTCTCCGTGCACATTTCTCCACCGCTGAAATGCAGACAGATTTCTCTGAACCTTGCTGTGAGAGTGCAAAGTATGGCTGTAGGCATCAACACGTCTTCCTCTTCTTGCTCTCCCTGAGAGAGCAGATCCTTCTCCAGATGACCCTGACTGTCTGAGGGAGCTCCCTGCATTGCAGATAAAGGCACTGGGAAAATATTTTCTCACCACGCATCCTACTTCTCCAAAGCAGGCTTTCACACTGATTCAACAAGCCCAATGCTAGGGAAGCCAAAGCAATTCAGAGTTTATTTTCTAATTTAGTCGCAGATCTACAAAGGTGGCCTAAGACCCAGAAGCATCACCTATGCAAGCTGAATGCCATTTTTGAATGCTAAGCAAGGATTTGATTCAATCTTCTTAAATGTAACTTGTTTATGCTGACAGAGGTAAGAACCAAAGAAGGCCCATCAAAGAATCGGAGCTCTCCGAGGCGTTCCTGCAGCTAGGACACCTCCCACAGCTAGGACACCTCCCACAGCTAGGACAATTAAAGGCTGAGTTAACCGTACTTTGGAAGACAGGCACGGCAATGTTTCCTACCACGAGCGCTGCACTGTCTCATCTGCCCCTTAAACAGGTGTGGGTTTTTGAAAGGAAACGTTGCCTTTGTGTTCCCGATGGGTCTCATCTGCTGGTCCCACATAGTCTTGTGAGTGACAGTGACTCTCCCTCCAGTCAAGTGAGTTGGTGAAGGATTACGTTTGTGGCCCTAATGAGCAAAAGAGGGGAGCCCTTCAGGCAGCAGCATGTGTTTTCACTCCATTAAGGCATGTGAATCCGTTGCAAAGAGATTTTCACAGCACAATATTGGGAGTGAAGGAACAAGCATTAATCCTGAAATACAGCCGTGCCAAATGAAGATAAATTATATATTCTCTATCTGACTTGTACTGTAATGTGTGAATGATAGCTCTGCTGGATGCCAGCATGGACTAAGGAGAGGTATCTGGAATTTGGTGTCTACTAGACTATTTCAAGAGATCAGATTTCTCTACCCTTTGGTTATCAATACCTCTACCACCTGTCCTTGCTGTGATAACTGGGATAACTACTTCAAGTGATGCAGACCTCATGCAAAAATCTCCTGTCTTCATCACTCTAAAAAAAAAGTAGTATTTTATCGAAGAAAGAGTTATTGTTATACAAAAGTCTGTGACAGCAGGTGAAAAGTAGAAAACCTCTCTTGCAGGGAGTCAAGAGGCTGGATTTGGTAAGGAACAGATGGATCTCAGCAGCTGTGCTCTTTCACCAAGTAGTTGCCTCACGGGAGAAGTTGATGTTAAATTTTGTACAAAATTTCCTTTTCTTGCATGAACTGAAAATACTGAAACACAGAGGGATAACCTTTACTCTGGGACCCTCTTACCTATTCATTTTTGAGGCCTTTGGAGAAATTCAAGGCTGTTCCATCCCTTTAACAAAGCTTAAACCGCACACCTGGCTTCAGCTGTACAGTAAGTCCTCCATGTTGCTGCCTTTCTGGGGTCCATGAAATGCATCATCTCATCAACACAAGTTTCCACCCTAAACTTTTCTGCTCCCAGGTGGACGATGGAGGCTTTCATACTAACAGCCCTACGTTGTGAGCTAGAGACACTGGAGGGTGACAAGCCACACCAAGCAGCTTCCCAACCAGGTCTTCAAAGAAATAATAAACTATACCACTGCTGAACCCCTCTTTCTGTTGCTTTCACAGCCCTCTCTGGAAGACAATTTATTGTCCTCCAGCCTGGCACGAAGAGGCAACGTGATCCTTTACTGCCACTTAGCAAAGAGATCAGCAATTTACCCTTGCTGTCCTGGAGACTTCAGCTCAATCCAGCTGCTGCCCTGTTAGCGCTGAGGATTATCTGTGTACACCCACCACCGAGGGAGAGAATTAGGAAGAATTGCCCTGCCCGAGACATGCTGATTTCAGTTAATCAAAACATTTCTGACAAAATGCTTTTCCCCTGCAAAATGCTGAATCAACAGAATCAAAATGCTTCATATGAATATCTTGAATCTATCAAAAATGTTGCTAGAAACCAGGTGGGCAGCATCCAGGCTAGGTACCCAGCGGTCCCAGATAGGGAGCAGGGGAACCAGCAATGGTGGGATGGAGAGAGCTGCTGCATCGTCCATCGGGATGGTCCAGCATCATCCGGCTCCTTTCTTGGGATGGAGCAGGTTTCTCTCTGAAATGCTCTGGGAGGGGGGCACCAGAGACACAAAACCTGATATTTTGCTGCATCTCTCAGATTTTGCATAAAAGCTGGTGCTGGTGGGAGCTGTGGCTGAGTTGCTACTCCAGACACAGATAATACTGATGGGAGTTTCTAGGAGAGAAGTGCAAGGCTCAGCTCTAGGATGTTTAGCATGACAAAATTTTCCATGCAAGTCCAGATTACGCAGTGAGCCCGCCCTTATTATATTCACTAGTGATTTGGGCAATGGAGTAGAAAGTACACCCTTTAAGCATGCAGATGACAAGTGAGGGGACTGCCGGCATGCCGGCGGACAGCGTTAGATTCAAAGCAATTTACAGAAACTGGAGAAATGGTCTGAAAAAAAATGGATGTAATTCGATGAGGACAAATGCAAAATTGATGTTTGCAGGAAAATAACCAAAACTGCACAAATCTGGACTATCTGCTTAGGCAGCAGTACCGCAGTAAAGAATTGAAGGGCTAGGTCCTTCAGGTCACATCAGTCAAATATGTTGTGCTGTTGTGAAAAGGGCAAACGGCAGAATGAGACACAGAAATAAGAGCACAGACTGCCAGGCAGGACTAGTAACCCTTCTGCTTTGGTAACGTGTCTCCTGGGGAGGCATATCTGGTCCGACACTGCACGTCAAGAAGGAGGGGGATCTGCTGGACAGGGAGTAGAACAGAGGTTCCAAAACAAAAAAAAAAAAACAAAAAAGAAAAGTTTGTGGGACCAGGAGTTGTTCAATCTAGGAGAAGCAGCACTGAAGGAAAGATGATGGTGACCTTCACACGTGTGACCTGTAGCCAGGAAGCAGAACGGAAAGCAGAATGGGACTGGGTTGGTGTTGGGGTTTAACCCCAGGTGGTAACCGAATACCACGCAGCCGCTTGCTCTCTTCCCCACCTCCCCGATGGGGTAGGGGAGGAGAACTGGAGAGAAAGGAAAACTCACGAATTGAGATAAAAACAGTTCACCAGGACAGCAGAGGAAAAATATAAAAATGTATTAATGATAATAATAATATATATAAGGATAATAGCATATATAAAACAAACGATGCACAATCTCTCACCACCCGATGACCGATACAGCCCGTCCTGAGCAGCAGTCAGGGAGCAGGGGTATCCCCCCCCAGCTATCCCAGAACAGCAAGCTCCAGAGAGAGCGAGCAAGGGAATGAACAGCCGAACGAACGAATGAAAAGGCCCAAATGAACCAAAAAAAAGGAAAAGCAGGGAACAAGAAAAACCAACCAAAAGGGAACATTAAGGAAAGTGGCCCACCAGCCAACCCTCACTTATACTGGGCATGACGTCCATAGTATGGAATATTCTCTTTGGCCAGTTTGGATCAACTATTCTGGCTCTACCCCTCCCAAGTTTTTGCACCTGCACATTAGCAAAATCTTGGAAACTGCAAAATGTCCTTGGTCGTTTAGCAGCAGCCAACAGCATCAGTGTGCTATCACCATTCTTCTCACACTAAATCCAAAACACAGGAGCTGCTGGAGACAAAACTAGCTCCATCCCAGCCTAAGCCAGGACAGTCGGAAAGGTGTCAGACACAAGGCAACGCATCCTGTGGGCACAGAGAAGCAGAGAAATAGTTTGGTAGAGACAAGATTTTAGAAGAGGCTGGAAAAGCATCTGCTGCGACTGCCAAGGATACGACCCTGTCTGAGGCAGCAGAGGGACTGCGTGTCCTGAGGGAGTTTTCTTCTACCCCACCTCCTGCAATGCCGTGGGCAAAACCCCTTTGAATCAGGACAGAGGATTTCAGGAGAGACAGGCATCTGCGTGCACCAAGATAACGCCTCAGAGACGGGAGGTGTCCGCGCTCGGCTGGTTGCAGTGACTGTGCCACGAAAGCCAATGGATTAGATACTCTACTGGGGTGGATTAAGTTGGCTCCAAAGCCAGTGGCAATGCACCACTTTACACCTCCTTAGAATATGATGTGCAAAATCTGATGCAAAAGCCTGGTTAGCGATTCCCTCCTCAGGTTCCAGCAGGCCGTCAGTCACACCAAGACGCAGCGGGAGGTTTGTACGTTGGCAAAATGCAGAGTAGTGGCTAAAATACCTGGCCTGACCCCAAACAGCCTGAACATGCAGGGCTTTGTGTTTTTTATATCCTTTAACACATCGTATCATTTCATTTTATCACCAACTATTAAACAGTTCCCTCTTAAAAAATAAAAAGCCAGGGTCAAGCGCACAGGGCTGCTTCTAATTGTATTTTCTTGAGAAGTGTAATCTTGTGTCCCGTGGTGATACGGGTTCTTCCCTGTTTCCCTACTATTGCAAACTTTAATAGATACTGTCACAGTATTCAGAACAGGCAGTGCCAGCTCTGAGAGCAATGACAAAAATACACTGCATCATTATTCTGTACCACCGGTTTTACAGAACATTTGCTCGTGAAGGTAGCCAGGTAACTGCTTTCTGCTAACTCTCTGCTTGGGTAGAGAGAGCGAAACGCACACCCTCACCTCTTGCTTTACTAGGTATTTCCCTTTGAAGATACTGCTCCAGCAGAACCAGTTCCAACGCAGATGGCGCCAAAATGTTACTTTCTGAATTATGTGACTGATTTTCCAACGCTCTACAATTTTTTGCATTGGGACTATATAAACCAATGCAGTCAGTCCACTGCTGTGTCTTCAAAATGACAGAACAACACTCACATTTAACAAAGTTCTGGTGTTTTACCTGAAACTCGTGCCCTGATGGAGACAGATATGATATATCAGCTTACAGCAGAGATCTCCAGCTGACCCAAGTGTGGTGGATAAACCTGCTGCTCTGTTAGTTCAAGTCCTGCAAAGCTCAGAGGGACAAGATCTGACCAAAGCCCAGGAGTGGCCCTGAAGCTCTTGGTGAAAGGTGGCATGGGAAGGCAAAGCAAGAGAAAGCGTCTGCAGAGAAGAGCACCTCCCTTTCATATATTTGATTTAGATGAGCACAAAATAGCCAGAGGAAAAAGGTTAGATTAAAAAAAAAAAAAGAAAGTATGATTTCCACTGGCTCAGTTTGCATGAATTATCTCTTTGAAGGCTGTTTCAACAATCCACGCCTCCACCTGATCTGAATCGTTGGAGAGCCATTGAATTGCCTGAGGATAATAATACTTAGCGTGTAAGCGTCATTTAAAGAGCACAGGACTCTTTCAAATGCAAGGAAACTGCATGACTCCCGGGGTGAGGCCAGCAGAGCAGCCTGGGCAAGCGGGGGAGCAGAGGGAGCTGAGGGAGCTGAGGGACCTGCCTTCGCACTCCCATGCTGGCAGAGACGTTTCTCTACCAGGAGGGATGGAATAGGAAGGATTTGGGACAAGGAGCCTGAACGCTTTCCCTGTTTGCACAGCTATCTGCCTGAGAGCAAGGGAGGTTGCTCCGAAAAAATACAAGACCGTTGACTCTGCAGTCAAGTGACGATTTGCAGGGCACAAATTGTGGGTTTCTAGTTCTGTCTGTTTTGTCGCTGTGGTCAAGCAACCTCCTAATTTCACTTTGACTGGGAATTATTTCTGCTTATTGCTTTATGATAGTAAAATTCTACCTTACTTTATCGGAAACAAGCACTAGCAATGCAAACAACTGATTTACCAGTTTATAACTTTAGTGACTGTGTAAAGAAAAGAATTAAAAGAGATAAGCTTGGGAGCGAAATGATGCTTTTAAAATATGAAATGTATCCTACATGGCTGAGGTCCCTTCCCTGTCCTCCTTGTGCTCCTCTTGGCACCAGTCCCACTGGGAAAGGCTCATTTCCAAAGCATGGGAGGACTTTCCGTGGGCGGGAGCTGGGCCTGGAGGGATGAGGAGTGCGGGTGGGAGCAAGCGGGGATGGGGATGGTGGTTGCAGGACTGCAGAGACCAGCGCAGTACCGAAGAGACCCAGGGCACTTCTGCCAAGAGCCAGGCATTAGCTAAGGGCTCGTGGTAGCTGAGGGAAGGGCATCTGGCTAATAGAAAGGCTCATCTTTGGCTGTTTATGTTAAATTCATGTGTAGAGGGCTGTGACGGTACAAGTGACTTTCTGAAGACAAGGCTTTACTAGAGTGGCCTATGGCAAAGGGCAGACTTTCCTTCACTTGCCATAGCGCCCTGCAGACAAATTCACCGCAACTGAATATACCTTCAACGACTGAAAACTTGCTTGTACGCTGGAGGCCACATTAACAGCACCCCTTGCTGAATCCCGTACTGACACATTGCTGGAAGGCAAGGATGTACATTTCCTCTCACACGAGCTTAGAGGCTGCTTCGTCTTGGAATTGAAAAAAACCCAAAATAACAAGGCAGCAAATTGGTCCTCTCTGTTTTCAGACCGACTAAGCTGGGTCATTTTCAGGAAATGCCCCATTACCTAAACCAATTACAACCATTGTCACATCTCCGATGAGTTCAGTTTGGCTTTTAGCTCTGCTGGGAAAACTTTAACTGGCGCAGCTGCTGTGTTTAAAGCCACTTCATAGCTGGGTCCTCCTGCAGCGGCTTTTATTCACCCATTTATGGTCTTGCCGGTGCTATATCAAGGTACCTGAGCACATACTGGCTTTGAGTAGGCAAATTGTCCCATTGTCTTCCCTCTCCCCACTCCCCATGGGGCAACTCGCCTTCTGAAAGTTCAGCACTCATCTAAGGGCTGCAGTAGATTTTATCTTCTATGCCCTGTAGTCGATGAGCACCAATTCACTTCAAGGACTAATATTAGCCGTAAAATAGTGCCTCAGATCCATACAGGCTATTTTTGGAACTGTATCGAACTACTTCTGCTCAGCTGATGTGGCAGCAGCATTGCTTATATTCCAGATTATACATGCAATTTTCCTAAGGTAAAATATTCCTTTCCAGAAGTTTTCATTAACAGTCTCTATTACCTACCTAATTGGATGGCAGCATTTAACTGTGATTAATTTAGAGTTACCATGCATTTAGGGATTAAAAAAACGCTGCCCTTACCAGTCTGTCTCAGGGGAGAAATACGAAGGGAGAGCTGGAGCTGATTTCCCCACGTGATGAGGACGCGCGGTATCATTCTCAACAGAACGGAGCATCTCCCGACGGTGGTCTGATAACAACTGTAATTAGGTATTCAATCACACACAGAGTAAGATCAGCCAAACAAAATGTATGTCTGCTAAGGGAAATAGCCCATGGAAAGATTATATGTTTGCTGAACCCAAAGTAAAACGTATAATGAAAGCTCTTAACACTCTGGAGCCTAGTCCTTGCCCAACAAACTGCCTGTTTTCCCTGCATAATTGTTAATCAGAGTTATCCTTGCCATTTCTACTGCGCCGCACCGGGTGCTGTCATGTCCGAAGTTCTGACTCTGAAAGGAGTCTTCCACTCTCATGCCCATGGATTTTAGTTCAGGCTTTATGAGGTGAGAACGGCCCCTGCGCTGGAGGAGCAACTTGTGGACCCTCACGCCTACGAATCCTAATTACAGTCAAGTTCAGCGGTGATGCTGAGACCCCACAAAAAGCCCTTCTACGACCTTTTCCGCCCCAATGCCCGCAAAAGCGAATGGCCAGCCCATTCGGAGGAAAGAGACATTGTTTGCAAGCAGCCACAAAGCAAAATCAAAGTATTGGGCTTTGTTCTCCACTTCTGTATTTTAGACTGGAAGTTTTGGAAGCAGATTGCGTGCTCCAGGTACGCGAACTCATCTGTCATCCTGCGTGTCCTGCTCGCCCTGCCATCACAGAAGGAAAAATACGGTAGGAAAAGATGATCCTATTTAGATCATGCGCTCTGTGATAGCTGAGCTAGCCTATAGTATAAAGTTTGAAGCGGAAGTATTTAATTAATAATCCTGCCACCAAATCATTCCAGTTTCTATACGGTGACTAAAG
The DNA here is from genome assembly GCA_009819775.1 of Phoenicopterus ruber ruber. Lineage (NCBI taxonomy): Eukaryota > Metazoa > Chordata > Aves > Phoenicopteriformes > Phoenicopteridae > Phoenicopterus > Phoenicopterus ruber. The sequence continues at coordinate 162,343,546 of CM020215.1, forward strand.
GCAACATTTACATACACACATGAACTCTGTAGGATTTTATAGCGGTTGTTCCAGGAAAGGTGCAAATAGCTAGCTGTTTGCTGTTGGATTACTGATGTTTGCAATTCTTATCAATACTCATCAAATTAGGGAAAATGACAGCCCGTCTGACAAATCAGTGCAGCCTGCCTGGAAGACTGTTGAAGCGAGAGATGAGTGCTGTCTGCAGGAGGAGCATTGCTGGAGATTAGCTTCAGCTGAGGGCGGCTGGTTGCCATAACTCAGAGAGAAACACCACTCCACAGCAGGAACCCACCATGCAACCTCCCTGCCAGCGTGAGCCGGTCTACCTCTGCTGTCCTCCTCTTGCCCCTGGTCCGTCCCTGTCACCCCTTCCCCTGAGCCCTGGAGCCCGTGCACCCACGGAAGGAGCCATAGCCCCTCACCAAAGTGCCAGAAAGCTAAGCTGAGAATAAGAAAACTGGTTTGTTTTCAGTCAGCTCACTTGTCCAACACATCCCATGATTGCACAAGCACTGGGGCCATTGAAAACATGTGGTTTAGGATGAGAAGAAGGAGGTGGTGCTGCCAACTCTTTTGACAGCAGCCTGCAATTAGAGTCACTTAAGCCAACTGTGAAACTACAGGGTATTTTGATTTCCCTCCAATGCTTGGAGAGGGGAGCAGGATGAGGATAGCCTTGAAGCACAAGAAGGGCCACGTTTTTGGTAAGGACCAGATTCGTCTACCTGTGGGCAGACTTAAAAGGTACATGGACATGAGGTGGAGAAGCTACTGGTAAAGAGAAAAGGCCCACAGACTGAAGAGCTGAAAGCCACACTGCAGCATCAGCCTTTATTCACAGAGATCCTACACAATGCCAGGCGAGCGATTTGAATCAGATATTTACAAGTGGCCCTTGTTAGTTTATCCATAATTTCTGCTATGCCTGACACAAGCCCCTGGGCCAGTCACATGGCTGCAGTTGAAGCCAGTGTTTCTGAAGGTCCATGTGCAATGAGGAGTTGCTGAAACCCTGGTGAAGGGTGCAGGGAGGGAGGCCCGGGGAGGTAGGAGCTGCATGGTCTCTATAGCTGATGATGAGACAAGATTTGGGTAAGCTAAGGAGTGCGGCTCAGTCTCCATGCAGAGCAGCTCTGCATGAATGACCTTCTATTAGTCCCCCTCTCTTGAACTGGTCTGAAACTGGGTGGTTTATTTTCTTTACTTGCCCGGAGTCCGATAACTCAGAGGTGACCCCAGTGTCTGCTCAAGATCCCAGTGCCCCAAATCTCAGGCAGTTCTGGGCCACGGTGCCGGGAAAGCCCATTTCTGCTTCACATAAGGCACGGCCACCGCCAAGGAAGGATAAATACCAGCCACTGCTGCACAGGTTTTCTATTGCTCATGGGTATAATGGATTAAGTAGTGGACGCATTAAATGATCCCTAACTATAATTAGCTCCCTCTGTGCTTATAGCATTACAGCCTCATACAAATGGTTTCTAATGACACATGCAGTGTCTAGGAATAGGGTAATAGCTATTTAAACAGTTGCTGATCCCTGAGCTGGTACACGACAGTGTATTTTACAATTATTGAGAAACTTCGGACATTTTTTAGAAGGGCTCTGGGCATTGACCTAGAGAAAAGCTTGGTCAGATGAGAACAGAGATGATGCCCTTCCCCAATGGTAACACATAGATAATGTGCTAGTTCTCAGACATTACTGCTGCCCCAATCTTGATTGTCCCCATTACCGTTCTTTCCCTGCGGTATGATTAGCAAAACAGATGATAGCTTTGTCCCAACGCATGCCTACGGTACAGGCACTCAAGGAGAGTCAAGACAGTTTTCCTAAAAATATTCTTATCTGTGTGGTTCTCCGTAACTACACTAACATACATAATGTTCAGAAACGAAAGCTTGCTCATTTAATACTGGATCATAAGCCTCATCAGTGAGCAGGACCTATAAAACATCCCCAGGCCAAAAGGCTGCCGGCCACGCTGGGCGGTTGGAGCCTCTTTGCATGGACCAGGTTGCAGGCTCAGGGACTGAAGCCTGCAGTTTCAGAATTCAAGATACTACGACTTTTTTTCTTTGTAAATAATAATCTCTTTTGATCTTGTTCCTCGAGCTAAGGATGATAATGAGATTTTTATTCAAGACCAGTCTTTTGGTTCAAGAAGCATGGAAAATTGCAGCTCTTGTGAATCATGAAGCCCGAAATAAAAGGCTCAAAAGAAAACAAGTTTGCAACTTCAGCTCCCCCAGTAATAACCAGCCAACACTAAATGTAGATATTTTATTCACCAAAAATAAGCAGAAAGTATGCCACAGTTCCTGAAAACGACATTGTGCTGAAAGAAACCTTCATTTCTTACATGAGCTGAAAATTAGACTTTGTTAGAAATTTGTTTTTAATGAAGACAGTATGTCATAACATTTTTCACCTGACCTTGAAATGGCAACACACCTTACTCACTTCGGTGATCCAGTTTCACTTCACAGGAAATGGAGAATAAATTTAATTTTCTCTTTTATAAACACATGCATGCACGCATACCCACTAATTTAAATGTGATCTGCTGGTATTTGAATACTACAGGTCTACCTCAGCACGCAGAACTGCTGCCAGCAAAGCACGATCTGCCCACTGACAGCAAGACAGCATGAATGACAGAGGGCAAAAGAGATCTCATGCAGCCACCCAGGTCTAAGAGTTGATACCTGAGCCGGTAACTGAAGTTTTCTACCAGTCTCCTGATTTACGGCCACATAGAGTCTCAGTCTGCCAGGGAGTGAATGTATATGGTTGCAAAGCCATACTAAAACCTGCGTCACTGTAAGGAAGACATAAATACATTTCATTTGTAGTGCTTTTTGCACAAAGCAATATCAAAGGGAGAAGCAGAATTGCAAGTTTTCAGGTAAGTAATATTTCTCCATTTTCAATTTGGAGGGTTCAAGATTGCAGTGAAGAACTGATCAGCGGTGCAAGAAAACTAAACCAGGGATGAATCAAATATTCTAGAAAATTTTGTCAAACTTTACTTGAAATATACCAGTGAGGGACATAAATGTGGGTGACAGTGGTATCACCGAGCAGCAGAAAAGAGAGAAAATGTGTATATCCCTAGCTTTTGTCTGAACGTAAATCTGGATTTGTTTAAAACAAGCTTCATGTCCTTTACCTAATGCATCTTTGACTGCGAAGCTGCCGTACCAGAGCTAACATTCATGTTGAAAAGCATTAGTGTTTTAACTAAATTATGGGGAGACTGTTCAAATTTCTCTCTGATGTGATCCTGAGTAACAAAGTGATATTCATCTTTCTGACTGGTTATGGTCAACTCATTCCTGTTGTGTCTCAGCTTTAATGACCGGCTTTGCCACAGAAAATTTGTCATGTTCTACCAGTCATTGGGATAATGCAGAAACATCCATACAGGTAACGTGCTAAAAGCTGTTAACTGAATCACATCAAAAACTAATTCTATACACAGGATTTCCAGGACTGCAATAAGGTACAATTCTATCCTTTTATTTTTTTTTAATGTGATGACTTCATCCTGGATGTTCAGTGTAACACTGATTTAGTTTAAAGACTGTGTTTCTGGGACAAGAGAGCGGGATTTGGGCTTGATAGTACCCTGTCTAGCACTTTATGAAGTCACTTAAAAATATTTTCTCAGATGGAATAGGTTAGGATCTGGAGGAGTGGTGCTCATCTGAGATGTTGAAGACACACAGTGGCACGCCTCTTGCCTCACTTGAGACACCTGAAGGTTAGACATCAAGGTCTGAACTAGTCACCTTGGGCTGCCTTTGTCGTCAATGGAAAGAAATAGGTATGCCAAAAGAGTAAATCATTTATCTTAGAAACCTCACCTATAGGAAGATATATTATGTCCTGGAGGAACGTACATCTCTCCCTTGATGATAAAAGGGGACTTAGGATGACTGGCTCCACTTTAAGCACCTAACTTTCTGATATCTGAAGTTAGATGAGATGATTTTCATCCTTGGTTACCATTCTTTCAGGTTAAAACACTACCAAGAAAGGTTATGTCTTGAACTCACTGTGGAGAGATCCAAATTGGCTATGGAAGACGAGAAACCATTTCAGAGACAAGTCTATCTAGCTCCAATTCTCACAAAATGGGAAGCAAGATCAGTGCCTTAATATCTGTGCTTTCCATCTTCCCTCTCACTTTGAGAAACAGTCTTTAATCATTTAAATCAGTTTTGTGCCACTATAAAGCTTGATTTTTTTACAAAAATGCATTTTTACTAGCTTTATACTCTGATGACTCCAAGAGAATATGATCATATTCAGGGAACGAGCCATGATTGTCAGGTTATGGGAGCATCAGGTCCTGAGATCTGTATCTGGACCTAACATCTTTTGGCTTTCATGAAACCAGAACAGCATCTCTGGTTTCATGAGCACAAAACACTGACTAGCTCAGACTAATGAAGATAAGATATGGGTATGGTTCTACTTTCTGAAGGGCTAAGACTAATTCACAGTTTTGCAAAATCTAAGCCCAAAGTCTCTCTAGCTCTCTAAATGTGTGCTTCCTGCTCCTGAAGGTTTACAGGTAAGCGGTAATTGTCGTCTTCAACGTAGGAGGTTAAATAAAGCAAGAGTAAAATTAGTCATTGCCAAAATTAAACATAAAGGAGAGGGAAGGGTGAAATGAAACATTTGAGTGGGGTTATCTAGGTCAGAGCTGGGTATGTCAGCAAATACCTGTTCCCTCCCTCTACTATGCCGTGTCAAACATACGACATTTGCTCCAGCAACAAAAGATTTAACTGAATGCGTTTGTTCCAACAAATAAATTAAAACTAAACATCTGATTTTTGTAAAGCTTTAAGATTTCTGCAAACATGGCATCTGAACGCACCAGCAATTTTACTGCTCTGCCAGGCCACGCAGACCCGTTGACAAGCTGCAAGGATGAAGATTTCTTACAGCTGAAATCCTATCTCTCCGTCCTTTATGGCCTAATCTTCCTGGTGTGCTTCCCAGGGAACACCGTGACAATTTTTGTTTACTTCGTCAAGATGAGGCCCTGGAAAAGCAGCACCATCATTATGTTAAACCTGGCTATCACTGACCTGTTGTATGTAGCCACGCTTCCTTTCTTTATACACTACTCTGCTAATGGAAATAACTGGATTTTTGGAGACTTCATGTGCAAGTTTATTCACTTTTGTTTCTACTTCAATATGTACAGCGGTATTATCTTCCTTAGCTGCTTCAGCATCTTCCGCTTTTTCGTAGTTGTCCACCCAATTAAATGCTTTTTTGTTCAAAGACAGAGATGGGCAGTGGTGACTTGCATAGTAGTCTGGATGATTTCCCTGGCAGCCGTCAGCCCCTTGGGCATCTTGATTGCCACGAGGCATACACAGAACAGGACGATCTGCCCAGACCTGTCTGCTGCTGAGGACCTTGACACTAGTCGGTGGTACAACTGGCTGCTGACAGTGTTTGCCTTCTTCTTGCCCTTGCTGACGGTGACTCTGTGCTACGCCCTCATTATTTACACCTTGGCTACCGGGCCCCACACACAGGCTTGCTACAAACAAAAGGCTCGCAGACTCGCCGTTGTCCTCTTGGTGGTCTTCTATGTGTGCTTCCTCCCCTTCCACGTCTTTCGGGGGATTCGGATGGAGCTCCGAGTACGACCGGTTAGCTGCCACTTGAAGAACACGATCCTTTTAATGTTTATTATAACTAAACCTTTAGCAGCATTGAATACTTTTGGAAACTTACTGCTCTATGTAGTGACGGGAGACAACTTCCAGCAGGCGATCCTCTCGTTCCTCAAGTTTCGGACAAACAAGAACTTGAAGTAGAAGAGATTGATGCCATCAAAGAGCTATGGAGGAAGGTTCCAAACCTGCCCTTAACCAGCCAGGCACAACCTCCCTGCCATCAGAGTACTCAGGTTAACCCTGCCAATGCCAAAGGACAGTTAATCTGTTCTGTGTTTTGGAGTTACAGATTGAGCATCAAAAGAGAAAACTTATAATTTAAAATAAAAAGCTTTAAATAAAATGCTAAAAAAATAAATGTGAAGCTTCCCAGAAATTTCTCTGCATTTGGTTCCTGAATCCTTGATACCTTTTTTGGAGAATGGCCAACAGTTCCAGAAAAAAATAGTTGCTTATTAGTGGCATATACAGATTCAGGATGGGAGTAATTTAATTTAATTTTAGTAACTTAGAAGTGTTGTGTCTAGTCTAAGATAGGTGCCTGCCTTTGACTTGTTTCCTAAGCAATGGAGAGGGGTAAGACCCTCCAGAGGGCAATTCATCACACCTGTCTTAGACCTGTAGGAGGTTCATCTCACCTCCCTGGAGACATTGACAGGGTAGGTGTATGCATATAAGATAATCACCTCATCCTCCTTTTGTAATTTCCCATTATAGTGGAGAGAAATAAGCAGTTTTAGAGTGTGATTCACCTAACTATTCTTGATGCCTACATTTGGACAAGATGAATCATGACCTAGAGGTGCCTGTTTGTCTCCATTAACCATAAAAGGTAAGTAGATCAGACACGAACACAAATGTTCATGCCTCGCTTTACACAGCTGAGGCCCAGCTCTAGCACAGAGGGGGATGGATCACTCTCCAGAGGTGGCTAAAACGGGGGCTTACACAATAAGACCCTGTTCAGTGCCTTCAGTGATCGCCTGAAGATTAATGGTGCAGTAACACAAGACCACTCCTATAAGGGTTTTCCATACTACTAACTGTGATTTCTGGATTAATTTTAGCCCAGAGGTGAGCAGTGAATGGATGCGTAAATGTGCCAGATCCATAGAATCACAGAATCATGGAATGGTTTGGGTTGGAAGGGACCTTTAAAGGTCATCTAGTCCAACCCCCCTGCAGTGAGCAGGAACATCTTCAACTGGATCAGGTTGCTCAGAGCACCATCCAACCTGACCTTGAATGTTTCCAGGGATGGGGCATCTACCACCTCTCTGGGCAACTCGTGCCAGGGTTTCATCACCCTTATTGTAAAAAATTTCTTCCTTATATCTAGTCTGTATCTCCCCTCTTTTAGTTTAAAACCATTACCCCTTGTTCTATCACAACAGGCCCTATTAAAAAGTATCTTTCTTATAAGCCCTCTTTAAGTATTGAAAGGCCACAATCAGCTCTCCCCAGAGACTCCTCTTCTCCACGCTAAACAAGCCCAACTCTCTCAACCTTTCCTCATAGGAGAGGTGTACCATCCTTCTCATCATTTTTGTGGCCCTCCTCTGGAACTGCTCCAACAGGTCCATGTCTTCCCTGTGCTGAGGGCTCCAGAGCTGGACGCAGTACTCCAGGTGGGGTCTCACCAGAGCAGAGTAGAGGGGCAGAATCACCTCCCTCAACCTGCTGGCCACGCTTCTTTTGATGCAGCCCAGGACACAATTGACTTTCTGGGCTGAGAGAGCGCACATTGTTGGCTCATGTCCATTTTTTTCATCCACCAGTACCACCAAGTCCTTCTCCACAATCCATAGTCATCTCCACAATACAAAGTCATTTTTGCCTATTTCTTTACTTAGTGAAACTCTGCTTGGTCACACCAGGTGAGGAACAGCTTTGGGTAATAACACATCTGACGGGCAATAAGGGCTGTCTCACAGGAAAAAAAAAAAATAGACTTGCAGGAAAATGTGAGTCCAATACTTGCAGATACCATCTAGAGACGTCCCAGGACCAGCTGAGGTACCCCAGCCAACAGCAATACAAAACTATTAGCAGCAGAATATTCAGAGCCCAAAGGTATGACCATAGAGTGAATCCTCCAATGCATTTTTATAACAGCCTTATTTCATGTTTCATTACTTTTGATCTCCACTCCGAAATGTCCATTAATCAATGGCAACACATGCTGCCGCAAGGCTCTCATGCGACCCTTCTCCTTATCCAATCTCTCCATGCGTGGCCTGGTTTTCAAGTGACCACCAGACCAAGACCACCACACCACCATTCCCATTAAGCACATGCCCAAGTGACTGGCAGATAGCCTGTGGCTCATCTGTGTCATGGGGAACCCATTCGCTGCCTCTCTCAGGGCCAGCTTGAGGAGAACAACAGACAACAGCAAGCAACAGGCATGTCGAGGGAATGAGAGATGAGAAACCATCCCTCACACAGGAAGGAGCAAGAAGGGGAAAGGAAGAACAGCGTTTGTCTGGGATAGGGTAGAATATGGGCTGTGGAGGAAAAGTTCTGGCAGAAAGCAGAGGAGGAAGCCATTTTCCTGCAGACATAGCCCATTTGATTTTAATCCACCCCTAGGTATTCTTCAAGGTAACTTTTAAAACTTCTGCACAGTGCAGCATGATGTCTGCTGTGACCACTATCCATCCTCAAATTGTGGATGAGCTCTTTAGGTGAAGAGGGAAGCTCGCCTAATGCAGACCTGGAGAGATGTTGCATGAGGCAAACATCCAAAAAATGTAAAGAAAATGCCTCCCACCCCACATGCCACATTGATTTTGCCAGTCTCCAAGGGGCAGCACCACCTTCTCTACCACACTTACAGTGCTGCTCACAACCGCTTGCTCCTGAGACCCCGGAGGCAGCTGATCCACCATGAGAAGGCAATGCTGAATATGGCATCTTAGCTGTTTTTTTCAGTTTAGGGTATCCTATCAACAAACCACCAAGTTTTTTTGAGCAAAATCAGGCTGCTACATTGTCTTTTAAGCCTCTACTGCATATAGACACAAGAGTTTTATTAGCTCCAATTGAGTCCTACCTTAACATCTACATCACGGCGTCTGGTTCTTCTGGTGTTTGAGATAGAAAAGGAACTGCCTCTGTTTTTCCAACAATATAGGAGCAGTTTTTGCTTTCAACTTTAAATGAAGCTCTGCATTAGTCCCCTTTCAGCTCTACTTGATATTTTCTGGATAAGTTACTCAGCACACTCATCTGTTCTTGCATCCAGGCTATGTACTCTTTTTTAAATGCAAGATGCCTGGAACATCTTCAGTATAGCATCATTGCCTGGAATGATTTGGGCAGATATCATCCTGAGTTGGCAGGGGCATGAACCAGATCTTGGTTTCTCAAATTCTTCTACAAACTGTGAAGGACAAATGTATAAACTACTTTGTTATGAACGGTACATTTACAATTTCAATAGAAGTCATAAAAAAGAGAAAAAAGAGATTTATAGAAGAGTCCTGCCTGCTCCCCTGTCCCCTCGATCAATGCTGGCCTCCAACTTTCATATTGTTCCATGCTGCAATAACCTACCCCCTTTGCATGTCCTCTGTGCATACGTACTTGCATTTTTCTCCTGCCCTCGACTCCCGCTGCTCCTCTGCATGTCTGCCATGCTGATCGCTATGGGGACATAACTGTTGGCAGGGTCATCCCTAACCTGGTATCCTATGGTGTGACATTAGCCAACCAACTACAGTAATCACGGCTGCTGTGGAGTTGTCAGCATCCAGTCAACTCTCCCTTCATCCCACTACAATTCATCCTCAGCTGAGCTAGGGAAAAAAAGGGAAAGACTGTAAAAATGTTATCAAGAAACTGCTACCAGCTGACATGACAGTCAGGTCCAACAGCAGAACATGATACTTGTATTTTAAGATTTACATCACCACAGGTAGGGAGAACAGTTCAGTCATATTGATATTTCACTAATTTTTTATTTGACATCTCTAAGAGTTATATTTGCTTTTTAGCTTTAATTTTAAATGTTCTTGTAAGTTTTTCAGAACTGCTACAATGCAAAGCCTTGATATTCCTTCCAGCAACCTCTAGTATGTTTGCCTTAAGGAGAAAGAAACTAACCATGTTCAAGGAGTAAAAGACAGGCCTACATACTCAATCTGCTATGGGCAGGGCACCAACCCTTAAATGAGTATCATACTATGATCATTTACTGCTTCTGTTTGTGATGTTCTCACAAGACTAGAGCATTATTACATACACATACAAAGCACAGAGACATAAAGTCAAAATATGTGGTTTTCTGTTCTCGGGAAAGGCCCAGATCCACACCTCTAACATCAACGCCTGCCTGCACAGATGCGCAGGCAGAAACGATGTACCAGAAGAGGACAAGAATGACTTTTTTTTCTTAGCAAGTACAGAATTTCTCTGGTGTCTGATTCCCAGCAATAATTAAAACAAAAATGACAGTTCCTAAAATAATTCCTTCCCTAAGGTGACCAACAGCCATGACTCTTGTAAAGCAAATGGCAAGGCTTAGGCGTATCACTGTGTGTACCATCTTGCACGTGTTCTGCTCTCTTCTTCAGGCTGATCTTTGGGATCTTTGCAGCAGTGTGAGAGCGAGATTGTCAGGCATCGCCTGCTAGCAACGTGGGGCTTGGGGACTTCGTGACTGCGCCAGTGAAGAAGGGGACAAGGCTAGTTTCATCAGGTGGACAACATACGCACCTCATTTGATCCCCGTCTCTAAGGAGACAGAAATATCTCTATTTTTAGGATGCTTAAAGAGCCCAGCAGATAGTCCAAAGCGACCTAAGCAAGTAGCTTGGACTTTCTACAGACCCGTACATGTGCCATGCGTGGGAATGCATAAGGGACAGTGAAATGGGGAGGGGAGGAAACCCCTTCTCAACTTTGATGAGACTCTCATCTTCTCTGAATGAATATATCCCCTCCCTTTCCTTTTGCTTCTTTAATATTGTTTTCTTTTTTCTCTGGCAGCCTGTGCTCTGGGATACCTCTGCAGACCCCACAAAGAGCAGGAGATAAGGGTTCGCATGCCCAGCACAGCTGTGGAGAGGGAAGATGCTGCACACAAAGACTGTATAGTGGCCTACAAAACCAAGTTAGCTGGTTACATTTGGTTTAGAAGTGTAACCGTATGAGGATGGACATACAAAATGCTCTTTGGTCTTGCAGCAGCAGTGGAAGAGAAGGAGCTTCTGCCAATTTATCAACTGTGTCCATTCCCAAGGAGTAAACCCGAACCTCGATTGCACATGCCATTATTTAAGCACTGTATTTAAAAACTATGACTGCCAGTAACCTTTCTTTCTGTATATGTACAAATCCAATGCAAATAGCCATCTCGAATATCCCCACAGATTCATCAGCAGATTTCCACTTTATAAAACCACCTACCCAAACATTAACCTTCAGTGGCTGCTCATGGGTTTGCATATGCAAACCCTGAGGAACGGAGACAAGGGTGACTTAACTTGCAAGAAAGCACATGCACTAGGCTGAGAGCATGAAACAGGGGTTCAGGCGTTAGCCACAAATTATGTTGAAATTTTGAATCTGTTGTTATGTAAAGCCTCCCCAAACTCCTGTGACATCTTGGGCCAGCATCACAGGGATGGTGGCAACGCCAAAATAAGTCATGGTTTTGTATAGTAGAAGGAAATGAGGGTCTTTGTTAGGGGTTTCTGAATTTTACCCAGATCCACCAATGGAAAGACAGTGGACAATCACACCTGTTTGCAGCTTTTATTCTCATTACTGTGTACCACAACCACGGGAGAAGGTATAGTTCCTACTGCTCTTCAAAAGTGACTTGAGCAGGCTTAAGAAAGCAATCTGTTTAACTCGTTCTCCTGGTCACCTGGGTAATTCCTCACCAGAGATATGGAAACATGGGAGCAGCAGAAAAAAACAAATAGCTGCATTTGTACCACCGTGCTTCTCCTCCACTGTCCGCAGCGGGGCTGAACTGAGTAGATCAGCAGTGGCGACCTGGCTCATCCCAAAACCAGCAGAGCTGACAACCGATATGAATGCAAAGGTAAAAAACTTCTGCAAGAGTCACCAGTGCAAACCAAACCTCCTCATCCTGAGCAAACACAGGTGCCTGATTTTCAGCCTGGCTCTGGCATCTTGGCTCCAGAGAGAGCTGGGGACTTAGGGGTGTCCCTGTGCCTTGCTTTCCATGTCACCGCCATCCAGTGCTCAAGGCGACCTCCCTCCTTCCCTGCCTGGCTACGGTCACCTGTTGGAGATGAGAGCCTGGACTTTAGGCACAGAGATGCTGGCGTTTTGGGAGAACGTTGCGGAAGGCTGACACACAGAGCCAAGAAAGGCGGCACGCGGGGATGTGCCAGAGCCCGCCACTCCCTGGGGGTTCCCCACTGACAGTGATGTCCCCTTGGGGACAGATGTAGGGGCTCAAGATCTGCCTCGTACCTGCTCTTCCTTTTGTGTGTGCTGGAGAAACAAACCTGGAGGAGGGAAACATTTTCTTTCCCTCTCCTGCCTCAAAAAGAAGTCCAACAACAATGAAATCTTTTCCTTACATGAGTCTCAGGTGTGATTCCTACTAACTGTGTACGTGGAAAACCAGGGCTGATTTATGCCATGGGGGGTCTTCTCTGGGAGGGGACGATATCGCTGTGCAGCTCAGCCAAGGTCGAGGGCGTCCTGCCACCCACCAGCACGAGGGGGAGCGACAACCTCAACGTGAGCCCAGTATAAAGCCGGGTCGGTGCTGCTGGTTCACCAATAAATCAGTGCCGGGCAAGTACGAATGCTTGTTCTTGTCCCGGAGCTGACCGACTCTCCCGTCTAACCAGAGAGAGTCACTTTATCTCCCCCTAATTATTTCCCCTGCCACATTTTATCCTCTTAGAGTTACAAGCTCTTTGGGGCAGATGTCTTAGTGAGCATTTGCACAGCAGGACCTGAATCCCGATGGGCCCTCCTGGCATTATGAAAATTCAATCAAGGGCTTCAGCTATAAAAATGTAAACGATGTAGCTACTTACCATTTGTGTGTATAGAGACACATAAACACGCATATGCAGATACACATGCCCGGGGAAGTAGCGCCTAATGCAAAAACATAACTCTTTTAAAATAACAGTGCTATGTTGTGTTTAAGCCCCTTCCTTTGGATATGAATATATATTTCACTTGTTCCTTTTCTGTCCTGTAGAGTAAAAATAGCGTGACACTGGGGACAGAAGTTGGCTGAACGGAAATCACTTTTCAGGACAAAAAAGCAATTGCTACAAAAGTAATTGCAGCGATGCGCAGAGTCTTCTGAAGCAGTTTTCAAAAGTTTGTGGTGACATACTGGGTAAAATAAACATAATAATTTTTCAGATATGATTTTCTGCTATATACAAATGAATAAGGTTTTACTACTGATTCGAAGACTAGTCTCTAAGTATGCTGTTTTATTTATATTTAATATCAGTAGCACCTGGTTATTTAACTTATTTTTTTGTGTCATGGAAACAAGCTGTATTTGCGTGTGTGATAAATGATAATGTTCTGTACTAAAATGGATTTGGATGTGTATTCAAGGGTAGGCTGTTCAAGTCGGGGGTATTTGCTTGTGCTAATTTTGATGTAAATTTTGTTAAGATGTTGATATTTTCAAGACGATTGCATGGCTCATTTCTGCGCTGCAAAATTGAGTGTGGCTCACTGTCCAAGCAGTTTAGGCTTATTCACATACTTAGAATAGAAAGAGCATTCTCATCTGACCTGTTTTAAATACATATCTTACATTACATTGAGCTGTATCACTCTCTTAAGGTGACTCTTTTTGCCCCACTTACTATAAAGGAACTCATTTTTTCTCCTCTGAAAAAAAATATAAGTGTCTCTCTGTCATCCCTTTTTGGTTTATTTTAAATTTTATTCCCCGCGATTATTCCCCGCAAAGTGGGCCAGAGGAACTGTGCCTTAGAAGCGCCTGCACAGGGAGTCGGCGGTGTCCACACTTCTGACTTCAACACCCAGGCTTTGGCATGACGGACCTGGTCCACTGCGTCTCATCTGTAGGTTGATTGTTATTCTATCTGAAAAGTTTGGCAAAAAAGAGGTGCAGGTTTTGATTTTATGACAGTTTTTTAAAGTATATCCGTGGGGCAGTTACAGTGAATTTTTACAATGTCCTCTGGATCATCATTCTCTTCAGGTAACCTAGTTTAAGAAGTCTGGATTATATTCATATGCCTTGCTAAATGAGAGGCTACAGTTACGGAGAAAAGAAGAATATAGAATATCCTGTGTGTCTCCTCTATAAGTATTCTATATATTGAGAGAATATATAATAGAACACACGGAATGGTGAAGAAATAAAAGTAAGTGCAAAAACCCTTAAAGGACAAGACCCAGCTCCAATATGTGGTACACGACAGTTGAGGTTCCCCAGGCTCTGCCCCCATCGCCAGTCCTCAGGGAGCACCCCACCCTCCCTGCACGCACCCACGGGGGACTACACCCCCTCTCAGGGGTCGATTCACTCGTGCGAGCCAGGTGCTGATGGGACCCCGCGGCGCGGGGGAGTGCGGGGCAGGCCAAGGGAGGGGGCTGGCTACCGCGCAGATTTGTGCTAGGATTTGGCTTTGGGCATCAGAGAGCAGCGAGAAGGGAACTGGGAAGGATAACGGGAGCCCTTTCTAGCACTGAAAAGAAAGAGCCTGTTGAGTTACAAGAAAAAAGCTAAAAAATTGAGCCTACAGGATTCAAAAAAAGTATGAAAAGTTCTGAGCAAAAAATAAATAAAATAAACAGGCAGGGAGCCATCACAAGGGACGAAGAGAAAGACTCCAGTGTGTCAACGGTGCAGGTACCCACCCACACACACGGAGTAAAGAGCCCAAGAAGCTGTTCAGAGGGGTTGCTTGTGCCCGAGTCCTGTTTATGCACATTTGAAATTTCTCTGCTCTGTACCTCTGCAAACTTTCCGAGTTTGCCGGAGAACTTTTCTGAATGGCCATTAGAGGAGCTTGTCCATAAAGGATTTCGCATTAGACCCCTTTAATTTGCCATAGCTCTGAGATGGGACACACTGTGACTGACGCCCTAAATGGAGCATTAAAAAAATATTAAGGAAATTCAGAAATACAATTTATGGGAGATTCCTTCCTGTAATGTAACCAAACTATTAAATTTCTTCATTAAACTTCTGAAGCACATAATATTCGGCAGCAAAATTGAGGGACTGCCAAGTGCCTGAGAAATATAGGTGACGAGGAGATTAAAATGAGTGACAGCCCACAGGATGACAGCTGCTGGAGAGATATCTTCACCACCTGTGGAACCTGCTCCGGAACTGACAAGCATTAATGCTCATTCCTAATACTTAGTAATCTCTAAGCTACACGTGTAGTTAAAAACTGACACAGATGAAAAATTGTCTCAGCTGCACCCAAGCAATGCCCACATCAAAGGACATGATATAAAAATATCCTCCATTTACACAAGAATAATGCAACATAATGGCTTAAACAAACATTGTGAGAAGAACATGGAGGAGAGACCTGTGGAGGGACGTATGTGACTTTCTCCTCGTGTCACGAAGCCTTCGCCGTGTCTTGTTGATCCAGCTGGATTTACGCTGACCGTTCAACATTACCTTTATCCTTTAAAATTTACAGTGATGTACCTACCAATCACAGCAGCAAATTAGGAGATGAGAAAGCCCCTTATCTAGTAACAGGATCCATTTTCAAATAATCTGCCCTAGCTCTTCACAATCCAAGTTTATTCAGACACCCAAAGGGGCTCATAAATATAGGTCGTTCTGACAAATTTTCCCATCTTGCTTACAGTGCTGTTTCCCTGAGAAAATTGTGCTTTTCCTCCACCCTGGGGACTCCTGCGAGACCACAAGCTGGAGAGACCCCTCTGCAATCCAGCCCAGCAGATCATGAGCTTCATTGCAACCACACACTCAGATCTACCCACTCAGGATGGGACCTAACGTGTGCCTACAGCTCAGAGGGTGGAAAGTCAGTGGCCAAAATGTCAAGTCCCTTCATCTCCAAGAGGAGAAAGGCAAGTACTATTGAAGGTGGAGGGAGGAAGGGCCCTCTCTTAATCCATCCACGGCTCTGAGCTCATCCTCTTGGTCCTGCTGCCAGTTAGTGGAAGGAGGCAGGCATGCCCAAAGGGATTTGTTTCCTCCTAAGCCAGCTGGCATGAAGCACCCATGAAGTCTCCTTTCCAGGCACTTGGGCACCCGCAGGTTGCACATAGGCAGGGACATCTTTCACTAGATCAGGTTGCTCAAAGGCCTGTGCAACCTGACTTTGAATACTTCCAATAAGGAGGCATCCACAACTTCTCTGGGCAGCCTGTTCCTTTATATTACACATACAGGGAAGCTGAGATGGAGGTGACTACATCACCTTCAAAACATCAAAAAGCCCAGATCTTGGGCTCAGTCTGGTGAGACCGAGGGCACTTCAGCCTGAGTATCTCTTGCAAACAGGCATAGCCCACGGTCCACGCAGGGGAACAGGGTCTGCAGTGCCACCCTGCCATTCCCAGCTGCTGTGACACCCACCAGCCAGCTCCCTGTCACCCTCTTCATCTCTCCCGTCCCTCCAAAAGTCATGCATCAGGGACCTCTTCTTTTTCCCTGGAGGCCCTTATTTTCAGGTTTACTTTCATTGTTCACTCGCATACCCGTGTGATCCCTTTTACTTCTATTTTAGGATAAAGATTTACTTATTATTCAGCTTTCATTTCTGAGGTAGTGGTCATTTGTCACAAAGTATGTATCTCTATAAATATGACCGTGTGGTTGTCACCCTCACTTGTCTGGTGGGGGTTTTCTGACACAGACTAATGGCACTGGGGCTGACTAGGGCCACCACTGCCAGCTCTCGCCTCGCCACTGAGGCAGCATATTTGAGTATAACTACTGACTTGGTGGCAAGGTCAGTGGAAAAAGGACCGGAGCAGTGGTGGATACCGATCCAGGATAGGTCCCAGCTAGTGCCGACATCTCCTTTCATCCCTTTAAACAGCTTGACCAGGACTTGTTCCTCACGCGTGCTTTGCAATCACCAGTGGCACCGGTTATTAGAAGATGTGCATCTCAGGCGTGTGGAAAGTACCGTGCCAAAAGCAGCTCCTGGGGCAGGAGAGTTTATTTACCTTATTCTAGGCAGATAAATGTTTTGTTAAATCTAGTTGCAGCTGTCATAGGATAATTAATATATGTATCTTCTATCCATGACTATTATTTGAATAAGCACCTGTGTCTGCCCCCCAAATTGCACATCAGTTACATAGATTTGTCACCAAAAGATAAATGAATCCTATCTTCAAACTCATGATTCATGTGCTACCCTAGAAAACCAAATGCTAAGTTTAATTAGCTCCTGGACTAATTGCTTAATTTTATTAAAAAAAATAATCCTCTAAAGCATTCCTAGCCAAGCATTTGGGAGACTGCTGCTTGTCTCAGAGGTACTAATGAGCCACCAGCAGAAGATAAAGTCGGCAGCAGATCCGGTGCCTGGGCATGCAGCCTCCCTCCGGCACCACACCGGACTACCACGGCCAGGCTTCCTTACGCTTACTGCAACGGGGAGATCAAATGGTTCTTCTTTCGGTAAGAAACTGAGCTTGGGGGTTCACCAAAAGGGTCACAATAAACACGTTAGGACAAACTGATAT
The DNA here is from genome assembly GCA_009819775.1 of Phoenicopterus ruber ruber. Taxonomy (NCBI): domain Eukaryota; kingdom Metazoa; phylum Chordata; class Aves; order Phoenicopteriformes; family Phoenicopteridae; genus Phoenicopterus; species Phoenicopterus ruber. The sequence goes on from CM020215.1 coordinate 162,360,949, forward strand.
TGGGCTCACTGGTATGGACTTAACCACTCGGCTAACTATGAGTGAGCAGCACGATGCTGCCCAAACAGAAAAACTGTGGTCTAAACAGAGGCTGCAACTACACTGATGTAAATGTGAAAGCTCATATTTAAACCTGGTTTTAGTTCCACTGTCAGTGAGATTCGTTTAACTGCTTTACAGAATTGGGATTTAGGTAAATATTTCCATGTATATTACATAGGTAAGAATTTTAACATTGAGCTTTTTCAGCCAGTAATGCTTTTCAGATTGATAATTCTGATAAACGTCATTAAATAATGACTGAACAGTAAAGACAGTACATTTATTGAATGCTTTTTCATATCAACCCCAACAGGACGTAAGAATTGTCAGGGCTTAGTGAGCCTGAACTTTTAAGCAGTCCGAATGAAAAAGGAGGCCAGAATCAAGTCTGCATGCTCAAACCAGGAATGAATATCTAAGTGTACTGAAAGAGGTAATATTTATCTGTTTTTAATTAGTATTTCAGTGCTCTGCAAACACACAAAAAGGAGTCTTGTTCACTGCAGGCTCTTTTCGAGGTGTTGGGCACCTCTGGTGACAGCTACAGATTTTCTCCCTTCTGACCTGAACCTTTTGGCTGAAAGATGAGCTGTGGCTCTCTCTGCAGTGGCTAGAGGGCAACCTCCCCCAGCCCCTCAGAATTCAGCTGACTCCAGGAGCTGGGGCTGAGAAGCGACCAGCTAACCTCCGATTCCCAGGATCCCCCCCAAGCCGAGAGGGAGTGTCCTGCACTCAGGTCAGTGCAGAGGTGATGGGTGATGTCTCTGCCTGACAACATCCGAGAGAGACACTACACCGATGGCCTGCAGAAAAGCAGAAAACATCCTCCACCGGTGCCGTGAAGCAAGCTAGCCCTAAAACAAATACAGTATCTCCATCTATGCAATGCCGAAGGTAAGCTGTTGTTTATATACCTTATCCAAACTAGCTCCTATAGGGCTTGCACAAACACTGCCAGCAGAGATGCACAAAGCCTCAGAGCAAGACAGGGAGCGTAACAGTTCTCAGCGGTGTATTTCTTGCAGTCTGTAACATACATTAAAAGACAAGGAGAGTCAGTGAATTCATGTATCCACTCTAAAAGCCTGCTCTCACTCCTAGCTTTTTTTACCGGCAGCACTTTTTGTCAAGCAATAAACATCCCTCTAATTAAAGCCTACAGCCCCAGTCCTGAGCTGCACCCTATGCACCCCAACAGTATTGAGGGCTGCAAAGTTCAGCTTGCACATGCAATCACCAGGTAGGCATTTATTTGCTGCATGTTGCATAGTTATACAACCTGCGCATTTATATCAAAGCCCTAATATTTAAAACAGAAAAATCAGTTCGAGATGCCTTTCAAGAGCAAGCAGGACAACAAAGCAAAGCAGAGGAAAAAAAGCAAAGCCACCCTGTGCCACACTGTGCGCAAGGAGCCCTGAACCTGCACGGTGCAAGAGCTGGAGCATTGTTATCCCATGGGAAGTTCAGCTGCAGACTGGACTCTGCAAATTGTGAATGCCTTTACATCTCAGCTCTTCAGGCCTATGGAAATTATTTAGGTGGCATCTAACCCAGAGCCGGGGGATTTTAGCTTGAGGTGCAGTCCTTGTCTGAAAGATGGGGAATATCCTCAAGAAATTACTGAAATAATTAAAAAGCAAACAACAAAATATCTCCAGTCCTCTCCCTGTGCTCTTCCTTCTCATGTCACAAATACTTTGAACATTTATTTAGCCCAAATACTGGAGAACTGGAGCCCAACAACATGAGCAGGAACACCACTATTTTTCTGGTCAGTAATTCAGTTCCTTGGATTGTCAGGATATACTACGCGGCCTTGGAGAGTATTCATCCACTTGGGAATTGGATTACAGCCTCATAAAACAGCACGGCGCTCCTATTATCACCTAAATAAAGCTGCCATCATTCTGGAACAAATAGGTGGAAGTAGTCAGTCACCGAGTATCCAGAGTTGAAGCGAAAAATAATAAACTGACATACAGTTCTTAAGAAATTCTTCCCAAGGAGGCAGATTTAATGCCCTGAAAGCTAGGCTTTTACACACACAAAAACATACACTCATCTTTTTTATCACTGTCTTATCTGAAGCACCGAGGGCTCTGTAAAGACGGGATCCAGGTGCAACGCTTTGTGAATAGCTGATGATGACAATGCATCCTCCGTAGTATCCTGTCTCGCAAGAGGATGCACGAGAAGTTTCTCAGCATTTATAAGCCAGTTTCTCAGCATTTATAAGCTAGAAAAGGAGCTGGTTTTGTTGCAGCTGCCCAAGATTGTACCTGGGTCAGTACAAAATCCTGGCTGATTAAAAACGTCTCGCTGCAGGTTTCTGCAGCTTGCAGTGGAAAAACAAGCTGGTGAAAGATAAGTTCTTCCACAATGTCAGCTGGACCCTCTTCTGACTCTGCTGCTGAGCCGCCACAAGCATTGAGCAAGTCACTTTAACTTCTTTGTGTATGTCTAGAAGGGGACAGGCTCATCTTTGCAAAAATCTTTGGGCAAGTCACTATGGACAATGATTTGTAAGTGTGATGTACTGTCACTATTTTTTCTCCTCTGGGTATGGTGATGGAACCGTTCACCCCCTAGTTGCCAAAAGGGACCAGGCATTTGCAAAATAAGGATGCACAACCCATTTAAAAGGGCTTTTAGCGAAAAGATCAGTTCCTTTTCTTTTCTGGAAATGCTCACACAGCTGTTTCACAAGGATCATCAGGTAAGACCTACCTTCAGGACCACGTCTCCATGGAAAAATAGTATCACTTAAAACCTAGCATCACTGCTCCCAAGCTCGTATCTCCAGCATCTGAGGGCTTCGGAAGAGGCAGGCTTCCCGCACAAGGACCAGCTCTGCCCGTGCACAGGCACCAAGAGGGCAGACGTCCGCTCCTGCCTCCCTCTGCCCTCTCCCCGCTCCCAGCCCTTTGCTCCCGCCACTTGCCTTGTGCCAGTGAGTGGCAGAGCCTCTACGAGACACTTTCCCTCACATAATTGCAGAAAACTACCTCAGAAAAACCCCCAACTTCTGTAGTTGGTCCCATTTTAGGTGTAGCTTCATGAAGAAATCACTGCTAATAGAGAATTCTTCAATCTAGCAAACAAATGCGTAACAAGCACAGCCTCTGGGCAGGAAGCAGAAACGAAATTAATTGAGATTCACAATGAGGTGCGCAAGACGCGGTCGATTCCCCAGTACTCGAGGTGTTTAAATCAAGGCTGGATGCCTTTTTAAAGGCCATGTCATAGCTCGACAAGAAGTTACAGGCTTGATGCAGCAATCTCTTGATGCAGTTTTATGGGCTGTAATACACAGCCGCTTCTTGCCTTTAGAATCGCTGGAAGACCAAAATCAACAACAAAAGGTGGGTCGTGTTGTTGTGCTGGTGCATCCCCTGCAGTGCGCTGGGCTCCTACAAACCAAGCTGCACTTACACCAGTGCGTGCCCAGCTCTGCTCCCAGCAGGGTGAGGGAATTACATACTCTAAGGTGGTAAATCTAAGGAGCTGCCTGGACAGCCGTGCACGCTGGTGCCGCTGCTGGGATGGGTAACACAAGCACGACCGGGGCCAGACCTGGCTGCTGCCCTGGTCTCGGCAGGCATCACATCCCGCCGTAGCAGCACCCTGCTCCTCCCTTTTCCCAACACTCTCGCCTCTTGTTGGTTTTGCTGCCCTCACTTAGGGCCTTTTTGGTTTTCAGGTATGGAAGAAATCACTTCAGAGTCTGGACTGCTGAGGTTTGCCCTGTGAGGCACACACTGCTGGCCCATATGCGACGTGCAGCTGGGACTCTGTGTGCGTGTGTGAGACGTGGCGGGTGGAAAAGAGCGGGTACAGAAAAGGCCAGTTCTCCCAAAGCACGAGGCATAGGAGATGGAAACCATGGCACAGAGCCCTTCTCCCAAGGTGCATGCCATGAGCATCTCCAGCAGGAGCAACAAGCCTCTCTCTTTCCCAGCATATGCAAACACTTCCATACTCCAGCCAGGATGGTGCCTGTCCTTCAGTGCTTTGCAGTCCTCTCCAGTCTCTCCAGTTGGCCTACGTGAGGTTTGGCTTTACTTTCAATGTTAAAGTAGTGTTTGAGCAAGCAGATGCGGTTGGCAGGTTGCTATGCGCTATAAGGTGTGAGTGATGCCCTGGTACAAGTTACTGGCCAGCAGTCTCCAGCTGCCAGAGGTGACACGGGAGCAGCCTTGGAGAGCACGTGTGAGACCCTAATAGTGAGCCCCATTCCACACATGCTTTCTCCTCCCTGTGGCAAAGGGGTGGGGGGCAGCAGCAGGCACCCCCCAGCCTAGAGGCCACCCTGCCCTCCCCACCCTCCCCCTCCATCCCAACAAAGAACAAGTCGATTGGGGTTTTTTCCAGACCTCTAGTCGTGCTTCTCCCTACTTATCCCCATCCTATTTTGAGACCCAAAGTGCTCAGCTTTCCCTTGTAGCTTTTTAACAGGGCCATAACAAGCTCCGGCAGCACGATCTAAATCACATTTGCTCCCGCTGCCTGGGGGATGAGGCTGTGGCAGCACTGTGGGATATTATGACATCCAGTGGTCACTCAGGTAAATCACCACTTCTTTCCCAGATCCCCCTCTGCAATTTAAGTCCCCAAAAAGGTGCAGGGGTGACCATGTCTTCCTTTGTGCTGGAGTAAGGTGAGCGCACGGTCACCTCCCCGCAATAATGCCGTACTCCAAGCAAGCAGACCTCAGCTCGTTCCAAAAACTATTTGTCCGTAAACATGTTTAGCCAGAAAGGCAATAACTCGTCAAGGCAAGCAGCTATCTGCCAATCATCATACCTTGGGAGATGGAGTGCTATCCAAAAGCACAAACAGAATTAGACTGATGTGCCCCATGAATACACGGACTTTGCAAGGCTGCCCTCTTTTCTCTCTCTGTTCAGCCTCAGCAGAAGCAGAGAGACACAGGGAGCTGACAGGGCTTAGCAGCACCAGCAAGCAGGACCCAGCGCAGCTCCTTGCTGGAGCAACTGGAGTGACCCTCCTCCTCGATTTCCATGGCTAATTCTGGGGAAGGCATCAGTGCTTTAGTGAGCATAAATGTAAGAAATGCAATTAAAGAGCAAACTTAGAAGCAATGCTATCAGGATCAGGATATGTTTAGTTTTCCCCAAGGACAGCCAGTGATATAATCAGGATTATTACTCACTGTTTTGCAGATGAACTGTTCTTTCAGAGCCTGCGAGGTGGCGGTTGCTTTCTTGAGTGCTGAATTCACTCCACTCCCACTCATGTCAGCAGCTTGGCTCACAGCTGATTTTAAATCTTTTAACCCAAATTGCCTTTTTCTCCCCTCGCGAGCACGCTCGCTAGGGAGCCTTCCTGAAAAGCACAGCAAGAACTAAATTGCTCAGGTTTACAACAAATTGGGAGGAAATGGAGTAGGAGCAACAAGGTGGCTGGTCCCCATTGAACACCGCAGTAAGGACCTGCCTGCTGAGGAGACCTGGCTTGCTCAGCTCCTCGAGGATGATGGGGACTTCGAAAACCTCTTCCTGGAACTGAAATCATAACTCTGCAGTCATCAGCCTTAGTCTTTGGATTTTATGTGTGTTTCATTAAAGGACAGATACTGAAGAACAATGTAATTTTACAAAGAACTGGATAAATACCTGAAGATAAAGCTTTCCTTTAAACAGAAGTCCTTAATTATGGCACAAAGCTACTATTCCTCTATGCTACAAGGACAGTGCTATGAAGTTACCACTTCTGTATGTTCATATATCACATCGCTGAGCCCAAACTATTGCTTTTTGTCACTGCTGCCTGTGTGATTAACCCTCCCCCTCCAGGCTGTGCCAGCCCTTAGCACGTGGCTTGAAATCCTCACGTCCCTGAGATCAGAGGATACTTGGCAAGAAAAAAACTACCTCCCATCCACACCGCAAAAGCAACGCTATGGAGTAATGGCAAAACTTAGGTGGAGGGCTCGGGTGGCTACTGGGAATGTAACCCAACGCTGGAGCTAGCACACCTTGCACACAGGCCTGGAGGGAAAGATGTGGTGCCCTACACATCTCCATTTCCAGCGGAGGAAGAATTGGGCTGCTGTAAAGGCATCTAGAGGTTGACATAGTCCAAGTAAGAGGAAATAGTAGGCACCTCTGTCCTCTTATGACCTGGTTTGCCTACGCATTTTTAAGCAGAGGCACCTAATGCAACAGGGTCACCTTCTTCAAATGACAGACAGCATGGACAGTTAGGTAGCTGTAACTTTCCCCACAGGTGGGGAGGGGAAGCTGGGCTCTTTGTTTTAAAAGTGCTAGTGGCCAGGAGATGTCCCATCCCCTTGGCCCGGGGTGTTTTGGAGAGAGGGACACCCTCCACACATCCCTCAGAAGCGGGACGCTGCTCATCCCGAGAGCCCAAAGCAGCCTGCCCTCCGGGATGGGCGGCTGCTGGGGCGTGTGTTTGGCACCAGATCCCCATTCGATCCGAGATGGTCCTGGCAGGAGGGACCGCCGGGCCCGAGCTCCTGGGCTGAGCGCTGGCTCCCTTCTGCATCTGTTCTTTTTGCCCTGGTTTCCCTTCATCCTGCTGCACCAGGCTGCAGGCGACCGTGCTGCTTCGCGAGCAGCTCGGATGCCTCTGCCTCGGCGGCAGCCGCCTCTGATGAGGCAGAGGACAAAGCGAAAGGCTGCAGGGGTGGGAAGAAGCTTCTGCTGTCCAATTTTAATCTGCAATCGCAAGGGTGTCAGCCTCTAATCCCCATTTAGGCAGACTGGCTCCCACTTTTCATAAGAGGAGGTGAGGAATAGCTTCTTAAACTGCCTCTCATCTATGCCTGGCTGCAAGCATTTTTAGCCCATTGCGCTGCGAAGTCAGACGTTAACGGTGATTTATGCTAACATCTCAGATATCGCATGGAGAAAGCCTGGGACCAATGGCTGGACGCCTACCGCAGAAAGCCGAGGGGCTTAAGAAGCTGTCCCCGTTCAGGTGTGAAGTTCCTCCTTCCTCCCCTCAGTGTAAATACCTTCTGTTTCAGCACAACAACAACAACAAAACATGTTCATTTAAGCTCTGTGAGTGTGGCCAGGAGAGGAGCCTTTGTACAATTAGGCACGGCTGGGAGAAGGTTTAAGTGCTTTAGTGCCTCTTTGCCATTAGTGGCTGCCTCCCAGCTGAGACGCGGGGTCTGGCTGTCTGTTAATTTGGATACAGCAATTAGAGGCTGAGAGCTCTGCTGGGACAGATCCCAGCCCCGATGTGCGATGTAGATATAGCTATAGCTGTGTTTCTGGCATTTGTGGTGAAAAAAGACATTTGCCATTGAAAACAACAGGTTAAATTTTATAAACTTTATTTCCATCAAGGCTTTCTTGGTAATGGATAACATTTGCCCAGATGAGAGTGCCTGGTACTCCTCCAAATCCGAGGAGACCTGCATTTGAGCTAAAATTAAAAGTTGGTGACTTTAATGGTTGGGTCATTTTTGAAATAATTTTAAAAAAACATCAGTGTCAGGAGAACTGCTAGAAGAACTTGGGAGAAAAAGTCACGGTATAAAAAGTACAGTATGATACTTAACAGGTCACCTCGGTCACCTTAAACAAGGGAATGTTTTGGGGATCAGTCCCCTCAGCATCAAGCTGGCTGCACATCGGCGGGGTGCAGGCACAAGCCCGACTTCCAGGAGGGGGAGTGGGAAGGAGGAAGGCCCACGGTGCCATTGTGCTGGGTGAAAATCTATGGGTAAAGCCCCAAGTGTGGCAGGGCTCGGCAGCAGCAGGGGATCGGGGAGCAGGGACCTCCGGGTCCCCTCACCACAGGCAACAGCATCCCCTCCACAAGCAACCCACAGGTGTCCTTAGAAGATATCTCCTAAGCTAATTTTCTTCTGGCATATTATCTTCCTCTATGACGACGTGTCTGTTTATCAAAAGCATAAACTGTTTTCTAAATCCTTCCCAGCTCACTGCAAACAGCTTCACCTGATGTCTCAGCCCTTCACCCACCAGCTGCGTGTGATTTTTCCCTTTCCAGCTTCTAGCCAGCCCCCCCTGAGGATATAAGGGCTTGTTGTTGTTTTTTCATTTAAGCAAGCTTTTGCTAAGAAGAGGTATCTGAGGCATGCATATACTGTTCTTTAATCCTTTACCTCCCACACTTCCCTCTTTTCTTAAACCAAGCTGTTAATAAGAATGCAGATTACTGTAGCCGGAATTTATAGCAAGAATTTGCAGTAGCCAAATATAAATTTAAAAAACTGGCAGCAGCATGATCAAACTGCAGCTCTGTTCATAAATATTTCTACAGTATGTATTTTCCACAGTTTACCTATCACAACTTATAGCCATAGATACAGCTTTAAATGAGTAGGCCTGTTTTTAAGGATTTCCTGTGTTCCAGCCATCAGAGACAGCATTTCACATCTCAGTGTCTTTAAGTCTGCAGTAACTGTGAGGTCCCAATGTGATTATCACATGTAAGTGGCAAAAAAAAAAGAAAAAAAAAAAAGGTGGATCACCCCACGAGTCCTACTGAAAATGGAGAATGAGAGTTCACCTCCATATAGCTGCGGTTTAGGGGAGGAATTGAGCAACTGGATGTCCCCGTGAAATGGCAAGCTCAAGATGGAAAGGCAGAAAAAGCACCTTTTCTTCTTCGTCAAGAAGAAAAGTTTGATCCGGATGTGAGAGATGCGCTCTGGTTGCCCTTGCCTGCTTTGGGGGGTGGCACCCCAGCCTCTCACCGGGGCGCGGGAGGGATGCCCGGGAGCAGCGAGCTGCCCGAGATGCAGACAGGCGCGCACGGAAATGGGGACAGCCTTGTGTGTGCACACAGGCGTAGGCACCGAGCGCTGCAGGCAGCGTGAGACCACGTCAGGTTCAGGACACGGAGTTAGTCGCAGGGCAAGCCGGGCTGGTGCTCGATTGCTTTGCGAACCCGCAGCCACCTCTTTGCCCCTTCAGCTCCTGTTCAGATGTCTTTTCCTTCTCTTTTCCTCACCCTTTTCCTGCTCAGACTCACGGTGGCACAAGCCCCATCGACGGTGGTGGTCAGACTGGTGCCCAGGATGCTCCCGGTACCTTCCTGAGTCAGTAGCTCACACATCTGTGGCTCAGGTACCCACCTACCTCTCCTGCCTCGGACCAAACCTCCTGCCAGCTGCTGGCTGCTGGTTTTGAGCAGCTGCTGTTGGATCCCTGCACTGCTCAGCCCAAGGGGGCACGGCTCTGCCTTCTCTTGTACGAAGCTGTACTGAAGGTCTGTAGGCATTTTTCTTTGTAAATTTTTTACAGTTTGCACCCAGCATAAAAACTTACAATTAGACACATTTTATAGGTGTAGTTAAGCCTAAGTACATTAGTCTTGGCTGAGTGCAACGCAACTTTTTCAAAAAGCAGTAACCCATCACTGAAAAGGCTTCCCCATTAGTAGCACTTATGCTACTTGTGCATATTTAATGCAAAATTGCCAGTGAGTAAAATGGCCATTACATCTCTCAATTAAATTGACATATGCAGGCTATGCAGATCTCACATCACCTTTGTACCCTCATTCACCGCTCGCTACAAACCTCCATAACACAGAGCCTCTCCTGACGGTTTTCCCTGCAAGGGACAACAGGGAAGGACATCCCAACACCCCTTGACTCCTACATCGTGCGGCATTTAGCAGATGTGCCCCTATTCAGACTGGGAAAGCCACAGCCAATGCATGTGACATCAAATGGAAATAAAAACTTATTAGCCATGTTTCTAAGAGATGGTGAGTTTTATATTGTTGCAGTCTTACACTTCGTAGCTAAAAGCACACGAGACGTGACAGCGCGTTCATTATTTAAAGATCCGTTTCAGTCAGAGGATGACAATGCTTGTAAAGGCAGGGAAGACAAAGCACGTTACATTTTCGAGTTCGCTGCTAGGAGCACAGACCACAATGTTTAGACAGTCTGTGACAGTAAAAACTGACAGCCTGCCAATGGCTTTCTGCCGCACCTCCTAGTCTCTCCAGATGGGGGACGGGGGTGGTGGGTCTCAGCAGGGAGGTCCTGGGTCTCGGACAGGGTGCAGACAGCAGGGCGAGTCCCTGCGGAGCAGAAGAGCAAATGGAGAGCATGTCCGCCAAGAGCAGAGCAGCTATGCTGAGGGACTTGCAACCACAGACACTTTTCAGCTATTCTGCTTTATTACCTGCTCTAAGGAAATCTGAACCCCTGAAATACAGCAGCCCCGCTATGGTCTAGTCAAAATAATGTTGCTGCCGGTCGGAGAGACGCCTGGCAGCTGAAGGAAGCTGGCTTTGCTCTCTCTTTCCTTATCAAACTCTTTTATGAGGTTCTGGCCCAGACTCCTCGATCACCGCTGCTCTCTGTACCTGTTGCTAAGCTGTAACCACAGAAACTCTGGGGAGTGGAAACCTGTGCCCTCGAACACTGCCCTCTCCAGAATAGGCACCTGCTTGGTGTGATGAACATACATATCTTTGGGGGGTTTTTTCCTCAAGTTACTTACTGGTCCCACCAGCTGTTCAAGGTCTTGGGCAAACATCTCCGGTGTCTCCCAGCCTGCTGTCTGCCAGCCCCCATCGGCTCAGACTGGGCAAGCCTACGAGCTATTTTCTGCAGGGGAATGGAGGAGGCAGCTGGCTACATCTACGTAAGTGCTCTAAAGCGGGCCAGGGCCAAACCGAGGTGCCATTGCCTTGTTAATGTGCTCCTCAGCACGGGTCTGACCTGGCTTTCTCCCAGACACTGTATGGGGGTAGATTAGGGGCTGGCACAGTCCAGGGGTGGCTCCTAAGGAGTTGCATAGGAAAGTCAGCCTGGTTTGGGAGGAGGAAACAGCATCTGACCATGCAGACAAGCTGGGCAACCCAATCTGCCATGGGGCAAAAGGGCAAGCCATGGCGCAGGCGTTATTTTTGTACAACCCCTGCCTGCCCATCCTTCTCTTGTGCCACCATCTCATGTGCTGCTGCAATGGAGCTCCAACCTGCTGGGCTGGAACCTTCCTTTACAAAACTACACCTGCCACTTCCTATGTTTAATGGTTGTGGCAATTCCTGCTCACACTACAAATTCAGACATCTGCCAGGACTTTGCAGGACCACGTCACTGTGCTCCCACAAAGCGGCTGCTGCAGACCTAGGAACTGAATCATGCCCAAAATGACATGTTACTGTAGCATGCTGGAGAGCCTGTAATGCCACGTGTGTGAGACACATTCAAATTCTGGCCACAGAGGAAGAGCTGTAAGCAACAACAAGTAGATAACTACTGCACAAATGAAAACAGTAATATAGCCCATTTCTATACCCCGGGCATCCTAAACTACCTCTTAAACAAAATGCTTTCATCAGACGAACTGTACATCAAGCCCTGAGCCCCGAGCCTCGAGTTTGAAGCTCGGGTAAGTAGTGGTATTCATGGGAAGGGAGAGCAACTTCTCTCTCTCACCTTGTCAGAAATCATCAGCAGAAAATGCCACAACGTTCACTTACGACCATTTTAGCAGCAGGCTAACAAACTGAACAGCTCGGCCAGGCATCACCACATGCAGGGCTCTGGCACGAGGAAAGGCCTTTTTAGCTCTTGGGTGATAGATATTCAACAAGTCTAGCCTGTGTGCTTGCGTTGACCGATGTGTTGACCACCTAAGGAGATCCTATGTTTTAACTTGCTATGCTGTTGCTGTCCCCTGCACGATTCTCCTTCAAAGGGCTTTTCTCCAGACTTCTGCTCCCTAAAAACATGATGTTTATTAGTTCTTAAGACAAGCCGTATCAATTACAGTAGCTAAAGAATTCAACTTGCCATAGTTTTCCCGGAAACCTTCTTGATATTCATTACCTGCTTGGCAGATTGCATGAATTTGAATGCTGATTTACAGAATAGAGCTTAAAACCGGTGTGATATACCTAGCTAGTTGGAGAACAGGACACAGGGTCTCATTTCCAGTTTTATTGAAAGGAAACATTAAATGCTCTATTTTACTACAGCAGTTCTGATAAGGGCCATGTTATACTAAATAACAGCTTCTGTATTAACCAAAGTAGAGGTTTGGGAGGGCTTAAACCTAATGTGGCTTCCACTTTTAACAAAACAGAAACTGAAGTAAGCCACGTAGATTAAACCCCCCTACACACACCTTACTTTACCTTACGCCCTCACAGCCTTTTCTTTTTCTGACAGTCAAACTCCTCCAGATCCCACAATTTTCTCCCCACATAGTCCTCCTGCCAAGCACCCTGTCAGCAGAGCCATTAGATGCTGGACCTCTCCAAGCAGAGATGCAGTGCCATTGCACTGGACCTGCCTGGCCAAGACCAGCTCTTGACCTTTCTCAGTACCAATGACGGACTCGTGTCCTCCTTCAAAACCATTATTCAGCTGGTGGCTTAGGTTCAGCCAGCAGCAGGTTACAGAGCTATGGTCTCACGTGTGTTTTCTGTGCCTCAGCAGGGACTTAGAGATGGTGACTGCAACAGATGGCTCCATGTAGTAAATCGGCACCTAGGGTATAGTTTGCAAATATAAGACAAGATGTTTCAGATCTTAATGTTTGGTAGGGGAGGGGGAATCAAGTCTCTTCATATTCAAGCTGACTTTCATGGAAAAGAATGGTAATGTCTTCCCTGCCATTTTTGAGGTCTATCTCATGTTAGACTGACCCCCACACAGGCCTGGATCTTGTGTTTGCTAGTGCTTAAGGCACATGCTCAGAGATGGAGTGAGATCTCCAAAACAATGCTGTAGTGTGAGAGCCACATACCAAATACCGACCTTGAAACGGCAGCTCATGTGTAAGAAAATACATCTCTTTGTGCTGGATAATTTATTTCAACTTGAAATCAAACCAAGATTAAAAGCAAGATCTCTGTGGCAAAAAGAACATGAGGTCGGAACCAAAAAAGCCCTCCACACAGAAATGAATTGAAGATGGCAACCCAAACAAATCCACAGACCTCAACCAACCACTCTCACTAGGAAATACAGGTACCCAAACTTCTTCTATGTTGAGATGAGCATCTAAGAGGCTATCACCTCCTTCACAGTTCCCCAGCTCAGCTGAAAATGGAGGCAAGAAGGTTGCTCACCTGCTATTCACCCTCCTCCTCCTCCTCCTTCAGCTCGACTCTGCCCTCAGCCGAAGGGGTGGCCATGCCAGGCTCTTGGGAAGAAAGACCAGTAGGCTCAAACCGCCTTGGGCCAGAAGGATTTACAACCTACATTTATAGATTTTAATCTCTCTTCCTCCTCCCATCACATCTGCAAAGAAGAGAGGAGCAGGGCATCCAGCCCCACATGCACAAGGTCGGCACCAGAGCAGAGGGAATGATGCGCCCCGCTTTGGCAGAGATGCCCCATTGCACCTAGGTAGGTGCTAGATGCCAAGGTGGTGGGAAGGCAGAGGCTCTGGGCACTGCGCTCTCTTTGGCATTTCAGACCAGCTTTTGGGGGCTCTATGGTCCCTGCCAACCCCTAACTTGGCACCGTAAGTGCCGCTCCAGGAGCTGAGTGCCAACTTTTAGGTATTTCAGTGCGAATATGACAAAACCTGTTGTGTCAGTGGCTGGTGGTTATGGAAATATTCTGCATTTGACCTGGCATACTGCCTTGGCATTGGCTTTTCTGCTGGGGGTCGACTCCTCTATGCTCAGGGTATAAAAGTCTACAGAGACACCAGTGACACATCTCTCAGTCATGCAACCATAGCCATTAAAAATCCTACAATTGAAATACTAGTTTTCATCTCCCTTACAGATGATATTTTATTTATTTAAAAAAAAAAAAAAAAAGTAAAAGAAACTCCGCCATGGCATCTGTCTGAAGAAAGCCTGTGAAGCTTATTGCAATGAGGGCATGTTGCAAATGCATTACCTTGTTTCACTTGTCTCCGACAATCCACCAGGGACAGGACTTGTCGCCCTTGAGCGGGATGTATCCACCTCTCAGAGGCAGGAGAAGGGATAACCCGGAAGGTTTCTCTTGAGCCTGGTGTCAGTAAGAAGCCTGGAGGTTAGAGAAACCGAGCAGCGAGCCTCTTCCTCTGCCTCCAGCTGTGCTCACAGCTGGCGCTGCCGTCACCTCCACAGCTGGTGCCCGGTCGGCAGCTGCCGCACTGGGAGGGATCTGCTCGGGTTTGCAGCAGCTCTCCTGACCCTCCTTCTGCTCTTCCCCTCCACCAAAGCAAGATGCCCTTCCCCAGCTGGTCTCAGAACAGGTTAGCGACCACGGCTGACCTCTCCTCGCACTTGCAACCGGACCAAAGCACAATACGAGGAAATGAAAGACGGCAACCTTGTCCGAAATGCTTTTGAGGGTAGTCCCTGGGCTGTGCTATGCCTCAGCCTGTGCCTGGGCACCGTGTAGGAGGGTGCTGAGTAACACAGGCACGGCAGGGAGGATGCCAGCAAGGACGTGCCATGAACCACAGCCCTGGTCTGCGCAGTTCAGCAGCAGAGGTACAGTGTTCACAACTGGCGGATAAAGCCCATACTGCTCAATTATACAGGCTCTACCAGATCCTCAAGGACAGAACAACTCAACCCCCCCCCAAACCTTAGAGTTTGTCTACAAGGGAACGTGCTTCTGGTATGAGTTTTCCCACAACGTCGTGTTAGTGTGGCCATGATGACACCCAGGTGTCTCTCTGCGCCAGGTTAATTTGCCTCCTGCATGAGATATTCTGGCCATGAACCCCAACGAGCAACTAAGCACCATGCAGCCACTCACTCACTCCCCCCGGTGGGATGGGAGAGAGAATTGAAAGGGTAAAAGTGAGAAAACTCATGGGTTGAGATAAAGACAATTTAACAGGTAAAGCAAAAGCTGCACTCACAAGCACAGCAAAGCAAGGAATTCATTCACTACTTCCCATGGGCAGGCAGGTGTTCAGCCATCTCCAGGAGAGCAGGGCTCCATCACGCCTAACGGTTACTTGGGAAGACAAACACCATCACTCCGAACGTCCCCCCCTTCCTTCTTCTTCCCCCAGCTGTATATGCTGAGCATGATGCGATATGGTATGGAATATCCCTTTGGTCAGTTGGGGTCAGCTGTCCCAGCTGTGTCCCCTCCCAACTCCTTGTGCACCCCCAGCCTCCTCGCTGGTGGGGTGGGGTGAGAAGCAGAAGAGGCCTTGACTCTGTGTAAGCACTGCGCAGCAGTAACTGAAACATCCCTGTGTTATCAACACTGTTTTCATCACAAATCCAAAACACAGCCCCATACCAGCTACTGTGAGGAAGATTAACTCTATCCCAGCCAAAACCAGCACAGCCACCCAAACTGCTGTAACTGTTCCCGAGGGGGTGACGTCCCACATGCAATGTCCCACCATGTGCAATGTCCCACCACGTGCAATGTCCCACCACGTGCAATGTCTCACCAGCCCACTGCATGGCAAAGGGGCTGTTAATGGCTGAGAGTCTCCTCTGTCTACACAACTGCAGAACATTAGTGTTACCCAAACAGAAAAGATAAACTTTGGGAATTTGCCAAAGACTTAAACAATTAATAAGCTAAATTTCTTTCCCTCCTCACTGAGATCCCAATGTTGTCAGAAAGGCATCAAGGATTTCTCTTTGTTTATTTGTGTTAATTTACTTCTTCCCCCAAATGACAACTGCAGCTTGGTTAAAGCAGTCAGTCTCACACTAATTTATTTGTTCAGTGAGTACCATTCAGCTCCCCACAGAAGTTACCAAATTAAAAATTGTCAGTTTCTGTAATGGTCTGACCTTTTCACGCTGAAAAAGTTCAAAGTCTGGCCCACTGGGTCCGAAAGGAAAGCTGCCAAGAGCAGCTGCCCGCGCTGGAGCATCAATGTAAATGTTCCAACAGGTAAATAGTCACCAGAGAGCTTGGGAAAATACCTTGCAAGTTGAGCAAGAAGACAAGGTGTCATGTGTAGAGTAAATTAAAAAGGAAATACCATTTTAGTGATGTATCCTAGGGAAAAGACAGAGCTCAGGTAACTATCTAATCAAACCCAGACACTGGAAGTTAATGTATTTCCATACTCTGAATTCAAAAAAGGGGAATAACCAAAAATCCAAGCTTTCTTGAACAGAAGCTATCAACCCTCTCTTGCCTGCTTTTCCTTTTTAATCGGTGTCCTTATTCACTGGTTATCTTTAGCAACCTCAGGCTTCAGTAACACCCAGAGCCATCGGGCTACGATCAATACAAACGTACCCTTGGAGACTAGCGGGGCTTGTGCTTGCTCCAGTCTCACTGTAAGATGCTGCTGGAAGAGATAACCCAAATCTTCCCTCTCCCTCTGTTTCCCTGGTGTCAGCTTGGGCACTTGAGGACCCACAGAGGGACTGAGGGACAGCTTGAGCCCCTTCTCCAGGTCTTCCGGCAGATGCCACCCACCCGGTGGCCACGCGACCGCTGGCTCTGGTGTGGGGAGCGCAGGCAGGGGAGAGCAAACTTGGCCGCTCCAAAGCAGCCCTCTGTTAGCGGAGATGAAGCGTGATACCAAAATACATCCCAGTGCCCCAATCCTGTTCCACCTGACATACATGAGCAACCCTGCACAGTGCCAGGGCCAGGCCACACATCCGCTTACAGGGGGGCAGGATTAGGGCTGGGTTTTAGCCAGGCACAGATGCAGTGAGGTAATGCAGGGACGGACGGGGACTAGCTAAAGCGGTGTGTTGGGAGGCAGACCTTAGGCTATTTGCTATCACTTGCTCTAACGCGGATTTGCTGGAAGGGCCTGGGATTTTGTTTTTCTGTTTGTCCTCGGAAGCGCCGCGTGGGACTCCCACAACTCCCACAAACAGATGACTTCTGACGTAAACTTACTGACACATCACAGCGTATAATTTATTAATGGTCTTCCCACTAATGATGCAGGTTAAAAACAACAGCTGACAAATCCTCGTCCAGAGGAAAGGTCACAGCTCTCGCAGGCGGCAGGGCACAGAAGGGAGGAATTTGTGCGACTGTTTCTGCTTCCCATATAGCCGCAGCAACGATGGGGTTAACGCACACGGCTCCTTGGGATTTATCTCACATCTTTGATGAATAGAGAGAAAGAGACGGATATCTCTTGCCTTTTCTAAGTCCCTGATAAGTTTCTCTGGGGCTAAAGATTTTCTTCTGGCCTCCTGGCATGGCAGTTACCACAGAGCTTAAATAGTAATTGCTCCATGGGATGCTCTCTGCATCGACAGAGAGCAGCTTTGGTCTCTTGGATTTTATTTTTTTAATCAGAGATTCAACCATTTTACTAATATCTAAGAGGCAAAGTTGAAAGCTACATGACCATGCGCTCTAATTACACTATTTCTGATAACAGTGGGGGTCTTCACAGGTTTAAGTATTTGAACAAAGATTTTGGGGGTTTTAACAATTTTTGCCAGAAAAGGGAGGGCATTGAGAAGAGAGAAGCAGCAGAGAGCTTACTTATTAATTACAGCCTAGAGAACACCATTGCTAGTCCCTGAGACTACTCTGTTTTGATTACTGCACTTCAAGACGACGTCGCTGGCTCTACAGACCTCTCCAAAAACATTTTTCCAGTGGAATTAGGAAGTCAATAATTGATGTCACCAGGCCTCCAGCAATTCCTGCTGTCTACCTGGCTTTTTTTTTTCCACGTGGCTGAAAGTACTGAGTATGGTTAGCTTTTGCTTACTGCCTCCTGCGTGTTTGACCTGGTGCCCCGTAAGCCCCTCTGGGCTTCCCTCTTCCCTGCCTTGTGTCACTGGAACTTCCTCCCCAAAAGCGGGTCCAGACCCCGTCCATTCCCTCCTCTGGGCCTGTTTGGTTGTGATGAACTGCAAAGTCAAACCAGAAAGTGGGTGGCTTGCAGGGAAAGTCCATCGTAATTTCATGCATGTGAACGACACATGGCCTAAAGAAGTTTTTAGTGTGCAGGGAAGAATGTGGAAGAACGTCCCTGCGGTGCACCTTTCTTCCCATCAATGAAGCTGCATGGGGCAGACATTGTCTGATGTGGTCTCAGGAAGTTTTATTTTAATTCTGAGTTTTTGGTGATATATTGGGCTATACTTCAAAAACGTCCCAGAAGCTGCCTCGATGGGTGGTGCACAGGCACAACATGTGTGATTTTCTTCCATGCTGCATCCCTCACCCGCTGTACCAAGACCTCCCCATCAAGGGGCGAGAGGGTACTCAGGGCTTAAGGCAGGTTGTCTTGCTCACTGCTAATTAACAGTCTTGAATTAACTCTCCACCGAGAAGCAAAGTCAGATATATTGTTGCAGTCCTTAAAACATCTGTCAGCTTGAGGTTCCGTACCTGGGATTTTGGTAAGAGCCAAAGCAGTGCACTAGGTGCATCAAGTGACCAGAACCCAAAATTCTCACTGGGCAGAAGGACCCACCTTGTCCCCCCAACCCCACTCCAGTGTCACCCCATGCCCATGGGCAGGCAGCTTCTCCTGCCTGCTTTGAGAGAGTGTGTATCAATATTCGCTGCGTATTTACAGCCTTGGTGTGGAAATGCATCTCCTCATACTGCTGTGTTATTTATAGGCTAGGCCAAACACTGGGATATTGAAGTAAGGCTACGAGACATTTTGAGATTCAGAAGCAGCTCATAAATAAGAAGTTAAGTCTTATATTTTAAGAAGAAACGTTAAAGTTCTTGTCCTTGAGCCTTACAGGGAAAAGCTGAAGAAATTACACTCCACAATACTGCCAAAATCTATTAACCTGATTCTTCTCCAGCTCGCTTCTGCTGTAAACCAGCCTGATCCCGGGGCCGTCCTGCCAGCAGAGGGGAACCAGGTGGCTGCTGCCTCTGCAGCGAAGAGGCCAAAGCGAGAGGGATGGTTTCACCCAACGTGTCGCCTTGCCCCCTCTGCAGCAGCTCCTTTCTCCAGCCGTCTCTTGCTCACCTCCATTTCCTGACACTCGCCAGTAACTGACCGCAAGGAGAACGGTGTCCACCTAACTTTCAGCTGCTACTTTTCTCCTCCTAACCTGCGATCTCTGGGGGACTGGTTTACGAAAACAGCTTTTGCTCATGATGAAAGCTGGCTTGCTTCCAACGAGTGAGGAATCGGGGTTATTTACCTCAAAATGGCTTTGGCATCCTTGAGCACCAACTCTGGGTCATCTGCACGCTCCTGGAGAAAGACCACCACAGATACAGACTGCGCTGTAGCAAGGTATCTCGATTGATCCTACTTTTTATGGCTTCTAGAGTGGGTGCCTCCTCGCTCATGTCTCCCTACTGCAGACATCCAGAGAAGCAGACGAGCCTGAATTCTTGTACACTATTGAAATATAAGCATTAAATCATTGTAATTGTACCTTTCTGGCAGCTGCTAGGGTGGCAAGTTCGATTTTTGAGCTTCCAAACCAAAACACAATTAATGAGATTTTTGCAGAACTAAAAGCACCCCCCCCCCCTTCTTGACAATCTCTGCATGTAGCTCAGCCTTGCTTCCTACTGCGTGTAAATAATAATGTGGCTATCAATGCATTTTTTGCTATAATTTCTAAATGCAGTTGGAGCAAATTAAATCAGATGAGGAAGTTTATAGCACTCCACATTTTTCCATATATGGTTTCATGCTGTGTTATACACAGTGTTCATCACATTCTCTTTACCTTATTTGCTGTGAGATATCTGAAATTCTTTGTCTTATCTGATCTATGATTTAAGATTCTGACCTTTTCAGCTTTCTGTAATTTCACTGCCAGCTCACTCAATATGCCTTTGTTTATAGCCTTACAGCAGAGACACCAAGGGAAGACGGGAGCTGCTTATGCGCTGGAAAGACAGAAATTTCCGCTTTTGCCAAAATGTGCGTATGAAAGAGGGAGGCAGCAATACGATTTCAAAAGTTTTTGAAGAATCTGAGAATACAGATGAGAAAGGGGATTAAACACCCTTTCAGTATGACTTTCTGCTAAAAGAATGAAGCAAAAAGCAATACCTTTCTGTTTATGGCAACCTGTGTGAAAAGCAATTTCAACACTAATAAAACCTGACTTTTCAGCTCCATGGCGAGAGCGGCAGAATGGCAGTGTACATCTCAGCGCTTTCATCAAAATGGTTGGGAAGGCAAATGAAGTCTTTATATCTGCTGCTGGGATGTTATGTCGGCTTGCCTATGTTCTGCTCCCCCGCTGCCTAGGCAGGTTGCAGAATGAGCTCTGGGGACACCAATCTGTGCTGGAGAATAGCCGCTAAATTATTCAGGGTACTAAAGACAAGGGCTGAGTGTGAATTGCGGAAGACCCCGATGACACAGAGTGACGGCAATAAAATGACAGACGAAATTCAGCTTAGATAAATTTAAAGTGAGGCACGTGAGGGGGAAAAAAACAATCTTAACTTTTCATACACTGTGCTGAGTTTTGAGTTGACTATTGCTACTTGGAAATGAGATCTTGCCATTATAATTGGTAATTTTATGTCAGATTTGTGCTCAGAACTGGTCAGAAAAATCCAAAACTGAATTCTAGGAAATACTATGAAAGGAACAGTAAACAACGTGGAAAACATCACTCGTATTCACCATACAAATCCCTGGTGCGCTTGTGTGCTGAGTACTGCGGGCAGCCCTGGTGCTCCCATCTCCAAAGGAAGAAGTAGCGGAATGAGAAATGCTGCAGGCCAGCTCAACCAGGATAATCAAAGACACGGACACTTACTGATCTTTTGCTCTTTCACCTGGTACAGACACATAGGAGAGGGGTTATGATAGAGGGCCATGAAATCGGGAGTTGCAGGAAGATGAGCAGGGACTTGTTGTACAGTACCTCTTCCAATGTAAGACCTAGGCACGCTTACATGAAACTAGAAGGTGTCAGACTCGAGACAATCAAAAGAGGTAGTTTCCTGTTGCGGTCATGAAACTTTCATCACAGTTAAGCTAAAAGACTCTTTGCTAAAGGTACTGGAAGTTTACTTAAGTTCAAGAAGCAACTAGGTAAATTCAAAGAAGAAAAAAAAGCCCTGTTAAATTCAGAGATTCTAAATTTGGTCAAGAAGTCCTTGACCTGAAAATGATTGGCAGCTAGGAGAAAATTGATCTCATATATGTATGTGTGTGTGTATATATATGTGTGCGTATATATATGTGTGTGTGTATATATATATGTGTGTGTGTGTGTGTGTGTATATATATATATATATGCTTTCCTGCTCTTACAAGAAGCCACTTGGGCCACTACCAGAGCGAGGATTTCTCAGTTACATTAAAGAGGTCACCGTAAGCTTGAAATACACAGGGTTCGTCCAGCGGCCATGGCGTCAAAGCAGATAAATGAGAGTCTACAGATATACACTTCATGTGCTTTAGGTTTCTTCAGTTTACCTCCCTTCGTAGTACACAGAAATAAAAAGGCAGATTGGTAAGTCCTAGTTTAGGTAGGTGTTTCAGGAGATGAATCATCCTCTACTAGTGCCTACATTTCCAAAGCCTGGGACCATTATGACTCAATGAGATCGCATATTTTGTATGGAGCACCAGAAATACATATTTCCTACATATTCATTCCTTCAGATACTTATTCAATTTTGTGATTTATTTAAATAGGTTTAAATGTGATATAAGCAATGTTGACTGATAAATTCTGCTTGGAGTTTGTAAATAAAGATGCTGCTTTAAAACAAAATCTGGCAAAAAGAGAAGCCTGGCTCAGACCCAGGAGAAGAAGTTTAAATTCAGCCCGTGATCTGCTGAGCTAGCTGCCCAGTTGATCCAAATAGAAGATGAAACATCCTATGATTATTTATCTAAACCTTTCATAAACGGCAACTCATTTATTTGCCATTTAATTCTCACAAACATATAGCTGTGTAAACCTATGGTTGTGCAAATTATACAGCCAGTGCCGAGGCCACATCCCGAAGTCTTGGTCACCACGGGACTCACTACAGCTGGAGTGGCCGTAGCTCCCGTTTAACCCATCTGTTCTTGTTTTCTTTGCATGGAAAGCAGGATGCTTGGAAGTGGCAAAGGTATCCCTGTGCCCTCCCCAGTACTGGGCTGGGAGCCAGAAGCTGAGAAGAGCTCCCGGTTCATGGATAGCCCCAGGAACTAAGAGCTTGTGTGCGCATATCAGAAGTCGAAGGGACTCACAAAGCGAGGGACAGAAATCAAGGAAAGCTGCAAGACCAGCTAAGGTCCAAAGAAGCTAATTTGAGATATGGACTTGCTCCATGGCTCATAAAAGCAGCTTGATGCAGAGGAAGGGATTCGCTGGAAGAAGCATCAGTCCCCAAGAGGGCATTGACACAAATCCTACAGCATGCCCAAGAATGGTGGGGGAATGGGGAAGGGATTTAGTATTTCTTAGTCTACCTTCATCTCTGGGATGAGTACCGTCTTAGAAATGTTCTGCAAAACCATTTGCTACCACCAGCAAGCATTTAAAAAGAGTAGAGACAGATCACAAAGCTCACGAGGCTCCATCTCACGGATGGACACGCTCAACCTAGCAAGGGATTGCTGAGGTTTTGGCAATACTCCTGCACGTGAGAAAAAGCTCCCGCTCAGTAGTTTGTGCTGGATGGAGGACCATTGCTCTGTACCTAGTCTGACATAAAAACATCCCCAAACAGAGCCAGATGTGTGCCTGGGCTCTCTCTGACTGGCAATCCAAAGCATATGGGTCTAGCATGCAGGAATCAATCCAAACCGTACGCGAGTGGCCAGCAGTGGCATTTTGACAGACACATCGCCTGTGTGCACACACGGGCATGCAGACACAAGCATCCACACACACACACACACTAACTTTCAGTTGCTCATGAGAAGAACCCCCACCGCTCCCCTGGACCACACCTGGAGCTGTGCAGCGTTAGAGTCTTCCAAAACGTTCATGCTTTCTCGGCAGTGTTTATTTTCATGTGATCTCTTTGCTGCAACCCTGTCCTGACCAGAACGCCATGCAGCTGCAGGCCAGTCAGACTGCAATGTTAATTACAGTGATGAAGTTTTATTTTGGTCTGTTGCTGATGGATTTCACCGAGGGCTGTTTTGTTTTTCCTCTGTAACATCCAGCCGTTTATTAGCATGCATATTACCGCATCCTGTTAGTCAGAAACATTTTCACTTCCGTAGCTGTGACATTGTCATTACTGTTTATCATAAGCATCACCAGTCCCAGACTTCCAATCTCACAGCTGAAGCAGCAAACCTGACTCTGAACTTGCCGTAGACAAAGGGGGACACCGCTTGGTCTCTGCTTGTCTGTGTGGCAATAGAGGGCTGCTTGTTCGTCACTCGGACGTCACGTCACGGCAGTGAAATCCCGGAGGGACTGCTGGGTGACCTTGCTTGCTTTTGGTAGAGCACGGGCGGTTTCGTATGACCCTGTAGACCCTGCCTCAAGATGCTGGGCCTGAGGATACATTAAATACTCAGTATAAAGATTTCTGAGTAAAGACAGAAATCCACCAAAATTACTGCCAATTATTTCCTTGAAATTTGCATAGCTAAGCAGATTTTTCAGGGGATCTTCACACCCACGCTTTCCTTTTGCAGTGGGTGTCTGTCTCTCTGATGCTCGCATGCCACCCCACTTCTCTCCTATTTCTTGGCTACCTCACTCATTACAGTGGTTTCAATCATCATCTTTGCACAAAGGGTCCCCAGATCAGCTCTCTCGGTCCTTAATTCTCCCCCTCTGGTCTCCGTTGCATCTTCAGATGTCTCTAGACCTATCCACTTGGAAGCCTTACTTCCATTTCAAGCGCAGTCTTTCCAAAAGTGAAGTGCTGCTCCCTCACCCTCTTTCACGGCTGAGGCTTCACCTCCTCTGAAGTACGTTCGGGGATTTTTGCCTCCTGTTTACAAACAGAGAGGGGAAGGAGCCATTTCTGGGAGGAGATTCTTCTTACACCGTTGTAAATGTCTAAAGCAGGCCAGATGCACATGCCCTGAAAGTGCATTGGCCTCCACCGCCCGTAAGGAGGTCCCCAGGGGTTGCACGGGGAGGTGGGCTGCCAGCTGACCTCTGCTTACGTGAAGGGAATCTCACTCAATATGTTTCACAAGGAACCGGCGAGCTGCTAACCCAGTGGATAAACTCCTGCAGTAGCCCCCTTGTCTGAGTAGGGCAGGCCTTAT
The DNA here is from genome assembly GCA_009819775.1 of Phoenicopterus ruber ruber. Taxonomy (NCBI): domain Eukaryota; kingdom Metazoa; phylum Chordata; class Aves; order Phoenicopteriformes; family Phoenicopteridae; genus Phoenicopterus; species Phoenicopterus ruber. Next base: position 162,385,038 of record CM020215.1, read on the forward strand.
TTAGTCTCACCGTTACAGGTTCTCAGCACTCCGTGCTTTTACAGGATTTATAAGTCATTGTCTAATCTCGCTCGCTCATATTTGGAATTTTAGGGGCATACTCACAAATTTCTTAGCAAATGCTGAAAGGTGTCACACCTTGTATAGCCTCTGTAGCTAAAATAGAAATGAATGTGAGTGAAATGACAAAAATCAAAGCCTTTCTCCAGCCGTGCGTAATACAGTCCGGCAATGCTGAGTCTCACTCTTGCTTTTAACTGTGCCATAAACTGCCCATTACAGTACACTTTTCTGCTGTAGTTCTTAAAATGTAACCATGTATGTGGATCTGTCTTCTGGTGGCAAAATCCATTTCTCCTTTTGCTATATAGTAATATTTATCAGCAATACAGACTTTTATTTCATTTACCATCTTGCTGCGCCTGCTTCACAACTGCTTTCACCAAAGCGCAGACCCAGAGATGTAACAACGTTCATTTTGCTCCTCCATCACTCACACGGCCCCATTTAATTTTGTGCTCACAGCCAGTGACGATGACGGACTCTCAGCTTGCAGATTGTCTCAAGTGATGCCCCCAAATGGTATAAACACTATGGGAGTTATTTGGGTTCCTAACTATAAGTCTCTAGGAGAGAGACTGTTGTCTGGAGATCTGCAGGTATCTATCTGAGACATCCGCACGGGGCTTATAGACCTGACAAAGCATCTGTTCCGAGACCTGCATCCTTCTGGAGCAGCAGCTGGAGGTCAGGCAGGCAACTTCAGGGTGCCATAAACAGCACGGGATGATTCTGTTTAGCAGCCTGAATTGCTCCCCAGTAGTACGAACTCCCCAGGCCATCCGGCCTTCACTGTCAGGATCCAGCCTTCATGCCCACTCAGCCATCAGCTTCTAGGCGTCTGGTTTCAAACAATAGTGTGAGTTTCCAGAGGCTAACATCTGTCTCCCAGGAACTAGGCTTGTTTCACAGCAGCAACCAAGCAAGCAATGAGATACTACCACCACAACCTACAGAAATCTGGAGGTTACGAAATCCTCCAACCCTTTTGCTTGCCTAAAATGTTATATCCTAACATATGTACGGGTGGCATGCAAATGTAAACTTGCAGTGGAGATTTCATTTACAGCACTGAAAGGGGCTACAAAAGGTTATATCTAACACAGTCCTCTTGCAAGGCATATGTATAATTGTACCTAGTTCTTCATGATTATTCACCTGGTCATAAGTCTTTCCAATACATTAAGAGTCCAGATGCATATACATACACGTATATGAAGACTTCAAGAGCAAACCAGCAGTACGGATGAATTCAGTGTTGAAGTGAATGGAGCTAGAGAAATAAAAAAATGGGAGACTGATACAAAAATAAATTCTAGAGGGGTACTGATTACTATAGGCTCAAACAGCCCCTGCTTACAATGGTGTTTTTTAAACAGTAGCTCTTTGAGTCAAAGGTGCTATGAAGAACAATTAAGAAAACAAAACTAACCAGAACCTTTGAGACCTTCCTTTCTTCTGCTGCCCTCATCAAATGCTGTCTTTGTTGTGTCCCAAGAGTAATTTCTCATGCAGACTATATATTTTTTTTACCATTAATACAGCTTTCCACAGCACTTAGCAGAAGTCAGTCGACTTTGGTCAAAAAGGGGTGGGTCATGGTCACTCCGTCCTAATTTGCCGCAGCATGGCCTTCTCTTTTAACCAGACTCACCTCCAGGCCTGTGGCATGTCTGCAAGGCTTGTTGGGAAAATCGAGAAATGTGAAGAAGTTTCTGTCTGATAAAATAGAACAGGGCCCTGGACTACTCTTGGAAGGAGCAGACCTAACAGAGGGCCTCAGTTACGCTGTAAGAGAGAGGTCAGTGTTTCCTCCTTACTCAAGTCTGTCCATGCTCCTCCATGCTCCCATCCCTGTCCTAGATCACCGTATTCACGCACTCCCATGAAACAGTACGGCTGAATAAGCAGTCAGCTCCTGCCAAGGTCCACGCACCCTCCGAAGACACAAGGACACGCGTGCGAGGCCAACGGTGCGGCAACAGACTGCAACTTCTCATCCTTCCCCGCAGCAACTCACGAGATTATCCTGACAGTTTGGACTGGTCCCCCGTGCCACTGGAGTGGAAAAGAAGTCCAATGAATTCACTACCACTATTTGCATACTTAAGTCTTAATTCAATCCAAGTATGGAAATTCTGACACTGGGGTCACTTGAATTAGTGCTGGTGACTATTCAAGTCTCGAGTCTCCTGTCTTAATTCAATCTGAGATAAAGCCCACCAAAGTCAATCGGAATCAAAAGATTTGGTATTGGGCCCCAACATCATTAAACAGTAAGTTATATCAACGTGCTTTTCCTCCATGTACATTTTGTTAAAAAAACATAATTATGGTCACGGCAGTCTTCACTAATGCTTGAAATTGGCCCGACAGAAGCATTTTTAGTCATTTTTATGGCTGTATGTAGATAAGATGGAACCTTTAGTGTTTCAAAAATGCAAACAATGTTTATTTGTTGCTCATAAGTAATTCATGGACCCAACAATATTCAACAAAACTTCTTCATTTTTAACAGATTTCTTAATGAGCATCATTTTACAGAAAACCACCAACAAATAAATATATGAAAACAATTGCTTTTGACATCACAATGGTTAAACACATTAAATAATTCATTAAATTGTGCTTTACATCAATGAAAATCCCTAGGTCTACAAACTATCTTGTAAATAGGAATAAAAGTAGATATGGTTACTCACAATACAATCTCTTAGTAGCAGAGTTCACACACATTATTGCACATAAACAGAAGGAAAATTCCTAAAGAATAAAGTAATTTACAGCCTATTAATTTAGCCTTTCATCTTAAATGTGGCAACTGATGGGAACTCTTGATTTTTTTTTTTTTTTTTAACCTCCAACATTTATTTGAAATCACAGAACTAGAGATATGGCCAAGAAGAAAGCCGACGACGTTGTAGGCTATGGAACCCACTTCCCTCCACAGAATATCAACAAAGTAAGTATTACAAGAACCAAACTGAAAGAAGCGTTTCGGTGCAAACTGGGTACCTTTTCCGAGTACGCTTTTGCCACATGTAGGGAAGATACAGCAATATCTGCTCCAGCAAAATGGTTTTATTGTGATTGTTCATCTCCTACAGGGTAGTCTCCACCAGCCTGGAAACAAGATATTCCTTATCCCAGACCAAAAAAGAATAATTCCACATATATCAGGGGAACAGCAATGGAGAAAAAAAAAAGTGTCAGTGAGATAACAAGTTTTACAACATCAGTGCTCACAACTGATACAAGACTGCAGGTGGGAAACAAGAACCCCCTAGTGCAGAAGGAAGCATGTGTTAACGAGAAGGCCAACTTGAGAAACCTCCTGGTTTCTGAAACATCTCCAGATGCAAAGGTGATGTGACTTGCCATTTGGTTTGGTTGAACAAATACGCTGCAGTTAGGAAGGTTGGCTCTGGATCTGACTTCCATCACTTTTTTGCTCTGTACTTCTGTTTTTAGCGAACTGCAAGTAACTACCACGTATTGGGCAGAAGCCCTGGCCAGGCTATTGCAGCCTCATTGTTAACACACCTGCAGTGAAGAACACTCGACATCAGAAATGGTGTTTTTTTTCTTTCCCCATGGTGATAAAGCTTTTTATTGTTAGCAGTGAGGAAGAGAGGACAAATTTCCATTCCTTAATAAAGTATGGCCCATAGGCAACAGGCTGAGTTCTTGGACTAGACATTGAATTACCAGGAACAAGTTTTAACAACACAACATGTTTCTCTGTCTGCTCCAAGCCTACAGTGAATTATAACTGGAAAAGGCAGCCAGTGCTGAGGATGTGATGGGAGAGATTAGCAAGTACATCTCCATTACAAAAGAACGAGATTTGTTTCAGCACCGCAGCAGCAGAAGCCAAATTGCCTTGTTTAAGCAACAAAATAATGCCAGGAAGATGGACAGAAATCCTATAGCGTTGTTGCTCATGAAGGTTTTGAAAGGAACACACCGTGTTCTGATCTTATACGAGCCAGTGTAATTACAGTGAGGTCCGTGCTGTCAGAGCAATGAAAACCTGGAATAACAGAGATATGAACCACGGCCTTTATTTTGCTTTTGCGTTACATTATTTTGGGTGCAGTGCCCAAGAAGAAAAAAGCTGCAAGCCTGTGTCTTAGAAGTCAGCCTGAAAGTATTTCCAAACTGATTTATTTTTTTCACGCGCCAGGAAATTCTGCGAAGAAAACCAGTACTGTTGGCAGAGTGAGTTTGCTGGATCTGCTGCTGGAGCTGGGGAAGGAGGAGCCGGGTCCTTCAGTCCCAGGGGCTCTGGGCAAGATCTCAGCCGCCGGCTGCCCCCTCCTCAGCACACCGGCTCCAGGAAAAAACCCCAACAAACCAACTTCAATTTTAACTAAATCCCAAGCGTTAAGGCAAATCCCGTTAACATAGATGCTACAGCACATTAGCAGCTCTTCAGGACCCTAATCTTGTCTCCTGGGAAATGACTGATGAAAAGGTTAGGCATGGCATTAAGGTATTGCCAAACTATTAAAGCTAATGTAAACCGCCCAAAGACTGCTTCGATTTTCCTCATTAGGCTTTGTTTTGTGTCAGGCAGAAGGAATAGTCTGGAGAATGGCTGGTGTGCTTAGACAGCTGAAACTGATACTTACAGCCACTGCTGAGGCTGCAGGGAACAATTTCTGAGCTCTCTCTCCTCTCCCCTGAAAAGATAACACTGCATTTTCTAAATGAAAAACGAGGCCCCCATTGCCGTGAGCGGCGCGGAGAGGTGGCCTGCTGGGGACAGAGGCAGGGACACGAGGAAGGGGAGCCTGTTTTTGTGCTCCGAAGGAAAAAGAAGGGATGCTTTACAACAAAAGACGGGCTAGGACTGATTCTACTTCCTCGCTTATCTTCCTCCTTAATGTGAATTTGGCCACGCATCTTTCCTCCCACATGGCTGGCTTCTCTCCGGCGCAGCCCTGCCTCCTGCCAAGCCCCCGTGCTCTGCCTGCCAGCCCTGCCTCTCCCGCACGCCCCGCACCACTGCCCACCCCGCCTCTGCCTCTGCCAGGGGGCCCTCTGGGGAGCCCCCAGCACCCACAGCTCCCCGCACTCACGGAAACAAGGAGCATGCCTGCAAATCCTGGATGTGGTGTATCGGGTGCCAAAGGCATCCTTCTCCTTTCTTGCTGCGGGGTCTGCAGCAAGATGCAGCAATGGGCCCAGGAACGGGGAGATGCAGCAGCTCCCCGTCGTCCCTGCGTCACCAGCCGGAAAGCTCCTTCCCTCCGCAGGGCCAGGGCCAGCCCGGCCTGAAGCCCCGGTGCCAGCGGGTAAGATGTCAGCTCGCTGCGAATTACCTGCACTGCGCTAAAGGTGCAATAATACCAGTCAGGCTTAGCTCTGCGTGGCCTCGCCATCCCGCAGCCAGGACACGCAGAGCAAGCTTCAGTGCTGGACTGTAAACATTTCAATTTAAATCTCTGAAGGTAGGTGTCCATACGTGAGCGAGGTTTCTGAGCGCCTCTTCCAGGCGATGGGGATCCAAGCAGTACCGTCCAAGGAGTCTAGAGAGCTCCTCGCTCTTCTCTAAGGCAGACATCCCACGCTCGGCCAGGAGAATAACGATCTGCAGTCCCGTGTTTCCCTTCTGGATGTGGAGGTGGGATGAGATGCACATGAGCCGCTAGTGGAACAGGTATTACAGACCAAAAAACATCGCTACTCACCCAAAACATAGCACATTGACGATCAGGCGTTAAGCAGCATATTGCTAATAAACTACACTGATAATGAGGCATCATCCTGGTAGCCCTCTTCACATCTTAATAGCCGTTATGATATTCCATGTTTAATGTATTATTGTATGCATTAACTCTCAACAGGATCGTTAGATCATATTTTTGATATTGTGCATAGATAAGTAGCAATAGCATTGTCGGAAGAAAAGAAGATACAGCATGCGCTTAAAAAAAACAACTTGGAAATGAAGGGACAAATTTTCAACTTCAGCCCCTTTTTTCTGTAACACTTTTTTTTTTTTACCAACTGGATAAAAACCTTGAATTTTGAAAATAAACGAGAAATGTGCATCCATATCAGGTACTCCGGTATCTCTAATTAGCAAATCTGTAGGGTAGAAGCCATTCATGCATGCAATAATATACTTTCAGCATCTCGATTTAGCAGCCACGTTGAGGCACTTAAGAGAAATTTCCTCCTAATGCTTTACATTTATGCTAGAAGAAGAAGGAAAAAAACTCTCTCAAAAGATCTATGGTGCACAGGGCCCTCTTTTTAAAATTTCACTATTATGAATGGAACAACATAAAATCTTGGAATAAATAGATGCAGTTTAGCCACAAGAAAGTAACACGTGGAGGAAGAACCCATTGAATCTTTTTCTAGACAAGGAAGAAGAACAGATACAGATCTCTCATCATGAAAACAATAAATTTACAAAGAATCTTCATACAGAGTAATAAATATCAAGACTTTCCACATATCCATTATGTATCCTATAAAAACAAAAGCTGATTTTTTTCCTAGCCACTATCGTAGTTAGAGATAAAACCAATTGAAATTGTATTCACTTGGCGTCAATGTATTTTAACAGACAATATCATAAACCTGCCTGTCTTCACAGACAATATATCTCCAGGCTTTTACAGCAAATCTGGAAAATGTCACACTAATATTTAAGCTTTTCCTGCTCTCTCTTTCCTCTTCCCTGTAGTTTGCTTGGCCCCTCTTCACCTTTTGCGCATGCGAAGGCTGATCTCCTTGCCTCCGGCCAGGTGATCTCCGCGACGTGTGTCCCGCTGCCACGTGGACCTCATTTCTCAAGGCTCTCCCTTTGCCACACGCTCTCAGAAAGACAGCTGCTACCTGGCTGGGCTTGGTACTCTCAACATCCACGGAGAAATAAGCTAACCCCCCATCACTTCACTTACAAATCATCTCTGATTGCTGGCTAACAGAACAGAACAAGCGATGCCCCGATCCCACATTTCCTAGGACTTTTTTTAATCACCTCAGCAAATTCTTCTCTTAATCAAAACACAGCATGTAGAAGTTTGAAGGGCAATACGCTTTCCTCCATTTCATTCACTAGAAAGCTACCCACTACAGTTGCAAAGGACAGTATGAAATAAACCAGCTCTCATGTCACAGAGGAACCAAAACAGATTTTTTTTTTTTTTTTTTTTCCAATTTTTCATTCATGTCTGCACAAGTTTTGGTAGCTCAGATTGTACAGGGTACATCTGTTAACGCTCTCTCTTCAACCCATCCTCATAGCTTAGGGCTTTGAAGGAAGTCTTTTTGGACAGGAATCTATTCTACTGCCATTTAATAACACTAATTAATGCCTATTGAGAAAAAAATACATTCTCCTCACTGGCAGAAACCAAGAAAAACGGAGACAAGGAGGGGTAGTTGTCAGACACGGTCTCATTAACCAAAGCAGTAGGCCTTCCTTGGCTAATTCCCAGGTAGCCAAGTTGCACAAACTCTCTGATCCTCTCATCGGTTAGTCAAGATGGAGGAGTGTCACCACCTTGCAACCTGACTATTATAATCTTCAGTAACGGATACTTCTGCCGCCTCTTCCCGTGGCCACTGGTGAGCTCTCTGCTCCCGCAGCAGCCGCCGCTCCTCTCGCCTCTTTAGCCGGTTCTTCTGATGCTCCTCTTGCTTGGAGTACTGGAAACGCTGCAGGAACAGGTCCTTTGCATATTCGTAGAGCTGCACGTCCAAGAAATTCAGCTCCTCTATCCGTTGCCGCACATCTTCACCAATGTCCACGTTGGAGGCCCGCGTAACGTTGAATTGGGTGAACGGGGAAATGAATTTCAGGTTGAAAGTCCTCTCAAAGAGATACTGCGTTTTCCTCTGAAATTCTGTGAGCCCGAAGAAGGCCATGTTTTTCAGATTGTTCTTGGCGCTTTGGAGAAGAATGGTATTTCTTTCGCTCTCATTCATAAAAGTCAAGTTGTAGCATCCCACCAGGCTGAGGTCTGCCAGCATGCGCACCTGGCGGTTGTTGGCCAAGTTGTAGCTGCAATCCATGAATTCCTGTAAGCTGACTCCAGACCAGTCGTCTCCTTCGTAACAGGTAGGCAGCTCGTCTGGTGTTGGGCTTCTTCCATCGCACATATGAAGGGAAGTTTTCCACGTCGCACCCCTCTGGACGTGCTTCCATTCACTCAAGTACCGTGACACTGGATCCCTCAGCATCGTGATGTAATAGAAGTTCCTGAAACATATCATTAAGCACAATTTTAAGATTCAGTGGATTTCACTTTTTTATTCTCCAGTAAAACGATTACCAGCCACCGCCACCACCCCCTTCACTTTTTCCAGTGTAATGTAGGCACATTAAGTGACTACTTAGGAGACAGCAAAAAGCTTAAAGCTTCATAAATACTGCGAATAAAATACAAGGTAAATTGGGACAAAGAGAGAGAAATGAAAGAAAACAAGCAGCTATCAGAGAAACGGAATTACTTTGACCTATCAGTTGTTCAGAGGTAGTTACTTTATGTAGAAGCCAATTAACTGAAGTGTACTCCCCTCTACTTTGAAGTGCTAACCCTCAGTAATATCAGAAACAGTGGGAAAAGAGATTTATATAATCTTGCCACTTTTCTTCTGGACTGAGATGCACATACAAGATGATAATCCATACAGCGCTTGGTCAGAATATAAGAGAAGCATGAGCAATTTCATGTGGATGCTGCAAGTGCTAAAAATAACACCATGTGGAAGACTGGCATGAGCCACCTACTTAAGAAAAACCCTATTATTAAATGGGTTGGAGTGAAGATAATGAGAGACCCAAAATCCATTCATATGACTTAATTTTAGACAAGTGCTTGATTGAAATTAGTTATACTCGTGCAGTACAAAAGCATTTGTTGATATAAAGATTATCATTATTCAACCTCACCTGTCAAGAATACAAAAGAGACACCAAGAAATATTGATTTGAAATATAGCAAGTAACTGCAGAACTCACACTGTCAGTTCATCTTTTAGCTATTGAATTCAGTTTATACATCTATTTGTGGCAGTCCGAAATGGACTGCAATTGAGTATGCTTCAAGCAGGCTTTCACAGATTGAGGTTTTTTACTGAGCAATGTTTTATTCAATAACAACTCACCTGAATTACAGGGTGATATCATAAAGACAAAGCAAAACCAAAATACTTATGATTTCTGTCAGCTAGAATAACCAGCAGAAGATTTATGACTAAAATTAACACACAGTCTGGTACAAAAATAGGCTCATGAGTTTGCATGACTCATCCGACTGCAAACAATACATTAATAAATCATGAGCCCTGAGATTTCTGCTTAAGAAAAGTCTGATCTCAGGACCCTTTCTTGAGCCTAGAGAACGATGAAGCAAGCAAGCAGGAGTCAAGCTTGCTGCAGACATGTTACCCTGTAAACAAACCAACACTTTGTGAGGGCCATCTCATGCAAGAGCTAACTCCAGTTAAACGAAAAATCTCGAAATTGCTAACAATCTCCAAGACAATTACCTTTCTTTTTCAGATATTACCCATCTTCTGCCACTAAAGATTCCCTGTGGCTTCTCCATAAACCTCAGGTTCATCATAAAAACAGATATTTCCCCACATATTCCTAAAAATGCAGATATTTTCCCCAGTGCGAACAAAGCAAAAGGCAACAGGGCTGAATGCTTTGTCCTTATTCATTCTGAGTTCTCCACCCAGAGGATCTATACTATATTTTCTGGAATCATGTTTTGAGGCCAAACTATGGACTATGTTCTACTGCAGGGTCATTTCTTGATCTACTATCTAATGGAAACAGCTGTTTCATGGATTATTTCACAGCAGAAGGGTTACAGGTGGAAGGATATAAAGAACGGAGCGCCATGGATGTATTTTCATTATCACTTGCATTGGAAGCCATGATTTGTGTTAGCATCAGATGATACTCTGAAGGGTGATATTTCCAAAATCATTTGGAGCTTGGGTTTTCTGGCTGCTGCTCACACACGATCAAACTGCACTTCAGCTGTTTTCATCCACTTCAGTTACTTACACAGCCCACATCGACAGCGAACCCAAGGATCACGCAACCATTCATAGACAGATATTTCTAAAATCCCTCTTCGCTACTCCTGCGGAGCAGGAATGACCAGAAATCCTCCTGTGTGCTCTGCAGTATAGTCCCACTGCGAAAAGCACTGTCTTTAAGCCCTTCACGCACAGCTTTCCCTTCTCAGATCGGATGCTCGTCTCATCTTGGCTCTACCTTGCATGTATGAGAGCACACTAAGAACTGCTTTCCAACTCACAGGACAAAAAGTGGACACATTTCACTAGTGTTATGCAGATAAAGCAGCCAAACTCGCAAACACCCATCAGCTCTGAGCATAAAACACTGTTGTTGCAACATCCAGCAGGCACTGATAGGGATGTGACAGAAAATGATTGAGGCTCTAGGCAGCAGAAATGAAAAAAATGGACAAAGATTCAGAGGCACTTGCCAACATCTACATCGACAGAGATGCGGCGTTGGCTTAGTCCTTGTATTGCTGCCCCTCCCCTCTTCGGATCGTTTTAGGTGTTGATATGCGGTAACAGATGGGTTTAAAAGTTGCTCTTGACAATTATTTATACCTCTAATAATAGTTCTATCTTTCCTCACCCATCTCCAGCAGCCCCAGTCAGGCATGACTCAGCAACAACAATTAACAAAAAACCTCCTTTGCATCAATCATTTCCATTTCAGCCCTGGATATGTAAATGTGTTCGACGTGCAATAAACGGGCGTACGAAGCAAATGCAGGGAAATGAGAACAGCGCGTCTTAGTACAACATCCGCAGCCTCCCTTACGGAGACTGGGCAAGAAACTTTCGCCGGTTTGTTGCTGCTCCTCCTTGTGACTACCTGACTTCTGCACCTATTTTTGTTATCCTGATTAATTCGCTTCTGGTTTCTGCATCTTTCAGAGCGTTGCCTTCTTGTGTTATCAACTGAATGGCTTCTTCATCTGGTAGACAACCTTTAACAGCAGCCTGATACACATTGAGTTTCCGAGGCACTAATAACGAAGAGCGCAGCCATCCCTGCCGCATTCACAGTTTACAACCTTCTGTTTAACCTTCTGTTCGTGACTCTCCATCACCCTTTTAACCAATCTGAGGCTGGAAGACCTTAAGATTTCTTCCACCTGATCCTGGGCCCTGTCCAGATGACACTGTTACAACACTACACAGAGGACCCGGCGATGCTGCGCAGCAGTCGTGGCACAAATTTTTCTTGCAGGGAAAAGGATGTCGTGTCTCTAGAATAACTATATAAATAAAAATACATTGGTCATGCACATTTGTGCCAGTTGGAAAATTATAAAAATTATCTTAGGAAATCATTTTCAAATGTTGACGTGAATTAAATATAGCAGCATTTCAGAGCTCTCAGTGCCCCATACACAGTGCTCAATCACACAAGGAGTGGCTGAAGAGTCGGCTCATAATAAAGACCAGAAGCAGTTCATAAAAATATGAAACCGGGGATGGCCTTCAGTCCCCCCTTTCTTCACTGTTCCATAAAAGAGTGTCACGTCAGCTATATAGTGAACATGCCTGAGCCACTCTGAATACAGATGTGCACTTGGTAAATGACCCCCTTGCGTCGCCCATGCTTGTGCTTACGCAGCTATGTTAAACTCCGCAGCTACCCACTGTGCAAAATACTCAGCAAAGAATTAAGTAATAACTTCTGTTACCCTGCTTGACAAAGCAAACTCATCACAGACTTATTGGCTTCATTTCAACGGACTCCCATCATCGACTACTCAAACTGCTGTCACAGACAGCCTCAGTGCTTAAAGGCTAGCCAAGCAGAGTACGCTGGCACGTCAGTGAGAAGATGTTTTACACAAAACATTCCAAGTTAATTAAAAACCATACAAATTATATCTATAGCTATACCTATATCTATACCAGCGTGCGCGTGTACGGTGCGTGTAAAAATTTACATGGGAATCTGGCCATAAGCTGCAGTTGTCAATGAAAGAAAAATCATAGTAAATGCATAGTGTGTATTTGCCAATGTATGTTGTGACTGTCTATATAAACACGTAGACATGTACGAACACTTTCGATTACACTTCAACCACCACCAGCCCACTAGTCACGATGTTAGCTCCTCCTGAAAGGAAACTTCATAGAACTTCCCCAGATTAAACAAAAACACCTTTTGAGCATGATGTACTGAAATGAATGGGTTATATCGAAGTCGCCACTATGGGACAGTTGATTTTTTGGACAGACACTAAGCACCATGATGGTCAGGGCAAGGGCCCAAACAAGCACTGGTGTGAAGCGTGGGCTGCACACTACTGTTTACACTAGAATTAAAAAGCACTTGGGAATTCAGAAGGCTCTTGTCCCACTGGCATGAAATCCAGTCTCTTCATTAGCATTAGGCAAAGAAAACCTTTAATTAATAGAGCAGCTAAAATGAGCTTCTAGTTACAGCCTAAGAACATGTATTTCTTTCACACTGTAAGGTATTTTCATATAAATACTCTAATCTTACATGAATCCTTCAATAGTATTGCTCTGGTTTAGAAATTAATTTCAGAGGAGCAGACTGATGTTAGTGGAGGTGATCCCAAACCAGGGCATTTTGCCTCTTCTATCACCATGGAACAGACGTCCTGGCTGAGGAGGATTTACTAAATACGGGAAGGATCACCGCACATGGAGAACGAAAACATCCTGTAGGGCCTCCTGGGGAAGCAGGATGAATGGCATCTTCCCTGTCGCTCCCGCTCTTGTGTGGAGCAGCCGGCACAAGGAGAGCTCACGCAGCACTCTGGGAGGCTCAGAGAGGAGAAAAAACAAGCTATTCCCTCCTCTTCCAAAGCGTGAGGCAGGACCTTAGTGCAGGGAGCGATGAGCTTCATGAAAGGAGAACAGCGCACTCATAGCAGCTGATGCAGAGACGGAGGAATATTTGAGGTGGAGAAAAAGAGTCACTGGAGAATATTTTGGAAGACACTAACAGACAGAAGAAAGAAGAACCAAAACGACTGCAAAACCCAGGTGCATCATAAAACCATCCACTTTCTGGTTCTTCCTGGTAGCACGGAAAATAAAAGTCCCGGTCAAGTTTATGATCCAAGTTGTGACAAGAAGTTAGCAGCTTTAATTCTGGAAGCGAGTGTGCTCCTGTGAAAAGGTCTGAAATACCCAGCAAAAGCGAGCCTGGCAACACGCTTCTGCTAACAACAGAGGTCATGGCAAGATGAAGGACCTGCATTGTGTTAGGAAGGACCTGCATTATGTGAACAAAAGCCTTACGCTTCCCAGTTTTATCCAGAAGCGCACATTCTCAGAGGCAACAACAGAGTTAAGCACTGATCAGCAACCTCTCCTCAGGCAAAGCATTGTCAGTATGGGTAACAGTGAAGAGAAGAGGGTAAACAGATGAAATAAAAATACAGATAAAGCAATATACGAACAATTGGGGAATAAGAGCATGCAACGAGGATGGCAGGGGGAGGCAGACAGCAAAGAAACATTGTTGGGCTGATCTGAACTGATCGAGTCATCCTAGCATAATGCAGATGTATCAGCCCACAGCTGGCAGCATTATTGTGCAGAGTGTCACTGCGTCTATGCTGTGCTTAATTTGCAGGTAACCTGTCCAACATAACAAGAACTGACTGTATATTTCTTATTCAGAACAACAGTACCGTGGAGAAAAAGCCATGAAACAGCGCACAAACTACATGCATGTCCATCAGGCTGCAGGAAGCTTCGTACAGCTTATTCACCACGCCAGGCAGACACACTCTGGCTAGCCCACCAACTTTTGTGAAGATGATGTAGCAACGGCACGTAGGTTTCTTAAGCTTAGCATCTGTCACAGGATGCCAGACCACTGCGATGGGAAGGGTGTTCTAAGACATCCTGTACAAAAGTGTGTGACCTTAATACTATTGGCTGTCCTCTCAGGTTTCCATGGGTTTCTTTACAAGTCTTTTAGTGAACACCATTAAGAAGTCAACATTTATCCACTCTTACCACATACATCACCCATTCAGCATGTAGGAAAAACATTTAATGGGCTGTTTTCTCAGAGGATCTGAGCACCCACCACTGCTGCTGTTTTTAACTGGGACGAGGAGCACTGTGCTTACTTAAAACAGTGGCTGTCATGTCCTATAGACACTTACTCCACATTAAAGGAGAACTTGCCATTGACTTCAGGAGAATTAAATAAAAAAATTGTAACTTGCATTTTGAGGAACAAAATTATTATATTTTAGCTATGTCTCATTAGTCCTCTGGGATTTTGTCCCATGGCTTTGAATCCAACCATGAAAAAAAAGCCTGTCCACTGTTTCCTATTTCCAAATTGGCCACAAGCTTCTGTTGCTTAACTACCCCTTTCACTATCCCAGTGATATATAGTGCAACTAAATCTGTAGGACATGCCTGCTCAGAGAAGGGACTGGATACTACTTCCAGGGTAAAAGACATCTAAATGCAGTGGTCGACGTATAAGCTACGCGTCTAAGCAGCCTCTAAAGCCAGCGGGGAGCTGCTCACCACAGTCCACGGCGTGTGTCTGGAGAGTGACGCCGTTGGCCAGAGGTGGGTGCCAGCGCTGGCGGGAGCTGTATCGCTCGAGGGGCTCCCCGTGCATTGCACCGTGCGCCTTGGCCACAACGGGAGCTTCGATACCTGCTCACCTGGAGGCGTCTGCATTGTAGGCGCCTACACGCAGGTGTCTCCATCTGTAAGGGGAACCCTGCGCCTGGAGTCAAAGACTCCCCGTCTGCACAGATCTATCCACAGAGCGTAAACGCCAGGCCAACCTCGAAAACTAACCAGCCACATACCGTTTTGTAACGAGCGAGACGTAGCTACAGAGAACCTACATTTCATGACTTTTTGTACCTGTGATACATACACACCAGTCACATCAGGATATCTAAGCATGTTTTTAGAGCCAGAGCATTCCCAAAGTAAACAGAAGTCTTAAGTAAAAGTTTTGTATCATTTCACACAAATCTCCAAACCCGCAGTCAGAAAACGAGCCCACCGTAATTTTGTTGTCCTTGCTGACGCATCGGTGTGTCAGTGAGACGGGGGGGGCTTGGAGTCAGACAGCTGGGACTGTATTTCTGGTGCTGGAAAGCAAAAGCGGTTGCTCAGGAAGTTACTTGTGATGACAGAGTCTGTTACAGGCCAGAGAAATGCGGCGTTTGGGCACTGGGAAGCACTTAGGAAATGGGGAACCTCACATTTTGTTGCATGTTAGCGGGAATACTCCCTGTCACCAACCTCAGTTTCTTTTACATTAATCTGTTGCTTTAGGATTAATTATAAAAATCCCATTTTTTCTGATTAGAAATTGCAAGGTGTCCCCCCCCCCCCCCCCTTTTTTTTTTAACTATCTTCTGAAATATCAGATTAAATTCTGTATCCATGCTATCAGAAAAAATTCAGGAAAGCTTTACATCACTATTTATTTTTTTGCATGGCTGTTGATCAGAAGATTAGTGTCCCACACCTGATTAAAGAATGACAGATGACAAAGAGCGTCTTTAGAGATCACTCACTCTCTGACATCAAACAACTTCTAACAGCATCGATTTAGGGTAATCCAGAAGAAAGACAGTGAGCCTGTGGCAATACAAATGCTGCATGTACAACATTAGGAATTTTTCCACCTAAAGAGTCTAATTTTCCTTGAAGTGAAGGTAGGGCAAATTCAATAATGGTGTAGAGCTATGCGAGGATATGAGAAGAGTGAGATGCTAGGTAAGCTGTTTGAACATAGCACTGGTTTAGATTTATATCATATAGAAAAAAGATTACTTTCAAAATCCAGCGCTACATCTGTACCACAAACAATGGTAAAAAACACATTTGTGGAGACTCTAATTATTTTTTTTCTTAAATACTTTAGGAATGAAGACAACTAACTCTGGACTATGCAAACTGACAACTTTCTTTTAAAACACTGTAGGCTTTTGGAGTTTGGACCTGTGATTTTGTACTTTTTAAAAGTAATGAATAACCATTAAAATCATAATTACGTTTTCTACATATCACATTGCCACACACCCTTCAAAATCATTAGTGAAAATGGATCTCAGGACCTACTGCTGCAAAAGAAAACTCGGAGTGCTGTGACTTTTTTTCTTGACATAGGAGAATATAAATTTGTGAGGATGCAGATTTCAATGAAGTATTTCAAAGACATGTCTAAGATGTTAGGTGGGGGCCAAACAGCAGCCTTCCAGTACCTAAGAGGAGGTCAGTGAGAAGATGGAGCCAGGCTCCTCACTGACGTGCATGGTGGGATAATGAGAGACAACGGTCATAAATAGAAAGAGGGGAGGATACATGGAAAATAATGATCACTGGGAGAATAATTAAGCATTGGGAAAGCCTTGCCTGAAGAAGTTGTGCACCCTCCATCCTTGGGGGTTTTGAAGACCCCACTGGACAGAGCCGTGAGCAACCCCATCTGCGCTCAGCGGTGACCCTGCTCTGAGCAGGGAGTTGGGCTAAAGACCTCCTGAGGTCCCTTCTCGCCCCAGAGGTTCTGCAATTCTGCGTGACAGTGCACAGTCTTCTGTCACCAAATGTACAGTCCTGTCAGAAAACACATCAAACCAGAACCAACTCGCCAACTAGATCATAGCTGTCCTCCCTTGTTCTTTCCTGGCTACCCAAGACAGAGCACAGGGAATGTGCTTTGCCTTTTACGAGATTGGGGTTTTTTGTATATGATTTTAACTAGGGCTATAACACTCTGAATAAGCACACCCTGAATTACTGAACAACTTCATGAATATTTCAGTGACACTTTGTTCAACATAGAGTCTCTAGAAATTGGAAAGGACAGTGCAGCAACTACATGTCCCTAAAGAAATTAATTCTGTTCATAGGTATCAAGTCTGGATCTTGAACAGCTCATAGACTAATGAAATGATGTAGCTACCCATGGTTTTAATCTCAGTATTTTAGAAAATGCACATGAATAGCATATGAATCTGTGTGAGCCTTCTGAGCTCATACATGTTCTTCCTGTGTGTTGCCTTCAGGATTTAGGCATAAATTTTCAAACACAGAGCATAAAGTTAGGCATCTAACTCTACATTTAAACAGGTAGGTAAACTCAGCCTCATTGCCAGTGAAGAAAATACACAGTAGTAAGAGCTAAGGATGTGCAGGTACCCAGAAAACATGGTGTGCTGATTTATTTAGCAAAAGGAGGCTCCCAGAGCCATCAGAGTGCCGTTCCCTGCCAGCGCAGATAACAGCACTCTCTTATCCCCTTCATAAAACACCCTAGCCCCTTTTGAAATATTCTTTTCATGCCATTGCTCCCGTTGAAAAGAGCTTGTGAAGGTTGCTTCTCATGGTTAGGAACATGAGTCTCATTCCCAGACTAAATCTGGTCTTGGTCTACTTACATCCAGTTGTTCTTGGGTTAGCACTGCAAATACATCAAGAGGATTTATAAATGCAACATCACAGAAGAAGAAATGGCACTTCAGTTGGAGATCGGAGAGCAATCACACCTCTTCGCTTTCATTTTACGAAGCTGAACTAGTTGTTACTGTCTCTTCTGATAAGACAAGCCAGAAGTGACCATGCTGCAGTCCCCCAAAACCCTTGGGTTACGCTTAGATCGCTTCACTCAGAGATGCACCCCGAGTTTTCCAACATCTCAGCTTTCCATGCTAGCTTTCGATAGGAGGCTCACAAAAGTAAGACATGCTGGAAGCTACCGAGATTGGCTCTGGTTTTTGACCATCCAAGCAGTCCTTTCCTGGCATTTGAACTTGCACGACTTCACATTTCACTATACGTGGCTAGAATTGGGCAAATTTCACGAGGCCTCACAAGTGCCTTGTACAATAATGCTTCTTATCTCCACCGGCGATGTATTCTCTGACACACCCTCATGTTGCATTAATTTTTTATGGGGCCACAGAACTCTGGAAAGTCATACTCAGTGTGTTACTGGCTAATATACAGAGGTCTTTCTGCTCCCCCCATTTCAGCTGATGAGCACTCAGTTGACAGAGGAAATCTATTTCTGCTGGCCTCAAATGCATGATCTTGCACTTTGCACTACCAAACTTCATTCCACCTCTTCTACTGAAATCCTCAAGGTCATTAAGCAAATTCCATTAACAAACTTCAGCTTTTTGTGCCAACACCGTTAATGAAAACATGAAATAGGATCAGAGCTAAGACCAGCCCTGAGGAAATTCATTAATAACTTCCCTTTAAACCAGAAAGTTCTTCTTTCAGCACATCCCGTTTTGTTACCACCTTCTTGTCCACCAGAAATTTCTTATGCTCAGCCTCGTGTTTTCTGCCTTGTATAACAACTTCGCAAATGCCACTCTATCAAATACTTTATTGAAGGTAAATTTCCCTTCTCTTATCACAGGCAGATGCTGGGTATTTACACGTCTCAGCCCAAAGGCTGAGAATGGAGGCCCCAGCTTTGCTGCGTGTGAGAACACAGAGAACTGTTAAGATGGGGAAATGACAATTTGTTTGAGAGAGAAGCGATCTGGAATAGAAATGTACAGATTAGGCAATTTGATGGAAAAACAAATCTGCCACTTTCCATCAAACAACCTTGATACAAATTGTAAATCATCTCTTGATGAGACACAAATCTAACAAAGTTCCCTCCAGAGATTTTTGTTCTTTGCCTAAATTATATCAAGCTCAGTTGTTCTAAGTGTTCTTTAAATTGCTGAAAGGAGCGAAGTAGCAAGAGCCTTGCTGAAAGAAATACAAATATAAAATGCAATAATAAATCAAATAATAAGAATTTGGTTGTTCTATGAAGCACATGCATAATAAAAATGTTGTACCTTGTAAGAGAAGGTGTGTGAGCACACATAGGAGTAAATACTATTCAAAAGCAATAAATACATCTAATGTCCATAAGATTCTTTAAAGATACTGTATGCAAGACCATGCATACATTTGTGCCGGAGAGAATAATAAATCCTTTGTGGCCAGGACCGGCAAAGGAGGAATCCATCGCTCACATCGCCCCCATTCTATGTCATCCCTATTGTGCACAGATCATTGCTGTGTCTCAAAAGAACAGCAAAAATCTGGGACATGTGTGACATCTTTACTCAAAAATGTTGATTCTCCTGTCTCTGCCTTTGCTGTGCCACTGCACAGAAGGGAAAATGAAGTAAGGACGTATTTGCACTACTGTGCTACCTGTCTCCTCCCAGAGCTGCCTGTAGCCCCAGCTCGGGGAGGAAGCGCTGAACTTGCCTTTCTCAGAGAGATGTTACGAGTACAGGAGAGACAAGCGAAGGGGATGACCTGCAGCATCAGGCGGCAGCAGAAAACAAGGGCTGGCCAGAGAAAAGAAAGGTGATGACAGGCACGGGACAAGAGAAGAGCAAATCTGGAGACAGTGCAGCAAGAGAGACCCGCAGTTGGAGCTTGTTTTGCCAACTTAACCTCCCAGGGTTACAGAAACCAGGTTGGGAAGGGACCGTCCCGATCAAGTCTGATGCCTATAATCACCGGTAACTGTTTAGCACAACAGGATCCATAAAACTATCCCTTACGCACACAGGACAAACCACAAAACCTTCCTCGCTATCAGGTCGCAGTCTCTGAGCAGCTGCCGGGAAGGTTAGAGCCAGCCCCTGCTGCAGGAGGAGTCTCCCTGGAGCAGGTTGACATATGAGTTCTGGCTGCCTGCAAGAATATACCTGATTGGGAAAATTCAGTTTCAAAGAGCCCCCGGAAAGACAAATAAAATGTAGCCAGGCCCTTAAATGTTCTGACATTTATATTTCTTCAGTCAGATTTTGTTAGGTCTGAAACAGAGCAAAAACATTTATGTTAAATTCAACTACAATGTTTACTTT
This sequence comes from Phoenicopterus ruber ruber, assembly GCA_009819775.1. Classification (NCBI taxonomy): domain Eukaryota; kingdom Metazoa; phylum Chordata; class Aves; order Phoenicopteriformes; family Phoenicopteridae; genus Phoenicopterus; species Phoenicopterus ruber. The sequence goes on from CM020215.1 coordinate 162,405,005, forward strand.
CATCCTCCTCTTTGTTTTTGAGGGAGTTGCTGGTATCTCGCTTTATCCTCGGGCTAGGTAAGACCAGCAGCACAGGCATCACCAGTGCTCCTCTATAGCTGCCTTCATCGGAAACCAGGTTGTGCCGCAAGTGGCACGTACCAAGGCTCCCTCCCTAACCGAGCTGTCTCTGATTTCCAACTAATAGCTCAGCTGCGGACGCTCTCTTCCAAATCTGGGATGCTCACATTAAAGTTCTGAGGGATTTTTCACTCAACTCATTTTGAATCAGCACAGTAATTCTGCTTAATTAATAAAGTAATCAACAATAAAAAGGCCCAGTAATTGAAATCCCTTTGAAAGTACATCAATTTATTCTCTCTAAGCTTTGCCTGAAGTCTTTATTAATTCTGACATCAAGCATAATGACCATAAATTATAAATGATCATCACAAAATCCAGGCATCACAACTATTTTCTTGTCCTACACGCTGAGTTTTTAAAACATCTAGGTTTGGTCCTAACTTTTGAGATTTGCCTCCCATAAGGTAAACAATATGACAATATGGATATTAAAGAATTTCAGGTGATTCTACTAATGAAAACATTGTAAGAGTAGTCTTTCCTATTCATTCATTGAAACAATTCACAAAACCTGAGGAAGTTGCTCAGCTGCAAGACAAAAATACTAACTTTGTTTCCCCTAACATTCCTCTTCTTGTGATGTAGCTGTACAGTTTTTCCTGTAACACATTAAGGCAGATAACGGGGTATTTCAATTTAATACTTATAAGACAGACCAGCGACTTCCCATTTTACACTGCACTTTGTGTTTCCACTAAAACACTTGATAGCATCTAATCAAACCCAGAAATGTTTGCTATGAATAACACAACTCAAAGCTATAAGCAAAATTGCCGTCTTCCTCCTCCATTGATCTAACAGATTTCTTTCTGTCAGTTTAGACTATGTATGTATGTATATATATACAATCTCCACAAGGGGGCCCTCTTATCTTCTCCAAATCTTAGCAAAAGCTTAACTTGCTTTCCAAAAATGTATGTCATCAAGCTTTTGTCTACACATACTATGGTATGTTAGAAAAAACGTTTTGCCAACTAGAATTGAGTTTATGATAGAATTTCATACAACAAAAACTGTAATTTGAAAGGGAATCAGTTTTTATGTACAATTTCCACTATATACCTGGCATGCAAAGAACTTTGATAAAGCTTTTCCAAGTTCACTACTTGCAATAACCAGCCAAAATGAGACATTTTACACACACACACACACACACACAGAGTCAGCTCACACTGCCATGGCGAGGCAGCCTCCAAGACACAGGCTGGCTCTATGTTATACTGTAATTTGTAGGGTAAGCCCCAAGTAAGCACTATTAGTGATTTCAGCTCCGTGTGAATGTATCCTGTAGGCACACCAGTTAAGGTACAAATGGTATTAAAGTTATTTGCACTGTCCTCTCAACTCCCAGCAGATACGGAAAACAAATCTTGTTCGGGATACCTTGTTATTTGCTTTAATATTCTGAACGTTTTATGGAGACGGTGTTATATGTCCTCATCTTCTTAACTCAATTGTAGCTCTGTGAGGTTTCTATTATTTACCATCCCTTTGACCTTGGAATACCTGACACAAATCGGACCATCTCCTTCTTCTGACCTCAAACCTTAAAGAATGAAGCCTATGAAGCACATGCCAGGCTGTGCACTGCACTGTACCACTGTCAGCTGTGGATGCTGTGCTCTGAGAAAGAAGGTAATAGGATGAAATAAAGAAGCCTCGGCTTCTAACCTCCAGCTTTTGCGAAGGATTCTTTACCTTGCAGGAAAACTAGCAAGCGATTATGTGAATTCAGCCTTGCTGACACAGCGCAAACCCGCCAATCTGCTAACTCATTCGAGTAAAGCTCTGCACTTTGATCTGCAGTGCAAACTTTAAGCAAAGTTTTCATGATCACTCTGCAACGGTCATGTTTAACCGATGTCGATGACAGAGTTCAGACTGCTGCAATACTTGTGCATTCAGATAAAATAAAGTACCCAAGGTGCTGATGGGTCTCCATACGAATTACTGGCTGCAGCAAGTCATCAGAGAGGCCTTTGGCTCTGCAATCCTCCTCCGGAATGGACAAATCCTAATCAATGAAGCACATCTGTATAGTGGAGGAAAAGCACTTCCCAATCCCTTCAGGCCATGAACTGACTACTTGAAGCATGACATTTGATTAGCCTTATTATCTCAACTCATTTATATATAAATGTTGTTAAGGGCCATGAAGCCATCCAGTCCTTATTAAAATCTAGCCATAGTCTCTGAGCTGATGTTCCCACTCTTCTTTCTTTTTGTCTGTAAAAATACGGAGGAATTTCTTTTTTTGAACTGTGAGTTATCATCTTTGCAATTTTATTATTGTAAAATAACATTCTCCTCTTACATTAGCGCGGCAGACTGTTGCTGTACCCCCTCACATATGCAAATAGGTCAGGCTTTCTAGTCCTTCCCCATAGAGATATTTGACATTGAGACTCAACATGATCTAGCATCTTTCTGAACTAAAGGCCAGGGGAATAGTGTGCAGGACTTTATTTTCAAATGTATCTCTCACAGAAATTAATGAACATCTGTGCAGACACTGAACATGAATTCAGGCAGCAGAAACAAAACCCATCTGAAACTGAGCTTAAGGTCTAGGAATACCTAATGGTAAGGATCTTTGTCGTGGCAACCTTAGGATTTCTTCCTTTCCCTTTGAAGAGCCAGAGTGCTCTTCAGGACACAAACTTATCTTGCTCTAAAGTTAATGTGATGATAACAGGGTTATGAAAGACGCTTCTGCATTAAGGAGCAAAGTTGCTGATGTGTATCCTAAGTAACACAAACATTTGAATATGAAACATTCATTAAGATTCCTTTATAGACTCTATAAACTGCTTTTTGTTTCAGACAGAATATTACTGTCAATACAATCCAGCAGTGATGCAAACAGGAAAGCAAAATTCAGGTTAAAATGTCATCATATCATGAACATTTTGCTACAGTTGTAATGATTTCAATGTTCGCATCTTCTATCTAATGGAGTAGATTACTTAGTCTGGGTCAATCTTATTTTTGATATACATACTGAATATTACATAATTTTACGTAAGTTAATACCTGTGAATTTAAAAAAGAAATCTCATCATAGTTTCCTGAGCAACTGAAGATATGCTACCTGCGTAGTAAAAATAGCCACAAAAAAGAGAAGGATGCAAACTAATCTGGTTCTGCTTTTTTGCTTTGAAGATGTTCCTTTTCAACAGGCTTTCTCTAAGCCAAAATTTTTGTTTATAATTGCATCATTTTTCATATATGACAAAACTATACATCCCAATAGTCTCACCAAGTGCTGTTTAGAACTTGTATCTCTGCTCTCCATCTTGAGATAGCAGCTGCTGTATGTTCAGGCTAAACTACGGCTCTGTCTAGATGAAAAGGAAGTTTGCATACACATAGACCTTTATTCATGACACTTTAATTTGCTCCATGGCCTTAATAAATACACCAGCATTAAGCATACTTATGCAAACCACAGCTCTAAAAATAAGTCACTTCAGACATTCAGACATTTTTCCACGTTGTTTCCAGTAACACCACTCTTACTGCTAGGAACAATGATTAGCACAGGCAGGGATTTATCATCAAAAAATCACACTCGGAAAAGCAGCAGGGATCCTCAGAGGTGTAGCACGGAATTAGCTGAGGGGTCACATTAGTATTCCCTGAGCATTAGTGGAAAAAGCCCGGCAGCGTAGCTGGACCGCTGCAGTGAGCGGGGTAAGCAGGCACGGGCGACCCTCCTCGTTCCTCACTCCGGCATCCGACAGCGTGGCCCACAGGTCAGCGCGGGGGGCAGCGGCCACCAAGCTGCACAGTCTCCTCGAGGTCCCCGGGGAGACATTTTGCTCAGAGGCCAGAAATCCACCCCCGCCGTCCGGCACCCCTCCCCAGACCAAAGTCCTCCCTGGCAGACACCCCAGCCTACCTTGTTGGATGAAGAGGGGCTGGTAGGAAGGGACGGTACAGACTCCCCTTCTCCTTGACTTCATAAAGACAAGCATAACTTTGCCCTAACCTAACTGCTTTTTCTTTGTGTCCCAGTGTTCTCAACAGAACAGGAAGAAATATTTACGACAAATGCTGTGCAAACAGCAACAGACCAGGCAATGAGAGAAGAATACACGGGTCTCTTGAAAGTTTTTCACTCTTAAATGCAATTCTCTTATCTGATCCCAAAACACGCCTGCATTTATTGTAAAAAGGCCAGCAAACGGAGTATGTAGAACAAACCAGTGGCCTACAAGCACACATAACCCACAGACTGAACCCTGAATCTAAAAAAACCCACCTGATTTTAATGAAAACTCCATGCTAAATGCCTTGGAGCAAAGGATCTGGTGATGGAATCCTTAAAGTGGTGAGCCCTGAGCACAATCTCAACAGTCAAACTGGGAAGACAATGTTGTGAGTCATCAGAGCAACGAAAACTGCAGTGTTTCTCACTTACTACGTGTGCATTTTTCTTCTTTTCCTCTCAGCTTCTCTCTCATTCTTTGGTACCACCTTTTTTTTTCTCTATTTCTTTTCTTCTTTTTCCCCTCATTATTTGTGTTCTCCCACAGCAGCAACACAGCTTTATGCCGGGAGGAGCTGCAGAGCAAACAGAGCCTTTCCACGTGCAATGCGCTGCTGGGCTGGTACAGAAGAAAACGGACTTTTTCCTAGCTAGGGTTAAGCCCATTTGCTCCTGCACCAAATTTCTCTGCACACTGAGCTGGCTGCAGAGTAAAACTGAGTGGGAGTGGGATGGTGTCGCTCAAACCTGTTGCCAGCCGCGGTGCTGTGCCTGCCGCTTGCCGGGGTCGGAGCAGGGGCTGTGCAGCCGACCCACGAAGCCAGGCTGAGGGTGGGGGCATGGGGACAGGTCCCACCCAGCGACGGGCTGGTTTAGGCACGTGGCTGCTTCCCCACAGGCCAGTTTCCCAGAGCCGCCCTCACGTGTGTCTCTCCCTCTACGAGCTACTGCGATAAGGATTTTTGTTTAATTGGGATATTTTCATTTTAGCTCATTGAAACTGGATCCACCCCATTTTTGCACCCCAGATACACACAGACTCTCTGAGGGCTCAGTTTAGATCCCTGTGCGTTAGGTACATTACTGTCAGTTCAGGTTTTCTTAAGAAATCTGAGAGCCAGAAATGATTTTGAAAAACCTCGGTGTAACTTCCAATGCTGGACATGCTATAACAGTTATAGTATTATAGTATCCAATAGGACTTAGTTCTGTTAAACCTAGCCTGAACTTGGCTTTGGCTTTCTAAAAAGGCTTTAGAAGAATCATGCTCTGTAAAAACAGCTGAACAAAAAATGTCATATTAAAAGGAGTTCAAGAAGGTACTCTACTGGTTCATGGAAGAGAAAGCCATCAAGAGCTATTAAATAGAGAGACATCTCCACTAAGCAAGAAATTCTCAAGCCTTGAATTTTTAGACTAAAAGAATATATTTGGGGTATCGTGATTGTCCTGTTCTTGTCCTCCTTGGACATCAGTTGTTGGCCACTGTTGGAGACAAGGTATTAGGCTGGATGGACCTTTGGTCTGACTCAGCCTCGCCATCCCTGTGCCACGCGCATAGTCATACTGGTTTTTATTAACATTGATGAGAGAAGTATCTCACACGCTGACGAGTTAATTCAAAGCAAAAGATAATGACAAAACATCTGTACCGTTTTAGTCATAAGTGTAAAGAAGAATTTGGATGTCATGCTTGCCGTAGAAAATGTTCTCTCACCTTCAATAAGAAATCTGTTTTCTGTTTTCTTAAAAATGGATCTCGCAATGTGAGTGTTACAAACGGCAGTTCTTTCCCTACCGCTTGTAAAAATGAACGCTTTCCATTCATTTACAAAAAGACTATCAGAAAATATATTATTACCAGGGGTTGGTAGGAGGCAACATCAAACAGCATGTCAGCTCTGACAGAGAAACGAACCATGGAAACAGACTGAACGCAGGAACCGACTGCCGAGGCTCAGCGCGCAGGAGCGGAGCATCCCGTCGAGGCCACAACGCAGAAAGGGCAGCTGAGGAGACCTTCACGTAGGCTGAAGGACGGCTCACCCCGCTCCTGACAGCTCCACCGCTGTTCAGTGCCAGGGCTGCGTGTGGCTAGCCAGCCTGGCAAGGCAAATATGACCCATGGCAAACACGGGCCACACGAATTAGCCAGAGTGCGTGATACGGTGCCTATGCTGGTTTTGTGTGTTCACGTGTGCCAGAAGTGAGAGCACAGATGATATCAGGTGGGGCACAGGGCGATGCAGAGCAAAACCACCTACTCTGGCAAAAAGTCTTCGGGCACATAAACAATTTACCGACTTCTCCTCAACAGCTTGAATTGGCACAGTGAGTTTATGCCGGAGTAGTACTTTGCATCATTTGTTCACCCCGCTTTTGAGCAAGTACTAGGAGATCTAAAGCCAGTTCGACTGTATCGTCAAACTACGCCCTCGGTACCTAAGCTGTTACAACTGCGCCGGAGTTCATTTGGATTTATGAGCGCGCAGGCACACCAGGATGATCCGCTTAGTTTTGCTGCCCTGCGCGCTGCTTCCGTCTATCTGTCCTAACTTACCTAACCTCCGCAATTCTTTTCACGTAATGTATATTTCCTCGCTCCAGTGTACTAAAACAATATGAATGAGAAGAAAGTAAATGACACAACTGAAGTATTAAGTTCCTTAAATGCTGAATATCACACATAAAATTTAAAGGAGTACAACATATTTAATAACAATACCGAGTCAATACCATGAGAAAATAAACGTATAAAAGCCTCCATTACAAGGTGAAATATTGTCTTCAGAGTTAGAAAATGCCAGAAATAATATTAGTTGTGCAGCTTTATTTTGCCATTATGATACTCTATTTATTTGCAATAAAAATGACTATTTTTCCACAGGACCCCTGCTTTGTTCAGTGCACAGAACAGGCAGTGCTCAGCAAGTGAGATGCCTGTTCAATATTTCTTTTTATCGTCATCTGAAAGCCCATAGTTCAGTGTTTTATTGACAGCATGTCGCACAGACTCTGCACAGCGTACAGAATGTCACACCTCCTCATCGCTTTTACTATCACAATCATCCTTGCAATATATTGCACTTAATTTTTTTTTTTTTGCTTCGTATTTCCTACAACTCCTGTTATAGTCGTAGCCTCGCACTTTTGCCCACTGAATCTTGATTTCTTTTGGGTCAAAAGGAAAGAGCAGCGAAGACTGGGGACAAATTCCTTCCCCGAAGAGGCAGGAGGCACAGAGCTGCAACGGTCTCGTGGGCAATGGGAGAGGCAAGCCTGAATCCCTCAGGCAGTGGAAGAAAGCGAAGAAACGTCTCTCACTTCCCACACGCCACCACCAGCTTTTGACAAAAGCAGCCGTGACTACTATTTGGTGTGGCACTCGCTTACCTCTGCCGGTGCTATGCGCACCGCACGGCTCCTGAAGCAAGGTGTTCCCCGCTTGTGCTCCCCAAGAAGAACTCGTGGGGCCTCTCAGAGCCCCCAAAGCAGGCAGCTGCACTGCACAACCACAGAAACAAAACTGGAGACTCCTAGGAAACCTTACCAATCACAACTAAGGCTTCCCGTCACGGAGGAATCGGGCACGGGTTTGAGTATGAGACTCCCAGCCTTGGTACTTGCTCCTTATGGCTTCGGGTCTCAGGCTACCTCATTAAATATTGACATCTTTGGAAATCAGGCCACCCCTTTTCAATTCCAGCTGGAATCCTGAACTTGAGCAACAGTATTTTAAACTATCAGCATCTTGAAGATTTAGTAATTTATCTACCTTACAGTCTTGCTGTGTGTACTGATTGCAAGTGTGCATGGCCCAGGATGATGAAACTGTTATCGGTATGAAAATACCATCACTACTAAACGATCCATTCTCTCTCTCACTTTTTGTTTGGAAATGGCTGCCTCTCATTTTTCACTGCATCTTTCAGGCAGTACAAATCTTAATAAGGAAATGACTGACATTAATAAGGCAGTAATGTGTTTTCAGAGCCATCACTTGGTGGCAGATGCTAGGAATAACAAAGACACAGGTAATGGACAATTAAAAGGAACACGGTCACATGGCATGGCTTATTTTTGTCCACGTATTTCTCATCAAGAAATATATTCTTGAGTGCAACAACTGCCTCCAAATAGTTGATAGGGAAAAAAATGCCTAATACAAAAGGAACATTTGATACATCCACAAATAATACAAACCTTTCTTTTTTTTTTTAATTCAGAGGACATATGGACGCAATGTATTGTCAGTCAATCAACAAGCAACATTAACATCCTTTAAAAAGAAGTACATCTAGGCTACATAGAAAACTTGATTTTAAAATCAGCCTACCACTTTATACTCACTAATAAGCACAACTTCACAAGCAAAGTCACTCGAAGACAAAAATACCAGTTCGATGAGATGGTAACGAGGGACCAGTTGGCTATCTTGTCGCCGCTACTACCTTGTACAAAGTTAAAGACGGGCCCGTGCACTTTGCTGAATAAAGACAGGCTTTAACTGCCTTGCTGAACCAGGACTTCAATTATTTGTGGACATTTAAGAAGTTATTATCTAATTCATTATGCAGAGAAGACAGTTGTGAGCATAGGAAATTAACTGGATGATAGGTGGACTGTACATGCTCTGAATTAAAGTAATCACAGTTTCATTTTCTCCGACAGGGATTTATTCAGTCAAAGCACAAATAAATGATGTCAATGTGGGTAAGCAAATAATTATTGCAATATTGCTTCAGTTCTGGAGATGTTTTGCATTCGTTTGTGTTTGAAACCTGACTGCTCCAGACCTCAAGAATCTTTGAGGAGACAGCACAGCTGACAGGAACAGAGAAGCAAAGGCTACGGGAGACCTACCTCTGTCCAAACGCCTGCAACAGCCCAGGTTGAAATGTAGGGGTGAAGGGCCAGGTAAACCCAGTGAGACACCGTGTCCCTGACTCATCAAGCAGCACCACCGTGCAAGGGTAAACCAGGAGAGGGCAAACCAGCATGCTTCAGAGAAGACAGACTCCTTGAGTTTATTTTTTCAGACAAAATGGATGTTTTCTATGTTTAAAATATGGAAATATGCACAAAATACAATCATATGACTCTGTGGGATACAATATCAATTATTATGAACAAGACTGTATCTGATGTTTGATTTCTTCTTTTTCAATGACTGCAGATACCTTTTTTTTCAGACAATCAAAGCTTTGGAGACTCTTTGGAGCCAATAATTCCATAAAATTTTTGCTTTCTTGTATTTCCTCTGGTCTTTGAAGTCTGTAGGACACTACTGAACTCTTGAATCTCTCTTTTTTTCTTGAATGTTCAGTAAATTGAAATACTGATTTTTGTGAGATCTCTTCTAAATAACCATTGCCCTGATCTATAGACTCTGTTGGCCAAATTTCCTCTCACTCTTCCCAGTTGTGACCTCAGAATTGCCATGCGTGTGTTTTGCCATGAAGCACTGAAATAACTGGTCTCCGTAAACAGTTTTTGGCTTAAATGTCCTCACTCTGGAAGCCTTGGGAGTGCACTCTGCCAGTGCACTATGGTGTAGCACAGATCGTGATGGTGTGAGAACAGCTGTGTCTGGTCTTCCTTACCCTTTTGACATTTTATTTAATTATGTGGATAAAAACCTTCCTCTGGAGAATTTGGCACTGGGAATGGGAACATTTATTTAAGAGAGAAAACGTCTAACTGTTACAGGTGTTCAAACACAGATTTTCTTCCGAGCTATCTCTTAAATGTTAGCCTCTCCCATTTCTAATCTATCTTTTAGGATGAAAATGGTTAGCGTAAGCACAAACATCGGAAGTATCTTCAGTTTAACACACTTTAACATACTGCCTTTTGAATTCTGCTGATACCTACCTCCTCTCACAGGACTTTTATGGTAAGACCTATTTCACCTGCTGTCAGCCAGTGTTAAATATCTAGTCTCAACTAAGCACTTCAGTTCCCTCTGCAGTCAACAGAGAAAGGTGGGTACCTCCAGAGATGATTTATCCCCTCCTAAGACAGCTGTCTGTGACACGTAGAATGAATCCATCTCTGAAGGAGTGCTCCAGTTGAGCTCTAGAGAGTTATATTCACTTTTGCTAGCAACCCCCTGCCACAGGCACCATCACCCCATTCTTGATATTAATGAGGTTAGATCAAATGCAACTCAATGACTGACAGTCATCAAATCGAGTACTTAACTGCTTGCACTTGGTAGCTGCTCCAATTCTTTTCAGCAATTGATGAGCAACATGGAAATCACTCATAGTCTTTGATGACCAGCTGGCAAAGACATTTTCCCCAGATGACCTGCATTACATTACTGGAAAAATTACTTGGTTGCATCACTTCTTTTACAAAATGCTGACTTTTAAAAGATGGTTATCTTTTTGGTGTTTAAAAAGTTGAGTGCTACTTATCCTGTTTCACTGTTGTGCTGAGTTCTCCAGCTTCATAAGGGTATCTGCTCAGTGATCCATTGAGTCATTGGTTTATTGCCATATCATTCAAAATAAATGATGGTCCAATTCATTTCTTAAACTTCTTTTGTGTTGGAGCTTTTGCCAAGACCTGTTCATTGCTGTCACTTGGCAGAGGAAATTACAATGCTGTTTGGCGTGTGCGTGGTAAGCGTGGGGTTATTTGGTCCCTTCTGCTTCTGATAAGAACCATTACTGTTGAGGGATTTCATTGAAGAATGCAGTCGTTGGTTGCCTGAGCCGAGAGCTTGATAAGTGACAGGAATTTTGCCCATAAATTGTAAGCTCAGACACCAAAAGTTTTAGAAATGGGGGATGGAAATTAGGCTTCTAAACCTGTATCTAGATTCCAGTACAAGAAGGCTGACTTCTTGCACAGCATAAACTTGCAGTGATTTCAATCACCACAGTGCAGGTATTAGAGGAGTACAATCAATGTGTACGAACTGCTGTAAAATCTAATATTGTCCCATAAATCCATGAAAAAAATGCTAACATTTCTCAGCTGTTGACATGGTCATACAGACTGGTAATTAAACGATGGGGAAAAAATAGAAATTAACGTCAAGTCTGGAAATACTGCAAGGAGGAATTTATAATGGGTGCTACTTTGATCAGCATTATTGGATGCAATGTTATCATCTAGTGTAATACAATATGATTAAATATTTTAAGATAAAAGATACCAAGTGCACTAACTAACTGTGATGATAACACTAAGTTGGAACGTGCCAAGTAACGGCATGAAAACAAGATAAAGATACTTAGAGAATTTAGTGAAAACAAAGAAAATCATATGGAAACATATGAAGAAAAATATAATCTGAAACAAGTATTTTATGGGATGGAAACATTTTAGGACTCAGAAACATGGAGTAATATGGGAAGTGCTTTTTACATACACACTTCGGGGAAAAAAGGAATTTGTCACTTCACACTCAGAAGCATCACATTGTATGGTATGACTTTGCTGACTTAATGTCTGAGTTAACGGCAATCTTTTGGGCTAAGAAAAAATACTCACAAGCTGGAGGGAATGGCAGCAAAGTGTTGACAGGACAGGAGCAAATCTATGAAGCTGGGCTATATTAACTCTTGCTTCTTGAGCCCTGAATACAGTGGGTGTCAACTACAGCAGTTTGCTCAGGACCACGTCCAGTTGAGTTTCGAGTATCTCTGAGGATGGAGACTCCACAACCTCCCTGGGCAACCTGTGCCAGTGCTCGGTCACCCTCACAGCGAAAAAGTGTTTCCTGATGATCACAGGGAACCTCCTGTGTTTCAGGTCGTGCCCTTTGCCTCTGGTCCTGTCACTGGGCACGACTGAAAAGAGCCTGGCTTTGTCCTCTTTGCACCCTCCCTTGGGTATTGTACATGTTGGCAAGATCCTCCCCGAGCCTTCTCTGCTCCAGGCCAAACAGTCCCAGCTCTCTCAGCTTCTCCTTATATGCCCAATGCTCCAGTCCTCTAATCATCTTAGTGACCCTTCACTGAACTTGCTCCAGGATGCCCATGTCTTATACCGGGGAGCCCAGAACTAGACACACTCGTCCAGGTGTGGTCTCGCCAGATGTGGTCCCACCAGCGCTGAGTAGAGGGGAAGAATCACCTCCCTTAATGTCAACGGTTGTAGGATAGTGTCCCTTAAGAATGATGCAATTTAAAACTATGTCATTTAAAACATACAAATAAGAAGGGAAAGAGATGAATTAGGGAAAAGTAAATGGCTAAACGTTAAGGGAAGACATGACAATAATAAAAAAAACCCCTGTAAATTAAACAGCAGAACAGATACCTGGATGGTGGAGGCACTACTTTCTCTGAGAAATGATGGCAACTGTACTAACTTCAGTCACTTGGGAGTTGTATTAAGCATAGCCAGACCTAAGCACTGGGAACGCACACCGGCACTGGTAAAGGGAAAAACAATGTTAGAAAATGCAATATGTCTCTTCCATTTTTAACTTCTAGGAACATGTGTTGCTTCTTTTCTGAATGCTAGCAGATGTCAGCGCCCTGCAGACTCGTTTCTCAGTGGAGGAGAAATCAGAGTGGATATACTCTAAAGGCAAATTGAGTAATTTACATTTAGATACTCATCCTGGAGCAGAGATTGTCATAAATAACATGCAGGCGATCCCTTCTTTAAGACACTCGGCCAAACCCCAATGCCCTGTTCCCAGGGAGCGACTTCAATCAAAGATATCGGCCGAAAGCAAACTCTCCGGCCTCTCGCACAGCGATGCCCTCATCAGAAAGGTGTATTAAAATGTCAGCAGGAAAGAGATGCCAATCTCTGTGTTTCCTAGCGCACAATGACATTTTGAAAGCAGTGCCACCTGGTGACACCTGCCAAACACCACTCCGCTGCTCAGCAGAGCATACACTGCCTCAGAAATACCTCAAAGGAGGATACGGAATTGAAGGAAACCAAAAGAAAAAAAAAAAAAAAAAAAAAGTGGATTTTTTTCTGTATTTTCTTTTGTTATTCCTTGTCAAGTTTCCACATGTGAAAATCTTTTTTTTTTTTTTTTTCCTGAATAGTGGTGAGAGCAGGCGATGGGTTTAATCACTGGCATCAGTTCCTGCCTGCTGGCACCGTGATTTATCTCAGCAGAGTGCAGCCCTCCGCTATGATAAGCTGCCGTGCTACCACGTGTTATGAATCCTCTCGCTAACAGCGAGGCTGACCCATAACCAACAGCACCAAGGTTGGTACAAAGCAGGTTTCGAAGCACAGTTAAGCCGACGCAGGAGTGATCACACAGGCTTTAAATACTGCAAACACCCCAACACAGTCTGGAGCAGCATCTCCTCCTCAGACGGCCAACACAACGGTTTTGTGATGCTGGCCGCCGCGAGAGCGAGCCTTCTGCGGCAGGAACGGACCCTAGACAAATCTGTGCATCGAGGTTTGTTCAGAGGAGGTGGGTCAGCTCTCTTCTGGCTCAGATGCTACTCTGTCAGAGGAAATCCCACCCTCATTCACTGGTATTCATCCCTCTCTCTAAAACAGCTCTTTTTTTTTTTTTTTTTTCAGATTCAGTTCCACACCAAACCATAAACTGTAAGTATAAGGGAGCCAAGAACCTGCAGGCTGAGAGGCAAGCCAAAGCAATACCTTCTCCATAAGCATCTCAAATATGGCGGGGCTGTTACACAAAGCAAAAAGCTATTGCTTTAAGCTGTCATATCCTTCAGCTGCTGTAAAAGTAGTCTTTTATCTGTCCTCTGGATCTATTTTTACCTGCCTATTCCCAAGTATCAACATTCAGCCGGCAGAGAGAAATCTGTTGCTGCTGAAGGTCTGTGCAACCGAAATTCCCCTTAGGTCCCATGTATGCCGTCCGCTCTGTCCACTGAATGATTGACATTAATTACTTCAATCACAGCATGGACACCAGCTCTGGTGCAAGGGAAAGGGCTTAAAGCAGGAGCAAATGGAGGAACTTTTCTGCGGGGGGATGCAACACCTACAGACTCAACAGCAGCTTCTGCTGGTGCACTGTATGCTGCTAAAATCGACCCCCATGCTAGACCTATCTGGGTATTTGTATGCATCCAGCCATCACAGTGTTTCAGGCACAAGGAATGGATGTGTGATGCCATCCAAGTAGGAATATATTATCATCCTTGCCTTTAGAGAGAGAGATTAAGTAATCTCAGAGTCACACAAGGAGCCCGCGGGAGAGAGAAAAACTGCATCCAGCTTCCCTGTGTCTCTGGTCACTCCTGATCCACCAACGCGTCTTTCCAAAACCAAACCATCAACTACTTACAGACAAAAAAGTCACTTCTACTCCATAAATTCCTGACTGAAGAAGAGACGGCAGGTGAGCGAGTACTGAATATTCATACCCGGCGTATTTTCCTTGCACCGTTCATAGACTGGCATGAAGCCAGAGGCAGGCACCACCCCACCTCTCTGTGTTCATACCTATCACATCTGGTACATTTAGACATTGAGTTTGAAACACAGAAAAAAAGGTAACTCGCCTAACCTATTTCTCCCTGCCCTTTAAAGACAAAGCCGTAGAAAAGAAGCTTGCTAAATGCTTCAGGTCGGTTGGTTATTTTTCTCCATCTTCCAATTTGCAAATCAAAAGACTTGATCGTGAAAAGATTAAAAACAGTCTCTGAAAAACGGAACGCTCAGTACACACGCAAATAACAAAAACATCAGAAAAGAAAAATGCCTTGTCAAATTTCCCTTTGACTTCTGGGTGGGTTTTTTGAGAAACAAATGTTCATTGAATTGGATCTGGGAGGGGTTTTTGATGTATGTAACCATCTAGCTCCTGAAGATGAGGGTAAGCCAAGAGAAGCCGCAGTACCACCATGAGAGGTTCAAAGCTCTTTAGCCATTTTCTCGTTTCTCTTTAAAATGGGGATTTTTCTTCCTATTTAAAAAGCTATTAAAACAAAGAGAGAGGTAGTGTCAATCCGTGCTCTGGATCTAAGTATTTTAAAAGGCAAGCAATAACACTGAAAATATCTGGATGCATATATTCCACCATGAGTCATTATATTTTAATATTTCGGCGTCTGGCAAATCACTGAGTGCATCACTATCTACCCTGTGAGATAATTAAGTTTAAAAGTCATAACAAATGTAAAATAACACATAATGAAACAATCAAAAAGCCATGCATTCACATTTTCCTTGGAATATTTTCTGATTACCCTCTTGCAAATTGTCAGCTACCCAGTGATAGTAAAATTGTTTGAATAATTTTAAGAGAAAAATCAAACACATTAACTTTTAATAATATTTTATGAGACTCATAATTCTTTGGGATATAATAACCTCTTATCCTACTGCGATTAGTCACTTGGATCTATCATGTTGGTCCCCTGGTATTCAAGACAATCTAAATTTTGAGTAAAACTGGAAAAGGTTATAGAGATTCAAAATTAATATAGTCCTTTTTGCTTGTAATGTTATCCCCAATGGAAGCTTTAAAAAAAAAAATTTAAAACCGAACAAGGGAGCAAATTGTGAAGAGCCGAAAGATGACATAATTTGCAGGAGACAACACTCTGATGGGACCCTGGTACAAGGGTTTAATTATTATCTTGAATAATCACTGTTCTAATGATAGTTGTCTGAGATGACCCTAGACACTGAAACTCCCTACTGTCAAGGCCAGCAGCAAGAGGCAGGAAGACAGTAAATCCCTTTTCAACTTGATGGAGCGCAGGGAAATCTCACGTTGACGTTCGCAGCCCACAGCTCACCAAGCCCGCCATCCCGGGCTGTGGGAGGTGCTCCGGATCTCACAGAAGACCGTCGTATTTCTCCCGTGTCCTTGTCATCGGCACTGTTCGCAGTCACGTTTATCAATTTAATACCTTGCCTAATTTCACCCCAGAATAATGTTTGTTTACATAAATCTATTCTCCATGGTAAAATAGCTAATGCTTGAGCGTTTCAAATGTTACCCTATTAATGGAAGACAGGATGGTGAGAGCAGACGTCCTATAGAAAATTACCACACTCTCCAATTGCCTGCGTTAGTCCTGCCTGTCGGTAAGTGGTGATTAACACCCCGCTGGCTGCAGCTGTACTTCTCAATATAGCTTCTCTGAGTAGGAGGATGCACAGAGAGTACCTCATTACTATGTCTTTAAAGCTCTAAAGCAAGGAATAATGCAAAATAAATCCTTTAAACTAAAGGTCATAGACCAGAATATGTTGGCATGAACACCTGCTCGCACTATTTTTTCTGATAAAATCACAAAGATACGTGATTTATCTGCTTCTATTCCGTTCCCTTTCATTGCAGGTATGCAGAGGCCACACAACTGGATGTTAATAATTCTCAGCCATAGCAGTATGTTTTTATATAATACCAGAAGAAAAGCTTAGGAGCTTAGCTAACAGGCTGCTTTGCTGGCTGAGACAGCAGAGATGGCATTAGCTATTTCCCCTCCTTGCCCCAAGCTTTTTATTCACTGCAGACCGGGGGAGACAGACCAGCCATCCCGTTCCCTCCACACTTCCAACACTGAAAAGTTTGTTCCAATTCAAGCCCTTTTTGCATGCACGTTTAATCCGTAAACTGTCAGGTAAAATCTGGCTGTATTGCTAAGCTATAAAACCCAATAACCACAGACTTACACGAGAGGAAATTATTGCCCGACAATGCAAAGAAGTCCGCACGGTCACCACCTCAATAGATTTTGGTCTCCTTGTGGATAATGCTTCTGACCGGGGAGGAGGTTGGTGGCTACCCTCCATCTCTACCTCTTGCTGTCTCTCACGCAAGCTCAGAGGCTGTGCAGTTACACAGCCAAGGGCAGACGACACCGCTGCACGTAAAACCCAGCAGTGCTCTGCTGTGGTCCCATCAACTCCCTTTCTAGCTGGAGATAAACTTTTTACCTTTTGGCAGACACAGTGCCACCCTGCACCCCTGGGCACTGCTGGGTGCTGCAGGAGTCCAGCCCTGGCATGTGAGGGGGGCATTGCCTGACTGAGAGCAGGTACCTGGTCCTTTTCCAAAGGACCCAGCACCCCTTAGAAAATCGAGTCCCACATATGAGCAGTGAACATATCTAAAAATACACCCATAAATGAGTGAGGCGCAGTCTTCTTGCCCAACTGCCTGCCGCAGGCACGCTGGAATAGATGCAGCTTCCACTACTCCATCTGCCACAGAGGTGAAAGTCAGTCTTGGGCAGACACAGACACAGAAAAATAAAAATAAAAAGAAGAAAGAAAACCTGGCTGTTGCTGCTGAAAGAAGGACAGGCTGATTCAGAAGTACTTGGACAGGAAAGATTTTTACTCGACTGAGTCACTGCAAATCAAAGCAAAGCGATCACATCTCCCGCTGCCGCAGGAACTGAGCGCAGCACCCCTTCAGATCACAAACGCCTCGTAAGACAGACATGCAGACTGAGTTGTCCCCAGAAGACACCACCTCTCACTGCGCAGAATTATCCTCCTAGGCACAGGGTTCACCCACGTCCAGTCTGGCCGAGCAGCCTGCCGAGAACCCTGCCAGGAGGAGAATTGGGAAAACATCCACCTCGCGTTTTGGTGACTGAAAGAAATAGTACGATGGAGACTGAGCAACAACTCTGAGAGCTCTGCAGAGCTGCGAGATGATGCCTTAAGTCCTGGTTGGAGTACTGCAATATTTAGGAGTTGAGGGCAGATTTCCTGCAGTTTCCTGCTTGTCCTGCTGCTCAACCAAAAAGATGCCAATGATACTCATCCTGACAGGCTCTGTGATCAACCAACACCTACCTTCTAGCCTAAAACACTTCGTAGTATTATCGTAACTTCAGAAACTACCATGTTTCTATAAAATTCACAAACCACTGCTGAACGTATAACCTGTGCCTTCTGTTTGTTTCTGAACTGGCTTGTTCAGAAAGCAGGCACAGGGGGTCCTGCTGGCACTAGGGATTATTCTTTGTCAGCTCTCAGGCTGAAGACTTTCACTGAGATGAAAGATCTCCTTTCCACAGTGAAGGAAAATACATCCTGCTGGACCAAAGACTGGCTTCTGCTGTCTCCCAAAGTGCTGTTGGTGCTGCATGAAGAACAGCCAGCAGAAGCCGAATTCAAGATTGAGGTATGGGCTGAAAGAAAATAGGCAGCGCTCTCAAGAAGTCAAAACTCTGTGGAGTTTTGAAGCCTCATGGAGGACACCACTCCTTAATTCAGTAGGTTTACCGGCAGATCCTGGGACCCTCAAGAAGCTGCAGAAGCCAAGGGCACCAAGTATCACTGGAGACTGGCAGACAACTCTCTACTGCCCGCCCAGCCTCTCGGCCCTCCCTGTGTGTGCTGCCTCTAGGCCAGGGCAACGTAGGTCTTCCATAGGTAAGGGGCTCGGGGCGACGTAGGTCTTCCGTAGGTAAGGGGCTCTGCTTTCCCCTCGTGTGAAACCGGGCAGCCTGGAGAAGACACAAGATGAGAAAGTTCAAGGATATGACGGAACCACCACTGAGGCATGTATTCTGCCCTGGCAAACCATTCGGTGTCTAGCGTGAATCAGCTTTCTGAACTGACATTTAATATTTGCATTTCCCTCTAATGCACACGGGATTATGCCTGGATACCTGACAAGTCACCTTGCACTCCGTAATCACAACTGCCCATTAGGATAATTAAACTGTCACCTAACAGGGGGAAGCTTATGAGTGCAGGGAGCCAACCTGATGCCAGAGCCAAACCTGGACTACTGAACATTTTATTTATCTACTTACTTATTTTGTCAGAGATAAGAATAGTCATGAAACGTGCCAAACTGCAAAAATTTACCACAGCTTTTCCTCAACGTGTCATTTACAGATAGAAGCACAGAAAAATTCATAATTACAAGAACCCATCACATCTACAGAATTATAAGAAACAAAATATTTTTGCTTTTAAATACTTGGGAGACACTCAGATAGTCTGGTTATGTCAGAATGTTTTAGATTAGATTGATAATGCAAATACGTCGAACTTGCCTACCTGGAGAGATGCAGTACAACTAAGATTAATAAACATGTCACCAGGAAAAGCTTATGTACCACAGTCTGCAGATTTGCAGCTCGAATTGTTGAGGCATTCTTGGGGAAAAAAATCCTTATAGAACAAAAATGTGAGATAAGTTCAGAAGAGAGAGTCCTGACTGCAGCAGTCCTTATTTATACTCAGGCAGTATTTGGGGGGAACACCTCCTGTTTCCTGGCATTGTTTTAAATCTGGAGATACCAAGCGGACCTCTGGGCTGTTCCCAGGCAACTGAGTTTACCTTCACCGAAAACCTCCGTCCCCTGGAATGCAGAAATCTGAAGGAAAATCTGAACTATGTATACTTTTGCATGTGTTTTGGCTGAAATGGTGAATAGAGAAAGCCCTCGAGCAGCAGTAAACTCCTTCCTTCCAAAAAAGCTGCACAGCAAGATGGCGGAACAGGCTGGGAAGTCACCCCGCACTACCACCAATGGCCAAGGCCATTAGAGGGTCTCGAAGAGAACTTATTGCCATCCGAGACAACTGAAGGAGCATCAGAGCAATCAATCACTGATCAAGGCCGTCCCCTTCAGAGCCTCCCTGGCCCTATGACTGCATTATGGGCCTGTCTTGCCATTGCCGTGTCAGAAACGGGCTCGCCCCTAAGCCAGGGTCGGTGCCGGGGAGGGATGCCAGTCCTTCCTGCGCCCAGCCGAAGCCGTGACGGCCAAGAGCAGTGAAGATAGCCATGCTCCTCCACCCCACACGCCCTTGCTGAAGCGGTGTCAGAGCAGGCTGGCAAGCATCAGGACAGACAACCGAAAAGAGAAGGACGCTGCCATCCCTATCTCGCAGATGTACTTTTTAAGGCTGGTTGGGAGTATGTGCCGAGGGCCCCCAACAGTCAAACTCAGGTCCCTTCTTCCGTGGCTATTCTCACTAGGTTTGACAGCCAGAAAAAAAATTTTTTCAAAAAAGCAAAGACTGTGATGGCATCACCGAATTCAAGCCTCAACCACTCACCATTAGGGTAGTCCTGTAGGGAAACCGCAACCGGTGAGGAACCAGCACTGAGGAGGTGCCACTCCAACCTGAGCCACGCTGGCACTGACTGCGTGGAGATCCTGTTACACATGCTTAATCTATATTAAGTGTAAGTGTAACGACTTCAATCCCATCAAGAATGATTATGCCTTATTGCATTAAAGGCACGGTTTGCCATAAGCCACCAAAAGTCATTAGGGAGATTAGTCCTCACCTGAAGATGAGCCGGAACACTTAAATCACACCTGAACCATGGCATAATTGCTGCTTTTCTCAACAATGAGAAAAATGTTTAATTAACCATATTTTTTTTTAATTTTTGAAATCAATTAACCAAGTGAATCTAATGTTTTAAAAAAATTAAAGATTACCCTTTTTTTCTTAAGATCATGATTACATTTTTAAATTAAAAAAGGGGAAGGCATACAATTTTTTGACCGCTTCCATAATTTCACTTAGACGCCAAAATAATTAATGACAATGCAGTAAGTTACCTTGGAGTATGAATATAGACTGTCCAAAACAGTTTAACACTTTTTAAGTCTTCTTGATACTTTCATAGTCATTAACTGTAACTCAATAGTATGCTCCTGGGAGCTCCACACCTAATTACCTTTCATAGGTAAGAAAAGTTTTATTTAAATATTCACACTAAATGCATTCTCTTGTGAAAGAGTGTGTCTCAAAGCTATATTAATGCAAAATATGTACAAAGAAATGCATCTGTGTAATTTGTGGTGGCTTGTTGATGTATTAGAATGAAGACTACAAAAATTATGAAAAAAATCTCTCATTTTTCTTAAAAAGAGGTATCTCCAGAATACATGCATAGTTAATATTCTCCATATGCATAGCACTCAACTAAAAGATTTTCAGAAACAGCCTCATTCTATTTCATGGCAAGAAACAATACAAAACATATTGGTTATTGAACTGGTGGCATGAATTTTTACTGCATATAAAGAAGCATTAAATTGCAGCGTGCGAGTTAGCCAGCTGCCTTAACAAGAAAAAGCGTGTATTATCACATTATTTTAATTCTGCAATATGGATTCTTCATGAAGCCATTCTGCACAATGTTTATTTATTTGTGCCATATGAAACAGCAAACTTCCCCTGATAAAAGGAAAGCACTGTTCAGAAATAATTATAGTTTACGAAGTTTAAAGTATCCTTTGATCGAATTTTATTTAAACATACTACATTTTAGAATAGATGTCTATAATGTGTTTGACAAATTTTGCGTAGTACCCAGCACTGGATGCCGCTCCTGCTCGGGGCTGCCTTCAGGGACAGACCTGCTACCTTCTCACCGTGAGAGCAGCGGTCAGCATGATATAGGGGATCAGGCCCCATCAATCCGGGCGATCGATACAGCTGTAATCCTCATGTTGGTTTTGCAGTGTGTCCTGCCTATGTGCGAACAAATATAAACAGAAAGCATAACTTCCAAGCAATTAATTGTACAAAAGGGGCAAGCCACTTTCCTACTACTTTCGAACTAAATTTCAGAGGCTTTACCGAGTCACCGTAGCAGACTAATCAGTCCTACCGGAGATGTAAGAAAACAAAGAGAAGCTGTGTGCAAGCGAAGCTCGGCGGGAGCCTGCTGCCCGGCCCGCGCAGCAAACAGGCTTTCGGCGAAGAGCCTGAAGGGAGAGGGAAGCGCTCAGTAGCAGCTCGGTGCCAGGTAATTTATCACCGCGCAGCCACAGGCTACGACGTATGGTGCTCTCAGGGAAGCACCTGAAGGCAGCTTGGTAGGGCTCTATGAAGATCAATGATACACCAAAGAATACCATTAAAAGACACATTCATCTTCCCCTAATCAATAACGGCCTTAAAATGATCTCCGTGACACACTACTCTTACAAGCGTTGCTGCTGGGCTTCTTCAGCTCACTTGTCATCCTCTGGCTCAAGTCTTATTACTGGCAACTACTTCACACGTTCCCCTTAGTGGAGGAATTTGGCTTCCCCTGAAACTTAGCAGACAGGACGAGGAAATATAAAAGTGGCATAAAGTTCAATGAAGATACTGAAGCACCCGCAGTCTCTTCAATAACCTCTGATACAAACGGTGCATGTGGCAAGTGATTTTTTTGTTTCTTTCCTCAGACCAAAACAGTCTACTCTTACACGCTGTTCATAGATTTTAGCAAGCCATTGCCAAGGGGATACAGAATTAATGAAAAGCATCCTCAGATCTGAATAAACAGCAATTAAAGAGAAAGAAGCAGTGGACTAAAAATGCAAAGCTTGATTTATCTTTTTGCGCAGGCAAAGTGAATTTGTGTTCCCTCCATTGACAGGGATACTTGCCCTCCTGGGATGAGCTTTATCCTCTACGTGGAAAGCTGAGGGCCGGCCCCTGATGCGGGGATGTACTCAAGCAGCGTCTCGAGGGTGCCAGAGTCCCATACATTTCTTGATCAGCCTGTCTAGCGTCCAGCCTCCTGCACGGACGGGAACTGCTAGTGGCCTGTGTCCTTGCAGCTCCGCTGCCCTCAAGGTTCTTGCTAGTGAACACCCTCCAGCCTCCTGGACCGCAACATGAAGGGTCTCTCTGTGGTCAAGGGAGCACAGAGAACGGCAATACTTACTGTCAGACCTTCCCCACTTTTTGGAAAGGTAGACAGGCAAAATTCCTTCTTCCACACACAGGCATCACTGAGGCAGAGAGGATGCCTGTGGGTCCTCAACCCTCCCACCAGGAAATGATCTTTCTAGACAATGCAGTATTCACTCCCCGAAAAAACAAATACTATGGTTTTGCTTTGGCTGAGACAAAATAGATACTGCTGTTGGCAGGGGCAAGGGGGCTAATACACAAGTTAAGACTTCCTACATAAATCCGTTTTATTTTTGTTGATCCTTCTACATTGGCTTGACCAAGCTCCTAAGTCAAGATACCATGAGCACTAATGTCAGAGTGACATTCCTCATCTGCCTTATAACGTGCTCGGTCAGCATTGTTGAGCAGAGTTTACCATCGCAGTCTTGAGGGCAGTAACTCAGAAGCCATTGAGGAAAGGCCTCCCACAGTCCACGTCCACTGGTAACTCTAGGAGACCTCCTACACCTATGACACACAACTGTCCCGAAGTTCACCACATCTGATTTACCACTCTTTAGCACTGTGTTGAGCATGGATAGAAAGTCCTCTGCTTTACTACCTAGCTGGAGTTTAGTTCTGCTTCATTAAAAACATCACACTAGCTAAATGAATGAGATTTCATTAGGCTCTCGATAGATACTCATTTGGTAGGGGTCACAATCACAGTATCATATAACTACTTTTCCTGCACCTAAACCCCAGTTTGGCCCAAGCCACGAAGTTCAGATCTGAACCCATTTGGCTAGGAAATCCCAAACTTATGTATGCATTTGAATTCAAAATTGCGCTTCAGAAAAGTAGTTATGGACCGAGCTGAGAGGCTACACCCCTACAGCGTCCAGAATTAGTAGCTCTGCAACTGAGCCTTGGCCCGAGATGACTCTCCCATCTGACGTTGAAACTTGCAGCCGTGGAAAGGTTTATATACATGTAAGAAACAATTACAGCTAGTGATGCAGAAATAATTCCCATGCCAAAAATATTTCAGAAATTAGGAGAAAATATAACTCAATTTTGATTATAATTAGGTTTCCTGTGGTTAGTTAAATGTTTTCTCATTTACCCTTTCATTCTACCAGGGTAATCAGTCACCTGGCTCTTGATGAACTATACATCATGGTGTACATGCAAAACTGGCTGGACAGAGTCACAGGACCAGCTTCTGCAAATGTGATGCCCCAGGCAGGAAATAAGCATGGGGCACATACATATTAAGAAAAATAATAATAATAGTAATTAAAGAACAAAGCTTAGCTCCACTTTATTGCTTAAAACTAATGTAGTTATTATATCAAGCAACAGGACTTTTAATTTCTAATTACTGTATTTATTTTCCTAAACAGATTTCAAAGTTGTTGCAAAAACCTGGATAATTGTTTCACATGAGCAATTAAATATTAAGACTAAATAAACAATATTCATTGGATAATTATGTTGAACTATGTAATTATTTAGGAAAACAAAAATGAATCAATAGTTTACATTTTCTAGCCTTCGGGGAAGAAACCATTTTTGGAGTTTCTTATTAAAAAGTGGAAGGATTTTTCATATCTCGTAAAATTCAGACTTGAGCTAGTTCAGAGAGCTGTTTGCATACTGGATCCTTATTTGCAACAAACATAAAAACTCTAAAGAACGTTTTTCACTGCTTAAAACAAACTACTTTTGAGTACAAGACTCCTCAGTGAGATTTTATTTTCCTTTAAAGGGAAAGGAAAGGTCGGCAGGGAAGCTGAAACAGGGTACAACAAAACCCCCGAACTTCTCCAAATCTGTCTGCATTTGGTTCCATTCCAGCTTCCCTGCTTTACAGGACGAATCAATAAGACATATTCACACCTTTAAAGGAACACAGAAATGGAGCAGCTCCAGCGAGCACCCCATTTAATACCAGTAAGTAGATTAAGATGGGTCTTTGTGATTAGGTGCTTTGCGTAGGCTCTCACTGAAGCTCACCGGCAGTTCATTAGTGCTGCTCTAATTCCAAGACCACTATCTGCAAAGTGCAATATATGGTTTGGGTTTTGTTGTGGATTTTTTTGGCTGAAAGTTGCACAGAGTGAGTAGGATAGCATCTACCCCCTGTTGCTGCTACGGTTAACATTTTGCAGTGCAGTTTTAAGTACTTTCTCCAATGCTGTTTTTAACTTCAAGCACCTGCATAGCATTTTAACCTGAAGTGTTTCCTAGATCAAGACATTGATCTTTCATTGTGTTTTATTACTTTGAGACTGGAAAGAAATGAAACCTTTTTTTTTTAAACCTTTAATTGTTAGCTGGCATGAGAGTAGCATCATAAAATCATGTCAACTATTCCCTAGATAATTATATGTATTTGTGCATCCATATGTGTTCATTTCAATATATTATCAGTATTAACCAGCTGTTCTCTTTACTAAGTACAGGGAATACAAGCAATACTCTAAAAGTGGATGTTGTCACATCTAATTGCCCCAAATAAACCTGACAATCTCCTAGGGAAATGCATTGCAGGTATCACTACACACGCTCACTGAGGGATGTCTACTGAACTGTCAAAACAGAGCTTGGAATGGCCAGTGTTCCCACCTAGGTTCTAAATACCATGTAATTTATAAAGACTAGTGATTGTAAAATTTTGTGTTTATAGATATTCCTTCCTCTTGACTGCGTGTGGCCTTGTGGCTCCATATGACCACAGCTGAGCAACTGGCCTGGTATCTGCAATTATTTTTTTGATGAGGAAAAAAATTTCAAGCAATGAAAAGTCTTACAGAAAGGGAAAATTTTATCTGGGAGGTGTACAGGACAAAGGCACTCATCTCCCAGAAATCCAGGCGTGTTTTATAACTAACAGCTTTGTAAAAAGGAGGCAAATTTCAGAGCCAGAAACCCGTGAGCACAAACAGTCCCAGACAATTTATAATTCTGTACCATAAATAG
The DNA here is from genome assembly GCA_009819775.1 of Phoenicopterus ruber ruber. NCBI lineage: Eukaryota > Metazoa > Chordata > Aves > Phoenicopteriformes > Phoenicopteridae > Phoenicopterus > Phoenicopterus ruber. The sequence goes on from CM020215.1 coordinate 162,430,641, forward strand.
CTAGTCCATAATTCACTGATGGAGAGTTAATGAGAATATTTGTAACTAATACCCATAAGAAAGATAAGGGGTGGTATAATGTGGTTTATGCTTTCCTACAATACTTTTCAAGGACAGCAGGGAAAGCTTCCTGACAGCAAAAAGCAACAAGAAATATTGCATTGACCTACTGATTTCCTACATTCCCATCAAAGTAATCCATGTGTAGAGACATTAAAGAACAATTTGTCCCAACTGACAGTTTCCAAATAACTAGATGCCTTTTAATTGCTGGCATCATTAACCTTAATAGTATAATTGTGTAGCTCCAAATAATAATAATAGTAATATAATTTTCCCTCACTTCCAAATCATTCAGCAAAACTAGAAAAAAAAGATGCACAGAATAAACTCTAAGAAGGAAGAGAAAGGGGAAAAAGTTTCTAACAGATAAGAACAGGAACTTTATCGGTGTTATCTGCCACAACTCACAACCTTTAAGGAGTAAGTGTCTGCATGTAAACTTCTTTAGACAAGTAATAAATATTAATAATTGCCAACTGCCTATAGGTTTTAACTGACCTTTTCAAACAATGTGTCAGCTCTCCCCGTTCTGAGGACGCGCTACGGAACACCGTATAAGACCAGCGTCGTCTTGAATGATTCATTCCTGTGCACAGCCTGGCTGCAGCAGCGCTACCTGCTAGCGTAACCTCTAGTGAAGACATGTTGACATACTCTTTTGTTGGTAAGTTTAACCACGCATACAAAAAAAGGAGGTACGTTCCCTCTCCCTAAACAGCCAAAAAGGCCTTTCCTACCTAGTCTGGAGTTCCTGAGGCATGCAAGGTTGTGTGCTGGTCACCACAAGTTGCCTCCGCACTAAAGAGGGAGGGAAAGACATCTTGAAAAGGCAATTCGGATTCAATGATCTGAATGACCCTCTGAGGGTAGCAGATGGCTTAGTCTGCACCTAGTCAGAGATGAGACGCATTTGGATTAGAAAAATGTATCGTGTTTTAAACAGAACAGCACATGTGAAGGGAAGGGAAAATCCATTTTTTTCAGAAAAATCTGACTCAGTAATTGTCATTGGTATAAATAAGCAAACTATTCTATTGTTTTTTCCATAGTCATCTTCATGGAACGGGAAGAATCCAACAGATCATCTTGTTCTTCTGCATTAGGGAGTGTAATGTAGCAAATGTTTGATTCAGCACATTCAGGGACTTGGTAGTGCTAGGTTAATGGTTGGACCCGATGATCTTGGAGGTCTCTTCCAACCAGAACAATTCTATGATTCTATGATAAACGTCTGGGTAAAGAGCACCAGACTTCAAGGGGAGACAGTTGCTCAGTGTTTAAATACATGCATAAGTGCTGTATTAAATATAAACCTCATGCTTTGCAGTTCTTTGTGTCAGTGAAAAACACAGAACTAAATGATATAACCTGAATATTAATCTTTGGGAGAAAACTTCATAAGAATGCAAAGACTCGGGAAGAATAGCCTCCTGGATAATGTATGAGGCTGGTCCTTGGCTCTGTTCCTATTTTGGCCATTGTTATGCTCTTCCAGTTGTCCTTTACCAGTCTCTTCATCATCTCTTGACTCTTTCCTCACACACAAAACAGGGATAATGATTCTTAGCTCCTTTAGGTAGTACTTTGAGACCCATTGATAAAAAGCTAATCACTACAATGAGGTTTTCTACAGTAATTATAATTGTCCTGAAAGACAAAAAGGTATACAAAGAGGACAGTCCTTAAGCTTTGAACTGTAAAGTATGCTTTGCAAAAATAATTATTTAATGAAAGCATCACTTCTTAAATGCTAAAAATTCAACAAAGCGGGAAGCTTACAAAATTTCTGCTTCTCATACCTTCAGTTCTGCATTAGGTACACTAATTTTTCAGTGAGGAGCTGCATCCAACAGCAGTGAACACTTTGTTTTGAATCCATATTCTCTGATGGGCAGTACTATACTGTTTTCTGCAAATGTATTTCCAGGGAAGAGTCCAAGTTTATTTTGCTTGAAGCCCTGATCGATTCCTATAATATCCTTATACTGCTGTGTTGGAGTTTGGTCTGACCCAATGCTGGGGCTCTGTGTCTACCCCGTTCTGCTGCACTAGAGCAGGCAACAGCTACTCTCAACAAACCTTTCCTCCCTGAAGTAGGGTGTAATGTGACCACTAAAAACTTGATAGGCACTGTGTACCTTCAGATGTGCTATTTTAATTCTTGGGACAAAGGTGCTAAGCTTCAAACTTAGCCAAAGACATACTTAATGTCCTAACTAGAAAAGTTACGGAGTGGTCTGAGGACAGGTGTATGCACTATTTCAAGTATTTCGAAATTTAGCATTTTTGCTGAATATCATATTTTCCTCCACACTCTGTGCTCAGAGTTGATGCTTACGTGAGAATATCATATTGTGGGACAGATCTATCAAAAATCAAGAGGATTTGATTCTTTTCCATGGTATATACACACATATACTTTGATTTTAAAAAAACAAACCAAAGCAAAACAAAAATTTGAGTAACAGATGTTTCCATAAATGCTCAGCTCCAGCAAAGCTCTCTCCAGTGCACTATGAATATTCTTGTTAAAAGGGACATTTAAACACTGTGGCTCTCTAGAGCTGCCTTGTTGAGATCTATGTAGCAGAAGTATTATGCTTGGAACTCCCAGCAGAAAAGTTGAAAGCCTGAGACATCCCATAGACAACCAGTAGCAATCATGTCATCAATCACCTCCAAATTTTATCCAATCCACTCTCATAAACTGTTATTTAATACGGCTTTGTCTGGATAGAGCTCCTAGGAGAGCTCCTGCTTCCAAACAGGGAAAGAAAAAAAAAAATGATCTGTTGTTAATCTTTCATGCTAAGAAAACAAGATTGAACTAATAAAATACAATTAGCAAATCTGTTCAGTGTAGTGAAATCCAGCCAAGCCTGCTGCTTTAAAACTTTCTGCATTTTTGTTAATGCCAAATTTTGTCTTTCTCGTGCATTTTTGTACACTCCAAATTATTCTCTTTTTAGTTGCATGGTTTAGGTATTCTATTAGGATAATTGGACATGGGCATTGGGGCATAAACATTCCTCTGTGAAAAACTCTGGAAAGGTGGGGCAGATTGCATTTTTGCTTTGCCACTAAAAACCTCTTTTGTCTTAATCTTCTCTACAGAGACCCTTAGGGCTATGAGAAGAAAATCATCAAAGAGAAACACGCAGGTTGTCTCTTGTAAAATGCTAGTATCAGCAGAGCACAGACTTTTTGCACACGGAGGTGATGTTTTCATCCATTAATACCTCAACCAAATACTATTGCTTTTTGTCACCTATAGAAGTTATGTCTTATTTTTAGGCTGCAGACTAGCAGTTGCACATTGGGAGATAGCTGTATAAACTGTATTTGCTACACGCTGCATAGCAAGAGAGTTGACGTTCCTTGGGAACAAGTCACCACGCTCACAGAGCTCTGCGTTACATTTGATATTCAGAGATGTTGTTCATTAGGTTGTGACAGCTGTTGCCAAGTTTTGCTTCAGAATGCACTGTAAGAGTGAAAGCATACCAAGATCAAAGGTAAGCTTTATAAAAAACGACTGCTGGAGAAGAGTTAGAAGAGAAAAAGTTTGGCTACTAAAAATCACATAAGACTCCAGGACCAGATAACCGAATCTCACCTTAAACAAGCTCATCTCCCCTGAGATGAAGTTGAACTAGAAACCAGACTTTTTGGGACCTCTGAACTGAAAAAGATTCTTAATTCTGTGAGTGATCACACAAAAGGAACTCTGCAGGGATAATCATCATGATCAAAAAATATCTGCTCTGTGTAAATGAAGGTGATACCATATGATAAAACCGTATTTCTGACAGTTAGAATGAGCAATGAGCCATTCTGCTATTGATGTGCTTTAAGAAGCTAGTAAGACTAAGACTTTAAAAGGGAGGTTACAAACAAGATTAAACATTGAGGAAAAACCATGCACACTTCCAAGAGCTCCTGCTTAATTTGATAAAAGCTCAAGAACAGTTTCTCCCCGGACCACAGCAACAGATGATTTGATTGGGGCAGGAGTAATCCCAAGAGTCATGTCTCCTGCCTTTGGGTCTTCTGTTTGCTCATTAAAGCTAGGAAGGGTTATTCCACATAACTCTTCAGACAGGCCTAAATAATTGTGCCTGTAAAGCTCTTACCAGGAAACGACTGCAAATCATAGACTGAGTCACATGTAGTAGTTTAATCGATGTGTTACTGACTGATACTTTTCTTGACTTTTGCCATTATAACTAGATTTTTTCCAACTTCTTTTCTCCTTTGGCACATGACTGTTATCAATTTATATATACATACACATTTAAACACTTGTGAAGGACAGTTTACATTTTGATGCTTAATGGATCAAAGCATTCTGCAAGCACAAGGTAGATGTGCTGCAGGTTTCCTTACTTAAGCCGACCAGATGGCCATGTTATCCAACTGGCTGAATTGTTCCTACATGACGCAGAAAGAGAAGACTGATTAAAATGTAATATAGGAAATGATGATGAAAGAGGAGTTAAAGAGAAGGAAAAAAAAGGGTTACTGCTTCAAGTCGTGTCCAAGAGAAGGCATTACATCCATTTGCCTGCAATCACTTACAGTATTAAACTGCACAGCTGTGGCGGGCTTGCTAGTCTCATTCTCTGTCGGCATCCCTGTGTTGACTGGAACTTCATCAGGGAAGGTACGTCCCTCCCCATCCAAGCTAGCAGGTCAGTAAACAGCAAACAGCTCACAGTCCCAAAAGGAAGGCCCTCATTTTTAAAAGCATCATCTCTGTTCCTATGGAAATACTGGAATATGATTTCCCAAAAGACATATTAACCAATTATGTTTGGCTTACTGTATTCAGCTAAAAGCTTATTATATTCAGCTCGCAGTTTCCTTCTCCCTCTTTCGACAAAATATGCCTACTTCCCCTAAGGTGTTTCAAAAACAAGCTGTGTGCAACGAGAACCAACGTCCCTTCAAACTAAGTCCCATCAAAAGATCAGTCAGCTCTCAAAATCACTCAAGGTCAATCAACTGCAGTTAGCACCGAGGAATCTCACTGGTCTTCAACAGCATCATGAGAGGTTTCTTTCTTCTAAGAAGAAGCAGGTCACTAACATGATAAATTCTAGAGCTGAACAAGAATGAATTGCACTGGAAATTGTGGCTCAGGTAGCAGTCAGGCTCCTCAAGAAAAACTCAGTAGGTCTAACAGCATGCATGAAATGCTATCTGTCCAACATACAAAGGGTTCCAGTAAAAACATCTGCCAACCCTTGGAGCTTTGTTCATACAGAGAAATAATGTAAGGAAAATTAAGCGGACCTCCTCTTTTAAAATTCAGTTTACACATTCACTCCAAACTTCTGCTCCTGCTTCCATTTTTTCTGCTAGGAAATATATATAAGCCAAATGGGAAGAATTCACTTTTATGGGCCAATGTGACCTGGTTTGGTTTAAAAGCTTCTGCTCTGTAAAAAACACGGTAAGAAAACACACAATGTGGCTCCTGATTACTTAATGTACTATTTCCCAAGGAATTCTGGTACTGCCATAAATATAATTTCTTGCTTTTATTGCTTTGGAGATACTTCTCTTTTTCAATAATTCTAACAGAACTAAATTGTTTACATAAATTTTGCCTTCTTTCCACTAACGCTACCCATCAAGCTTATATGATAGTAAGCAGTGTCAACATTTTTATGAACATTGTTCCTCTAATAACTTAGTGCAGGCAGCACTTTGGTCTTTTGAAATAGGCCAAAAATTAGACTGTTCACGGAAGAAATATCTGGCACTTATGTGTATCAGGCACAAACACTCTTCCTGTATTTTATGGCCGCTGTCAGCCCGACGCATGGAGCAGAGGGCCAGCCAGCTCCTGTGCAACTCCCTGCACTGTGGGGATCCACAGGTTCCCCTTGTCACAGAGCTGCAGCGACGGGGATGGGGCTTGCTTGGGATGCACAGATGAGACGCTGTGTTTTTTGGAGCAGTTGGGCCAAATCCCTTTTTGAGATCTACTGCTCATCGTGAAGCTAGCTCAGGAAAGGACACATCTCCACCTGGCCTCCTGTTAGATGCGAATCTTAATCAGGAAGCCTCTATGGCTCCTGGATTACCTCGTCTACCACCCTTCTAGAGGTAACCTCGTCTCAGGTGGTCCAAGGCCTGGCCACAAGTACCAGCCTACACCTGAACTCTCTAACAGTGCCTTGAACTTTGATCCTTCTGACCACTCAACGAGAAAGGACGGAGCACTACCTTTTCCCCTGAGGTCGAGCATGTCAAAAGCATTAAGTCGAGCTGTGCGAGGAAATGCCTGTTGCAAGAGCGCGCTCCCAGGACGCTGGCACTGCCCGAGTTACGGCTGGCTTGGCAGCAGCGCTTCGGTGGATGCTGCACTCCCACCACCACAAAGGAGCAAAGGAAAGCTGAACGGCAGCAGCACGGGAATGACGGAGCTTAGCACCACTGAGGAGCCACATCAAAAGTATTGGGCAAAAGCACACCCAGCAGAAATTTAGTAAGTAGCATTGTCACAACGCCACTTTCTTTTTTTCATTTGGAGAGCAAAGAAGACAGGAAGAAGTAAGAACAACCACAGTGTGTCTTTTTCAGTCCGTCCAGAGGTCACACGGCTGCTACATTTGCTTTTCCCAACTTTTACACAAAGTATTGTGTCATGTCCAGGACCTGCATGAGAGTTCCAGTTTACTTGGATGAAAATCTGAAAAAGGAAATTCTTACTGTATGGCACTTGCAATTTTTTATTGACCTTTTTCTAGGGAAGAAAATAGTTTCTAATGTTTCTCTGAGATATTTATATAGCTTTCCACCTTCCTATCATAGGCAAAAATCCTTAACTCTTGTGTCAGTGTGCTCCAACCTAGGCACAATTAAGGTTTCTCCTATGGCGATACAGTGTTTTATCTAAGCAGTTTGCTTTGTAGTAGTAGATACACTCCTTACAATAGGCCTAACTTCCTAAGACTTTACTTACTCCTTACTCCTAAACAGTATTTTTAGTAGCAGTTCAGACACTTGTTCTCATTGATTGGGCAAGCACAGATTTGTGCTTCTCTCCGCGACTTCCTCAGTTCCAAAAAACTTGTGGGAATTAAGATCCTACTGTGGATGGGGCAGAAGGGGGCTGGAGACAAAGGATGTTCCTCCAGAAGAGTTTAATGGCCCCAAAGAGGGCACAAAGAGAAATGGCTTCTCCTCCAGCTCACAGGTTGAAATACTACCACCAATGTGGTGTGAACACAGAGCTTGAAATTCTCATTTAGTTCCCTACATGAAGTCTCCTTATCCTTGACTTGAGAAGAGCAAGATGAATTTCACTGATGGAGAATTTCGGGACAGTGCTTGATGCATACTGGCTTTATAATTAAAAATATACAACTGAAGAAAAGATGGTCATAAAATGCTGCCTAGGGCTATATCTAATACACGATGTTGTTTTAGTTTCCTCCTTACATTATATTTTTATCATCAACCCAGGGAGTTCATTAAATCTGTAAAGCTGTTGGAAGTTATCTGACAGTGGATTGTATTACTAGAGAGAACTATCGATCCAGGCTACTCGATCCCATTACAACACACTTCCATAAAGCTTGCGAGAGGCAGCAATCTGTTGCTTCTGCACTGACTACAGTTATTTTTCATGGATGGAATAATGAAATGTTTTCTGATGTATAATCATGACAGATTTTATCTGGAATGAGTAAAACAAGTAAAAGTCAGTCATAAAATATAGCATGGCTGGAATCAAAGGAAGCAAACTCCTCTGCTCTTCCATCAGACTGACAAATAACTAACAGATTGTGCAGCTCCTTGTATATGACATTAAATCTCAATCAGTCGTTTTCCTACTGTGAGATTAAAATGGAATTATTTATCCGGAATATCAAAAAGGGCACTGCATCATGAACTCTAAACTTCTTGTTTTGATGCAGCATCTTTCCCAATAAAGACTAAACAATGTCAAATGGACTCCCTCGTCTCTGAAGATGTGATCTATGAAACCTTCACCAGGGCAGGGAACCACCACTTGAATCTTAAAAACAATTATTAAAGAGGACTTACGTCATACATAATTCTTACAACTGGAATTCACTAGCCTGAAATTCATGAGGAGGAACTCAACTTAAACAAAGCTGTAACATGAAGGACTCAGAGGAACTCTTTCAGCAGGTTTTACATAATGAAATACCAAATTATATGTACCACTTTATGTTCCTATATTGACAGCTGGCAGAACTATATCCCACTAAAGCAGTGTCATACTTTCATATGATAATTTCAGTACTCACAATTTAATCAAATTTTAATATTTGGGGCTGAGATTTTCAAAGAATAGAACATGCACAAAGTTTTTTTTTTTTCTCCTGGAGAGTCAGTGTTAAGAGGAAAAAAAAAATCTCTGTTCTCCCTACTATCCAGTTCACATCTAAGAATTTAGAATTCACTTTATTGAAAAGCCTGAACATGATCATGCTTTGGAGCCACAAAACACAGCTTAGCTGCTACCCTAGCGTCAGGAGCCCACACACGTTGAGGTGTTAACCAAATTTGGCCACGTTATACCACTTCTGTAAAACAGTTCATACATGCCCATACATGCAGCACTGACTGTCTTGGGGAGGGAAGGGCAGTGGCAGAAAAAGAAGGTCAAGGAAAGACTGGGAGCACGCTTCCACCCAGAATTTAAAAATTAGGGGCCTCTCAGCAATGCTGTGCTGGCACGAGAGAGACCCAGGTAAGTGAGAACCTCACAGTCCTTCAGCCTGGCCGCTGGTCCACTCCCTAGCAAAGAGCTACCTGCTGCCTCTGGTCCCTGCTGTGGATGCAAAGGAGTCTTCTGCACATGATTTGTGTGAGACAGTTTGCATCACGTGCTGTATTTTGGCACCTCGTCCCACCCTCTCCCTGCCTCCTACCCAGCATGCTTCTTAATATTTAAATTAAAAATGCTAAGATGGCACAGTACAACCAGTGAATGAAGAATTCTGTATGCAACAGTTCATCCACCTCTTAACACAGATTTGGTCCTCGTGCACTACCTCACTATAATCACAAAATAAGCTGGTGTCAGGGTGAATATACATAACAGGCACCTGTCGGTCTAACATCTGGATTATAAGTCACATACATGAAAGAACTAAATTAAACCAGCACGAAACAGCCTTATCTCTGGCATTTCTTGACTTCCACATGCTTAATTAGACATTGTAACACTCTTCTGAAAGCCTTTTTTTTTTTCTGCATGCATGCATGTCTACCTCTTATACTATCACAAAGTACGTTGTACTTCCATTGCATCCTAGAAATGCCTGTTCATTATCGGAGTACTGCTTAGAAAGAAGCATGACAAAATGTAATTTAATTTGGAAAAGGATGCCCTATAGACGCACTGTATGAAAGGAATCAAAATGCAGCAGAAGATGCCCCATGTGAGCTTGTGGCACCCACAAGCAAGAAGGAGCTGAAGTTGTGCATCTGGGCTAAGGCTCAAGCTCCAGTCGCATCCATTTCTCGTGGTTAGAACACACAAAACCTTTCCCCTGTTCTTTGCTGGGGGGAGCCCACACTACAGATCTTCCAAGCAGAGCTCCTCCACCCAGCTACTTCACTTTATGAAACGCATAGGGATAGTAATCTGAGCCCTTTCCACCTCTATCCAACTTTTCCAGCAGATTCACTGAGGAAAAGCAGGCAGACAAACACGGTACAATCACATAACTTGGAAATGACTTGGATAAAGTGCTGTTGAGAGCTGAACAGAGCAGAAGCAGCAATCAATAACCCAAATGCTACAAGCAAAAGACAAGCAAATTGGACATGAAAGACAGCTGGCTGCAGAGAGTTCACATATGTTGTACGGCATGGTCAGTTGTATAATCAGAGGAGTGTAGAAACCTCCTTTATAAAGGTGTCCTCAGATGTTACCAAATCATTTCACAAATGGCTTCCTGATACTTTTGCACAAGGTGGTTTCAGAGTTTAGATCACTGTATCAGAGCTTTATTTCTGAAAACTTGACCTCAAACTCAGTGGCTGCTCCCCCTGGGCTTAAGAACTAGCTGAAGATGAAGCACAACTAATTCTAGCAGGTCTCCTACTGGCAATAAAGCAAAAGCACATAACACAGTAGATCTTTTCTTGCCATTAAAAGTGCCCGTTCCTTCCGTAATCTCTGGACTGCCACATTAAGTTTTTATTTTCTTCTTTGCAATGTAGTTTCTTTGTTTATTAGAGACCATATAAAAGATAGGAAAATAAAGAGGAACCCTGCCCTTCCCTTCTCCAACAATTAATGATATGATGTCCCTTTTCTCCCCAAAATGGCAAGTAAGTTGGACTGAGCAAAGGTCTGACACAGATAACGCAGCAAAGAAATCAAATGTAACCCTGGGTTGGATAAATGGAGCAACAATTAGGAGAAAGATAACTTTACCTCTAAATATCGCATCAATGGGAGCAATACCAGAATACCACATAGCATCCTGGCATTTTCCTTTTACAAGAATAAAAGAAAACTGGAGAACCCACGTAACGCTTAACTGAGAGCTGGAAAAAGGCATTCTAGTGAGGGACTTAAGAAGTTAAAACTGTTTAGCTTTTCAAAATAAGACCAAGAAGAGATTTGATTACAGCAAAGCTGTACCTTTTCAGGAAGAAAATGCCAATATTAAAGGCCTATTTAATCTAATGGGGAACAACATAACAAGAACCAATGACTAGAAGCTGAAGCTAGATAAATTTAAACGAGAATTAATGCCTCTACTTCTAGCAGAGAGGGTGATTAACCTTTGAAACAAACTACCAAAGGAAGTGCTAGATACTCCGTTTATTGAAACTTCAGATAAAGACTGTATGACTTTCTGGAAAATATCCTTTAGTCAAACACATCAGTGCGCTCCACAAGGGAAGTTTTTCTGTGACTTAAGAGTGGAATCTACTTCACTTCTTGAATTACAGCACTACAGCCTTACCCACTAACACCTTCACTTTTATAAAACCTCAGCTTCCTCCAAAGTAAGAAAAGCTTCAGTGTATTTTATAAAGAGATTAAAGCACCCAAGAGTAAATTGCTCCTCTTCCCTTCTCTCTCCACATGAAAAGCGAGGCAGGATATAGCTCCCATTTAGCATTTTCGCTTGGAGGGCACGTTACTGGACTCCCGATAAATAGAGCACGTCTTCTTGGTGCATCCCATACTGCTCTTCGATCCCAGCCTCATTCAGCCACACACCTTACTAAAGGGTAATTAAGCTCTCATTACAACAGTTAGAAAGCTACTCAGTGGTGTCAGTCACGCAAACGGCCCTGTTGCCTACACTCCTATTCGTGCCTCTAAAGGTGCACCCTCCTCCACGTGGAAGGGGCTGTGGGTGGTTTGGGAATACTGACAACGCTCGGCAGAGTGATGGCGACTGTCGCACCCATGCACCACCTCACTCCTCCAACCTGCCACAAGACCCAGAAGGACAGAGCAGCAGTTAAGCCATCCGTTTTTAAAAGTGTTTCACTTAATAAGGTACAGAGGGTTTCACTCTTGAATTAACACTGTATCATATGGCATGAAATGGTAATGAATTCATGTGTTTCTTAACAGGATGATTAACTGATTTTCTTTATTAGGAAAAGGTGGCATCTTAATTAAGGTGCAAATTATTTTACATTTCCACCGTGACATCACTGAGAATAAAGTCTCTACATTTTGCCAAGTAATGCATATGCAAACCAGGTATAAAAAAATGACAGTCACCACACTCAAGGCATAGCCACCTTTCCCTCCGACCCGCCCTGATCCTTTTTTGTCTTCTTGTGCTCTGGAGCCCAGAAAAGCTTTCCCCACTTCTTTCTTCTGCTCTTTCCAGCCCCAAAGCCATCCTGTCCTCACCTACAGAGGTTTGCTCTGTGAAAAGTTCATCTGAGGGAAAAAAACCTGTTAGATGACACAGCGCTGTCTGTCCTTGCTATCTGCTGGTTACTGGGGTGACTTTTACAGTAAATAGGTACAAGACTGGCAATGGAGATTTCACCACCAGCCACATCTCTCCTCTCCTAGAAAGCACTGCACAAGGCTCACAAAATTGTGGTGAGCCAGCCCAAGTGTATTTTTTCCAAAGATGTCCATTCACTGCTTCACTTTCTACTGGTGGCTACGTTGCATTTAAAAAGTCCACCCCACTCACAAACTCTCTCGGACCGCAATGATATTCGCTATATACAAAAGGGGGAGAATTGTCATTCCAGGAATCGTACAAAATATTTTTGTCTTCCTCACTGCAAAATGACAAATGCACACTTTTCTATGATCTCTAGAAAACATGTTTAAGTTTCTCTTCGTTTTACGCCCACTTTAGTGCAGTATGCTTCCCCTTACTCTGGCTCAGGCTTTTCAAGTTTACTGTGGCTGGCTATCTTGCCAGGGTTAAAAAAAGCACCTACCTGATCTGACACAGGCAGTCTTAAAGATAGATCAGCTAAGTTTGTGTAAGTAGTACTTCCCTCCCAAATATTTAAATAGCAAGTAATTAATATGCTATAATAAAACTGCCTGATCCTGAGAGCTCCGAAGTTTGCAATGCAAAGAGTGCAACTGATGGAAAGAAAATTCTAATAATTAGGCCAAAATGTTCTGCAGTTCCAGCATCAAATGACTGCATTACAGTTTATACATGACCCCCATAATCCAGAAATAGAAATGTAAACTCTAACGTCGCTTGTGACACAGGTGGCTCTTTGTCTCTCCAAAAAACAAATCACAATGGATCTCCTACCAGGTTTGACTAAGTTTTCGAGGTATTGCATTTAGAAAGTCTTTACATATTCTTTGAGGTATTTTTGACTGCAGTGATATTTCCTGCATGTATAAAAGGGGATATTGTTGGGAGGAAAACCAAAATGGAATATTTAAGTGTATTCATTTACAAAGTCTCCTTCAGCTTGGCTGAAAAATCAAAGTGCTGCTTGCCTTGTTGTCAAAACTAATTTCTTTCAAACTCCTTGAGTATAACCAAAGAGTCAGTGCCAAGTACACCTCTCAAACCACCAGAGACTCTGACCTGTGAGTGAGGGACAGTTCACCAAACCAGCTCCTTTCTCAGCTGCACACTCAACTTGAAGCATACATTTCTATGTGGTCTCACCACCTCCTTCAAAGCCATGGCTTGAATAGGAAGTTCATTGAACATTCTCTAATGGGAGAATTCCACTGAAAAATTCCAGCATCAAAATTTCAAATGATTTTGTGAAGCTGCCACTTTTAATGAGGCTCCTGAAGGAAACGTGAGGCTCCCCAGGCTGCTGAATTCTTGTATCCATCTGGCCCATGGTTGACACACTTGAGGGAAGGGATGCCATCCAGAGCGACCTGGACAAGCTCGAGAGGTGGGCCCGGGTGATCCTCATGAGGTTCAACAAGGCCAAGGCAAGGTCCTGTGCCCGGGTCGGGGCAACCCCCAGTATCAATACAGGCTGGGGGATGAAGGGACTGAGAGCAGCCCTGCCGAGAAGGACTTGGTGGTACTGGTGGATGAAAAGCTGGACGTGAGCCAGCAACGTGCACTCACAGCCCAGATGGCCAACTGTATCCTGGGCTGCATCAAAAGCAGCGTGGCCAGCAGGTCGAGGGAGGTGATTCTGCCCCTCTACTCCGCTCTGGTGAGACCCCACCTGGAGTACTGCGTCCAGCTCTGGGGTCCTCAGCACAAGACAGACATGGATCTGCTGGAGCGGGTCCAGAGGAGGGCCACAAAAATGATCAGAGGACTGGAGCACCTCTCCTATGAAGGCAGGCTGAGAGAGTTGGGGTTGTTTAGCCTGGAGAAGAGAAAACTCCGGGGAGATCTTATTGCAGTCTTTCAGTACTTAAAGGGGGCTTATAAGAAAGATGGGGACAAACTTTTTAGCAGGGCCTGTTGTGATAGGACAAGGCGGAATGGTTTTAATCTAAAAGGGGGGAGATATAGGCTAGACATAAGGAAGAAGTTTTTTACAATGAGGGTGGTGAAGCACTGGAATAGGTTGCCCAGACAGGTGGTAGATGCCCCATTCCTGTAAACATTCAAGTCAGGTTGGACGGGGCTCTGAGCAACCTGATCTAGTTGAAGATGTCCCTGCTCATTGCAGGGGGGTTGGACTAGATGACCTTTAAAGGTCCCTTCCAACCCAAGCTATTCTATGATTCTAAGTTAGCAGACGATACCAAGTTGGGTGGGAGTGTTGATCTGCTTGAGGTTCGGAAGGCTCTACAGAGGGATCTGGACAGGCTGGATTGATGGGCCGAGGCCAACTGTATGAGGTTCAACAAGGCTCAGTGCCGGGTCCTGCACTTGGGTCACAACAACCCCAGGCAACGCTACAGGCTTGGGGGGGAGTGGCTGGAAAGCTGCCTGGTAGAAAAGGGACCTGGGGGTGTTGGTCGACAACTGGTTGAATATGAGCTGGCAGTGTGCGCAGGTGGCCAAGAAGGCCAACGGCATCCTGGCTTGTCTCAGAAATAGTGTGGCCAGCAGGAGCAGGGAAGTGATCGTCCCCCTGTACTTGGCACTGGTGAGGCCACACATCGAATACTGTGTTCAGTTTTGGGCCCCTCACTAAAAGAAAGACATACAGGTGCTGGAGCGTGTCCAGAGAAGGGCAACGAAGCTGGTGAAGAGTCTAGAGAACAAGTCATATAAGGAGAGACTGAGGGAACGGGGGTTGTTAAGCCTGGAGAAAACGAGGTTGAGGGGAGACCTTATCGCTCTCTACAACTGCCTGAGGTTGTAGCAAGGTGGGGGTCGCTCTCTTCTCCCAAGACACAAAGAATAGGACAAGAGGAAATGGCCTCAAGTTGCACCAGGGGAAGTTTAGATTGGATATTAGGAAAAATGTCTTCCTCGAAAGGGTTGTCAAGCACTAGAACAGGCTGCCCAGGGAAGTGGTTGAGGCACCACCCCTGGAAGTATATAAAAGATGTATAGATGCGGCACTTAGGGACATGGTTTAATTGTGGACTTGGCAGTGTTAGGTTAGTGGTTGGACTTGATGATCTTAAAGGTCCTTTCCAACCTAAATGATTCTATCATTCTATGATTCTACACCACAATTGTAACTACAGGACATGCTTGAATTTCATCCTTGTAGCTCTCTTGTAATTTACACTTCATAGCTCTGGCCACAGTGGGAATCTCCCCAGAACACAGTACTTTTCATCTAATGGAATTTGAATAGTAAATTATATTTAGCTTTTACAGAGTGTTTCACCAACAGAAACCAAAGGATTAACATTATTGTTTCCATTTCACAAACACAGGTAACTGTAAAAGGGCAAAGAGACTTCCTCAAAGAATTCCTCAGCCCAGCACTGATACAGAAGGGAGAACATATGTAGCAGAGTAGGGCAGCAGGCTTCATTTCTGTCCTCTCAAATCTTTCACCAAAATGATGAAAAAACCGCTCACCTTGAAAGGTTGGTATCATCGCCTCGACTCAACAGCAAGGGGACAAACCCTGAGATGTCAAGGGATCTGACTAGGAAACTTGTGGCTGAGTCACTAAGACCCACATTTTTACTGACTCTGTGTTACATGCTTTTACTCACCGAGCATTTTTCCTATATATACTATCAGAAAATACATTAAGGATATAAAAATATACATTCTGTCTGCTTCACTATAAGACAGACCAGAAGCCAGCTTCTCAGATTTATAATCTTGCCGTCACTGAAATAAAAGAACCTGAAGACAGAATACACACAAAAAAATCATAGTTTTCCCTAAAGTAAAAAAAATCTCCTCACCTTCAAAACACATCCTTTAGGATGCTCCTCTCCTTTTTACGTACAAAAGCACCAGGAACAAAACCCATCATGATTTAGAGGAACCACTGATAAATAAATTATAATTCGGCACTACAATTTTTAGGATGCATGGTTTATTAAAATCAGCCTTCGAGCACTAAAATGAGAAATTACAGGAAATTAGACCTATGTTTCTCCTGCACTGCAACAGCTCTGCAAATACAGGGCACTCGCTGATTTACAACACTGACATTGCTGATTCCACCAACTGATGGCTACCTACAGGCTTTGCTGTTGGTCTGAAATAGCGCTGAACTTCAGCCAGTGCCGGAGTTTGATTATGGAGGCAATCTCTTCTCGCCCTATTCGTTATGCTGATAAAACAGCAGCTAGCCCTTCACATTAGGTGGAACTTCTATTTTAATTACAGGATTTTTACTAAAGCTTCTCTTTGGGTGACATTTCAGGAAATGTGGAGCCTGCATGTGTAATGTAAAAACAACTAACTGATTCTGTATCACTGTGCCTGCATTACTACTTGAAATAGAATATGGTTCCTAGTATTTGAAGTGTGGAGAGGTAGTATAGTGATATCCACTTGCTACCTAAGTAAATATTCTGTATGAAGAAAGGCCTTTTCCTGGATGGTAATGTAAGCATAGAATTAAGTCCTTTCATTGTATCAGATAAAAGTTTATATTAAATATACCAAGTTTGATTTGAAGAATATTTAGAAAAATGGTTATCTATAGATGGTGACAGATTACTCAAGTTTAAAAACTGAGTCAAGTGTTGAATTTAATCAATATGTGATCGTGATGGCAAAGTCAGATTCATGACTGTTATTAAGAGTAAACCTGCTAGGAATAAAAACCGATTCCTAACTAGGAACAAGTGGCACCTCACAGGAATGCTGATCTTCCCAGCTTTACCAGGGATCAGAAAGAAATACAGTTAGTAGCACAGCATTGCAGGAAGTCCTCTCATGGGCCGCTGCATTCCTAAAAGTCTTAATGAAGGTCACAGGCTATGGGACATTACAAAGACTTCCAAAATTACATGATTTTTGTTTTCTTTTCAGGCACCAGCCATTTTCAGGAATCAATTTTAGTCTCCCTCATCAGGCCCTCAAGGGGTCACCTCACCTATTTAGGACATCTGCAGATGCATCCACCAATAGCCAAACAAGTCGCTAGAAACTGGCACTTCAGGGTCACAAGTCATCTCACCCTTTTGAATGCCTAAAGACGTACTTTCAGGATGCAATGCATCGTGCCCTAAAAGCGTGCGTTTCTCTCCATAGACTGTAAGAAGAGCCCAGACAAGTAACTCTGATGCAGACATCTGCAATTAGTCAGATGAATCCCACCCTTAGTATCGCCATAGAGTCTCAAGCCCAGCAGCCTGGATGCACACTTCTTGTATACAAAGAGGATCAATATTTCCAAGCGTAAGCACAGAACTTCTTTCCCAATCTCATGATTTCCAGTGTAACACAGGTAGTAAGTGACCCGCCACAGCAAAATACGCTTCACAGCCAGAAGGGATCTCCATGTAGCGGACATATCATCTTTCTCCTCTGGTGAGAGGGTGTAAATGCCTTACAATGAACAGGAACTTGAGGTCCTCTTCAGCCCTTGGGCTGTACAGTATAATCTCCTCACTGCCTTACAGGCACCACCACTTTTATCCAACCTAGAATAGCTCTGTTTGCACTGTCGTAATTCTAAACTTGTTGAAAGATATAATTCAGCCACCATTCCCCACTCCAAGAGAGATCATGATCAACTCACTCAACATTTCTAGTAGAAAAAGACAATCTATTCCAGAAAATTACTGATCTAAGCATACTTTCCATAAATTAGCAGTTCAGTTTTCAAAAGCGACCTGCCAGCCGTAACTTAAATACAGATACCGAATGCCCTGACATCAATAGCAACACTCAGCACCAGACTATACATAAGTAAGTGAGGTCTGATTCAGTCCTCCCTTTCATAAGTGTGACCCAGGTCTGCCCAGCGGCCACCATGAGTAAAGCTGCAATTGTCCAAGAAGCCTTATGCAGAAAGGCTTCTTTGCAGAGAAGGACTATTAAGTGGCCATTTAAAAAAAAAAAAAACAAAACACAAACCAAAAATGTATATTGCATATTTTTGCAAAATTTTCTGCACAAAAAAAGAATTAAAAGGTGAAAGGCAATATATAGACTTAAGAACAGCACTTCCCTTCCCTTCCCTTCCCCCCACCCACCCAGCTTGTCCCATGCTTCAGTGGGCTCAGTGGTGGCTGCTACACCGCCAGCATGCTGGATCATCACTTGAATGGGAGCCAGCCAGCCATGGCAAGGATAGACTCATGGGCACTAAAAAGAAAAAAGTCAATTTTGAGGTAATTACGTGTTGAATGCCCTTCTTAACCTGCAGCTGTTGGGGGCATTCAGCACATATGGTTAAGGTTGATGAAATTTTTAAAGTCACTGAAATTTATAAGGTTACCTTGGCAGGTCACCCAGCTTGAATTTTTTTTCTTGCTAGTGTACAGAAACAGCAGAGAGCGAGACTACGCTGTTTACTGACTGTAAAAGGGGAATGCAGTCATGCTGCATCAGCAACCCCTCAAGGACCAAAACTGAACCAAAACTCCTCAGTACTCCAGGGCAAATTATTGAGGGGGAAGGAGAAGAAAGACAGGAATAATTATCCATCGCCTCCTTTAAAGCACAGTATCACTGTGCTGGCTCTATCCATTCCTTTCCCTCAGCCTCAGAAGAGAGGGAAGCATTTGTAAAGGCTCTGCTTCCCTTTCTGGCTGCTGCGTGCCTTTGGATGTGGGTAGCTCCTGCAGTGAGCAGGGGAGCTCCTTATGGCCCTCAGACTATTTTTTAGCTCAGTGAGGAATTTTGACAGTATTTTTTTGGATGGAAAATTCCTTGAGAAAGATCACTTTTCTTTCTTTTTTTCAAAGAAAAACGTGGACAGGAAGGGATTGGCTCACAGTGTCTTGACCACTTGCTGTTCCCCATAAATTTGTCACACATCTCATGACATCAGGTGTGTGGCTTCAACTACAGATGAAGCGAGTAGCCTTAGGAAGACATTACCTAAATCAGATGGAAGTCAGTTGGGGCTCCTATTTCTAGTCAGCTCTTTGTGCCATTCCCCACTGTCACAGAGCTGAACCCTTGGCTTTAAGAGAAGCCAAGCATCGAAGAGCTGTCAAGACCCAATAAGCCTTTGTGGCCTTGGCAGTGCCAGGAGAATTCCCTTCCCTTACTTACCAATCCCTCCTCTGCTCTCCTCTGACAACTGAGGGGCCTCAACCACAGCTTGCAATTAAAGTAGCCATGACCCTGCTCTAAAAAGTTCACTCGCAAAAGAAAAAGTATATGTTCTACAAATTTTCTTGCTTTTTATTTTCTGAGTCAGTCTTTAAAACTGTGTGTTGTATGCCTATAAACAGGTCTTACAAACAGACCTGTACAACATAGTATGAGGCAGTAAGATGCTACCTGAACTGTGAGTAAAGCACGAAGAGAAGTCACCTGACTTGGAGGAGCTGAAATGATCTTCCCCAACAAAAGGATGTGGCTCCTTTGCATTCATCACTCTGTAGGAAGGCTCCAGTGTTCAGCCCCGTACCACACAAGTTCAGTGTTATTACAGAGTATTTCCATGCAAGTCACTGTGGAACTGTGTCGGCATTTTCAGAGAGCTAATCATGATAAATGTGTTGCAAGCTTCTTTACAGCTTTTTAATGAGTAAAAATGTAGAGCTGAGTGATTCATAGAAGATGCAAGCTTTGGATGTTCAAAGTTCGCGTTACAAGAAATCATAATAGTAGGACAACCTTACTGAGTCCTTGCTGCTTACATTCCTTCGTGACCTCATACAACAAGATGTAAATAGGCCTGCTCTTTGGAAATCTTATCCTTTTGGCATTGAAATTAGTTGTGAGTCCTTGATTAAGTACAGTCATGAAGTACAATAGTGTAAACAGTGAATAACAGCAGTCTGCACTTACAAG
This sequence comes from Phoenicopterus ruber ruber, assembly GCA_009819775.1. NCBI lineage: Eukaryota > Metazoa > Chordata > Aves > Phoenicopteriformes > Phoenicopteridae > Phoenicopterus > Phoenicopterus ruber. Next base: position 162,450,497 of record CM020215.1, read on the forward strand.
ATCTGGTTAAAGTACGTAAAAATCTTCAGCAGAAGGCAAGATTATTGAAGGAGTTCAAGGCAAAAAGAGGCTATGCATACGCATGGCACTAATATTGAGGAGTAGTTAGAGAAGACTCAAATGCATTCATCTTTACATGCAGCTGCTCCCATTGAATAGTTTGATGGCATTGCAGACACTTAAACAGCCACATACTGGTCAGATGACTGTTAAAATTAGGTGAGTAAAGTACAATTAAACTGATATGTATGCATACTGTAATCTCAACAATCTATGTATTTTGACATAACGTAGAACTTGAAAGAACTGAGTGAAGCTTTAAACATGGCAAGTGAAAAATTACCTATGTAATTGTCCCTTTTGGAAAACCAGACTAATTTGTGGTGCCGATCAATCTTGCAACAGAGGATGAACAAAAGCCAGCCATAATGGGCAAAGGCAGTCAAGCATCTCAGCTGTCTGAAAGGAGGTAAACAGATCTTCAGCCTTAGGAACAGAGACTGAGTTACGAATGCCACACATGGAAAACTTTAAACTAGGATAAGTGTAGGCCATCTGCATGGGATAACAAACTGAGTCACTAAGTATTAACCGGAAAGCAAATGGGAATCACCTTATGTTAATACTTTCTACGTGAACATTATTAGAAGCCCCTCATCCCATACCCTGACTGTCAAGAAAGGAGGCTAATGTAAGTAATTTCGAAAAGGAAGCCAGACTCCAGATGTGCAAACTGACTGATGGAGGTTAACTGTTCTGGTTATTCTGCTGTAGATAGCTTTACTGCAGGTCTGTACTCTTAAGAAAGAAGGGAACAGCAAGCCACTGCTGAGATAAAAAGTCACATAGTGGTTTCAAGAGACTTTCCCAGGTAAAGTCCATTTAAAGCACTTCCTTCCACAACAGCTTGAAGAGTTGTATACTAGAGTACTTCACATTACTACCCGAGAGTAATAATGGTGTTCACCAGCCGTGTGCCTTAACACCACATCCTGATACACTCTGTGAGGTATAAATCGGCCTGCACAATACAAATAGTCTAGCTGGGGCTACTGGAAATAATTAGAGAGTAGAGTACTACCTACTGATGTGTTGTTATTACTGCATATGACTAAGAGCATCTAAAAATTCAACCAACTATATAGTCAAGCTTAATTCAGGCAAATCAAAAGGATTTCCTGACTCAAATGCTACAAATAGTTATGAGGGACCTGTTCCGGCCTCTAAAGCCAGTACAGGTCTCCTTGCTGGAAGAGCTAGTAGGCATGCTTGTTGCTCCAACCCCTCTGAATGGATTTGGGATTTATGTTGCCATGACTTGCTGACCCAAAAGATGGGAAGAAAATGAGCCTTTCCTATTCTGCAACCTCCAGGACAATACTTTCTTCTTTTGTGCAATGCCTTACGGTATCTCTGACTTTGGAGGTGGAAGGGAGAAAGGAGCTGAAGTGAAAAGCCCTTTCTGCTCTCCTGACTGACTGGGGCAGAGGGCAATGACATGTCCATGCAGGGAAAAAATTAACCTAGGTAGGTTAGCAATGTGTGGTCTCTTCCTGGAAAATGAACCATCTCATGAAATGAGAGAAGATTAGAGAAGTTTTCCCAAGTCAATCTTGAAACTGGAGGGAGCTGAGTGTCCACCAGAGAAAGAGTCTGTGCTGAAAAAGGAGGAAGACTGTAGAATCAGTGAGTGGGGCAGCAGGCTTGGAAGAAGTCAGCCAAGGGTCTTGTCTGAGAGGGATCAACTTGGGAAGATCAGAGACAGAACTGATAGAAACTGGAAAGTGAGAGTTTCAACCAAACTGCAGTCTAGAGAGGAATGGAGCAAGTAAGCTTCGTGGTTCAAACCTGCGTGCCTTCTGTAGTGCCATCACTCAGTGTCAAGCTATTGTGCCCACTTGGCCTAAATGCTGTGTCCAACATTCAGCGTCTTCCTCACCCACAGAAAAGTCAGACTGCAGTGCTGTTGCTGCAAAGGAAACAGTTAACACTAAAGCAAACCTAGTTTTAGTTAAAGTTCTCCTGCTGTCTACAGGAGCTAATTGCAATCACAGACTTCTTCCTTTCCCAAAGCACTAGCAATAGGTAATGGAAACATTTGTCATAATTATCCTTTCTGAAGAAGCGCAAATCAAATAAAATCACCACAACACTGGCTGTCTTGAAAAGGTATCAAGATGATCTATTTATAAATGTTGATATATAGCTAGAGACTAAAATGAAACATCGCCTGCTCCCACAATATAGTCCTATTCACTAATCACGCTGGGACACCATCAGCACCTTCTCCTTTGCAGAACTGGGCAGAAGGAAATCAGAGAAAAAGGAAGGCTGAAAATGCCTCCCTGTAGTGGTCTTATAGAGGGGCACTGTATTTGAGTCCTGTGTGAGGCACTTCAGCAGACCCATATGTTGTTACTATTCCTTTAACCATCCTTTAAGTGTTCGAACTTCACCGCTAGTGTGGGAAGTGTGTGACAGATACACAGTTAGTATTTCCAATAATGACACAAATGAATGACATTCTATTCAAACAGTTTAGACAACGGTGATAAAAATAAAAAAGCACACGATAAAAGAAAGGGAAATGTGTGTGTCAAAAAACTACCTGCAGCTTGAGTGATGGAGGAATAATTTAAAGGGTGCTATTAGAGCAGCAGAATTCAAACGAATGTCAGGCAAGTTTGAGGCTAACACGCTCCTAATTCCTTTGATCACAACGTTTCACAGTATTTAGTGTGTGATGGAGAGCTTTCACTTATTTATGGTAAGAAAATGAGGGGACAAATTATTAATAGCTCATCTCATTCACCAAGTGTTAAAAAGTAGCAGGAGGTAGGGAACAGCAAGCAGTGTAATGGCTGTTTAGAAAGCTCTCCTCCTTAGAAAGTTTTAAAGGAAGATCACATAGAGCCCAAGCTGCTAAAATCCTTTTAAAAGATAATACAGGTTAGTGATGCCACTTGAAGGTCATCTCCTAGAAATCCTCAAGTGATGCAGAAAGACTGAAGCCAGCACCCCAGCCAGCACTTTGTCATGTCAGTGGTTGTCACTGACAACCCAACACACGCAAGTTGTCAAATTTGACTCCCATGGTGAACCAACAGGAGGAATGATCTGCTTTTGCTGGATCAGAGTAGGAATCTTCAAATAGCCTGAAAAGCAACAAAGATGTGAGGCTGGCAGAAAGAAGGAACCAACTGGGAAATAAAAAACACAAACCAAACCAAACCAATCAACGAACCAACCAAACCAACCAAAAAACCCCCAAAAACGAAAGCAAGGCAAAACTTGCTGCCTCTGTAACATCCATATCCCACGAGTTCCCTGGGAAGCCTAAAAACTGGAGTGGAAAAACCACATGTATTTCCTCTGCAAGCTGCCCAGAGCCTGGGTCTCAAATTCCATGATTGTAAGTCTCAAGAATCAGGCCAACACCGTCCATCCACCTGCCATCTGAGCGGCTGATCAGAAAACCTGTCAGGTTAGGAACTGGATGCGAGTGCTGATGGAGATACCTCGGGCAGTCATTCACTGCACCCTCCCATACTTACACTATTCCTGACAGATGTTTGTCCAAACTATTCCTAAAGAGCTGTACAAGCTCCATCTATTTCTTAATTATCCCTACTGTTGCAAAGTTTGCCTAATATAACCTGCAGCTGGCACAAAAACCCAATTCCTTCCCCCGAACAGAGGCTAAGCTTGTTGAAAACCTCCACAGGTGCACTTAGATATCTGTGTTTACTTGTATTTTTAGAAGCACGCCTACTGCTAAGCGTGTATAAACTAAAATGAGCAATAAGTTAACCATGACTTACATTTTAAGACTCTTTAAATAACAACTCGGACTGCCAAAGAACCTCAAGTTGCACTTTAACTAACTACATAGAAAAATCACTTCATCCATGAGCAATAAGCAGACACCACTGGGATAAAACGCACCATCTGCTTAACAGAACTCCATGACACTACACAACAGTTTAGGATAAAAGTGAGATGCCAGGAGGAAAGCAAACTGATTTTAAAAAATTCTAAATCTATTACTCAACAGTTCTCCTCCCTGTGTGTAATCCTAGTAACACCTGCTCTCCTCAGTGTCTAACATCTCCTTTTCCTCCTTCTAGTTCTGCCTAAGAGAGTTATGACAGGAAAAGCTCCAGCTGTGGTCAGCACATCATCAAAGGAATTGTTAATTAAATTGCAAGGTCAGATTGCACCCTCACTATTCCAATATAACCAAGTACATAACCTTTGGAACCTAACAAAACTGAGCTGAAAGCAATGGAAACATAAAATACTTTCTCGCTTTTTTTTTTTTTACTTCCCTTTTTTAGTGGATGAAGCTGATCTTGTGAAATCCATGCGAGTTTTATCATCAGTTTCAAAAGAATTTGGGGTTTGGGTCGTGAAGGCTGCAATTTTCAGCAGAATTTGGCCAAGGCATGCAGACTAACATGGAATTTGTATCAGGGGCCTCAGTTAACAGTTTCAGAAAGTTGAACTGAACCAGCTTTGGTGTGACCACACATAAAGCTGTAGCAATAAAATCAGGGCAATAAATTCACCTTGTATGGATGTTATTCTATATATATCTAGCAATTTCTCTAAGAAGGATGAAAAACAAACTGTGTAAGACACTTTCATAGAAATTAGCAGTCATACTGAAAAGATATACTGGTTCACACATACCCATAACTGAAACAGCTATATTGGTACAAAAATCTGTCCTTAGATTACAATGTGTAAGAAGATGCTTTTTTAGTTCTCCACACCACTGACACTTCATAATTCTTACAACTCAGCACAGCTCTAGCAGGAAAGACGGAGACAAAGCCATTCGTCGATTCCACACCACAGTGGTTAAGGCCACACTTGCAAAATCAAGTCCTTCCCCTGTCTAATTCAGAGTGAGGCCATAACCTAAGCCTCCTCCATCCTCTTCCACATCGCTGTCGTTCTAGGGCAGATCACCAAGTCCCTCCTGATGGAGCTGTCCTATTTTATAAGACCAACTGAGAGCTTGTATATGCAGAAAGGAGATTGACCTTTAGGCAAATGCGTTATTCATCTAGAGCTTGCAAGGGTTAAACTGCTACACCAAAGAATTTAATACGTGACGAAAGAGCTCCGGCACGGAAGAGGCACTGCGAGACAGCCGGTAGGCTGGGGGCTTGGACAGACTCCTGCTGCGTGGAAGAACAGAGGTAGGAAGACCTGACGAATGAATTCATGCACTTACCCAGCGAGGATATTAGGTACCATATTGTTACACACACCACGGATTGCCTCCCCTGTTTTGATCTAGACTGTTTGTTTTACTAAGGTTTTACTGGAACTGGCATTTTCACTTGAAAGCAGTTGGTTTTGATGAGCGAACATTTTCTGATAAATCACTTCCCAGCATATTCTCAGTCTCGTTTTAGATGGCTACATGTCACATTCTGAACAGCCATTATGCTTCCCGAACACCCTCAGATATTTTCCCATCTAAATGCTAACTAGAGGTGATACTGCCTACTTAGAAAAGTCAAATGAAGTCATAGCCCACATTACTATAACAGCAATAAAAGGGCAAGAAAATGAGGAGCCGTGCTATTAAACATGATGAAAATAATAAATGTTGTAGAGTTTACAAATGGGCTGGGAAATATTTTGAAGTGCAAGCATTTTTCTTCCTGGTCTAGAACAGAGCTTTGTAATGAGGAGGCAGGTGCCAGTAACAGGCACGTTGCACCGAGACAGGCTGGAATTGGTGGATCTCTCCTGCCTGCTTGCTGCAGATTAGGCAGAGAGTGCAATGCACTCTCTGCAGTGTACTCAGCCTTCAAAAACTACTACCTACTAGAGGACAAGGCAGATTTCAAGGAGACACTGGCACATGACAAGGAAGATACTGGGATTTTGTTACACCGATCACTTTTATAAGAATGACTGAAAGTGGGTCTCAAGGTCTTCTATAGTCAGGTAATAAAAATACAGAACTTTGTGAGAAAATCTTCCACCATAGCTGCATAATGTATCTGAAGCCAGGAGAAAAAATCCCAAAAGTTTTTAAAAATAGAATGAAAAAGTTACTTTTTTCTTCTTGGGGAGTTGTATCTCTTTTTATAAAAAAGAGAAGAAAGAAACTCCCTCAATTTTAATGCTGCCCTTGCTTAGGTACATCCTTACGGTTCAGATTTACCCTCCCATGACAGACTGCTTGCTGGTATCCAGCGCCAGGTTGATCAAGTATCGTTTACATCCTGGCCTTGCTGCGAGTTACGCTGAGCTAATCCACTTAGCGCACAGCTATCCATCTGCTGGCCTCAATCTGCCCCTTCATCTCTTCCTCAAAGGAGGAGAGGAACCCTCGCTACACTCACTCAGGCTAATCCCACATTAATCACGGGAGCTCTGGTAGGCTGGGTGTTATTTCTCTCCTTACACCTTAAAAATGTGCAATGATACAGATGAGAAATAATGAGTCCCTGAAGGTAAGCAGACATAACTCTTCTCTGATAACGCGCTCTCAGACTTTCACAGTGGGGACCACACCTTGAGCTGACAAAGTATCTCCTGCAGAGGCGGTTCTATCCCTGGCTGGAAGAAAAGAATATGCAAGATGCAAAATAAAGGCCGGGCCATATGCCACATTTTTTTATCCATTTAAATAACGTGAAAAAAACCCATTTAGCTGCAATGGTGCAAGTTTCTATGCAGACAAGCCCTAACACTGATACAGTCAACAAAGGAGGAGAGGAGCAGCCGCTCGCGCTGAAAATAACCATCAGCTACTCGCTCCACTGTTTTCCACAGTTGCTTTCAACTAATTCACTCAGAAACCATAATCACCCATCTAGTCATGGCAGACTTTAAATTAGCTTAAACATTTAGAGAGTTTAATGCAGTCACTCGAACATTTCAGTTTAGACAAGCAATGCAGCCAGGATAAAGCCGACCGATGCAAGCCACCGGATTTTCTTCAGAAGCGAGTCGAAGGCTGTGAAATAAACTCCAGGAAGACCCACGAATGAATAAAATCCACATCACCGAGGAGCAAAGCACGCGTCACTGACGCTGCCCTCAGCAGCAGGCGCACAAAGCTGCAGCATACTGAATTATTAAAGAAAACCAAGCCACAGCGGGCTTTAATTTTTCCTCCAAGGAAAGGAACATGGAAAGAGTGAGATACGATACAGGCAGCTTAGCGTACTCTGGGAAGTACTAGGGTGCTGTAATTCAGATGCCATACCTTTGAGCCACTGGAACTTCAGCAGAGGAGAAGGCAATTCAGTTTGTACGGTACTTTATTTTTAATTTGCTATCATGCAATGGCTAGTTTATTCTAGAGTTGTGTTTTTACGATTATAGCTTCAATCTGGCTTCTTAATCTTCACTCCCTTTTAACACACATACACTCCCTGTTTTCCTTTTATCTACATCAGTTTTCAGGAAAATTACATTGCTATTCCATACGCTCTGGTGTTTCCTACAAACATGACTGGTTTCTTAGTTTCTTCTTCAATGGATTTGATGAACGGTGGCTTTACAATCCCCCTCCCAACAACTGTTCACATTAACGGAGTCTGTCTTTACTCCCCACTCCTCCTAAGGTCATTCGTACACCCTGGATCATGTCCTCTTTCAGTTCTCACAACTCTGGCTTCGTTGTTGCAAACTTGAATATTTGGTGAAAAGCCAAAATATTTTCTTTTGTTGTTTAAGACTGACAAAGGAAGCCTTTTTTTTGGCTTTCTGTAGGGGTAGGGCTGTGCAGATAGATAATCTGAGGCAGCATGTTTCAAGACTACAGAGCTTTGCATGTGTCACTCTAAAATTTAACAGCCATCTTGCCTCGTGGCATCTTTGGACCCCTTCACCTCAACCCCTTTACTTATTTTAGCTGAAAGAAGCTTCACTTCCTATTAGCTTTGATCCACTTGATAACAAATCAGAATTAATGTAGGCTAAGGAAGCCAGAAAAAATCAGAAATGAATTTCCAGCATCCCGACATATAGCCTCTAGGGAAATTATTCGGCTTGGTCCCCAAGACTGCTACAAGCTGCTAAGACTTCAGTGGACAAAACGTTGTGACCGTAACTAAAAGGAAACAACTGAAAGAACACAAATACCCTGCTATGATTTAGGTTTAAACAGGGACATAGACATTAGGAAAGGATTTGATTTGTGGTAAACAGGAAAAGAAATAAAACTAAGTGTGTGTGTTGCTATTTCATGACCCACTGTGCAAACATTGCTGTAGGCACTGTGGGTTTTATTGCTCATTAGTAAATAATCAAGTTAAAAATAAGATGGTTGGGAAACGGCTGATTGATGAGGAATAAAATAACACGACATAAACATCTGTCTCCTGGTCTAATATGTGTTAGTAGAGGAAGACATTGCTGAGGCACTGGAATGCTCAATGCACTGATGTGATAGTGATTACACTGGGAACAGTGTAAAGCAACTACAGCTGCCATTCCCTTTCCCACAAGGGGAGCGTTACGGAAATGCGGGTCCTGATTGTTTACTTCCAGAGTGTCTTTAATCCCCAAAGACTCCCACATGGCACAAACTTTCTTTCCATATAAAACTCTGCTCCCAAGCACCACGGCTCCCAGGTTCTTGCTTGCAACGTGACTCTCTCCTTTACTGGAAAATCCTTTCCCAGCTACAGAGAGTGACAGCTGACGTGCCCTCTCACCTCAGGCATGCCCAGATCTACTTGGTCAAACACAAAGACAGACCCGGGCAACAAGGAGCTTGCAAAGCTTAAGCATTTAAGATAGATATCCCACACAGGTATCCCTACTTCACTGAGGAACTTCCCTGGCAGAGAAGGAGCAACACATCGACTCTTCTGCTAAGGCACCTCCTGCAGTGGTTTCCTCTGCCAGGCTTCAGACCTACAGAATTAAAATCACTACAAATTTTACTACTGAGCTCAATAATTCACTCAATTTCTATCCTCTATCTACTGAACTCAATTTCTATCCTCCAAAGAGGGTAGAAATGCAGTTCCTCCCAGATGCCACCTGCACCCTGCTCCTTTGGTCTATCTTATAGAATCATAGAATTGTTCTGGTTGGAAGAGACCTCCAAGATCATCGGGTAGAGAAGAAAGGCTGCATTTGCAATGACCATCTCTCTGTATTATTAAAACCATAATGATCACACACAAATATAAAGCAGCCTCACCCTTTTCCCCAATTAAAGATCAAAATACCGAGCCAGTATCTAGCACTGCCAAATAGCCTGTCCTCAGAGCTCAAACAGTGCTTTGTGTTTTCCATACTTCGAGAAATAAATATGAATAAACTACAAAGCTGAATAAATACATCCTGTAACAGATGAAGATAATTTTCAAGATTTTAGCATTTACCTCAGATTATAATACACTTATTCAGACTTTTAACAGGCTGATTTCAGCCAGAGGTACGAGTAAGAAGATACCGATTTTATATTTAAAGGATCTACCTACTTTCTCTGGCCACACCACTAAGAATGAAACTCTTTATTTATGCAAAAGAAAAATGTTAGTTACTACCAAAAATATGAAAACTTGGCTCAAAAAGAAGAATCTTGACTTTGATTTTAATTTTAGTTAAAGAATCAGTAGGGGAATGAAACAGAAGCAATCTTTTCAGAATTTAGTCAGAGTATAGTGCCATACCACACAAAACTCCACCTGAAAAATAAATGCACACACACTGAAAACTGTCTTAAAAGAATATAAATGAAGATTGCTAACAGATTATACGTGAAAACAGTATGAAACAAGGACAAACAAGGATGGGTCCAGAATGGTACTGATGTCTTGGATTTATGTAACATCCTCATTTACAACAATAAACAATACACTAATGTTTAATTTTACATACTAAATTGGGAGCAGGAAGCAGCTGGATCAGGGGAAGTGAAAAGAATGGGCAGAAAACAGCACCCAGGCAGAACTCAAGAGATAAACATCTGAGAGAAATATGCATGACTGGTATACCAACGGAGACAGAGACAGCAAAAGCAGGAATGGAAGTAGAGGCAGGCAGAGAACAACAAAGTAAGATTAATTTGCCGTGTAACATGGCTGTAGCGAAGGCACAGTGAGCTTGCCAATTTGCGCAGACAGAGCAAACACTGTGAGCCAACCCCACATCGATCAGACCACCACGAACGGCTGCCACCTTACCCGCTGTTCAGTTTGCCTTCTATAAGCACCATCGTAAGAACATGTTTCAGAGTCTACCACGTACATAGATAGGCAGGTCTCACACAATAACTGGAATCATATATCTTTTGACATGGTCACTGCCAGCATCAACACCACCTGTTTCCAACCTATGCAAGAGCTCCATGGTGGGTCGGACTTGGCTAACAGCCAAATGCCCACCCAGCTGCTCACGCACTCCCCCTCCTCAGCAGAACAGGGAGAGAAAACAGAATGAGAAAGTTCATGGGTCAAGATAGACAGGAAGATAGCTTACCAATTACCGTCGTGGGCAAAACAGACTCAACTTGGGGAAGATTAATTTAATTTATTGCCAATTAAAATAGACTCAGGTAGTGAGAAACAAGACAAACATTAAACCAACACATTTCTTCCTCCTTTTGCCATGTTCATCTTCACTCTAGACTCCTCTACCCACCTTGAGCAGCACAGGGGCAATGTGTGTGTGTGTGTGTGTGGAGGGGGGTATGATCAGTACGTATCAGTTTCTCTCTGCTGCTCCTTCCCTCTCACATTTCCTCTGCTCCAGTGTTGGCTGCAAGGGCTATCTGATCTGGCACCACGGAGCACCTCCTCCTCCGTCTCTAACCTTGGTGTTTCCCTCTGCTGTTTCTCACTTTCTTCCCCTTTCTCCTCTGCCTCTCCAGCATTTTGCCCTTTCTTAAATACACCTTCCCCAAGGCACCACCAGCTTGGCTGAGGGGCTCAGTTGTGTCCTGGTGGGTCTGTGAGAGCTGGCCGGAACCTTCCCATAGGACCAGGCATGGGGAGAGCCTGGCCCCAGCGCTCTGTGTGTCAGAAGTTGGGGTAGTGTCTGGCACTGAAAAGGCCTGGCTGTGAAGATCCTCTGGGGCAAGGAGCATTGACGGAGATGGGAAAGGAGAGGGTAGCTTCTGAACAGAATGTTTCAGCCCAAAGTCCAGAAATAGGACAGATGGGTGGCTTCTCCTGAAAGCCACCTGAAAGAGGGTGAGGGGAACGGGAAAGAAGGTCATATCTCACTTGTGGAGAATGAGAAAGTTTCTTCAAGGGCCTCTTTTCATCCTTCAGGGCCTTATTAGCCAGTTCTGCCCTCTGCCTCCTTCACATCTGCCACATTTTCCCCCTCCCAAACTGCAGCTGCTATTCTCACAGCCCTGTGAAGGTCCCCTTTCCCCCCATCGCCTCCTGTTAGCTCCTTGCAAAGCCACAGATAACTAAAACATAATGTCCTCCTGACCCTCCCTTGCTTTCCCCTGAGCTGAATGCACCAGGACTGGTAAGCCATCAAGTAGCCTCTCTGGGAAGTGGCTGTACCTCAAGATACGAGGTGGGGAGCGGTGTCATGAGGGTGCTGGAGATTGTGTCGGTGTCACACACCAAATACAGTGCACAGAGGGCTGGGAAAGACGTACCCAGAGCAGCCATTCTGGTCAGGAGTGACTGTGAATGCAGGCCACCAGGGAGCGTGCAGATGAAGCAAGCAGCATCTAGGGGGTATAACAATGTCCCCCATCCCTCACTAGGGTCGAGGAGAAAATATGATAAGCAGAAATTTGGGGCATCTACACTTTTTAGTCTCCATGTTACAATAATTACATTTGGTAAGGCATTGACATTTAAGTGTGTTCCCTTGGTCCCATTCAGTCCACTCCTGAACGTACATCAGTATTCACAGCCTTCACCAACTGGGGACCAGACAGTGCTACACAGCACACCCCACCCATGTACAGGGGGTGCAAAGGTCCATGCTGGCTGCTGCTGCAGGCACTGGTCTTTAGTATTCCCATTTGGATTGATCCTCTACTCTACACAGATCATAGAATTGTTCTGGTTGGAAGAGACCTCCAAGATCATCGGGTCCAACCATTAACCTATCACTACCAAGTCCCCCACTAAATCATATCCCTTAGGGCCTCATCTAAACGCCTTTTGAATACCCCCAGAGATGGGGACTCCACCACCTCCCTGGGCAGCCTGTTCCAATGCCTGACAACCCTTTCGGTAAAGAAGTTTTTACGAATGTCCAATCTAAACCTCCCCTGGCGCAACTTGAGGCCATTTCCTCTTGTTCTGTTGCCTGTTACTAGGGAGAAGAGTCCGACCCCCATCTCTCTACAACCTCCTTTCAGGTAGTTGTAGAGAGCAATAAGGTCTCCCCTCAGCCTCCTTTTCTCCAGGCTAAACATCCCCAGTTCCCTCAGCCGCTCCTCATAGGACTTGTGTTCCAGACCCTTCACCAGCCTCGTTGCCCGTCTCTGGACACGCTCCAGCACCTCAATGTCTTTCTTGTAGTGAGGGGCCCAAAACTGAACACAGTACTCGAGGTGCGGCCTCACCAGGGCCGAGTACAGGGGGACAATCACCTCCCTACTCCTGCTGGCCACACTATTTCTGATACAGATGTTGCACAGCTCCAGAAAACACCTATGAATTCAAAGAGATTAGGTGACACAGGCATCAAGCCATGCCTTGAACACCTCTATCACTACTTTTCCACCAAGCTGGGCAGCCATTGACTTGAAAGAGTTGGGAAGTTAGAAGACTCCATAAGATAGACACCCCAATGCACTGGTAACAACTCCCAGAAGGTCATACAAGGGAGGCAAGCACACAGCACTAACTCTCCTGAGCAGACCTTGAAAAGGGGCCTCCTCATCTACGTTTTCCATGTACTACTGGTCATCTCATGTCCCAATATGGGATGATACAGTCCCAACAGTTCCAGCTCACTGCCAGGCCCAGAGCCTTGGCTGCCTCTGGACAATACAGCCACATTGGCAAGAACTGGCAGAAAAGCTGTCTTGACTGTCTTCTCTAGAAGAAAAGCAGCATGGCTGGGACAAAGGGCTCCTCCCAGCACACCTGCTGCAGGCACAAGATTAATTTTGCCACTACAGTGTCTTGCAATGCATGTTATTGGAACTGGACGTGATGAGTTTGGTCAGGCAAGTACCATGATATCACTGAGAAATAACATAAGCAGTAATTAAGGTTTTGGGTCCATGGCCTTATGTGGGCAATGGTGGCGTGAGCATGGACACAAGCACTGCATCACGTTCATGTCATCTGCATTAAGCAGACAAAACAGCATGGTGGTCCTTCCCAGAGGGGCTTAAATGGCTCCACAGGACAGTCTCCTCTCAGAAGGCTTCGCGCTACATTTGTAGTGGAGATGTCCAGCCAAGCAGACCAAGCTACATCTAATCTAAAGTAACCCTCCTCAAAGATATATAATGAAGATAGGATGAACTATATGTAATGTAATCCCAGCTGATGAAAACACCATCAATCACATAATTTAAATTACTTAGGAATATTTGCTGGGAAGTAATGTTGCATAAAGAGGGGAATTGAAGAGATGACCTGAAAAGTTTCTTTTTCAGTTTTTACCAGTCAATAAGCAAAACATTTCACAAGCTGACTGAGACCTCTGCTGCGGCCAAGAACATCTGGAGGAAAAATCTATATCACTTACAACTATGATGTAGAAAATTAAATTAGAAGATCCCAATAATTACAAATAAGATTCCTCCTGCTCCTACTGAAAGTGTGGAAGTTCTTCCCTCAGCTTTCCTGCTGGTAGGTTTCTACACATTCTAACTTTTCTTACACATATGAAGAAGCTTTGTCGACATTTGCCAAAAGTGTAGTATTTTGTGGAGCCAAAAGACTTAAAAGCTTCTTGGCCCCACTAGATAGGGTCTTGCAATGGTCACACTCTGATATTTTAATGACTCTTTCCTTTCATGATTCACTATTCCCACATTTTATATTGCTGTGTTTTGTTATTATAGTTGATGTTCTTCTACTTTCTGATGTCGTGTGAATTATGTAGTGTTTTTTCCTATTCCACACTTTACCATACAGACAAAGGAAATACATTTGCATCTATTTTGAGATTATCTTCTCAAGGTCAGTTTCCCAACTTCTGTTGTCAGTCAGCCCAGAATGCACTTACGCGCAAGGCTTAACTTTAAGCATGATAATCATCCCACTGTATAGTAATTTCCATAATGAACTCAGAGTAAAAACTCTCTCACCAGCTGCCTCAAAATTAGGAGACGTGGAAGGTCTCAAATCAACTGCCCAAGTACATAAATTCATTACTACTCTCTTTAAAAGTCTGTATTTACTAAAGCAAAACTACTGCAGTCTTAGGAACCCTATTGTCAGCATCCTTTCCTTCTGAGATTGCCATTTCCCTCTAGTGAATAAAGTCAAACCACCAGAAACTGAGCAGAGTTCTGCTATTAGTGGTGGTTGTGCATATACTTTGTATTAATAGAATCAGTTGCCCCGAGGAATTAGCCATCTATATTCATGAACTAGATGAAATAGTATTCATTGAGCACTTGATGAGAGCACAGCTGCAGAACAGGTCACTTCTTTTATTCAGGAAGAAATCTTTGCTTTCTGCTGCCGATGAAGGATATTCTCTATGGGCTCACTAGTGTTTTACCCAGACCCTTTTCTCCTTTCACCAGTGCTTCAGTCTCCTTCTCAGTGTAACTGAGATTTTAACTAGTGTCACCAGATTGAAGTATGTTTCATGGTGACACAAGAGAGTCCGAAGAGAATTTATTTAGGAAAAATGCATTAGTCACCAGTAAGGCAAAATGCAACTAGCAGGTAGCTTTTGAAGATATATTAGATGCTTTTCATATCTTAAATGCTATCTTCAAGCCAGCTTACTGTATCGTGATTATAGAATCATAGAATCATAGAATTGTTCTGGTTGGAAGAGACCTCCAAGATCATCGGGTCCAACCATTAACCTATCACCACCAAATCCCCCACTAAATCATATCCCTTAGGGCCTCATCTAAACGCCTTTTGAATACCTCCAGAGATGGGGACTCCACCACCTCCCTGGGCAGCCTGTTCCAATGCCCGACAACCCTTTCGGTGAAGAAATTTTTACGAATGTCCAATCTAAACCTCTCCTGGCGCAACTTGAGGCCGTTTCCTCTTGTTCTGTTGTCTGTTACTAGGGAGAAGAGTCCGACCCCCATCTCTCTACAACCTCCTTTCAGGTAGTTGTAGAGAGCAATAAGGTCTCCCCTCAGCCTCCTTTTCTCCAGGCTAAACATCCCCAGTTCCCTCAGCCGCTCCTCATAGGACTTGTGTTCCAGACCCTTCACCAGCCTCGTTGCCCGTCTCTGGTCACGCTCCAGCACCTCAATGTTTTTCTTGTAGTGAGGGGCCCAAAACTGAACACAGTACTTGAGGTGCGGCCTCACCAGGGCCGAGTACAGGGGGACAATCACCTCCCTACTCCTGCTGGCCACACTATTTCTGATACAGGCCAGGATGCCGTTGGCCTTCTTGGCCACCTGGGCACACTGCTGGCTCATATTCAGCCGGCCGTCAACCAACACCCCCAGGTCCTTTTCCGCCGGGCAGCTTTCCAGCCACTCCCCCCCAAGCCTGTAGCGTTGCCTGGGGTTGTTGTGACCCAAGTGCAGGACCTGGCACTTTGCCTTGTTGAACTTCATACCATTGGCCTCGGCCCATCGATCCAGCCTGTCCAGGTCCCGCTGTAGTGCCTGCCTGCCCTCCAGTAGATCAACACTCCCTCCCAATTTGGTGTCATCTGCAAACTTACTGAGGGTGCACTCGATCCCCTCGTCCAGATCATTGATAAAGATATTGAACAGAACTGGCCCCAGTACTGAGCCCTGGGGAACACCACTTGTGACCGGCTGCCAACCAGATTTAACTCCATTCACCACAACGCTTTGGGCCCGGACATCCAGTCAGTTTCCTACCCAGCACAGAGTACGCCCATCCAAGCCATGGTTAGCCAGTTTCTCCAGGAGGATGCTGTGGGAGACGGTGTCAAAGGCTTTACTAAAGTCCAGGTAGACAACGTCCACAGCCTTTCCCTCATCCACTAGGCGGGTCACCATGTCGTAGAAGGAGATCAGGTTGGTCAGGCTGATCAGGTTGATTATGTTATCAACAAGGGGTTCAGCAGTTGTCCTCCTCTCAGCTAAAAGGTTCAATGTCCATTTATAGATCCATTTGAATACAGTGAGGTGTTCAATGCACAAAGAAGGAGCAAAATAACAATGAACACGTACAGAACTGATCTGCGATAATAAAGGAAGGAAGCAGCACTGTATGGTCAGGTGCTAAGTTAAGTACAGTCTTTCATTAATTCTCTTTTTAAGGCCTTTACTTCCATTTTTATCTTTGCACTACATCTTCTTCCCCTTTTCAATGACCCCACTGTGACATATGTGAAACCACTTCTACTGGGAAAGGGGTTCAGAAGTTACCCTCCTTTTATTCTGAATGTTGTCTTCAGGAGAAAACCTCACAACAGATTGGAGAGACCACATAAAGGCAGAATAAGAATAGATCTTTCATTTCCAGCACGCAGAGATACAGTTGTCAGATGTCACAGTCACGTATGCAGCCTTGATAGAGGCACTTCACCTGAATGTATTCATGTAGCAGTTCACCGTGCCAATGGGCTCAAGAGATTTCCATGGTCTGGATAAGCTTTAGGATTTGGTCTTACCACGGCTCCTCTGGTATCTCTCTTGGGAGCAGGCCCCATCCTATGATTACTTTGCAAAAAAATGAACCCATAGAATCATAGAATAGTTTGGGTTGGAAGGGACCTTTTAAAGGTCATCTAGTCCAAACCCCTCCAATGAGCAGGGACATCCTCAACTAGATCAGGTTGCCCAGAGCCCCATCCAGCCTGACCTTGAATGTTTCCAGGGATGGGGCTTCTACCACCTCTCTGGGCAACCTGTTCCAGTGCTTCACCACCCTCATTGTAAAAAATTTCTTCCTTATATCTAGTCTAAATCTCCCCTCTTTTAGTTTAAAACCATTACCCCTTGTTCTATCACAACTGGCCCTGCTGAAAAGTTTTTCCCCATCTTTCTTATAACCCCCTTTAGGTACTGAAAGGCTGCAATAAGGTCTCCCCAGAGCCTTCTCTTCTCCAGGCTGAACAACCCCAACTCTCTCAGCCTGTCTTCATAGGAGAGGTGCTCCAGCCCTCTGAGCATTTTTGTGGCCCTCCTCTGGAACTGCTCCAACAGATCCATGTCCTTCTTGTGCTGAGGGCTCCAGAGCTGGACGCAGTACTCCAGGTAGGGTCTCACCAGAGCGGAGTAGAGGGGCAGAATCACCTCCCTCGACCTGCTGGCCACGCTTCTTTTGACGCAGCCCAGGATACAGTTGGCCTTCTGGGCTGAGTGCACGTTGCTGGCTCATGTCCAGCTTTTCATCCACCAGTACCCCCAAGTCCTTCTCGGCAGGGCTGCTCTCAGTCCCTTCATCCCCCAGCCTGTATTGATACCAGGGGTTGCCCAGACCCAGGTGCAGTACCCTGAGCTTGGCCTTGTTGAACCTCATGAGGTTCACCCAGGCCCACTTCTCGAGCTTGTCCAGGTCCCTCTGGATGGCATCCCGTCCCTCAGGCGTATCCACTGCACCGCTCAGCCTTATCCACACCTTATCCATACCTTAACCCATACCTTATCCAATCTGCATCTTCAGGACTTGTTCTGCCCTCCTTTTCCCTCTACCCAACATTTCTGATAAGCACACTTTTCTCCTTGAATGTGGACATCTTTGTCTCTCTTAATTGACAGTATAATGCCTATAGTGCCATATAAATTTCATTGCATGCACAGACCTGGTGCAGGATGCTGAAACATACATCAATCTCTCACAATTCCCTTACCACTTGGGAGCATTTTACCAACAGCTGTGAGTTCCTCCCATGTCTCCAAGTCAGGATGGAGATATTGCTCCCATCTTCTGGCAAGGACAGCACTCTCCGGCCTTGGTTTGCCCCTTGGTTAAACAGGATTCCTCCTTACTCCTTCTCCCCAGCCCTGCCCAGGGAAAACACGCTCCTGTTTCATTCTCTCTTGCTCAAATCTTCTGAGCATTCTCTGCAAGTCTTGAGCATGCATATTCCCAGACACTGTTTCTCTTGTTCTGCAACTAGATACTTACATTACTCCCAACCTCCTTCTTTGCATATCCTCCTAACATGCCTGCTGCTTAGTCATCACTAACATCATTAAGCTTAACATCTCATCAGTATTCCTCACTGCTAGTAGATGTGGAAGAACTGGCAGGCAATTCACATCATAGACCAAGGCAGTCTGTGAAAAAGCAATTTCCAGAATTGGAGAATTTTGCACAGCCGGTATCTCAGCGGTCGTGGTTGTAAATGCACAGAGGGTGCAAGGTGATACGAAATAATATCTGTGTCATTATTTCGAGAAATACCAAAGCCTCCTCTGTCCCCTCAGCCCATGGAGATGCTTTGTTCTATTTCTACATTGCACTTTTTTCTACTTCTCTGGAGACAACATACACCCCTTTTTTTTTTCCTTACAGGGTCTCAGCCCGGCACCATATACATACTAATACAGAAATTAAGCATTTGCTGAGTAGTTTCACCTAAGTTCAGAAAACAAGAAAATGAAGTAATTAGACTTACCCCAAGAAAATTACTATTGGGATCTTTTCAACCTTGGCCCTAAAGTTTCAAACAAAATAGAGTACGATGAAATCCTCTGGCAATGACTGTGCCTGCCAGGTAGTTGGGGAATATACCTTTTCGCTCTGGATTCAACTAACTTCACTCTCATTTACAGTTTCCCATTTGATATTTAGATAACTTCACAACATTATTCATTATTAAGGCTGGATTCAAATCGGTAACCTTAAGATGGGAAGTTACATATCCCATTTGTTACCCAGTTATCCAGATAAGCACTTTTGCCTCAAAATCATGCATCAGTTTTGAACATGGAAGTCACAGCTGATGACAGGGAGAAACAACATTCATTGAAGTGTCGCTGACGCACTCCTGAGTCTGACTAATTACACACAATCAACTGATTCTCTAACATCAGGATGCCGAGTGTTGCCTTAAATCACTCCTACTTGATGGGAAACTTTCCATTGCCTGAAGAGGTGAAAACAGTTGAGTTAGTAATGAAAATCAGATCCAACATTTTGAGAGCAATCTCTTGAAGGCAGCTACATAGAAATGAAGACCTTTAACACCGTTCCCCTCTTGTCACACACAAAATAACCTCAGCTCACGTTTATTCTTTCCTACAAAACTAAATAAGTACAAGACGTTAAAAAATAAACACAAAATACTTAAATGTGTGCAGTAAGGGTACTGGTAAAACTCTTACCTGACTAAATTCGTATGGTGAGAAACTGGCAATACACTGCCTGAAAACCAGCAGTTTTCCAGGTTCTTTATCCAAGGAACATGATTCCACACAAAACCGCAAGTGCTATGGAACAGAATCAGCCTTTCGTGGATAATCCACTAGGACCATAATCTAAAATCAACCTTAACTCTGGATCCAACTAATTCCACTTTTATTTAGAGTTCTCTGATATTTGAATTAGCTAAAATATTGCTGGTCAAGACACCTTGAAACGCCAGTCATAACTAACATAGAGGAATCTGTTCGTGGGAGACTGTTTCTGTGTTTGTAAATCCCCGTAGATATGCAACTGCTACAGAAATAGCAAGACGACAAGGCTAAGGAATACAGTAGATGATAAAATAGATTAAGATGAAACTACTGATACCATGCTTCCTAAAACAGACTGTACCATAAAGTCAGCTTCATTTCCCAGTCTAAAAGTAAAAAATATTTAGGTGTTACAAATCTACATAACTAGCAACTTGACCTATATCTGTCGATATGGTCTCCAAACATTTAATGCTGAAAAATGTGGGAAGGAGAAATGCCCACAGAGTGAGGCGTGCCAGGGTTTGGCTACCCTCCCTCCAGGCGCACACCCATCCGTGCTCTGACACCCAACCCACATCGGTGCCCTCCCCTGCTCTGCCGCCCAGGTTCTCGGTTGTGCTCCCTGAGACCAGCCTCATAAAAGCATTTAGGCGTCTATAGCAGGACTTTGAGTAGGTCAGCTCTCAGCCTGAGAGCCAGGTCCTCAAAGCACCCACGTCTTTGTATTTTATGCGGTTAACACAGAACACCCAGTTTGATACTGTGCATCGTACTCCAGAATTTCGTTTGGGCAAGTAACCTGACCACTTGTTTTCAGAGTTATGACTGTTCTCTCACTTGTGCTCACCCTTTAATATGGTGTTATTTTTAAACACTTCATTTCATAACCAAAGAAAGGAGGGGGAACAAAGAGCCCCTAAACCCAAACAAGCCAATTCCCCATCGGTCCGGACATCCTTAGACTAAAAACAAGATGATTGCACCATTTATCTGTTTCCAAAGAACAGCACCTGTATAAGACTCCTGGAGAGGATCCTGGAGGACCTTTCAATGGCTCGAAGTTGGCAATTAAGCGTGGAAAGGGTCAGAATTCAGGATATAGCCTGAACCGCAGCACTTAACATTTCCTAATTTAGGGCGTTGCTGTGCACTGTGGATCTGTTTTGTGTGTAGCAGATCTGCATGCAAGATTTCTTCTTCATGCTGTAAACAGAAGTCAGGCACCAAGATCACAGGTATGGATGCTATTCTGGGGACCTGGAAATGCTGAGCACCACCAAGAACAGGTGCTTTACAGGTACAATGCAAATGCACATGGCATCGTCCATGCACGTGCAGGATTTGGATGTTTTTTTCCTGACTGTCTTGAAATGACTTAAAAATACAGCGCTGACTGCCGTTGCTACAAGAAGCAGAGACACTCCCTTGGAAAACAGGCATCTGTTGACAGGTTCTCATCTCAGTTGAAGTCAGGAGTAAGTGCACCTAAATCAACCCTGGAAGATAAAACTTTTTATGGTAGCTTCGCATCACTGTAACTAGAAATGGAACTGCAGCTTTGTATTTTAAAGGCCAAATCCTTCTATTTCTTTGTTCTCCTTTCTTCTTTCTGCCTTTCCCTTTCCTTCCCTTTTCTCCAAATTAACATTTGAAACACTTGAGAATGCTAATTGGGTTTCACTTCATTCAGACAGGAAATAATGACCTCGAGCTAATAAGACAAGTTAATTGTCCCCTGCAGGTAAATTAACACAAGACCAAATGCTTGCAGACCTTGAGGACCACAACTGTTAAACTTAAGTATGCATTCAAAGCAACTCTGAGCATCTAACAAAGCAGGTCACAGATCATAAATCAGAGCTATTGAAAAAAAACCTCTTCAAAAAACCAAGGGAACTACAGAACACATGAAGTTAACTTTCTTTAAACATCTGCTATAACACAGCCAACTGAAAGAAGATTTTAAAGAAATAAATAAAAAACCACAAGCTGAATGTTCAATGTGTATGGAAAGGAGTGCTCAGTGAAGACAGTAACTCATCCCAAAAATCAAACAAATACGTTTCAGTAAGCTATCTATCAGAGACAGCTGCCTTTCCATTGCAATAACATAGCGTTTTCTTCTTGTAATCACTTTATAGGCTTCAAAATACAAATTTGATTATATTATATCCATGAAGACAAAAAGCTTACAGAAATCATAATGCTGTTTAAAGTCACAAAACAAACATTGCACAGCCCATAAACTGAAAAGTGCTGTAAAAGCGCCCAAAGCGTAATAGTCACTCCACAAATCATCTTGATGTCAGGATGGACAAAAATGTATGACCTAAAAAAACTCATAGAAAAATATCCCCTATCTTTAAAATATAGTTGTTGACAAATAAATGGGTAATTTTGACAAACTACTCAAGTTTAAAGCCCTCTACTAAAATAACACAAATGTGTTTTAAAAGTTAACATATGTTGCTGAATCATGTACAAGTTAATAAATCATATAACGCTGATTTAAAAAATAGGCAATTATGAAAAATCCAAAACTTGGGAGTTCAATATAGTTTCATAGATATCACTGTATCGTATAATCCTTTAAGCTGCTAAATTAACTTAGTGTTTACAATGGAGAAAAGCTGCTATTTACAATTTTCTAGTTTTTATTTGGAGCTTTTTCCTTAATTAGTTCCGGTTTCAACACAACTATCAGGTGTCAAGAGCGTATTTTCTTTGATTGCACAAGTTCATCAAAAGTTAAGACTCCAACTCTGAATTGAAAAAGCTGAAAAGCTTGTTCTCCTCTCCCAACACATGAATACAAATTGCACGGTAAGAAGGGAGCCCTAGTAAATACAAAAACTGAAGGACACGCACACGTATTCTTGGGTGCACAACGGTACAGGCGGGCAGCTGACAGACCTTTCAGATGCATCTCAACAGGCTCTGAGCTGTAAAGCCATTACAGCCCTTGGTTTGCTTGGTGCTTTACGTCAGGGCGTGCCCAAGAGGAGAGAGAAAAACATAGGATGCGAAGGCTCTCGCAGGCTATAGCTCGAAGAGGCTGAGCTCTGCCTGCTAGCCAGTTTTATTAGCTCTCCTGATGACTATAACAACAACAAGGCTACCGAAGACATAAGATTTGTAGCACATTGTCTCCTTTGAATGGCTGCGAGCATAGCCCTGAAACTTTACCTGCTGGGACACACTGTTGAAATCTCTACATTGATAGCTGCTTAGGTATCCAGAAAACTCAGTCCAACAGTGACTAGAAACAGCACTCAAATTGAGTAAATCTGTTGCTTCGGAGTAAAAAATAGACATTGACAGAACTACAGTAATAAAGATAAAATAAATGCAATCACTAAAAATCTGATTTAAAATTCTAGCTTTTTCTTCTAAGCACCCATTTCCATCCAAACGGGAAGGGCACAAATCATGAGTGAAATAATAAGCAAATATGAAATATATCAAACAACGTTTTTGGCATAATAAAAATTAAACAGAATAATTTGATTGGAGCTTGCCAGCAATTAAACTGCCTGAATTAATGTTCTGCATAAACAGTATTCTGGGTTTGCAAAGAGAGGACTCAAAACTGAGTGTGAAAGATTGTTTCAATTCGAAAAAACTAGCTATGAGTGGTTATAGTTTTTCCTGTTCTTTGGTCTTTCTTCTGGAAACAAATACAAAAGAGGATTAAAACAAACCACTTAAACATACTTGCTTATTTTATCACCACTGTCATTATATTAAGCTATCATTAAAGACTTTAAATCTTTTCTATTATTTAAGCCAGTTCACGCTTCTCATTTCTGTGCTATTTCCTGCATGGTTCAGTTCTGTTTTGCAATGATTTTGGTTTTGATCCTTTCTGAACATTATGAAAAGCACCTTCTGAAGAAGTTTCTATACAGTTTTGTCTCTAGTGATTACATGCATCGTAGCAGGACTTTCCCAAACAACGTTGATGTTATCTTGTGGTTTCCGAACAAAGCTTTGCAGTCAAGAGGCTGCATCACGCAGGGTGGGGTGGTCCCTGAGGAACCTGAAATGGTTTCCAGAGGCTTCATGCAACTACACACAGGTCATAATCACAGTGACTGGCCCAAAGCAAAGAGAAAACGGTGCTCCAGAAAAGAGCTGATATTTACCCCAACATTTTGCTGCTGGTGCCCCAATCAAACATGAACAGCGCTCAAAATGCATCCCACAGCATTACAGCAGCACTGCTCTAAGAGTCCACGCATCATTCCAACGCTAAATAGTTCAGTTGCCTTCTCCTCCATCATTTCATTTTCATTTTCAGTAAGAATGGTTCCCCAAAGTCCTGTGCAGCATCCCACTGATCTGTTGCTTTGACACTAAAGAAGAGTTCAGAGCTTTTAGCAGAAGTACTGTGGTCAACAACTAGTTTTTAGTACCAGCAGGGGTGAAAGTCTACCCTGGCCAAAGAACAATTAGGTAATTGGACCATAGTAGGAATAATACAGAGCAACCTAATTAGGTTTCTTTTCTACTAAACCGAATGGATGTATTGATTACCTTTCAATTGGTTTAATAAAGTTATCTTAATACTTAGAGCAGGTCTCACTCACCTCACAAAGGAGGCCAGCATCATCCATAAATTTGGAGTAACCTAAATCCTTGTGTTTCCCAGACTTTGTGGCATCGCCCTGAATGCTACTGAATTCCACCTTGCTCCCTAAAAATGAATGCCAAAAAGATCTGTGTAATATTTACAGTATGTTACACTGCCATGTACAGCACACTTTCTAGAAGCACCTTCATACATAAAAAGACCATACTAAGAAAACCTCCGTTTCATTAGTATAACTTGTACACAATTCAATTCCAGATGTGGCATTCAAATGAGTCTTAATTTTTCACCCTGAGGTATCACAGTCGGAGTTGCTCTGATTTACTGATTTATGCCAAAGAACTACAGGTGCTGCAGCGCCTTGCTTAGGGAGAGAGAAGAAAAAAGGGTACAGCATTTCCATATGAAGTTCTGAGGAATTATGCATGACTCAACCCAAATTTAATACAGGTTCATATTGTCCTTGTTTAGATGCACATATGTAATAGCCAAATTTAATAATAGCAGAGATCTGCTTACAGAATTTCAGTGCTCAATGGGCTCAGTCAACTTGAAAAAAAATCATAAAGCTGTGTGAAAATATTACATTGTTACAACTAAAATCTTACATGACAATGACTGAAACAAGGTAGTGAAAAAGACAGTTAATTTTACTATTTCTTTATGTAGTTTGTCAGTTCATCTTTTGCTGTTATAAATATTCACAGGAGAGCAGAAAAAAAATTGTAAAAATGGTAAAAGGATTTTTTGTTTGCTAAAAAAAAGAAATCTAATTTGTCCTCTTACTGTGAGGTCTCACCTTCTTCCTACTACCAGCAGCTTTGGCTACCCATTTTTTAAATTATTTTTTATTTTTTAAGCCTTCTCCTTAGTTTCCTCCATTCTTCTTAGGCTTGGGAAGAACTCAGCATGGAAATTACCAGCTCCTGTTCTCTTTTGGTTCCTTCTTTAACAGCAAGTCTTCTGTTGTGATGCACATGCATTACTAAATATGTCTACTTTGACGTTGAATTTATGAAAACTGACTTCTGTTTTTAGTGTCTGTGCCTCTCTCTACATTCTGTCCTTTTACTCATCTGTTGCCTAGTCAAAATTGAGTCTGAACTTGAGCCAGTTTGTACATTGCTTTATAGTGCATGCCTGACTGAGGCCTTGAACTTTAACTGATATTCAAAGACACTATTCCTTGCAGAACTGAATAAAAATATTCTTAATAGAGCTGTATTGCTTAAAAATTTATCCTGCTGCCATGCAGCCAAAAAGCATAGGGACCAGACATGCACTGTGCTTTTTCCTATGCGTCTGCAAACACATTTCCCCAAGTAGCAGTGTGGGCCCCAATTACAGGTGGTCCGGAGATTTTGAGAAAGCCAGTGGTTCTCTGTAACATTTCAGGTTATAAGCCTCACCGGAGCAAGGTCTGCAAACGGAAACCAGGTGGCGCTGACAGATATTTGGGAACAGAAGGTACATGACGTTTCCAGATCCCTAAGGCATCATTCTGCACCACCACCCAACCACTTCCCACACGACTGGCTGCTGTCTCTCTGGTGTCTACCTCCAGCCTGAAAGGACATGGCCTACAGAAGGCAAATGTTCTTCACCTGCCTTGTTTTCAAGTTGGCCAACTGAAGACCAAGTAGACAACACTCCTTAATTTTTTTTTATACATACAGTTCGTATATAAGAGTTTGTCTTTTATCTCTCACTAGCATGAGGCTGTCACTCCTAGTGATCATCTGCACTTGCCTGAAGACCTGAACTTTCGGCACATACTGGAAATGTATTTAATTCATATTTCTACATCAGTTTTTACATCCACTGCCTTCCAACTTTAGAAAAGCAAATATCAATATTCTTTTAAGAAACAGAAGGGCTGGATCCAACTGACAATAATTATGCGGCTAACTTACTCCTGTGGACCAGAGCAGGGGAGCAGGGAGCATCCTGTCTGTCCGCCACAACTACTTAC
The DNA here is from genome assembly GCA_009819775.1 of Phoenicopterus ruber ruber. NCBI lineage: Eukaryota > Metazoa > Chordata > Aves > Phoenicopteriformes > Phoenicopteridae > Phoenicopterus > Phoenicopterus ruber. Next base: position 162,476,519 of record CM020215.1, read on the forward strand.
GTTTCTTCTCTAGGGCAAGTACGTTCCGCTGAAAGTCCACATAACAGGAGTATCTTCTTGGCTCTATTAACTCACAAGGAACTTGCGTACTTCCAGAGGGAGTCTAAGCCTGCTCAAATTGTGCATATACTTCCTTCGGTGAGAGAACAGGGTACCAACTGGAAATGTGAGGCACCTTCAGTCACTCAGATCCAAGACTGGATTTAGCTTTTATCAGTAATGGTGTAATTTACATCTATATTCTGGGGATCCTTGAGCCGGGAAGATCAGTTTGGCGTCCTCCTCACCCAGCATTCTTCTTAACTGCATTCTTCCTGGGCCCAGCTTCCACAGCACACACAGTGAAAGCTCAAGACCTAATAGTTCGGGACCTTACCAGGAGGTTAGGTCATCCTTCTCCAGGTTGATCAGCAACCAGAAGCTGTGTCCCCCCACCCCCTGGCCGACAGCTCTAACCACGAACAATAATGTAGAAGTGTCTACCGTCAAAATCCATTTCAGACCTGCCCATAGCTTGTTTCCTGGGCATCTCATCAAGATTTATACACCACTTTCCTAAATTCATCTGATAATACCTACAGGGCCTGAACCTTCCCAGGCCACCGGAGTTAAGCATGTAGAGACCTTAGCGAATAAGCAATGAGTTCAAGAATGCAATTAGGCAGCCCTAATTGCAGCCCAGAAAGTCATCAGACTGGGTGTCTGTCTGGGCTTAACCTCTAGGTATTGAAGTCTTAACACAGCAGGGTTTAGGAGTCTGATCTCATACTCATTCACGGTCATCTACAAATCACAGGAGCTGCATGATAAACAGCTCATGATCCAGGCCTCAGCTGAATTTCCACAAAAGCAGAAATGATCTGAAATCTATGGCTTTGAACTGCCTATGTAGCCCTGAACTACCTGTATATATAAAGTGTGGCGAAAAAAATCAATAAGTAACTCCAAAGGTCACCTAGCCATGAGTACGCGCAAATGCCTTCCTGACAGATATTCTTAAAAACCTTCAGCACTGCTTATGGAAGTTGTGGTGTCACCTCGTGCATTCCAGTGTTTCATTACCCTCACCATTAAAAGATATTCCTAATATCTGACTCAAATCTTTTTTTATTTGGTAATAAAGTTTGTAATTTTGCTACCCTGTCCCTTCCTCTATGCAGGAGCATTTGTGTATAAAGACTATGTTTTTATACAAAAAATTCCTTAATTCATTGAATACCTCTTCTTAAGTTTCCCAAGTATCACTGACTCCAAAATTATAAATCTCTGTTTCATAAAGTGTAATAGCTGCTTCATTAACTCAGACAGAGTAATTACAGTCATTTGAACAAGCCTGAATTACACCCATCCAACTAAGCGCACCAGCATGATCCAAAAAGTTCCCAATTGCAATTAGCTGTTATTTTCTGTACCTGAAAGTATTGTGATCATACTGACATATTTGAGGGTTGCTGTTCAGTTCCCCAGACCAGTAACCACATTATAAAAAGTACCATAGAATATGGTAGCCTCTCAGAAGAGGCTAAAGGACTGAGCGTGGTTGGAGTTCTCACCCACAGAACACTCTGCCCCATTCGCTGGTTTGTCTGAATTAAAACTGGAGGTCGGGAACGACAGCCTTAACTAATGAATCCTTAACTTATCAGGGCTTCTGATCATTACATCGTTTCATTTATTTTAAATTAATACAACATACTTTATGTAAAAGAAGCATAGTTCTGTATCTTGCATCTGGAGCACGTCTGCCTTAAATTGAAAACAAAGACCAAAACGAAATGAAACAAAACAGGCAGTACAGAAGGACTGCCTATAAATTTAATCAACTCTGACCCTTTGCTCACCCACTTTCCAACAGCTAGGGAAAAAATTGCGCTGTAAAATTTGTTCTGGGCAGGAACTTGGCATCTGCTACCAAGTCAGAGTCCAGAGCAAATTAGCACCACAAATTTCAAATACATTGACTTAACTCATGTAACTCAAAACCCAAAGCTTTGATTTAAATCATAAAGGACTATATCTTGGCAGGCAGTCACACCCGTGCATGGGGCAGGAGGGATTCCAGCAAAGAAAGAAGAGGGGGCAGAAGTGTTCCTAATGATTTAGCCGTGGTACGGGGATGGACTGTTTGACACCTGTTTTCCAATGCTAGTAGTAGACGTAAATGCCAATCAATCCATTCCTGTGTTTCTCTCATGAAGTACTATTTAATCAAAAGCCTTTGAGTACTGCATTCTTTGATCCCATCCTTTTTGACTAGGAAGTGTCTCAGACTTCATGCTTTTTGACTGTTCTCTAGAAATGTTATTTTCATTTTTAATTATGACTCGCCAGCAAACAGCAATCCCATTCTCTCTCAAGCAACTCCCAGCTTTAGAAGATATGATCGAAGCTAAAACAGGGGGAACTCCCTACTCTCTAATAAAAAGCCTAAGCAATGCAAATAATGAGAACCAGGACTGCAGAAGAAATACCTCGTAGTCCAGAGAACCCCAAGGATGATGACACTCTTGGAAGAGCAGGATTAGAAAGGGTAGATTCCTCATCTTTGGTAGATCAATCTTGTCATAAACAAGCAGCAAAATGGGGAGAAATACTGAGATTCTTCATTAAAAATTTATCCAAAGCTATAGCCAATTTTACTTTTGCTTAAAAAGAAAATATCTGCTAAGGTAACAAAGCGTGTTTCATAACATTGTAAGATGGAAGCATTCACAGAATTTACAGTAATAAGGAGAAGGTGAAATACCTTCTCATCAGTATTCTTCAGCGCTTTGTTATCTGAAATGCTCTTTTCAAAACACTTCTATCAGTCATCACAGATTACACTCTTTAGGGGAGAAGAGAATTAATGTGGCATTTGCCTTACCTCTCTTCAAACTAATTCATGCTAGCACAGTTCTGATGTCTTCTGTGTTAACTTGTACACCTGCTGTTGGCTCGATATCAGTAGAAAACACTACTAGCTTGTACACAGTGAAAAATATTTTGGTTTCTCTATTTTCCAGAAGCAGTCAGAAGCATTTCATCAAACCTGTAACCTGTAAAAGGGATGGGATTTCCAGAATAGGCCAGGTTCCTACATGAAGCAAGCCAGATCTAAAAGACTGCTCAGCACTCAACCGCTCAGAAAAGGATCCACCAGTGGACAAAGTGCTTAGTCGATGGTTTTACTCATAATACAAAATATTGTTTTGGTAGAAGAGTTTGTAGAAGAGTGTCTTCGCCTATTTTCAGAGTTGTCATCTTCCCCAGACGGTATGTATAACTTGAATTCTTTTGGCAGAATAATTCATAGCTGAGATTTCCAGGCACCTCATTTCCCCTGTGCAGCACCACTTCAAGACACAAAGAAACATGAAGGCAGTTTGGAGGCAGTCACATTACCTACAGTATCTTTCTACTGCCTGTCAGAGGTCACTCTGTCTTTTGGAAGAATAGTTTGCGAGATGAATCAAGGATGAATCAAGGGAGAAGGCAATTTCATCCAGGGGAAAGATATAATGTTTTACTTATAATTGGATAACCACTCCAAACACATTTGTAAGTCCCAAACAGTTCTTTCCATTCATATCTGGTTTAGGTGCAGCGATTTCAAAGATATTTCACTATGTGGTGCATATTTTGCAAAGCAAACACCAACACATAATTATCTCCCACAGTTATTTAAAATAGTTCTCAAACAATTTATTTTCTAAATTACATTACTGTGCAACTGGAACCATTACAAATGATCATATTGTTTAATTAGCCAGTTTCTCCTAATTTCTCCTACAATTCAGATTTTTAATTAACATTTCATTGCTCTTAAACTGAGTGTAATTACTAACAGCTCACATGAACTCCAAACTAAAATTGAATCTTTTAAGAAACTACTATTCTGAAAACTGTAAGGAAATACAATGTTTAATAATTAAGCATTTCTTTGGCTAAAATCCTTACCTATTCCAAATGAAGAACTAATTCCACAGTCCAACAGCACAATCCTTCTATGTACAAAAAGCAAACATAGAAGTGAAGTAAAAAGCCCAAGCATACAGCAGTCTCTGTTTCAGAAACTAAAGTAACTGTGTAGAAAAAAGGGGATGTTGCATCCTATGTAAAAAAAAATGCACGTTCTCACTTTCAGCTTCTGGAGGAGGTGGAAAGCAGAGTTTTGACTTGGTTGAAGATAAAGGTCATGAAGAACATGGCTGAAGTCATGGTGGGGAGCTACCATTTCGGGAGAAGGCAAGGGATTGATTTCTACAATCAGTGGAAATCCTTACGGGACAATCCACGCTTTGGGAGGTACAGCAGGAGACTGTTCCTAAAGATGAAGGAAGCTACTAGAGAAGCAAATATTTTAGATTTGATAGATATTAATGGGAAATAATTGGGAAAATCAAGTGGAAGTAAGCTCAGTGAAGCTGAGGATAAAGCCAAAGAGCCTGCTATTTTAAGGAAAGGAATCATTGAGAACAGAAGGGCAACCATCTTGAAAAGCAGAATTCAACCTACCCAGGGAATAGGCTGAAAGGGTCTCCTGGGAGAGAAGCACAAAGGATGGAAGTGTTCTGGAGAGCTAAGAGTCTTATTAAATACAACAGCGACAAACTATGCTATTGCAGAGGAAGGGTACAGAGAATAGTGATAAAACAATATGACTGCATTTAGAGCTCTTCAGACACCTCAGAATTAAAAAAAAAAAACCCACTTATACAGAAAGCTTAAATAAGGACACCTATTTAAGGACAAGAACAGAGGAACAGCACCAGCATGTGGGAGCAACACTAGAAAGGTTACGACACAGGACAAGTTACAGTTTGTAAGGGACATAAGAGGTGACAAGAAAGGTTAACAGTTAGAAGAAACAGACAGGGAAACAGAGAAATAGAGTTTATTTCTGTAATGGGAGAAGAGAGCACATAATGGGCGATGCAGGGAAGTCTTTAAGTACTCAATGCCTACCTTCTTTCAGTCATTTATTCCCCCCACCCCAAATTAATTAACCCAGCTTTAACAGCTGAACAGGATCGTGAAGGAACCAGCTAGGAACTACTGAGTAAGTCAGAGGTATTTGACAGCCTCTGAACTGCCCCTTACACTCTTCTAGGAAGTAGCCAAAGATGTCTCAGAACCTTATCCGTGTCAAAATATCGTCAACAACGTAAATCTGTTTAAAGGCAAAAGAATTGGACTGCAATTCCTTCTCTAACTAGTTCAGAGGAGGAATTTCTGCCAAAGTTTCCCTTCTTAGTAACTTAGTAATTTTCCTGGAGTAGAATATTACATGAGAGTCTAAAATAGCGTCCTTAATATTCTGTTCGAGCTGTTCCCTTTTGCACAAAAAGATTTACCAACAAATGAAACAGACAGCAAGAAGAAAGATACTCTCTAATTTAGGTGATTAGACTGCAGGTATCTGGGTCCTAGTCCTTGTCCCAATGACTGTTCACTTACCCAGAGCGAAAGCATGTTGGTAGGAAAGGCGGAGTAGGAAAGGATCTGGTGCTTCAGTGTATTTCAGATTCAGACAGTTTGGGTTTGTACCCCTGAGGTAGAGAGAGGAACTGAATAAAGTTCTCCCACATCAAGGGTGAATGCCCTAATCACCAAATTAGTTATGGGATTAACAAAGAGAAAACTTCCAATTAAGCCTTGGATTTTTTCCAGCCACAATTATTTGATGCATTCAAATGCTTCTGAGACTTTAAATCACACTGTTCAGCAAATTTGCTGTTTCTCAGTAAATATAAACACTCTCATACAGCCCTAATGATCATTGCCTGAAGGTGAACAGAGAAGGAAAGGAAAGTTATAATTAGTTGAACCAGGATACAACTTTCAGGCAAAGCGTTCAGCTCGCAGTTACGGCCTTCATCCCCGCCGTTCCCCTTCACTCCGGCTTCTTCTGGTGGACACTCTCTGCTGGTGCTGCCAGCTGGGAAAGCGCTGTGCTTCCCGCATGGCACGGCAGAGCTGCAGAGCAGCAGCACCTACTTCATCGCAATACCATTTTCGTCGCATAAATACGGAGAATTAGAGCATATTTTTCATAAGACATGCTTTTAAGCTCCATATGTTGCTACCACTGTTCTCACTCCGAGTTCTCACTTGCTTGTCCCCCTTCTCATCTTCACATTTGCAAAAATAACACCGAGTTATTATTCAGCCTTCCTTATATAAAAGGCATATGCAGAACACTAATTGGCAACAAAGGGCGAGAACAGGGTATTAGCTAATTCTTGAAAACATTTCTTCTTCATGCATCCATTATCTCCTTTTATCAGGCTCACGTCTGAGTCAGCAATTTTGCCCAGGCTGTTGCTCCAGGAGCAATGCAATATCCAGGTGACAACGGTACCATCCACATCATCTTCATATTCAATGCTCATTAAGAAGGAGGGGAATGAAGCCAGATTTGACCCTGAGAAAAGGTCTGGCGAAAGCGGTGTGGATGCTCATCAGATTTGGACTTTGTGATCACCCCTCCTGAATGCAAACCATCAACATATTGCAGGGGATTGAAGCCAACCGTTCAAGAACTGCCACTTTGTCTGTCCTTTCTCTGTAGCTAAAAAATATGTTATTAAAGCCATTTCCATGTACTTTCTTTAAGAAGATGAGAATTGACAGATTTTGATGGAGCTAGCTTTTCTCCACCTTTCTCATGGCTTCGCATGAGGAAACCATTGTTATCAAGCTATCATTTTAAACTGCTAAATGGATTACGTTGCACCAGGAATTTTGTATTTTCTCTTTATATTTAAGGCCAATCATCTCAAACATTGCTGCTTGCCAGCTATGTTTTGCCTTGTGTTTGACTGAAAAAAAAACATTTAAAAGAAGAGTCTGAACATTTTTACTAACCCATAGGCTATGAATCCACTGCAGCTTCCCTTTTGGCTTGACATGTTCTTTGAAAGGCTTTTGTGTTTTTTCCCCCCAGGCAATATTCCTTGACTGTAGTTTTTAGAAATTTAAATAATACCATTTGCCCATCAGTTCAATTACAAGACGAAAGAACTTATCACAACTACTATCAAAATCTTTATAGTTGAACTTCATTTTCCAAGGAGGTTTACAGCCATCCTCTATTAGAAAAATGGAAAAGAAACTCACACCCATAACTATGAGGTTATGCAATTGTTCCATGAACGAAACACTGAAATTACCCAGTCTCTTACTTTCCACTGTAGGAGACATTGTGACAAATCCATGTTTGCGGTAAGAGAAGTAAGGTTCCTTGAGCAGCAATCCAAAGTTTTAAATCCTTGCGTGTCATCTTGGATAAGTGCGCAACTGAGCTTCTCCAAAGAGCAGCCTCAATATCCTTCAGGCCCTGAGTGGCCTTTTCCCAACAGGAAAATGCTGGCCTAACAAAACACAAGCTACGCTATCTGCTTTCAGTTCAAGCATTACGGGATGCGCCATTCTAAAAAGTCGCCTTTTACGCTCAGCAAAGCCACATGATGAGTCTTCAGGAACTAGCGATACATGACTATATGAGCCCATATGACCTTACTCCTAGTCCTATATGACAAGGAATCAAGCAAAACCCGAGGGGCATGAGTGACAACTCACCAACTATCTCAAACCCGTGCCAAATGCATGCGCTACGTTACGTGACTTGTACCCTCAATGTTACACAGCATGTGCTAGAAAAAGGAATTCAAACAGGAAGAGTGAACATCTGCTCCTAAGTGGAAAAAAATGATTAATATTCACATAGGAATAGATGTATTTAAAGAATTCCTTGTGGAATTTTAATATAGTTTAATTGTATTTGTTCAGGATAAGCAGCGGCACATTACAGGCACCCTGTGATTAATATCACCTACAGAAAATGAAAAATTTGCAGCCAGCTGTAATAGTGGTTAATACAATAGAGACAACAATTTGTTTTAATGAAAGTTACTCTCAGCTTCAACTAGTTCGAGAAGCCAAAAAAACCTCTCAGGATTCACACTGCCAAACTTGCACCGTCATTTTAGGTGCCTAGAAAAGCACTCCTCAAAGCAGTGGCAAAGAGGCAGGTGTCCCTGAAGGCTTCCAGAAGGAAAACCTCTCTGCCCAACTTTAAGCCTTTTTGTTACCAGACATGTTTGCCTAACATACTTAAAAAGATTCAGCTCTAATCCCAGTAGTTAATGCTATATTATTAAATACTTCTCTTTAATTATGAAATAAGTACTTGTCATTCTTCCTTGCTTTCATTCTGGATGTAATATCCCTTCCAGGCCTCTGTCACTAAAAATTAAAGGCTTGATTTCAGAAGTTGGTGGACAGCTTCTGCACAGGAAAGGACCTACTACCAATAATAGAAGAAAAATATATAGAAAAATATGTAGAAAAGTTGTAAGGGAAAACTAAGGAGAACTTGATATGCTGGAAAAAATTTGTAAATTTGGTATGTGTGATTTTCTCTTGTTTTATGTTCATATCTGCAGAATACCTCAATCAAGGAACTCCTACTAAAGCTGAGAAAAACAGAACAAGTAAGCATTCCTGACTGGCTTCAGTTATTGTAACCAAAAATAAACCAAGTTACAGAAAAATGTATTTTTAATTTCATCTCGACATAGAAAGAAAATGAGGTTCATCTGTGTTGTTCCTAAAGTTCTTCCAAACCAAAAAGCTGTGTAAGAGTTATTATTAGTTCTATAAATCTTGGAAACTTGTTGCAATCCAGACTGTGATCACTAATGACTATGGAGCAGAAATCACAGTAAGAATTTAGCAACGAGATGGTTTATCTACCTGAAGCATCAATGGGCTGTCTCACACTCTTCCTAATGACTTCAACCTCCACCCGCCTGACTTGTTTTAGTTCCTTGTTGCCATCACCATGAGATCTTCATTTGACCTGTAGCCACGGTTTATCTCCTCTATTCACAAAAGCCCATTCACCTTCACGCTGCTTCTCTCTCAGAAGCCTCCATTGCTCCACAGTCCCTTTCCAGGCATCACCAGCGCTCCCTTCCCTACTTAGATCCTGGCTTCCAGCTTGTATGGGATTTACAGTCCATTAGGTCTGATCACTTCTTAGCAGAATTCAAGTCGTCTTCTTGCCTCTCCAGTGACAAAGCTGCTGAAGCTGTTCATCTTTCAATCATCTCTCTCTTGCTCCCTATATGTAGCCCATGCTGCCCATCCCTGTGCCTGGATCATTCCAGTATTTGCTTCCCCTGTGCCTACTTTTAGTCTACAAGGCACCATTAGTATACACTGCAAAGTATCCCTAGTGACATTCACCATCAGTGATTCATCCACTCTTCCTTTAGCTCAGCCATCCTCTACTTCTTTTTAACACTTTCATTTTAACTTCAAGGAAACCCACACTGACAGTCCAAGAGAGCTTTTCAATGTCCTGGATTTGTTCCTCAAAATCCCAAAGCATTTCCTGTCTCTATTCTCTCCACCCAGAATCCTGCTGTTTTCTTTGAAAAATACCAAATTAAAAATTATTTTGGCCTTTCTCTTCCTTTCAGTCCTACTTTCCATGGAAAGAACTGAGTCAATCTGGCTCTGCCATGATCCCCATCTCTCTCTCTCTCCTATGAAACCTGTGCTTCCCACCTGTCTCATCAGCTGGGATTCATCTCACCTCACTAGACATATCTGCACTCTAGATGTCTACAAAGCAGCTGGTTAGACTCAGCTGGTCATTTTTTGCCTTTCATCAACAGGGACATATGTTCTCTTAGGGCACAATTCACCTCCCCTCAAGTCAGCTTTTAAAAGAGGACAGATGAGTTGTGCCCTCAAAGTGTCTGCTTCTCTGCATCATCTATAACAGAAATCTCAAAAACTAACTCGTTCAGATGTAGCTGCCTAAAATTAATCAACAAAACAACCCCAGCTTGTGTCCCTATCTACCCTACAGCTGCCAACGCAGGTTCAACATGACTAAGCAAGCATGTCATGCCTCCTTTCTTGTTTCTTATGACCACCACCACAACACATATCTTGGCCCTGCAACTTGTACGTCAGACTTAACTCTAACTTTGTTTTCTTTTAAAAAAAAAGAACCTCAACCTCAACCTGCCCCCAACCTCAAAAAGCAGGGCAGATGGTACTCTGCTCTTGTGCAAAGGTCATTGTTTATCATATTACCGTTTGGAGTATTGACTGACATGCTGTATGATAATAGTAACTGTAGCGATACTGTATTGTTCTCTTCCTTGGTCTCCTGAAATCATTTCTTCTCATCTTAAATTTAGATCACAAATTCTTAGGGGCACAGATAATATTTCTGTTCTGCATTTATCCAGCGCTTCTTGCAATGGGATACTGTATCTATGCCTTTGAGGTATTATAAATATAAATAAATAACAAACACACACACTAACACAATTACATTTTGGTTTTGCTTACAGCCATGCAATTTTGCTTGAGCATTAAGCAAAAGAAAAATTAGACCTAGCATATCTAAATGCTTCTGTGAGACCCCCCCCAATTATAATATTTCCTTATATTAGAAATGCCATATAACAAATAAAGAAGAGTAATAGAAAAACATTAGCAGATTTACAAAAGGACCAAACAGCACAGAAATAATTATATCTACTTTATTGCTAATTTGTAGGGCTCAGAACACTTCTTTTTCACTTCAGTACATTTACTTTCCTCTCTTTTCCTGACTCTCTTTTAGTTTCCTCCTTTTGCAGTAGCTCACACACTTGACGGACTTGACAGCACTAGAAAAATAAGGCAAGCCTACAGTCAAAGTGTTTTGCACAAATTCATCCAGCTCTAGGAAAAATATTACAAGAATGCCCTACTTATTTTGATATTCTGCAACTGTAAACCTTTCCAGGTTTTCAAAGGTAAGGTTTTAAGAGCAATTCTTTCCATTTGCAAGAGGTTATTTAGTTATTCCCATCCATCAGTCAAAAATCCGAAACCGCCTTCTTGGATGACAGGCAAAAGACTAAGCAAAGTCACCGCCAACCTGAAGTCTTTTAAGAGCTCTTAAGCTATTTGACAGTTCTGCTTACAATCAATCCTACAGTAAGAGGAATTTTTCCCCCCTAAAATAAAATCATTATCTTAATGTTGAAGAAGCATGAAGGTATGAATGGAGCACACAACTTTTCACTACTTAGACTATGCATTACCATATTTAACTATACAGCTACTAGGTTTTTTATATTTTTTATATTTTTATATATATATACACACACACACACAGAGGCAAGCAGGGCCAGAGCTCATTTTCAGAGCTTTAATTTGATAATTTTTTTTCTTTTCTTTAACTGTTGTTGATTGAAATCAGTGTCTTAATGTTGCACAGCTTTGTCTTTTGATTACTGCATGTGATTAAGGCAACCAGTGGCAGTAATTTTTCACAGCACTATAAACCAACACAAAATAACACTTTCCAGTTCTTCATTTATTCATATAACATAAAATATAGCTGGAAGTTCACTTGGATTCCAGTACTGCAGTTCATATGCGGACGACAGCCAGCCACAGTCAAAGGAGTAAAGCTTTAACGCACCCTGCCCACAATGCGAGAGAATCCTACATTGGTTATAGGACATAAGGTTATTTAATTTTAAGTTGTCCATCCTTCTGCTTTTGTGTAAGAATGTTTCAAAAGCTGGGTGAAACACCTTTTCTGAACCATAGAAGTTGAGTAGAATTACCATCTAGTTACTTGTTCAACCTGTTAACAAAGCAGCATCCACAGCCCAAGTCAGGCGGGACTGATACAAAAAGCTATCAGGGCAAAGAAGAATCTCTCTGTTTTGCTGTTGATGATATATATAAAGATTGCTATTCCTACAGATACATCTTCTGAAACCTGATAGGAAAATGAGTATTTATGATATGGAAATTCTATAGTAGTATAAATAAATACAGTTATGCGCATATTACAAATGCTACTGAATTATGTGTAACTTGCAAATAATAGGAGAGTGCAAGTAGGAATTTTGCAGAATAACACACTTCTAAAAATTAGCTGTTGTGTGGAAACAGACTCTTGTTGGTATAAGGAAAAGCCAACAACCAAGAGGAGTTTTATACAGGTGCCCTGTGCAGGATTGAGCCACGCTTTTCAGAGATGGACAGATCTATTCCATTGTGATCACTGGTGGCATGGCTTTACTTTGGGGTGGGCTGCTTGTTTCTGTGGCTAACAGGCACATGTCCTTGAGCAGCCACTGCTCTGCACTCAATGTTCTTGTCCACTCTGCTCAGTGCACCAACAGGGAACGAGAAACCGCCTATCTCAACCCCTTGGAGGCCAAAAGCAATGTCCCCCTCAAGCACCTGAGCGGCTGGTGACACAGGTATAGTCTATGTTGGGCCAAAGCAAAATCAGAAGGCAAGGCTGCAAGCAAAAGACACAATATAACATAATGTCAAAGAAAACCAAGTAAATAGTAAATCAAACCAAAGCAACAATCAAAGACAAAGACAGCTTCAGCTGTTTGTAATGACCATTTCTTACTCCACCTTTTATTCCTCATTCAAGCCATTTCTTCCTTGATGCATAAAGAAGTACCTGACCCTGAACACTTCTGCAACGGTACTTCCATCTCAACCTTCAACCTCCCTGAAGCTCACTGCTAAGGCATCCTCAGTGTGAACTGGCACTTGCTCTGTGAGCTGAGGCTAAGCTGCTGACAGCCGCTGGCGTAACTCCTTGTGCACTCCATCCTCTTGACCAAACTTCTTGGGTTGCCAATAGAAAAAAAAAACAAACCCATAAGCATTCAGAAGTCAACGTGATTTTTAAACATGTTTTTGTGATATTCTCTATGTCACATTCAGCAAGGGGAGTTTTAGTTTCCTGAGATGTATAACATTTTTCTTGCATTTTCTCTCCCAAGTAGTTACTGCACTCCTTTTAATGACTTCTAATACCGAGAAACCTCAGGAAATATAGTGCAATTCATCCAACCTGCATTTCACAAACTTCAAAAGGAATAAAAACGTTGTTAAAGCTGCATAGATGACAACTTAATCCCCCATCAGATAGAGGTAAACATAGCAAGAAGCCAAATTAAATGCCATCTCTTTTTCTGTTTTTTCTCCTTGGACTGCCACACACCAAACATTTCATATGATCTATGAGGTTTCCAGGATAATAAAGCAGAAAGATACATTTGTATAATTCTTTTTGTATTTACAGCAAGACAAATTGTCTTGTTTTGAAACACCAGGGCTGATTGGAGTTGTACAATAGAGTATAAAATTGTCATTGCAGCAGTCTGTGTTTGTATATAGTCAAATATCACATTGACAGTATAACAGGAGTTGATTGCACTTTGAAAGAATTGTATCTACACGTTGTTATCCTAACTAAACCCCTCAAACCTCGCTTTACACTTCTAATCTTCTAATTTTACTTTGTTTCTAATGTGTACAGATTGATTCAAAATGCAAATGCAAATCTGGAAGAATACCAGAAAGTTATTTTTACCTATGTTGTGCTGGCTCTACTGACATGTTTTGGTATTTACATAAAACATGTTTTCTGCTTGCAATTTTTTTTCTGTTTGCTCTGTGAAAAACTGAAGTTATAGCAGCCAACATTTTCAATGGTGGTGCCTGAAATTATCCTTCCAGATTTAAGCTTACATCCTCCATTAAAGCAGACATATTTTCAAAGACATTTGGAACCATCTTATTTTCAGTAAATTGATCATGATCTGAAAATCTTGCACCTTACTGACCTAGGACCAGATGCTGAGTCCGTGGCACAGTTGATACAGTCCGCTTACACTGCACCTGAATCCTAGACAGTGCCCAGCATCCACGTGGAAAAATCTCTAGTGTGTTCACAGCTTCTCCCCCGGACCCTGAGGTCTGTGGCCCTGCTTCAACCCTCAAGACCAAGCAGCAGCGCCTTCTGCTGTGTCGTCGCCTTGTAAGCGGTAGCCAGGACTCAGGTTTTGAGGGGGACCAGTTCACAGAACAGCACAAGGACAGACGTATGGGTCAGATCAAAGGGTTCATAGAGCTCAGTATCAGGAGGCCGCAAATAGAGAAGTTTAAGTCTCCTAGCATGCACCAGCTTTTGATTCATGCACTTTCTAATCTAGAGGGAGCAACTTTTGACTTCAGTGGATTTTTCTTTCATTAATTTGTTCAATGCCTTTTTGAACCTCTAAAAACTTACAGCATCCATTCAATGTCCCCCGAGGGGAAAAAATTCTATAGCTCAAATAAACATTGCACACAGAAGCATTTCTCTTTCAGAGTTCTGCTCATTTTTGTCATCTATCTCCAGAATTACAATTATTGACAAGATTTTCTTGTTCTATCCAAAACAGACTCTAAAATACAGAGACTATCCAGTTCTAAAAATCTCCTCCTCCCTGAAGGGAGTTATGAAAGCTCTGACACTGAAGAGTAGCTTGTCATTCCTTCCCATCGCACAGCAATGTAAATCTAATAGGAATGACCAGGAAAACTTCCCAGCCTGCTCGGTGAAAGCACAGAACGCTCTTCAATATCTGTGCTCCATAAGGGATTTGAGTACACAGGATTTTTAAAAAAAGGAGGGAGAGAGACAAAAAGAGGGAGACACCCCCTCTTGGACTTTGTGCAACCGATCACAACAACCCTTTGAGCTTAGCAGTTCAGCCAGTTTCCAGTCTACCTCACCGTCCACTTATCCAGTCCATTAAGTCCCCAACAGACAATAATATAACCAAACTGAATCAGACAGAAAATCCCAGAACCTTTTGGTGCAACGCACATCACTTTGTAAGTCAGATACTTCAGTCCAGCTTCATTCACCTTCAGCTGCAAGGTGCCTACTGTGAACATCCAGCTCCACAGGGCATCGTCCGTGGCTGTGGTTCACCGAAGGTACAGACTTTCACTGTAGATGACACCACGTCACTGACACTACTCTTTCCTTAGCTGTTCTCTCCTGAGATGAAAGATACGGTCCTGAAGTGGGAAGTATATGTCCCAATATACTACTGAGGCCTTTATCAGTAGCATTGATTCCCTTAAGGAGTGGATTATCCTACGGCCACGTGGGTTTTCTGGGATGAGCTAGTCACCGTGATGTCTGTCAGATGTCACGTTCTTTGCAACTCCTCTAGGAGCAACAGAGCTTACAGCAGGTCCAGAAAGAGGGTCTTCATTGTTCAGCTGCTTTGCAGGAAGCACACCCATCCAGGGTTTCTCTCTGTCCCGCTGTATGCCCTGTCCAAAATCCATGTTTTTTGTAGAGCCTGACTGGACCATTGGTCACTCCCATCTAAAACCTGAAGAGTATTTCACGGGCCTAGTTTGAGTTTGACATCTGCCACTTAGAGCTCTGTTGAACTTGTGGCATCCACACAGTGGGACACGATCCGCAAACTGGCACATCAGGCTGTCATCCATTTCTTGGTGGAAAGACCACGGCACTTGCATTTTACAACTAGCCAGATAAATTCAGAGGCCACATGCAAGTGGGATCTAGAAGACTTTAATCTGTTTAGTGTGTCTATGCTTTAATTCTTTTCAGTATAAATGGGATTTCAGTCAAGAAAAAAATCAATAGCAACTCTGCCTTTGAGCCTTGTTTCTGAGGGCTAAGCGACCCTTTAGCCTCTTAATCTATAAATGGCCTGTTTCCCATTCTTTTCTGCTTCTCATTTCATACCTTTGATCCTCTCAAAACCTACTTTCCTCAGGCACTTATGTCTGTGATTAATTTGGATATTTCACACTTTGCTGTGTGTGGAAGTCAAGTTTACTTACAATCATAAATGAACTAGGCTATAAATAAAGTCATCACCGCACAGTCTGATTCACAGAGCTCCTTTCCTTTTCAGGTTGGGTTTTTTAATACAACCAAAGCATCTGTATTACAAGCTGTCGGTCCTAATTAAAAGAGGATCAAGAGGCATTGGGCTAATTTCACCTTGTGTAGTTATTTGCCACCAGACAAAATGAATATCAAAATGCAGCTATTCTGTTAGGATACGATTTCAAAACATTTGCACCCACAAATCTAGAGCAGAACGCTTTCCAGCTACAGCCTCGTTATTAATTTTTAAAAATGAAGAGATCATCACATTTCTCCTTTAATAAAGTCACATAAAATAATACAAATTCTTAAACAAAATTATTATCTATTGCCTGGTTTCCAAATTAAACAGTCACAAATGCCAAGATCAGAACAAACATCTCTCTTCCTCATTATTCCAATACTAGAGAAATTACTGGAAAACTGCCTGCTCACTTCTGTTTTGCCAAGGATCACTGAGAGTTTCACAGTGTGTTTCACAGAATCCCAGAGTAGCAAAGCATCCCAAAATGTTTGCAGAGGATAAAGCACCCTGGCAATAGACTGCTGTCTGCTGATCCAGCGTAAAAGCGACACAGGTGAGAGGAGTAACTCAATAATTTGAGCAGAGCTTGGTAAGAGATGAATTTCAGAAGCTCATACATTTTTTTCATCTATCAGGTGAGTTAATAAAGATATCATCTCCCCCTGAAAATCAAAGCTCAAAAATGCACGGAAAAAATATTCAAATATGAAATGAAGGTCCATAGAAAAATGTACTAGGAGGAAGAAGCAAGGGGAAAAATTACTTTCTGCTTAAAAAAAAAGCTGTATCACACACAAAATGCATTCTCTGTATTTGATTAAGAAATAGGCAGGTTTGTGTAAAACTCTCATCAGAAACCTGAAATTAATCTTTACCTCCCTGTCAGGTGGTGAGCTTTTTGCCAACAGTGATAAAAGATGATACAGGTAGTAGTGGGGGAGAAGATGGGGGGCGGGTGCCAACACAGCTGGCTTTTCACAGGCTCGGCTCAGGAGTCGCTTCGGAAAGCAGGAAGAGTTGGTGGCATGTCCTCAGTTTCCCTGGCAGAAATCAATGGTGTGTCCTAAATTTGCTCAGTGCAGGTAATGTATGCCTACCTGCCTTCAGTAAGTGCCCTGGTGTATCTCCACAATGAAGTTAAAGAGCTGAAGCAACTTCTTGTGCGGGAAGGAGAATGCTTATTGCAGAAATAACGTTTCATTTTTCCAAGAATCAAATTTAGAAAAGAACGATTCAATGTCTACATTAAGCCTACTGAGCCACTAATTCCAGCTCAGGGGTCAATTAGGAAGTAGAGCCCTTGCCTACAGATTAAAAAGTAAAGCTATGCCCTCATTCAGAAAGGTAGATGGGAAATAGAGAAACTGCAGGGAAAGCAAGAAAATAGAACTTTTGTTAAAAAAAATCAGGAAAAAAATAAAAGAAATAAAATTCAAAAGATCCTTTACATCAACTTTCTTCTATAAAGAAAGATTCATGAGAACTTCAGTAAAATAAATAAGACAAGTACCCCACTCCCTCTGGAAACCCTCTTCAGTTATAAGTTTAAAAGATTAAAAAAAGGAAAAGCTAGGTTAGTGTAGACTTGGCTCCATCCTGCCATACTGGATAGAAATTGCCATAATTAATTATGACATATGCCAAGAGCACTCCAGCAAAAAATTACTTGAAAATTAATTTTAATTTATCTTTAGATACAGAAGACATACTATAAAGACAAATTGACATCCCAGGTTAATAATTTTCTTCTAATATAAAACCCAAATGCATGTTCCTTTATGTCCTGTTAAGCATTCAGCATTACTTTTCAGGTTGGTTGTTTGTGGTTTGTGTGTGGGGGGGGGTGGTGTTGTTTTTTCCCCCCCTAAAACCAGTCTTCCCTTCGTAAGCTTTTATGTAACATTTTCATGGACATTTATATTTGTGCTGGAAATTAACCTAACATTCAATGTTATTCCAGGGCCAAAGACACTGGCAAGTAATTCAAATACTCTTGTGCCAACATATCAATGTCCAGCCACAGAACTGGAACAGCTTCCACTGCCAGTGGTAAAATACCTAAAATCAATTAGCTCAGTCCAGCACTATTAAAATCTACACAAAAGCCTACTTGTGATCTATTAGCAAACCATAAGATGACTTCTTTCAAGGATTTTTTTAAGGATTATTTTTTAAAGTGTTTCTCTGAAAAGTGCAATAGTTCATGGCATTGCTCACGGAATTAGTCCAACATAGGAGGTTGGTCACCGATCTGATTAAACATGAGCCAACACCAGCAAAAGAGAACTAAATTTTGACACATTTAGTTTTTAGACACTGATATATTCAATCATATCCTATCTCCTCTAAAAAAGCAATCTACTCACTGAGAGCCACTCCTTCATATTCTACTGTTTTTTGGCTTTATATACCACGGTTACAGAAACAGGAGTTGGATCAGGTGTCATTTTGCTTTAGTCCCACTCAGAATTTCATACGAGTATCTATTAAAAATACAACTATCTTTAACTAGACACGATCCGGAAACAGGAGGTGAGTAGTTACATATAAACATGTGCTGATGCTGCTTCAGTCAAGGCGAGCAGACAGCATGGGAGAACGATGCTTTGGAGACCTTCTTCAGCCAGCAAGGTTCTTCCAAGGAAGAAGGAAGGTCTTACTACATTTTAAAAGGCACAAGCGCTGAAGAGGCAGTCACTCTCATGCTATTGTCAGCAAGCAGACTGGATTCTGTAACTGTTTCTAGCGCCTCAGCATACAGATACTATACATTAAACTAAAAATGTAGGCCTCAAAAGAAGAATGTAACTCTTGGACCTTTGCGCTAAGGTGCGCTACTCATTAATATACAATCAGTAAAAAAAATAAAGAGTATTTTAAAGGAAAGCAACTGGGTTTCTATGTCTTATGAAACAGACAATCATAATACAACTGTCCTTTCATTTAATATGTACTATGTGCATTAAGTCCTATAACAGAATGAAAACACAGGAGAGTCATAGAAGTAATCAATATTTTTAGATTACGTAAGAAAATCAATACAATTATTTTTGCGTTGTTCCACAAAGGCATTTATTTTTCTCATAGCAGAGTAAATTAAGTTATATGTTTTCATAACTGCAAAGGAGTTAAATTTTTTTTGTAAGTTCATGCAAAATTTCAACATGATCAAATCCCATTTATTCAACACTGGGATGTTGATTCAACAATGATCTGGGAAACCTTGTCATGGCTCTGTCGCTAATGCTGGTTCTTTCAACAAATCTTGGGTACACTGATAACAAATAAAATACTGTCTTCTGTAGCATCATTCCCAGAAATTTGTATGCGAACACTTTCATGTTTTTGCACTGACATGAGCTAAGGAGTATTTAAAACACTTAAATGACACGCTGAGGTCAGCATGACGGTGCTTGGTACAAACCTCCCACTTTCCTCCATTTCAGGGCTTTGAGAGCCCATCAGGTTCACTAGCACTTGTCATTTTCTGTTTCTTAAAGCACAAATAACTTTCTACACAGGAGACTCACAACACAGCAAAGGGAATACACAAAACCAAGCAAGCAAGCAGTCCCATCGTGTAACAGCTTATCTGTTGGGCTGGGAGAGAATTTGCACTAAAATTCTTTTTCTTCACTTTTAGGAGTGGGAAGCAGGAGCCAGGTGGGAGGAAGCAAGGGGGAAAATTGCTGCATATATCTAAACCCACAGACCTTGCAGAAACATCAAGGGAAACTCTCCTTTTTTGTCACAAAACTTACCACGTGGGAAAGTTTTCTCAAGTTCCAGTTTCTAAAGGCAAATAGAGAATCTTAGCCCTTGTTCCTACACACACATATATATCCCAGATCTATATTTGCTTCTAGCTTTCATTAAGATCAAAGTTGTGTGAGTACAGCAAAACAAGAAACATATATTTATTATCAACCAGGCAGAGGTAATTTGTGCTCAAGGGTAAGCAACAGCCACACCATCCTGTGACAAGAAGCAGGTTTGCATCGATCACAGCTGGATTCCTGGGCACGAAGGCAGATGCCTTGTGTGCTGCTATCACCCCTATAAATCAGGCCCCTTACAGTCCCTGATTTTCTTCCTCAGTTTCATTTTTTTTTTCTCAGACCTAAAACTGTTTGGTCTTTCTTACTGTACACCAAGAAAAAGATGGCGTAGAGCTGTAACACCATATGTTTCAGAAGCCTCCCTTAACCCCCACGCTTTTCTTCAAACGCAATGGGACTTGTTTCTCGTGTCCTCTCTTTGCTCCTTTCCAGGTAAGCAGTGGGAGTATAATGAACTGCAAGTTTTGCAAAGCGGTGAGCAGAAGCAGACATACAGCCCTCAAAAAAAAAAAAAAAAAAAAAAAAAAATCACTGAGTAATATACTTAAGCTTGCAGTTGCCAGCCAAGAAGGCCACATGGGAAATCAACTCTTGCATTTTCCCGACAAACGGACTCACCTCACACTTTAGTGCCTCCCTGCTAAGCCTATTTATGAAAAGTAAAAATTAAAACCCCAAAACCACAACAAAGAAACCCAGAGATACAGCCTGAAAATTCTGAAAAGTGAGGTAATTAGTCATGGACAAGCTGAAAAAAATCCTTGCCGGTAAACTTTTAATCAGCACACTTTGAAAATCCCCAAGCCTCTTTTTGGAAATATTTGTATTAAGACTCCTTTTCTCATAGAGTAAAACATGCTGTAGATTAGCCATCTCACAAAATGCATTTGAATCACTCTTTTATTTCACCGTTTCATTTTCAGGAGTGCAGGTACACAACCAGACTCAGCCTACCCAATATCCCGGTGCTTTGGCAAGAGCGGTCAGCTGTGCTTCGCTTTACTGCCTGCCTGCTGGAAAGCCGGGCTGCCAGGATGATGCAGCTTTTCAACACCGAACCTGGTGTTTCTCATTTAAATAATTTACCACTGATGTCCTCAAGTATCTGTCCCCCTTGTGCTCCTCTTGCTTTCACTGACACTTGCGTGGCAGATGGTACAAACGGCTTGACATATGCTTGTTGCCTCAGCGCAGAGGAGGAAAGCGACACCGTTGCGGAAGCCCTGGACACGGCCTTCCGGAGCCAAGGCTTGCGGGCTGAGAAGAGCAACGTCTGAATATTAAGTTGTGAGGGTCTGGATGACTTGATGTTCTTTGTGGTATCCTTTCTCTCTTATTTCTCAGATCCTTTCCGCCTCTCCTCTACTGACACACTGAACCCACCGGGTGTTAGATGTCTGCACCGGACTGGAAGACGCCTTGCGAAGCAGAGCGGTTATTTCCAGTGCATTACTCCATATCCTTACAGGAATACGGGTAAAGAGCTCTCCGATAATTTACAAACCAATTGCCTGCTTAAAGTAAGTGGCTTTTGAAAGATTCTTTGAACTAAATGAATCTATAGAAGTTTTACATTTAACACATAGATGCTCCTAGTAACAACATAACAACTTACGTCTCTGATGGTAAGCTGCTCCTTCTTTTAACTGGGAGTAAAGGGCAGCACAGCATCGGTGTCCCTGCCTAGCTCCGCTTGATAAACTAAGCGGGAAATCCTCATCTAAGCTGCAGCCTCAGTGTGGTCTCAAGAAGAGTAAGTAGGAAAGTAACATAAGTATCTTTGTGCTTAGCTAAAAAAAAAAAATAATATCTTACATTGGTTTGCTGGTCAAAATTGACAAGAGAACTGGCCAGAAATCTCTTTTGTTGTAAACGCTGCTCGTTTTTTTTCTTGGAAAAGCAGATTCACTGAAACGTCTGTTTCAGTGCCTCAAACAAACTTCTGAGAGGAAACTGGAAGGTAGAAACTCGACTGGGTTCCTGACAACTCATCTGATGAGATGCTGAAAACCCCAGACTTCCCGGCAGTGCAACTTTGCCTTGGTGTTCAAGATCCTGGGGTCTTTCAGCTCCTTGCAAGAGAATGAGGATACAGGAGGATGGCTTTCCAGTGGGGATCCTAACAGCTCGGTACCAGGACTTGCCAGGTGCTCAGGCACTAGGAGAAGCCAGGGCTCTGGTAAACTAGAAGCACAGAAATTGAGCTGCCAGTTTACACTTGTATTTTAATTTCTTTTTAACTGAATATTTTCATTCTTTTTAACTCCTTCTTCCTAGAAGTTTTCTTCAAAGGAAGATTTTCAATTTTACACCCAGAAAAAGGAAATTGAAAATGACTGAATGAAATATACCATCCTACTGTGAAAGTTGACTGTTAACAACAAAACCGTAAACAAATGCATTAGGTTATATTTTGGGTACATTTGTGTGCATTCTCCACAAACAGCCTAAACCAGCTTTCTGTTTCTCAGAGCCCGGTGTTCAGTGATCCAGATTTCTCCGAGACCTTAAGATTTCCAAAACAATTCACAGAAAACAAACATAAGGAAAGAAATTTGGTCAGGCTTATATTGTAGCTTCTATCTTAACTTGCCACGTAGCCTTGCTGTAGAACAAAACATTGAAAATACTATCAATTACTACACAAGCAATGGGGTAATTTGAAATGTGAAAGAGGTAGAAGAGTACAGAAGTAGCTGTCCCCAGGACACAGGACGTCTACGTACTTTGTCCACCTTTGTGAGTTTGTGTCTCCGTTAACACTGTATTAACAAAATCTTTGCAGCTACATTGACCTGCAGAGTAAAATATTTTAGGGAATCAGATGTCATTTTGTTCCTCCAAGCATTTACATTAATTTTGCATTATGCATGCAACTCCACACTTTCCCATTTACTAGATACACAGTAAACTCTAATTGAAGTCAATAATATACATTAATAGCCTCCAACTGTATGTTTACTAAGGTATTCTTGAGTACTCGACGCATAGCATGAACATTTCACAAACCATTTCATCTCAACATGAAGATGTGCGTATTTTCCTGCTAGCGTAAAGGCACATCTACAATACCAATATCTAACATACACATTGAGAGGACATTCTTTGTTTTCTAAATCTTATCAGCACTCCTATGCTGGAAGGCATCGTGGGACTAACTGGATCATACTCTTCTAAAATTTTACCACCAAATGGTGGAAAAAGGGATGTTACTTTTTTTTTTTTAACTTTTTTTTTTCTTTGATGGAAAGGTAAGGCTCCCCTGTTAAGCAACCTTTGCCAGAGACTAATTCACTGGAAAATTGCTTCTCTAGTGCTAGTTCTTTTTCCCCCTGAATTGCATCTGATTGTCTCCAGTGGCAGATTAATACACAAACATGACAGACACGGCCAAGAATTACTTTACCTTTTCCGATTTCAAATTACATATATTAAACATTGTTCTGTATTACTCTTTTCCATATTTGAAGGATATTTTTCTAATACTATAACTATCCCAAGTCATGATTAGGAGTATAAATTTTGACAGTGTGTATTTTCTCCCAGTTTAGTTATGGTTCTCTAAGGTTTTTATGTAGTCAATCGCTGAGGTAAGAAAGAGCTTCACATAAAGAACACAAAAGCTGAGGAGAAAAAAAAGTCCTATCAGTTACTCTAGGAAAAAATGGGCAATTCCTGTGGATGGACAGAGGTGGGCAGATATCAGGTAACAGGAAAGTCTTTCCCAAATAATAACCAAATTAGCAGCTTTCCCCAACATCTCAAGATCTTGTCTACTCCTCTGTGTATCAGCATGCCACAGATCTTGCTACGAATGAGGCAATACAGTTTCGTGGGAGTCCTTGATTAAGCTACAGACAACACATCACTGAAACCATCAGTGCTACTGCCAGACAGCATCTCAAAACCAAACTTCATGGAAATAGGTGACCTTTGCCTAACAAGATGTGAGACGTTTGCATCCCCCATCGGATTTGTATGCATTTTTTTGTCACGTAAGTGACATAACTGAGAGAAGAAATTTTGTTACAGTGGTAAAGTCTATTATTTTCTCAAACAACTTATAACACAAGTGACTACAAGACTGTGTGTAAAAATGCACTTTGAACAAAATAACCAGCATGTATTGCTTACCTCTTAAGTAACAAGGAAGCATTTAAATAAGGGCAGCTTAATAGAAGTCACTTAAATAAACTCATTTCAGTGACAGCACTTGAATTATCATTGGAAAAAATTAAAAATAAAAAAGTTATTTTAGTGCAACTGATGTTGTGCTGTCTCTTTCAATGAAATTTTCATTTGCCAGTCATTATCATTTTGGTGGAAGACTAAATTATTTGCTGCTTGTCAGTGAGGGGCAGAGTGTAGACAAAATGTAAGAAGTTGACAAGTTAGATGATAGAAATGAATAAAATTTATGTTCTTATGAACCTAATGGCAAGTAATTATCTCTGAACCGGCAGTACAAATGTGCTTTTTCATCATGAATACCTGACGTGTATTAGAAATTTCCAGAAGACATATTATTTATACAGTAAAGCAACAGAGTGGAAAACTTGTTAAATATATGGCTTCTGCATCCAGCATTTAATAGAAAAATTTAATTGAGTGGTGAACCTTTTAGAAAATTTTTATGCCATGTTAAAAGGCAGATGCTAAAAAAACAACAAAAAATATCCCCCTAAGTCAACATCCTAACTTTTTTTTTTTTTTTTTTTAACATTTACCTGAATCTCTGATTCGGCCGCATTGTATGTTCTGGTTACAGACTCCAGCACTAACAAAGCTGGTTGTAAGAAGATGCGTGTACGTGTGTCTATGTAATACAACAGACAATATCACAAAAATATAGCACCTCACAAAAATAGTATTAGAGCTGTAAGTCGGCCCCCAAAAAGTTGCAGACATCAGAATTATGGTAGACTGTCCAACCTTTGTTCTTTTTCGTGTACACTTACATACTTGGCACAGAAGTCTTGATTCACACTTCTTTTTTTCTAAGACAGGAGCTCTGCCTCATTTGGATACACAGCTCCCTATTCATCATTTTGTGTATGACCCTGTACCTCATTTAGTAAACAATACTCAGATCCTGCTAGAAAGGCAGAATGTTTAATTTCCTTGTAGACTTTACAACATTACTCATCCCTTAAGTACTTGAGTGCTTCACTAATAATTTATCCTCACAATATCCCTGAAAGATGAACAGCTGGTATTATCCAAACTTACAGATGAGAAAACAAAGCACGAAGAAATCAAGGTCAAATATACCTATTAAATGTAGGTGCCTATTTTGAATACCTAGATCACATCATTGCAGGAGACACAGCACAGCATAGCTACAGCTGCCAATGTTCAAGAGTAGCTGGAGGCAGTCACCAGAGGAACGGCTCAGTGAGCTCTTCCTGCTCGGAGCTGAACCATGGTCGGGCACCCTCAGGGAGAGCCCAAGCCCAGCTTCTCCAAGACACTGTCACTGAGCAGGAGATACAATGCAGCGGCTACGGGAGACCCACGTCCTTCTGGAGTGGCAGCTGGAGGCCAGGCAGGGTATACTGCAGCGACTCAACGACACTAGATGCCAGCATGTGGGCAATGGCATTGTGCCCACAGGTGGTTTGGAGTACAGTTTTCTTCATAAAAAAAAGAAAAAAATCGATTCGGAGAATATTTTTTGCCATAAAAAGTTTCATTCAGCAGTTCTGTATATAAGAAAATAGTTTTTATATCAAGAAATGCCAGGAATTCTTAACATGCCCTGTGCATTAGTCTACTGAGAAATTAAATGCATGTGTCTTGGAAGTTTTAAGAAGCAAATCAGGCCTACTCATTATATTTGATTTCAAAGTACTTTTGCAAGAACTAACTATTTTTAAGTTATGTAGGAGTACTATAAGCTCAACCTGTATAAAAATTATCTCAAAGAACATCTTATATACAAGTGGGCAGGAATTGCTAACTGATTTTTGGAGTTGATACATCCAAAAGTGACTAAGCAAGTATGCCCGATACTTTGGTAGTGTTATTTTTGTATAATAATACTTCACAAAAATCCCTGAGTAATGCCTTGCAGCAGAACAATGCAGAAAAGGACAAATAGTCCTCCACAGAATTGACAATCCCAAGTGGATGTAAAAAGCTAAATTGGCCAGATTGCCTTGGGCTCTTCAACTAAACAGTACCAAGTCCTTCCTTCCCAAGAGGGTGGTGAAGCACTGGAACAGGTTGCCCAGAGAGGTGGTAGATGCCCCATCCCTGGGAACATTCAAGGTCAGGCTGGATGGGGCTCTGGGCAACCTGATCTGGTTGAGGATGTCCCTGCTTATTGGAGGGGGGTTGGACTAGATGACCTTTAAAGGTCCCTTCCAACCCAAACCATTCTATGACTCTATGGTTCTAAGAGGAAGGAGGTAGGTGTGACTGAAGAAAACAGTGCTCTCAAAGGACAACAACTGCTCCCATAAGCACCACCCCTTCGTTCCTCTGTTCCCCAGAAGAAGTGCCCATGCTCTCTCATGAGCTAGCAGGACACTGCTGCAGGAAGGAGGATCCAGGAGTTCTAAAGGAATAGGAATTGAAGAATTAACCATTCAAAGTAAACATCTGACCAAGATGCTAAACTGAATACAGCAGCAGTGTTCAAAGAAAATGAGAGCTCTTTTCTGGCCCACATCCGAATCAGCTGTGAAGAGCAAAGGAAGGAACTGCTCCTTGGTACTACTACGCTGCCTGAAAACAGAGGTTCTGGAGAACTTCCGAGAAAACAAAGAAGAATGATTTTGTATTCAGTCAAAGAGTACTTTGGTCTCACACAACTTAAGCATCAGAGGTGAATCTCACTACTCTTTGAGGATTTCCTACAAGGATGTACACAAAAGTTAGACAAGAAGACTTGTTCTTTTTATCGACTGTACGGGAACCCTGGAGATGAGGCACATATTGTTTATTCACAGTCCTACCTTCATTATTTGAAAGACTGTACTCCCAAAGGGATTACTACGAAGAGGGTATAGCCAGCCCACTTGGATTTTCCTACATTTTAATAAAGCCCTCCATCAGCCTCAGGACACAGCCGTGTCCTATTATTAAGTTGGCACCTCAGAAAGTACAAACAATGGAAAGAGCTTAGTTAAGTGAAAATAAACTTGGCTAAAGTTAAAAATTTTCAGTCATCAAAGAAGAAGATTAGTTTTGTTGTAGTATTTGTCTTTACTGCCTGTCCCATTATCAAAATTTGCTGAATGCTGCTTGAGAATGTCAAACCACATTAGTACAGCAGTCCCAACAATCTCAGTATTGGAAGGAAAACGTCTTGAAAAGCAGAACCCTCTCACAGCTTGCTACCCAAGCTTGGTTCTCCCGAATTAATTTTCCATTTTAGCGCATGAGAACTACACTTCTTTCAGCAAGTTTGTTTTCACTGCATTATTTCATGATGTACAGAAAATGCATTTTATTGACAACAAAACTACAATATTTACATCTTTAACACATATAAGGCTGCATGTTTTTATCCATTACATCCATCAAAGACTAACAAGTATCAAGAAATATAATTTCTCTTACATTACTTGAGTGTGACAGAGAGACATTATCAGTGAAGAGCCATAGGACAACAGCATTAGTGCTTCTGCTAATAGAAAAGTTAAATATAATGCATTTCCTAACCAGAAATATCTCAGAAATCAGCCTGTACCTACCACACAACCTAGACTGTACATTCTTTGCTGGGTTTAGTGTATGTGGTTTTTTTCCCACCAGCAGAAGGAGCTCTTTATTAAAGGAAAATTGTACTCATTCAGTTTGTCGGAGGTTTGCAGCTTTCTTGGCTCGTCCTTGCCAGAGAGTAATTGGCAAAGAATTTAAGACGTGTGGTTGATCGGGGAGGGGGAGAAACAAAAAACCCAAACCAAACCAAAGAACAGAACCCACAAAAGAACAGCAAAGGCAGTGTGTTTACTCCACCAGCTTCTGAAAAAAATAATAAAAATATAAAAGTTATAAAACATACATTTGCAGGCTTATCAGGAGGGCTGCCAGTACTTGAAGAATGTACAAATGCTGAACTAACTACCTGAAGTTAGTTATTGAACTAACTACCTGAAGTCACAGCACCCGGGTTTTCCCACATACACAGCAAAAAAAGCCAAAGAAAGTTCATTTTCTGAAGTTATAACACTTGTCTGATTAAAACAACCAGTTCAGGCATTCTAATAATATAATTTTCTGTTACAAAGTAGAGATCCAATGCCTGCTATTAAGTGTGGGAATATAGGCAAAAGGAATGCTTGAACTGGGCATTAAAAATGAATCCTCGATCTCTGAGAAGTGAAAGGTTCCCTCAAGATTTCTATTACCGTTTCTCAGCAGGCCTACACATGCAGTAGCAATTTGGTGCTCCCAAGCAAAAATACTAAAGGTTTAAGGTCAGTCTCTATTGTCCTAGTAGGAGAGAAAAGATAAAGCACTAAATAGCAGCCGTCTTCAGTTACCTAGGATTATACAAACCTGAAGGATTCCTTTTTATTTCAAACCCATGCTGGGCAAATCGGGTTACTTCTTAAATCAGAAGACTCTGCTGCATTAGCTTTCTGCAGATATATCATTACAGCTGCCATTACAATAGTTTTCTTCTATTTTCTATAGGAACCACAGGCAACCGCACCATTTTAGAAAGTTCCTCTATGACATACATATATCTGTTTCTCTTCCCTCTCTCTGATTTGAAGGACAATAGATAAAATCTCTAATTCAGGTGAATATGTGATGCTTTCACCTTCTCCTTTATCTTCACGTTTCTATCCCCCCCCCCCTTACCTCCATTTTTTTAAAAATGTGGAATACGGTCACACCTGTTTCCCTTAAAATATTTCAAAATACAGAGTTTTGTTGAGATTATAGTGTTTAAATCACACAAGCATGGTCTCAGCCTGTGTAACTCTGTATAAATTCACTAATTTAATTCCCTGTTTTGAGCAGAATACTTTTCATCCAACTACATCTGTACATTTGGTACCTACTTAAAGTCACTCTGTGGAGACGGACAGAGATGCACCACAAGGCATTTTATCACTATCACCTCTAACATCCATGTGAGGATGGACAAGAAATGACCTCTGGAAAGGCTTTCTCTCTTTCTCACTTGGTAGTGACCACAAGAAGGTGCCTAGATGATGAGCTCAGCCCATCCACTTACACTTTATATCCAATATATCCACCTTTGGCAGGATCAGTCCCGTCCATCATCGTCACACCAGAGCGCATCCTACAGTCCCGCCAGAATACAGATAAGGAGGGCTTGTTCAAGAGCTTTTTTGACTCATGCTCCCAGTGTCCAAGTCATTACTTGACTCTCAGCGAGTACGCTGCCCTGTGCCCATCAATCTCGTCTTACTCACCTTCACCTACCAAACCTACTACCTGACCACAGCATGAGCCACGTTTTCATTCTGCCTAACGACTCACCGTGCCATTTCTCTCTGGAGTGCCTTCTCCCTGGCTGACCCTTACGCAGGGCAGGAAAGTGCCATCAAAGCCTTTAAATAGCATTCCCATCCTCCTTCAAATTCTTCATGAAAATGTGTCTTCTGCGGTCTTCCGCTAAACACAACACCCTTGCACTAATGAGGCCACTGGTAACTCATGACTACTGATTTATACATGCAGCACTTCCCCCATCATCCCCCTAAACAAGAAACTCCCTTGTCATCAGGCTTCCCAAAGCCACTGAGCAAATGCATTTTATCTACCTGTTGAATCCTTCCATAATCCTAAACTTGAAGCTCTCTGGTTGTTTTAAACGTTATTGGTACATGCAGCATACATGATTGTATAAGCCTCTAACCAGTGGCTACTGTCATGCACATTATTACAAATAGCTGTTGCAGTCTACTACTCCTGGGTTACAAAACAAAATTGTTTTTAAAGAGAAGATTATAGTGTCTCTCAATCCTCCCTATAAACTCAGAGGATTTACCAGAGACTGAGAACATTCTGTTAAAAGTGTTAGCAAACCATGCCTAGTGTAGCCACCTCCTTTGAGGATTTTCCTACAACTTCAGTAATTCTTTTAAAAACTCCTTTCGGAGTTAAAATCATTTGCAGTGATCTTTCTTTTCACATGAAACAGAGAGCTAAGCACTGATTTAGCTCACTAAAGCTTAATCATTAAGTTAAGGTGACTAATTTAGCACTATAGCTACCTCTAAAGTGAATTTCACATCTCAGTTACCCAATTCTGAAGGGGCCTATCTTCCTCTGTTGACTAGAAGGAAAGTATAAGCAATTGCATCACTAACGCAGGTACTTCAGCGAAGTGTGTGAAAGTAGGTAAACTGAATATATGCCTCATGACTGTGGTGTGAAGCTTGGAAACCCAAAGTCTTCGTGTCTGATAAATGAGAGACAATTAAAATCTCAGCATTAACTTTTTTTTTTTTAAATCCTTTCATTTTAAAGGCGG
Organism: Phoenicopterus ruber ruber; assembly: GCA_009819775.1. Lineage (NCBI taxonomy): Eukaryota > Metazoa > Chordata > Aves > Phoenicopteriformes > Phoenicopteridae > Phoenicopterus > Phoenicopterus ruber. Next base: position 162,506,590 of record CM020215.1, read on the forward strand.
TGCAATAGTTTCAGATCCTACTCCATGATTACCAATCTACCACATTTTGGAGAAAAATAATAAGGTGAGGTGCTTTTGCAAAAAGTGTGATGGGATAATTTAAGTCTATGGAGACATGCTGAATGCATGTTCCTTCTCCGTGTCAGCTGAGCGCAACCCAATTTGGCAGGTTAAAGCAGATGAAGAATGGAGGCTGCGAGAGTTCTTGTTTTGAGTGTGAAGCTGAACTCATTAAGACATGCCTGAAAAGTTCCAGTTTCTAAGCAGAATTCAAGCCTGGGCTTGTTATTTGTTTACATTGCACAAGATTGTAAGTACTACCATCAATCGAGCCCTTTGGCTTATTCTTTTTTCTCTGTATTTTATTTTATCACACCCACGGAGTAGTGGCTGACCTCATTTGGACTACACTTTCCTCTCAGTTGCCTTTGAAGAAAAACTGTATCAGCATGAATAGGCAAATTTACTAGCATTCACCCAAGCATTACAAAAGGTAAAAGCTCGTGTTTCCCTGCCCCGGCATTCATCAAAGCCAGAGGCACACACACACAAAAAAAAGGGCACACCGCAATGACATACATCCAGCGATGGGAAACCTGCCACAGCCTCAGTTCAGTGCTTCTCAGTCACAGCACACAGCGTTTACACAGGCTGCTTAGTTTGACCCCTGGAAATCTGTTCATTTGCTGTAATCCCTACGTACCATCCACAGTTGCTTCAAGAACCAAATTTTGCCTGGTGAGCAGCTACTTTGGTTATGCCCACCTTTTCTCTTCAACTGGCAAATAATTAATTTGAAAAAGAAAGACTGTCAATATTCAAACACATCCAATTTCAGATGGGAGAAATATTCTAGAATATTTCTATTTTTCAGAAAAAAATAGAATAGAAAGGAGAAAATAGAAAGACTAGAAAGGAGAAAGAATGGAATAGAAAGGAGAAAGTGCTGAGTCTGTTGGTTTGACACTGGTGTTTCTATTTTGGGGATTCTGCTTAACTGACTGAGGATTCAGAGAAGCTCCTTTTTTCATCTTTTCTTGTGCACTGTCAGTGGTGATAAAGGAATGAAGTGGAGGGAAAAAAAAAGGTTACCCTGCACTGTTGAGCACACCATTGACTTAACAGGAGAAAATGGAAAAACTGTCAACTAAAATTGGGTGTCCTGCTCAGAAGCAAAGCCTCTGATCTGTGCCACCCTGCAGAACCAGGGAAGAGACCTACCCAAATAACTCTGCGGAGCGCCGCTCGTTAAACGTAACCATCTCAAAACAGATGGAGAAAGAACAGGCAGAAAGAACAAGCAGAGCAGCTCAGCAAACAACAAAAAAGCCACTTCTGTGACTTGCAAAAGAAAAGATTTCTTCTCCCCCGCCCCCCCCCTCCAAAATTAATAATTCTATAGGAGGAAAAAAATCCCAAAACCTGGATAAAGGAGAGAACAGAACAGTGAGCTAATGCACGAGAGGTAATCAAAAAGTCACGACACGCAAGGTACAAACTAAAGGATTAAACTGAAGGACCGTGCTGGATCACGCATTCGTGGCCTGGGTGAGCTGGTTCAGGATTTGAACCTGCTGAAAACCTTTGGAGTTTTTTGGAGGGGCTGTGGGTTGAGCTGGGCTACTTTTCAGCCAGCTCAGGTCCCTAACCCAGATGACTGTGTGGCCTTAAAAGGGTTCATGCCCACACACATAGAGTGTGAAAGAGCAGAAACTGCTTTTTTTATTGGTAGAGCTGGCTGAAACAGTACATACTCTGTATGGAAAACGTTCTATTTCTGCCGCCGGCAATGGCAATTTCAGACAAGAAACAGAGAGGATGTGGGAGCTAATGGCAGAATATTGGTCCTGCAGACTTCAAGTTAAGCTGTTTCTTAGCATGGCAATTTTAACTTCAGCTATTTAACATTGTTGCTAACACCTTGAAAAATTACATGCTACAAAACCTGCAATTTTTTTTCCCTGCCACACTTTCAAATCAAAATGCATTAAGTGAGTGCTCTGTAACACTTCAGCAATGATGGCTCTGACAGCTCATCTGTGTGTCCCTCTGCAGCACACCTGTAGAAGTCACACACACCGACTTCATTCAGAGACCCCGCCACCACCCCACTTGTATTCCTAAATAACAGCGTATGTTCCTCATGCATTAACCACCCACTATTGTGTCCTTTTTTTTCTTTTTGCTTCACACGCCTGACACAGCTGGCCAGCTGCAATGGTGCGCGGGACCCTGGAGCGGGGAAGAGGCTGTGGGATTGCTTGGCACTGCAAACTGGGGGCGCCCCACAGGCACCGTCCCGACAGGAGCCCTTCTAGGAAGCATGATGAGCTCACGCTGCAGCCTTGCACCCGCAGCTTTCTGCCATCTGGCTGTCACTGTATCTCAAGACGTGGACTGACGCACTGGGACTTCATGACTTGGAGAACTTTGATGTGGTATTTCTGAAAAATCATGAGATCTGCCACTTGGTCCTGTTCACCTCTTTGCCACTGTAATTTTCAATCCTAGTTTGCGACAAAGCACCAACTAGCAGATGCTGGGAAACATCATACTGTTACACGCTACGACGCCATGCCTAACCCCATTGAGTGGAGCACCCGATGGAAATGCCCAGAAAAGCAATCAGCCGAGCTCTGAAAGCACAGCCAGAACAGCACGGTGCTGCATCCCTGGTAGTTAACCTGCGATGGGGCCTGCTGAGGTCACCTGCGGTTTCCCTTGGTTTGGTTTTGTCCATCTGTCCATCTGTTCTCTTAAATTGGCAAATCATTGATTTCATAATGACCGCCAGTATCAGAATGCATGTCAGCTTTCAGATGGAAGGGAAATAAAATGGTAAAAACTATGGTGAAACTAGAACAGTTTTCCCTGAGGACAGACTCAGTCATTTTGTGTCATTTATATCGCTCTCTTCTCGGTTTCATAGCCACAAGAAGCAAAAGGGAAGGACAGGTCTTTGTTCCAAATCCATGGACAGATCTAAAATGAAATGCCTAAAATAAGACTGCAGCACCCAGCAGAGCCGACCATAAAAAGCACGCGCGGGGGATGATGTGCCCAGAGCTCTCTTACTGCCCGCTTCCAGTTACGGCAGTATCCTGACTCAGTTCTCAGCCTACGGACCACAGGAGTCACAAATAGCTGCTGTTGCGCTTAAACTCACTCAAGGGCCTAAGCCAGCAAATGCTCCAGCTTATCGGTTTGTCTTTTGATAGACGACAAACCACTGGGATCACGCTCCTGTGATGTGGGGCACTTGGGTCCCCTGCCTAATCCGCAGCTCCCACCCCCCAACACAGTGCCCAGCCAGGGCTATGAGCAACCGCATAGGGGTTTACCCCGCTCGGGAAGATGGGCCACTGCACAGGTCCAAAGTGCGCTTCACTGCACCACAGACAGAATAAACACGTGCAAACCTAATACCAGATTCTACATGTGCATGTGTATTCCATATATTATAATTTTTCTAGATATGCCAAAACCGTATTGCTTGATCCTATCCTTTGGTGACGCACATGATTGAAAAAGGGGTTTTTTTCTTAGTTCTACACTTCAGTTATCTTCAGCTGTCTGTCGCTGACTTTTTTTTTTGGATAGTGTTTCTATAACACCGTATAGTTGATGCATAGGACCATGTGCTCACTGAAGCCTCAAGCAGCACTGTTTTATTCATTAATTGAGGAAATTGTACCTGAAGTGAGTAAGGAGAAGGCCTTATCTGTATTCCAGATGCTAACATCTAAATTCTCTCCTTCAGGAAAAGAAAGGAAATAATCCACCATCCTACGCTTCTCTTGAATATGCAGGAAGCTGGTTGCCCATCTAACCCTAAGTACTTGTGAAGTCCTTCATTTGCCTACCTGACTTCTAAGCAAACTCTTATCCTCAGAGCTTTCACCCACCGCCCTCCCCACTGCGACACAACACCCTGCACTTGCTACTCTTCATGTCAGCAGCACCCAAAGACGCTGGGACATTTCCTGTATCACTCTTTGATCAGAGAAATAGATTTATTGTCTCTTCTGGACTTAGCAATCAGTCCAGGTACTAGGTCAAACCCAAACCAGTAGCAGCGACAAGACCATCTAAATTTATGCTGACATGGCATTACTCGAACCAAGGGCATAATTCTAAGCAATGCTCACGATGGCACGGTGCAGTGCTGGCTGGCAGCTGGCTTGCAAATTGACCACAGGTCTGTAGATCAAATCAAACATTTTAATTATCTTGTATTTTGTATGAAATCATTACATCTCCTATAATCACCACCTGTAAAATTACTGTAGGGATAGGGAACTTTATAACCATCTCTGAGGCAGTCAGGCATTTTATCCTGCCTTCTTGGTATCATTCATGCCTTACATTCCTATTAAGCAGCCAGGTCTGACACCTGTCTCTTTAACCCACTCCCACAGATAACCACACACGTCTGCATGTAAATGATTAACACTCCCCTCTCGTGAAGCCACACATCTTTGCGCTCCAGTGAGAATAACTGCTTATACTATTGCAAATAATAAAACACGTCATTCAATCCTTGTAATAAAAGCTTAAAATCCAATGTGAAGTGGCGTGGGCGTAAGTCAACACAAACCAGTTGGATTTAAAGGCAGTTTAACAATCTTTGTGGGATCAAAGATGAGTAAATCGGCTCTCCTGGTTCTCACACCCTACCGTCATCCTGCTATTCAGACTTCTACCAAGAATAACCTATTACACACTACTCAAATCCCCACAGTGATCACTCCTCTTTGTCTACTCCCCCCTCTTAATTCTGGCATGTAAATTACACTAGCTTTGGCTGACAAGGGAAAATGCAAAGCTGATGTGTAGAACAGTGTAAATAACTCGTATTTAATACCCATCAAAAAGCTTACTTTGAGTCGTCTTTACTGATGGGCATATGTAACCTCACAAAGCAGCACAATAGTCCAGGAGACATTTACCAGTGTACTCTTATCCAACTGCGATATATTTGTACTTCCATCTTTTAACACAGTGAAGGTTTCTAACATATGTAAGGACAAGTATTCTGCCCTCCGCCATAGATTTCCAGCCCTAAATAACTGAGCTCCAGAGGTGCATGTTTCTCCTAACTGTATCCTACCGTGAGATACTAATATGAGCAAAGGAGAAACACAGAGGAAGCACAGCTAACATTTTAAATTGATCCGATATTATTTAGTTAGAAAACAGTTTTTCTTCCTATTTCTTCACTCTCCCAGGATACTATGATTTGTTTCTGGTTTTAAAAGTCTATTCATAGAATCAGGATGCATGACCTTCCTTCCTTCCACTAGAATAACATGTTCTTAAACAGCGCCCAACTGTATTTTACTCTTCACAACTGCTGCTAGAATTGTTCTTGCTCTGTTCCCAGGATCAAGCAAGCCTCCGCTAGAGGGAACGCTTAAAGGCACAAAGAAACCAAATCTCCTACCCTCAAAGCGCTCCCAATTCTGGATGCAACAGTAGTGACGTCTGGTTCATGAAACTTTGTGATGCCACTTTTTGAAAACAGAGCTACAAGAATCAAATCACATTGGCAAATTTACTGAAACAACAAAAGCAAAGAACATTCAGAAAGATAGGCAAGTATCCCTTTATACGGAGGAAGTGCTGTACCAAAGCATTTCAAGTCTCACACAGCTGCTATTTACACAGACCTTTTTGTGAATACACTCTCTTTGCTGGTAATTTATCAGCCTTGCCCAACCTACCCAAAAGGTGATCTAAGGGCTCATATGCCATTTCCATGGGAGATGGGACATTAAAATAAAATATATTCCAGCTCTTTGATTCCCATTGATTTTGTGGGTAATACAATAACCAGAATGAGATAGCTGAAACCAATAAAAACTGATTTATAGCATTAAAGGCATTCTTTATAGCACTTATTTATGGTACATTACATCTGAAATCCAATTTCACAGGCTGCTGTTTGAAACTTTCTGTTCAATCATAAATACACTACATACAGCATAGCTCAGTGCCACAGAGTCAGATTATACAAATGCCTGTGTTCCCAGAAGGAACTGCACTTCTGCTGCAATTGTGGTAAATGAGTTTGACAGTAATTTTTCCCAACCAACTTCCAACCAAAAAGTTCCAGTCAGCACTCAATAAATTTAGAATATATGGTTACTCCTTTAATCATAATAAACATCTATTTATTCATATACTTCAGTTATTGAAAAGGCATTAACAGAAATCACAGAAAACAAACTTGGCATATGTTACATGATAAACTACTAAGTATATTTAAGCATGCTAGCAGTGGTGCTGTTTGAAAAGCACACACAAGCAAGCACGTGTACCACTCCCATTTATGGGGATGGGAACATTACAATCCTCCTAGTTTAATTTTGAAGGGTGAAAAGAAGGAGCCTCCTCAACGCGTCTCAGAGCTGCTCACTTCAAATGAACAGACCACATTCAGGTCACTTACTATAATCCATTCAGGTCACTTACTATAATCATTGTCAAGAAAAGGGCAAAAAATCAGATCTGACTTCGACAGAGGCACTGTCATGTGAATCTGGAGCAAGTTCTTATTTATTTGAAAAGGCTTTTCCCTGAAAGTAAAATCACCGCAAACTATGTTTGTCAGGCTTTATACAAATTTAAGTTGAAAGATGTTTTCTCCCTGTCTCTGGTATGAAGGCAGACTTTGTCTTTGTGTGATGTTTCCCTTCTCGGTTATAAGAGATTATTTTTAAAGATGCAACTACATTGATGTGTTAGAAAACAGAGTACCTGTACTGTTACTACTTAAAGAACTAATGAAAAAAAACCCCTATTGTGGCATATCACGCTTTGTTCCTCTAGAGACACTACTCCACAGAGAAACAGAGCGAGACAAAATTAAATCTCCAAACATACAGGAATACTCTTGGTCTTTGGTTCCTCAGCTATAAAGCCACAGACTCCTGCAGGGAATAGAAAAGATATCAATATTGTAAAAGCAGACAGTGGCTGGAAACCTAGTGAGAATAACGAAAAATATGTCGACTTGGTCTACGTTGGAGGTAGGGAGGGGGGAACAGGAAAGGGGAACTTAAATCCCTGGTTGCCAATTGAGAACAGACCTGACCTGACACGTGTATTTTATTCAAACCTCTGCAGGAAGCAGAAGGGAGGGAAGGACACTTTCAGCGAGGAAACTTGAGACTGCAAAGCATTAATAATTTAATATCCAGTCTTTCACCTCCAGAACACCAATTCAAATCCAATTCACGTCAGCAGTGACCCAAACTTATTAACTGGCCTGCATGTTGAAATGATATGATAGACTTAATTGGTTTCGAGTGTACATGAGATAAAGCTGGCCACTACCTTTGACATTCATAGCAAACTATACGACGAGTTGAAGGCAATAGATGAGAAACACTCCCCCAGAATAGACTCCCCACTCCAGTGCAGGCTGGGACGGTTCCCAGAAGAAATACTGCCTCGTACTGTAAACAAAAGGAACCTACCTAACGTTAAAGCAATATAAAAAATAAACTAATGAGAATTTGTTAGCTTGTGACATGTATATTTCCAAAGAGTAATTACTGTATAACGTAGATACTTATTTTATTTTATTAATTTTTTGCCACAGAAAGGAAGGTTTGGCCACTAAAAGCCAGTATTGAGGACGACTGCACAGCTGGCTGACATGGACATGAGCACAAATACAACCTTGCATTCCTCTAAATTATAACCCAGATCCTACAGCTGCAGCATAGTGAAACCAAGGATGAAAAGTGGCAAAATGGAAAAGAACTGCAGATCCCATTATCCAGGTCCTGCTCACAGGCAGAGAAACACTTTTCTATTTTCTTTGACACCATTTAAAATGACTTGAGAAAAGACGTAACTGTACCATCTTAGAAGCCTTCTGGACATTAAACACAGACTCGGGAGCCTCGTGGAAAAAACATTTATATACATTTCACTGAAATGAAAAGATACCATAGGACCTATTTTGAGTTTTAATGAAATGAAATTCACTAGGTTTGTTCATAAACTGTCCACATCCACATCAAGATTTCACTTTCAGACAAGGCAGATCTAAGTACACAAGTGTACAGTATTTCCAAAAGAGATTTTAATGACATTTTCAGACCAAAGCCCCTTCCACAGTCTTCTTACATAAAATGAGCAGTACAGCTACAGAAACATTTTTTCCATTTTTCAGCAATCCAGTATTTTGCTTACACTGCAGTTGAATTTGTACAAGAACTTGTGAAGAGTCTGCTCAGAAGATTAAATGCAACATGCTCGCACTTTGATGACCTTTCCCACGGAAAAACATCCCCAACCAATCCACAAAACTTGTTTGAAAACCTAGAAATTCTGTAATCTCTCTCAAGGGAGTTGAACAGGGGCAGCAAAATTTGCAAATTAGAGAAAAAATTTCAGTTAGTCAATCACAATTTAAAAAGGCTTGAGGTCATTAGAAATACTTCACTCAGCTCAATGTATAATACTAAGCATATTATTGTATACAATGTATAACGCTTAGAAAATGACTTGAATCACTCATACTTCTGAAATCTTCATTAAACCACTCCAATGTGAAAAGAGTGAAATTTATAGTAGATAGTTCACTAACAATCTCTGCTTCATGTAGAGATTCAGCTAAGAAGATGGAATGAATTTGAAAATTAATTAAAATATTAAATCTTTATTTTATGTTATAGATTGCAAACATGCATTCACTCACTTTGTTCAGTTCCAGTAAAGTATACTCTTTGAAAAAGAATATACAAGTGTCAGAGGGATCAAAAAAATACAGTGAAATACATGAGAACATCTCTTTAAGCAGATAAATTACTAAAATGAAATCTGGAGAGGGACTTTTGACAAGGGCATGTAGTGATAAGACAAGGGGTAGTGGCTTTAAACTGAAAGAGGGTAGATTTAGATTAGATCTAAGGAAGAAATTCTTCGCTCTGAGGGTGGTGAGGCACTGGAACAGGTTTCCCAGAAAAGTTGGGATGCCCCATCCCTGGAAGAGTTCAAGGCCAGACTGGATGGGGCTTTGAAAAAACCTGGTCTAGTGGAAAGTGTCCCTGCCCATGGCAGGGGGGTGGAACTAGATGATCTTTAAGGTGCCTTCCAACCCAAATCATTCTATGATTCTATGATAAATTATGCTTGTATTTGCATTTTCTTCCTATAAGACAAGATCAAATTCAAAGGTAATACATTTAAGTCCAATTAAAGGAACTTTTTTTTTTAATTAAATATAATACATGCCCACAACATAAACTGCAAGTTAGGCTGCTAAAAACACAAAAATACAATCCAACAATGTTATGGATTATGACAACACCCCAAAATTACCCTAATGTCTTTTTTTTGTTTTCCTTTTAAATGAAATATGTAACTCCTTAGACCTGCAGAAAGTGACAAATATAACGCTGATGCAGGTGTAATGCTTCACATTGACACATAGCTTTTCTCTGAATACCTGAGTAGGAAATTAATAGCATAACAGACACCAAAGTAAACACCTCATGAAATCTAGATCAATCTGGCTAAGCAAAGAAAAGCAACAAAGAATCATGAAAGAGACTCAGCTGCAGCAGGAACTCAAACTTCACTCTGCCGCCTATGGCATAGACCGATGGGTGGATGACAGGACACAATAAACCTCTTCAGCAAATGCTTAACCTCCAACATTCAGGTAATTAAAAAATACAAGTGTTTTCCCTGTTAATGCATTGTGTTCGCTGTTATCTTGTTTCAGAAAACTTACCAAAAAAAGGCAGAAAAACAACAGAAATGGAAACATATGTCTGGATAGGACTTCTTGGGTTCTCAAATTCAGTTCCTTTGAATAACAGCTACCTCACCCGTGACCCCTCTCATGAATGGATTAAGCCCCATTTCAAAAACAGCTAAGAGGGCGATTAGACATACAATAGCTGTGCAACCCAGGACAGACATTAAAGACATGCCATACGCGAAGCCTGTATCTCTCACAAGTCAGGTCCAAGGACAAAGGAAAGAGGCGGGTTGCACGATCTACGCCAAAGGATGGCACAGAAATCTCAGACTACATTACCTAGGATCCCACCTAACCTCATAGATGTTTGAAGTCTTGTCTACACTGCAAAAGGAGGGCCGGGGTCTGAATCTCAGCCCCACCTGTAGCTTCATTTTCTTTCGGGCTAGTCCCATCCAGCCCATACTGGACTGAGCAACGTTATTTTTGTGTGTTTTCAAAGCACTTGAAATGTCTGTGTTGCAATAAACAAGAACGGGGCTTTACAGCAAGAAGCTGAGAAGGCACTTGCATGCTGTGGCAGGCAATGGGCAGGCACGTGGCCATACCTGAGAGTGCCAAGTCTGCTCGGACAGTGTCAGAGAACTGCATGGAAGAGAGGAAGATGAACCTTGTGCCTTTTTGTCACAACATTGTCTGAGAGCAGTCCCTACAGTGAACTATCCACAGGCGAGGTGAACCCATACCTGATAAAACCATCTGCCTTTAGGAATGTGATGCACACCCCAGGAATACCTCCCTCCTGAAAAGATAGCGGGTGGCAGCTAAGATGACCTTGTCATCAAAACTAGATGCCTTAGAAATGGGACAAAAGGTGGAGAGATGGTCCAGGGCCAGCACCAGAAGGGCATCAAAACCATTTGGAGGAACGTTTTTATCACACACATCAGCCCCGAGTTGCACACTCTCAAAATCCTCTGGGACTGCAAGGAGGAAAGGCGCACAGACTCTGAAACGGCCCCATGGTGCCCTCCTGCTTCCCGCTCGGAAACGGCTAGAGCCTAATAAGCCATTAGCTGGCAAAAAAAACCCCTCTCCTTGTTATTTGGTTCTGACTTTCAGGGCAATTTAAAATATACTGTTTTCCCTGAGTTCTAAAAGACAACCAAAAGACCTCTGCCAATGTTTTCCCATTGGTACGCGAAGAAAAGTCTGAAAATCACAGTACTAAAAGTACACAGCACTCAAAGTCTGAATTCACAGTACTTCCACCTACCATAAAAAGATCCCTCTTGCATTAAAATAAAAGGATAAGAAAAGATGAGGTAGTGCACTAAGAAGCAAATTTTAAATGGTAACCCAAACACTGCAGAGCAAACATTTCATGATGCATATTATGTATTTTCCTAATTTTTCCTTTTCATTAGAATCTCAGAAATAGGCATTGCATTACTGTGCAATCTACCATAATTCAGACACCGAAAAAAATGCCAGTCTCAGCAATTCAGAGCTAAGATTTAATAGGATAATGTTGAAGCACACTATGAAGAATTATAATTATTAAAGCAAACCATACTTTGTATTTCATTTTCATTTATTTCACATCTAGAGGCTTTATTATGTTTTATTTACTAATTCATAAGATTTAAAAATTTGTAAACCGCTTTCAATTATTGATGTGACTTAAGCTTTCAAATGTGCTCAACATATTCCTGGCCTCATAATCTAAAGCCTGGAGGCTCTTAATTTGTTCATGTAACCCGTGTCCAGCTGTGCACACACAGAGAAAAGAAGGGAGACTCCCCAAACCAGCCACCACCACGCAGTATGAGACCTGTGGAAGTTTAACCTTGATTTTGCAGTCTGATGTTACAAACCTCAATAATACCTGGCAGGGGGAGCCATCCCCTACACCCTGAGGATGGGATACAGCATTTCCTTTTGTTTCTGGAGTACAGGTAACCACAGAGGACACGCTACCATCAGAAATCTTGCCTATTTGGAGGGCTTCACCCACTCTTTCTGTAAAATGTTAAGAACTTTAAGTGAGAGAATCTCTATTGGAGAGTGTTTTTTTCTTAGTATCTGTGACAGGTAAACAAAATATACTTGCTGTGTTAGCTCTAAATCTTTCAGAGAGCGTGTCATATCATGAAAACTAGAAATTCTCCCTTTTAACTGACTTTTCCCTAATTAATAACCAAAGTGCTTCTTACATTCTTATGACCATTGTCAATGAAGTCCATGAACTCACTGCAACTGGGAAAGTTACGGCTTGCCAGAAGTGCTTCATAATTATTTTAAGTTGATAAATAATTTTTATGATCAGGTAAGATCAAAGCCAATTCACTTCATTTTCTGTTAGAATTTTTTTTAAATGGTACTGTCTGCAGCAGTTGTACCAGATGGCAACCCGGATACCCTGCTCTTTTTTCAAAAGTTCATAACATCCCCTTCATTAGTTGTCTTCTCTACTGTAATCCAGTATTATATATTTCTGAGAGTTTCTTTGACTGAAAAAACATTTCATATCTGCAGAGAGAAAATACCGCCTAATATGTGCAGCCTTGCAAACATCTTTAAACTGAATCAACATTGTTTTCATCTTTTTAAGTTAATTTTTAATGTTTTTGCAGACATTAAGCTCATAGAGGCCTGAGTAGGTTAAAAAAAAAAAGTAGTTACTTGACTTCAAGTGCTGACCTACAGAAATAGCTCAGAGAGATATAATCCTTGCAACTGAAGCCAGCACCTGAGAAACAAATTGTAGAAATCTGCCAAAGCCTTCTACTGAACCATGCAGCTCTATGAAGTTCTCTTGCAGTTAGGCAAGTGAGATCACGTTCCCATTACCTCCACACTACTCAGTACGATTTGAGTGGTACTGCTTTAACTTCGACTGTAGGAGCAGCAGGGTACAAGTGGTCAGGTACAAGCTCACTTTGACTATGCCTTTCTGACGTGACAGGGGCATACAGCAGCTTCTGCAATTTTCAAGGATGCTTGTACTGAAAAATCTCAACACACGTACAACCTCTTTGGATACTGAGGATGTCCTGCCAAGAAGCTTAATGGGTTCCCACTTGTAAGCTCTGCAGTTTCTTGACTGCAGAACTGAAGATGCAACCAGGAGACCTACCTTCTCTGATTCGCGTAGGGTGGTGGGCGATTTCCCCAAAGCCACGGGCTATAAAATGTTCCTACTGAAGTCCTCAGAGTCAAGGAAGGACTCATCATATTGATTTTTTTGCTCTTCCTAGCAGAGGCCCAACAGAATAACCTGGGCAAGGATGACAAAAGGCTGACACGGTGAACAGCAAGGCAGGAGCATGCCAAGCCTTGCTTGCTTAAATTGGACAAAATACTTTTTCAGGTAAGTCATTTTCCTAAGCAAAATGAATGCTAGACCTGCTAATTATGAAAAGGAAATGCTGTCACACAGGGCAGAGAATTTGGGAAGAAGCATTTCAGTCCCTGAATTTTTAAATATCCTTTTCTCCAAAACAAGGAGAGGGAAAGGGGAAGAGCTTGAGTACCTGCAAAACTAACTAAACTCAGAAGGAGGTACCAAAGGATAAGATCCCATTTCAGAAATATGTGTGAAAGATGGTAAGATAGCTCAGATATTGAGCACAGATACCAAACAGCCTGTCTCTAGGCAGGAGCACTGTGGAGCCTGCAATTTATACTGCGAGAGAAGAGAGCTGCAGAAAACCTCATGAAACCAAGTGATTAGTCAATAAAATGGCAAGTGAAATTCAGTATAAACAAATGTGGTGCACATGGGGAAAACAGTAATCTGAACCATGCATTCAGCCTAGCAATGAGATCTTAATGGGCTCTTTCTGCTCAGGAACGAGACTGTGAGATAACAGCAATTTTTATGAAAACATAAGCTCTGGGCTGATCATCTGCGTATACTCCAGGGCTGGTGGGTCATCCGAACCAGATGTCTTTCTCTTCTAAACAATGTATTCCAATGTCTTTCTGCAACACATTTCTGTTGCAAACATCAGATTCTGAGGCTTGGGCTGTAATTTACTTTGTGCTTCTGCACTGTAACCGTAATCACACTGGAATGGTTAAAATGCTCTATTAGGCCTATTTAGGTAAATCCTACTAGGCGGTTTATTACCTAAGAATAATACTACGGTAAATTGTTCTTCAGCCATCTTCCCATCTTAAAAATAACATCACAACACTCAACATCACTTCCCCTTTTTTAAAAAAACTGTACCCTTACCCAGGACTTACCCTTCATGGAAAGGGCTTTCCCCAGGACCTAGAAATGCTTATTCCCTAGAACAATGCTCCCTGGAAACACCTCACAAAAGAAAGCTACACTGCTTATTCAAATAGGCAGAGCAGTAATGCATATTTACAGAACTAAGAGACTCAAATATTTTCTGCTGTTGCAGCAAAGCACAAAATTGAGGTCCAGTCTTGGAGCACACATGCAACCACACACTAGCTCCTTCTCCATTGCCCCTGCTTGGCACCAAAGAGGTGAAATAGAAAGAAATTAAAAATGTTTTGTGCAAGCTTCACGCTACTCAGCCTGTCAACTCTTAATCTCAGCATAGAGAAGGGTCAGAGCAGCCTAGAAGCTATTCAAAGTGTTCAAAGTCAGGTTGGACGTAGCCTTGAGCAACCTGATCTACTGGAAGATGTCCCTGCCCATGGCGGGGGGAGGTGGACTAGATGATCTTTGAAGGTCCAACCCAAACCATTCCATGATTCCATGAATCTATTCAAATTAAGACTTTGGCAGCAACAATACAGGAGGTCCACGTAAGCAGCCGAGAGTAACCAGAACACAGCACACCTTCACTGCTCGCTCTCCTACTTACAGTGCAGAGGATCACCCAGAAGAACCAGGGGGAAGGACAGTGATAGGACCCCACTATTTACTCCTCCTTTGTAACCCCACAGCAACATAAGGACCATTGTGTTGAAGACAGGAGCAAGCACAGGAAAAACTGGAATCGCAGCAAAGGTTAACAGGAAAGGTACAGTTCATGTCATTTGTCTTATTATATTTTGTTTTTCCTCTCCCCCAACAACTGTCCCCCCCCTGCACAGAAAGCAACCCTTTTTCATGATAAGGTAGTTTTGTGGTATGAAAAAATTTAATGAGCAGATGGAACAGCAATCCATTATCCATTAAAATATTGCAGTGGGTTAATCCAGCAAATAAAAATGGAGAATGAAGCAGATGGCCTTTTATAGTTCTCTTGATTTCTTAAATATTCCTTCCCAGTGCACAGCCATTCTTGTCTTTAACGTGAAAGGCACAGTTCTCACCATGTGCACATTACGCAACCATTCATATGACCTCATAAACATTACATCTTATAGAGCAATTATTTTTTATGCCTTTTTTTAAAGGAAAAGCTGTATCATTTCATGGCAAATTATTCCCAGATCTCAGATATCTTGAAATAATTTGAAGTAGCTGCCAACAGCAAATGATAAATCCACCAAATGCAAATATTTGCTCAAGATACTTTTTGGATGTATCTTAATTTTCTGGGTTCAAGAAATAATACAGGAAAAGCACTTTGACATGGGATTTGGGTGTAATATTTCAAGTATTTAGTATTTTGTCAAACACATGTGCCAGGAAAATAGGTATCTGAGCTCCTTTCTCAGTGTGATAAACTGGAAATAGCTGCTTCATCAAAGCGATTACAATTCATACTGAAATAGCAACTGAGTATAGGCGACTGCTACTTTGGATTTCATAAAAGCATATTCTCTGTCACTAAAAAAAGCAAATGTAAAAATCAGTGATTGTCTCTTAGCTGTCTGTGTACATGACAACCAAGCCCAAAGCTTGTCCGTATTGCTTGCAAAAAGCTGACTGTGTATATAGGTTAAAAAATACACTTCCTGTATTCTGAGACCCACAAAAAGTTAACAATTTCTAAAAATAATTTTTGTCATTAAGATGCACTAAGACATTAACACACCAAGTGCAATTAATATACCACAGAATAAATCTGCTGTGTGCAAAAAAACAATACGAGTCTTACACACGAACTAATCTCAATTATAATGACAGGTAAAGTGGCACTTATATATGTATTTTGTAATGGGGCATTACCCACTAGGGAAAAAAAAGAGTGTAACCATCATCAAGTTTTATACTTTTGCTCTTTTCTTTATTACTACTTTGGTAATCATCTACCACAGTGTAATCCACAGTGCAACCAGGACAGCACCCAGGAGAAGACAGGAGTGCCTAGACAGAGCCAGAAGAACCTCAGTGGAGAAGAGGCTGGAAGAGGCAAGGAAAGGGGTTGAAAAAGGAACTGGGCAGAAAGAAAAGACACAGCAGGACAGATCAGAAGCGCTTTGGTAAAAGGAGGCATGGATGTGCGCACCCAGAAGCACACTTTGTTCCAGAGCTGGAATGAACCCTGAGATCTCCACCACGGGAAGGCAGTTTGTGTGAAGCTACTGGAAAAGGGCAAGTCATTCGGAGGACGCAGCTGCTGACTGCTGAACTAGGTTTAATAGCAAACCTCTGCACAGTGGATCCCAAATTTTTCAGTCCTGATGATGATCTGTGCGTGTAGTGGCTTATTTGCTGCTTTCTTCCCAATGGATCTTCTAAAACTACTGTAAACTGCATGCACAAAATTTTGTTGAAACAACCTTATGATGATTTTAAGTCAAGCGCTCCAGAGATATAACTGCAGAAATTGGTTTCCACCTGCAATTTTAACTTACTCCCCCCACGCACACACACTATAATCCAGTCTTTAATTGTCTGATCACAGTAGTTTCATGAAGGTTGGATTCATACGGTGGGACCTATTTGCAGACTGATGCCCAGCAAAATCCTGAAGTAGCAGACTGGCTGTAAGTGAATGGCTTGGGAAGGGCACAGGAGGCGGCGTTTGGCTTTTTAGGCAGGCACTATGCAGTGCTTGAAAACCATAAAGGTCAACCGAAACCATCCTTAGGACAGCTAAAACCATCTGACAGGCACAGCAACTGGACCATGCTGATACTTTCCCAAATACACCTCTTCTTATTTACTACACAGAGCAGTCTACAAGCGGATCTGATGTACAGAAAAAAAACATGTTGCAGAAGCTTTGTAACGAAGGCATATAGTGACAGAAATCAAGGAGTGAAAAGGAACCATTGTCGGTTTTGGGAGTACAAAGAGATCTTACACTCCTGACATACCTATCACAATTACAATTAAATTCAGATGGCATGAATCCATGCCAGGAAGCCCTCAGTCTAGGTTGATTCCTGGAAGTACTCTCACGCTTGTGTTTGAAGTAAGTAAAAGCTCTGTCTTAGAGTGCTAGTACAATGTCTTAGCATTACATGGTGTTTTACAAAGCAAGGACTTCAAAATCGTAGGTCATACATGCCTGAAGAATATGGTCAACTCAAGTATAATAATTTTGTCTCTCCATAGTTCCTCAGTGGCTCACTCCCTTCGCTATACATCAGGCAAAACACGGTTCTCTGAGGCACCGACAAAAACCACACATTTGTGAGGCAAACAGATCTTACCGTGATGACGAAAAGAAATTTATTCTCACATATCCAAGTTTAAAAAATATTAGTAAAGTAAGATATGGAGAATAGGCTGAACAAGAATATTATAGCAAGTTGTTATATTTAAGGGAATGCCATGCAATCTACTAAAAGAGTAAGGAAGAGATTCTGTATGAAAAAATAGTAAGAGATCATTTAATTGAAGACTATGTCACAGGTATAAAAATTAAGTTTGTATGCTGCTTTTGCAAGCTTATTATGGTGTTTTAGCAATTTCTATATTTGCAACAAATTTATATTAATATTTCATGCTATACTGAAGTAAGATACAAGCATTTAAACTGGAAATAATTGGTCTTCTGCTGTATTTATTTATATTCAGCAGTTTATATTTGTTTTTCTATTTCACATATTTAATTTGCATTTATTCTGGATAGCATAGAAAATTTTAAATGGGTATTACGAAGTCAAAGATACTCTTACAGCATGAAAGAGATTTTGAGAGGAAAAATTTGTCAGTTTAAAATTGGAGCAAGCATAATTGAATAATGAGAAGAAATTTGAACCATCTAAAAGAATTATAATTAGAGCCCAAGTCAAAGATGACAAATTTCACCATTTAGAGCTATCATGATGAAAATGGTAAATATGAGTTGTCATGCTTTAATTAAAAAGGAGTGGAAACGGCATGAAAGCATTCATTGTTAAAACGTTCTTAGCACTGTAATTATTTTTATTGATTAAAGTAATTATTAATTCATGAACAGGCTCTAAAATGTTGATACTGTAATTCATGAAATGAAGAAAGGAATATGCCATCTCATTTATTCATTAAACCCTTGGATTTCCATAAATAGATCTTTATAAATACGCAATAGCTAAAAAAAGCATATCCCAAACCGAGACAAACTTTTTAAAACATCCAAACTTACACAGTGCAGTGCCTCCCTGAGAAATTTGCCCTTCGCTGTTTGCCATGAAGTTCAGCCCACCTTTAAGTTACACCATTGCTCAGCTGCTCACTGCATTGGAATAGCTTTTCAGTGGAACTGCTTTCAACGTATTAGCCTGGTGACAAGAATACTATTTATATATTACAAAACCAGGGCTCTCTTCCTCCAGATCCATCCTGTTCTTTCTCCCGGAGATTTCTGCCTGGTTGTTGAAACAAAACTTGTGTCTAGATTTCATAGAATCATAGAATGGTTTGGGTTGGAAGGGACCTTTAAAGGTCATCTAGTCCAACCCCCCTGCAATGAGCAGGGACATCCTCAACTAGATCAGGTTGCCCAGAGCCCCGTCCAGCCTGACCTTGAATGTTTCCAGGGATGGGGCATCTACCACCTCTCTGGGCAACCTGTTCCAGTGCTTCACCACCCTCATTGTGAAAAACTTCTTCCTTATGTCTAGCCTATATCTCCCCTCTTTTAGTTTAAAACCATTCCCCCTTGTCCTATCACAGCAGGCCCTGCTAAAATGTTTTTCCTCATCTTTCTTGTAGGCCCCCTTTAAGTACTGGAAGGCTGCAATAAGGTCTCCCCAGAGCCTTCTCTTCTCCAGGCTGAACAAGCCCAACTCTCTCAGCCTGTCTTCATAGGAGAGGTGCTCCAGCCCTCTGATCATTTTTGTGGCCCTCCTCAAATATTTCTCAAATATCTGGGACATTTCAGACCTACCATACATATATGCACAAGCTGGTCTGGACAAATCAGACCCCCTGAATAAACACTGCAGCGTGGATACGCACAAGGACAGCAGTTCCCAGCTGTGTCCACCTCACTGTACATGCAGCATACAGTGCTGCACAGGGGACCTCTGCCTCTCTACCTACTCCAGTCCATCCTGGATGGGCAGATGCGGCTCTTTGTGGGCTGGATCTGCACCACTGGAAAGTGCTTTCTGAACGTGCAGAGTTGGCTAGTGAGGATGGATAACAGCATGCAAGCCTTCTACAACTTCTACCAACACCAAGTCAGACGTCTCTTGCATCAGCCCATAGGTTTGTGTAATTTCGCTGACTAGGAGGGAACATTTGCCCAGCAAACACCCAAAGTGAGAGGATACGTCCCCCAGAAGGGAATTACTGGGGAGCAGGAAAACAGCTAAAGGCAATATGCCCAGAAACAGCCTTGAAATAATCACTGGATCTCTCCTCATTTCTTAGTACATTTACAATGATGTATATAATATGTGTAAAAATCAACACATTTCTACCCATGAAACAAGGGGACAAGAGCAAGTTGTTTTAAATGCCTTTCCAGAGGGGAAAAAAGAAAACCCAAAATCAAAAAACCTGTGCCACCTACCAATCATTACACTTGGTGGGGGCTGACTGATTTGAAAAAGTATAGCCATGGTGACATTATTTAAGGTCATGAGTTTCCCAGTGGTGACTGATACGAGGAGAGTGGGTTAGTAAAAAGTTCCATCAGCTGTGAGCCAGATGGATACCAACCCTGCAACAGGATGACTATGTGACTGTAAGCAGGATGTCAAAGAGATTTTAATTATGCAACAATTTAAATCTAAATAAGGAAAAAAAGGGGGGGGGGGCGAGAAGTTCATTTTGGGGATGTCAGGAATACTTTCTGTGACAGATTGCTACATTCTTTTGTTTAGAAGGCTAGACAAGGGTCGTAAGTGAGAAATAGAAGGAGCACAGTAACTACTCATTTGCTTTTAATACTCACATTTTTTCTTGCAGATTAGCTTTTCATGATGCCAGAGTCCTTGAGGCAAGAGCCAGAGGGGTGTTTTGTACAGCATACCGTGCTCACATCACTTGTGATTATCTAACTGCTTCCATAACACAAGCACCCCTAACACAAACTGGAAAAAGAGAGTGAAAGCTTGGTGATTTTTGAGTTTGTTGCTGTATTTTAAGAACTGTTCTGCCAATGCACCTCTCCAACATTAGACTATAACTCCAAGCCATGAAAAACTATGAATGTACAAGAAATACCGGCACTGTTCCCTGTTCATGGGCACTCAGTAACTTTGCAAACTAGCACTTAGGGGCAGTGGAAACAGAAATGGAAAATACCATATTAAATGGTAAACAGAATACATGATCACTTAAAGAAGATATCCTTATTGTATGTGTTCTGCACGCATTTATGTACTATACCTACGCCTCTGACCTTTAGCATGCAGTGAGTCAGCCATTTACTGGCAGGGTCCATACAACACAACACACTACCCACAGTCTACAACATCACGAGCCTATACTGATAAAATAAGGAGTGCAAAGACCACTCAGTGAATTACAAGAAACAGATGGTCTCTAAAGGAATTTGTTTGCAAAGACTACACTTGGACTACTGCACAGTCTGTGAGAGGTTGCCAAAAAGCCACTTAATGCCCAGCACAATGCTATCATACAAATAAATGGAAGACACAGTGAACAAAGACGCAGCAATCCCGACATCCAACTTATGTCATCTCCTAAGCCTAACAATCCTACAGCCACACAACTTCAACCTTCTCTATAAGGTAGAGAGAACTGTTTGCCTTCGAAGAAGAGATGCAGAACAAGAACTAATCCCATGATCTTTACATGCCCATGGCACCATGAAAATGCCTGCCATGGGAACAATCTGTGTCATGTAAAATAGACACCACGAAATCCTGCAGAGCCCTGCTTCATTGAGGACCATTAATACTGTTGACTATCATTTTGCCTAGCAAGCTCTGTGGAATCCTTTGTTTTGCATCAAGCCTCCTCCAGAAGGATGGATGCCAGAGAGGACCCTGCAGCTACAACTGCTAGCCCTGGGGAAGAAATTCCACACTGGACCTTGCTTCATGACCAACTGGACAAATCAACTCATTTCCAAAATCTGCTTTAGCCCTCCTAAGTTTCCGCAGACCTAATAATGCAGAATAGAGGCAGACATCTCTTTCCATCTGTTTTTACAGGAAATGAAGACATAGCCTTAATAAATGGAGATGATTAATCATTTATGGAAACATTCTCGTTTCTGACAGTACAGGAAAAGAAAAAGGCATTAGCAAAGTTATATTCTCTTATCTTTTCCGCACCATGAAAATGCCTGCCATAATCAAGACTCACAGTGAAGCCTGTTCCTCCTGCAAAGGAAGATGGGAGATTCGTTCTGCTAGAACTGAAGAAACCAAGAAAAACTAGAAATACTCAGTATTTGGGCTACAACCAGTTTTCAGAGGCACTACTGCAAGGGAGAAGACTGCAGACAGAGGAGAGACTGGCCAGAAAAATTTTACACCACACATGACTCTGGCTGTCAGATGAGAAAACCTCACCCTTTACTGCCTGGCCTGTATTACTAGTATCTATAATCACTTTGCTTTGCACTGGAATTTTTTAACACTATTTTTAACTACTGGTACTATAATACCTGTAGCCATATTTATTTATGCTGGACAAAATTTTATCTGGGTAACTTACCCAAACAGATGCAAACTTTGAGGGAGGAAAAAGAGATCTTAAGATGAAACGCTTATGTACTCCTAACTTCTCTAAAAGTGCTGACAGCTATCTGAGTTTGCATTTAGGATAAACACTTGATTGCCTACAGTTTCTGAAAAGAGAGGAAAAATATTAGGAAGTGCAGTTTTCTATTTTGAATTGAATCACCCCACAAACAGAAGACATTATTCTATTTGTTCTCTGTCCAACATGTCATTTTTGCAGACTTCTGGTTCAGTTGGAAAAATAATCTCCTGCGCTACTTATACTACAGGTTTTAAAGACAGTTACCTGCTAGGCTTTGAATCTCTTCAATGAGAACAGGAGGTAAATAAATTCAGAGAGTCTTTAAAACTGCATTTACTAACTTTTCATTTTCATACCAGAAAACATCAGTGAATAAAGTATTCTTCAAAGAAACTGCTAGGCCATTACGTTTAAAACATCCCAAACCATTTCCTCAATCATACATTATAGTGTATGTCACTGGAGTTCAGTGATGTACACAGTAAACAGAGATGATTAATAATTTGTAGAAACATTCTCACTTCTGACTGTGCAGGAAAAAAAAAGGGACCTCAGCAAAGTTGGATTCTCCTGTCTTTTGAAAAGCATCTCTGGAAATGCACGTGATCCCATGAGCCCAAAGGTACCCTGGAGCTTAGTATGCCGCTAACACGCACCCGAGCAGCTTCATATCCTGCCAGGAACACTCAAAGGCATCCTTGCACAGACTTGGTATCGATAGGAGACAGCTGAACACAGAAGTAGTGTGCTCCTGCTATCGTAGTTAGGAACCGTGTGGACACAACCACCAGGTCCCACCATAGCACTTCTTTAATTGTGATTTTGGCATTGTGTTGTAAATGGTCTTAAGCAAGGAGGATTTTATGAATGTAAGCATCCTATTGCTCTTCTTCCAAAGCTCTGCCTGGCATTACTCAAGCTATCACGTGCACGAGAGCTTGCACTTGCATAGCCCTAACTCAGTGGACTATTTATTATATTTTAAAAGTAAGTGAAGGGCACATATTTTGCAAACTCTAAGGCTAGAAGTTTAAGTAAATCTCACAAGAAGAAGGTGCTTTTAGGACTCTAAAGCCTTTGCAAGTTAGAAGCCTGACTTCCGCGTGCACCCTCTTATCAGAACAGAAATCAGACTCATTGCCTTTCAAGGACAGAAACATCAAGCAAATTGAGTGATCCTACAAAATTAAACGCTGCTATGAAAAGCTGTTGAAATTAAAGTGACTAGATGCTGTAATTGCAGACCTGCAAGCTTGAGTTAGCACTGAGTTAGTCTTCGTATCTTATTTTTACGAAACACATACACCCCAAAACATTTCCTTCTAAACTGCAAAAGCAGATCTCCCTACTGATAGGGATGTTAACAACTTCTACTACAACAGAAGCAAATTTTAAATGCACGAAATTATAAATGCACCGTCATTTAATTTGATATTGAAATATGATTAAACTCCCTGATTGAAATTAAACAAGAAAAAAGAATTGCAGTCTTGCATGTCTTCACTGATAAAAATAAGGAAACCTCATAGCACTTTTTTCCCACATGGATACTTCCTCCCCATCCCCTCCCTTCCTTAATTACTGAATTCTTGAGGTACAAACTGTACAACAGATATAACGCAAAACAAAACTGTTCTACCATATATTATCAGAACAAGAAACCTCATCTCTTGCTAAAAGTATGAGCTTTTTTTTTACAGTTACTAATTAGCACTCAAAAGCGCATTATTAGGTAGGATAAGGAAGAATTCAGGAAACTGAAGGAAAAAAAAAAAGTCCAGAACAGCTTAGCACTAAAGCAGCAAATGAAAAAGGGTATCTCATTAATTTCTTTTCCAGGTTTTACCAGCAAAGAAACCCATACCAATTATTTTGAAGCATAACAACTGTCAAGTTGTGCATTAATTCAAGTTCTATAGCATTACAGGCATCAAAAAGAAATCTGCAAACAATGCAGCAAAATGTATATTTGCAAGCCTTGGCAGGCAATCACATGGCTAAAGGGAAATGCAAGCGTACTCCTGCTCGCAATCTGCCGGTCTTTCGATGAAAAGAGAGGCCAGGATCAACCAAAACAAGATGAGAGGAAGTTTTAAAAATATTTTTATTTTGAAGTGTCTTTCAAAAGTTTGGTATTAATTTCTTTGAAGGCAAACCCCAAAACTAGCGAGAAGTAACAGACATAGCCTTGTTTCCTTACTTCCTACTAACAAGAAAGTTGATGTAGTCATCTTTATGGCCAGGATGTTGAACACTTATGAATGTATTTTAATACAAGAAACATTCTAATTATTGATTCAAACGTATTTAAAATGTATGTGTTTCTTTTTCATAGAATCCTTTTAGTACCTTCAAAGACTAAAACAGGAGAAAAACATGTAGGCTCACCACAATTTAAGATTAACAGCTTAGTAAACCATGTATCTGTTGTGAAATCCTCTAGAGTTCAAACACAAACACAATCTCAATAAATAGCCGCTGAAAAGACTTGTTTTCTGGGTCCAAAAGACCCTCGATTATCAGATTTTTCACATACTTACTAGCGAGCCTACTATATTGTATTTAAGTAGCAGAGATGCAATGAAAAGGAAAGAAATCATTCATTGTTTTGTTCTAAATATTGTTGTTTTATAGATAGTCTACTTTGCAGTCAAATTTATATAGAACACGACTGTAGTTTTTGTATTACAATTTAAAAATCCAAGCAAAACAAAACCAAAACAAGCAAAATCCCCAGCCTCCTAGAGACCTTGTTAAATATGCAACTAAAACTACCTTCAAGGCAGAAAGGACAAAGTTCAGGCTGTGTCCCTTTGAACAAATTCCAGCATGTGGCCACAGATACTGTTCTACAGAACCCTTGCATCGCTGGAGATATTTATGCACATGCGTTTTGATGACTTCTGTTTACTATACTACCTAAGCAAAGATCAAACACAGGTACAAATGACAGGGGTTTTATTCAAAATAAGGCCACAAAATATAAGGTGAAGTGCTTAGTAAAACAGATATTCTCGTTGATTGAGGAGTAGTTCCACTGCACATTCACTCCTCACCAGCCAGTGCCTGCCTTCAGCACGGAGTATTGTATTTTCCTCCTAGATGGTGTTTCCTACCGCGAGGAAATGCTAGAGTAGCTAAGATCCTTTCAAACAATGTTCTCTCCACCGCTCAAAAATACTTGTCCTTCCTATATTGCTGATACAAAATGGAGAGAAATTACATTTATCAAGAAACAAGTAGGGTGTGTATTACAAAGGGAAAAATAAGCAAGCACATTCTGGACTCTGAAACTGCTAAACTCCATATGCGTCTTCATTCATTTCCAACATGCACACTAAATGGAAAACGAGTCTCACTGGAAACATGTTCTTAAGGACTGCAATATATAGACGTGCGAAAGGAGGGAGCAGTAAAGTGAAGCAGAGAATTCTGTCTTTACATTTACAGCTTTTTAAGTTTTTCGTCACGATACTTACTGCATATCTACTGATAAGTTTCCTATGTATTTCAAACAGAAAAATTTTAAGAAAAAGAAATCTCACTGCATTCCACAGTTCCAGACAGTGGCAACACTTTCACTACAAATGCATTCTGTGAAGGAAAATTCTGTATTTTGTATTCACTTGTTTTGTCTAGAGACTAACACGTGGAACAAAATAGGAAAATACTCTCCAGCTTGCCATGCTAGGAACATTGCATTTAGAAGAATGGACAAAACTTTCCCCATGAACTGGCTTGTTCAAAAGTACATCATTTTGGAAAAGTGCTTAAAAATAACAGAAAATTGGTGTGCAGGCTTAAGGGAGTAATTTTTATTTCCATCTAATTTTGAATGCAAATGTAACTTAATTGAAAGGTCTATGTTAAAAGCTGACCACATGATTTCTGAACCATCCTGATCTGTTTCTGAACCACCTTTCTGCTCACTCTCTAGGAAGCCCAACATGACCAGTTTGCTAGCTTAGGTAACTCACAAGCTTACAGTTAACTGGTATGAATCTTCCCCTCTCTCCAGCTTTGAAACAATCTCCTATAAAAATGGCAATGATTTTTAAAAAAAATTTATTAAAACTGTATTTTCTATTTACAAAGGATCTTTTTTTTTTTGGGGAAGAAATTAAAATCACTAAACCAATGAAGAGTTCATGAAAAATGAAAGTAAGAGCCCATGAAAAATAAAACAAGAAATGTTTATTTTCCTATGCCTGTAAAAAAGATTTTAGTGCTGTGGAAATATTCCAAATTCATACTTGGGCAGCTAATGAAGCTGGCAAATTGTTCCCAAAATACACTAAACTTGAGAAATTGTAGGTTAATGAAGATGGACCTTAAGACAAAGAATGCTTACTTAGTCTCACCTGTACCTTGCACTAAAGCCTTCACTGAAGTGAACAGGCTTTGCTTAGGACAGAGCTAGACGCAGAGCATCACTTATGCAATTCATTGCCATTGCCTACCCTATACTAGTTTGACATTTTTTGAAAATAATTATTATCATATTTAGCCACACATACCAAGTGGAGATTCAAGTCACTTATATGAGATTTCTTGAGCAAATGTAAAGAATAAAGTAAGTAAAATCCTACAGTGAAATTCCATCTTCATTGAACCCGTTAGTCTCAAAATTACAGAGGTTATGAAAATGGTGAGTAACGTATTCCATATACCCACAGTAACTTGAAAAAAGCAATTTAATTACTTCCATCCTCCATAATGAAGTTTTATCTTTACCTTTGCACTTAGTTGAGCTATATCCTTCATTTTCATTTCATGTATTATAATGTTCTGCAAAATTTGCTATTTTGGTGGACTTACTTCATCTAGAAGTCTCTTCTGACTTCGTAAGAAGTATCAACTAAGAGCTCTTTCCATAAAGAGTTTTTTGATTGATGAACAGATGCTTAGTTCCTAACGATATTTCTGAGGTTAGTCTACTCTAAATGAAACATACTTAGATTAGCTAATTTTCAGTCTCTAAAGAATCATCTTAAATAAAGGTCACTGAACATCTCACTATGCAATTAATAAAGATTCAGCTAGTAATTCCTTGATCAAATATTAGTATTTTTGATTGGTCCCAGAAGAAATATCCTTTTTTATGTAAACCTGGCACATGAATCAGAGCCACAGCTGCTGCCTGATATAATCAGTGTACAATATTCTAATCCCATGAACTCTGACTCAGCAAGCATCTGCTTTCCAAATAAACTCTATCAAACATCATTTTTTCAGAACTAATTTTGTCAGCCAAGGTTTAAAAGGAGACAAATTTCAAAACCTTTCACAGAAACACTTTGAAGTCAACCACTATACTTCAACTTCTTTCCAGAAGACCTTCCCTAGGAATTCAAATGGTTATGATACTGAGTTAGACTCTTTAATTAGTAAAGAGAGTACTGTTAAGTTTTTTTTCCTGACATTTTATGTATGCTACAGTTAGAGGAGTTGTGGGATCCACAAGGTTTCATGTGTAAGTTTTACATACTAATGTTTTAATATACCAATAGTCCCCTGGCTGATAGGAACTAAAGTAAATTTATAACATCTGCACTTAAGACTGTGCATTGATTATCTGTCTGCTTCTAAGTACACACAGAAAGACATAAATAGTGGAGGTCCAGGGCCTGAAACAACAGCTACGATTCTCTCCTACTATCTTGCAATTAAAATCCCAATTTTGTGATTGCAAATTTCCCATGCAGTTTGCAATTTCCTATACGGTTTGTACACTGAGACCCTTTCTACCACCAACAGAAAAAAAAAAAAATTCAGTTGTAGATTCTTTTAGAAATAAACAATGTTAATACCAAAACACATGGACCTTCCATAATGCCATTTTTTTTCTCATCTTTTTGCATTAATGCTTTCTAATGTGCAATCATTCAGGTTGCAAACAAGCAGTAAGATTGTTCTCCACAGCTGAGGGCAAGCTAGAAACAAGAAGATCACAGCAACATCATCTTCTAAAAAGAAAAAGCACAAAACTGTAGAAATGGTGTCATGGAACCATGTAACTCTGAGGTCCAACCAGCCTTCCACTCAAAGTAGGACTATTACCAACATTATATCATTAGGTCACCTGAAACTTTATCCAGCCAAGTCTTGAAAAACCTTCAAGAATGGAGACCCCACCACCTCTTTGGGTGACCTGTTCCAGTCATGACCCACCTACTGAAGTTCTTTTTCTCATGTCCAACCTAAACCTCCCCACCCAACATTTGTGAGCATTGCCACTTGTTGTGTTCTCCAGCACTACCAAGAAGACCTTGTCATATCTGTAAATACATTTCAAAGCTGTTATTAGAGTGCTCCTAGCCTTCTTTTCACAACTAGAAAAGCCCAGTTCCCTCAACATCCCTCACAGAGGATGCGGACTCTGGCCTCTGCTCATCACAGTAGCTGCCCACAGCACCTTTCCAGTTTCTCAACATCCTTACTACATCAGGGAGCCAAACCAAAGTGTTCCAAGTGCAGCCTCACAGGGTCACGTAGAGATGAATAAAAGCTCCTCTCCACCTGTTGGCCATGCCCCTTACTTTGACCATACACACCAGTGAAGTACCTCTGAGGAGAGAGTTAGCCTGGTGTAAAGAAGAAATACAAAGGCGCCTTAGCATACCACACACCATTCGCATAACGCTGACAGGTGCACAGGTAAAATGAAACACAGAATACTCATGCTCTATTGCTTCTTCTTCCCAACTTGAGGTAGGCTGAGTTTCCACAGAATTTTGCTTCACCATGAGGAGAATACACTTTCTCTTCACCTACTTTATCTGTTGGCTTTTATTCCTAAGGGCTTGCCGTGCTATCTTTGCTAATTAAAACAACTCAGTATGTACGACTTAGGTGGCTGGCTATTTTAGGGTGGATTAATTGCCCTCTGAAAGCATCTCTCTTACTCAAGTGAAAGTGGAGGGAATCTAGAGCTGAGATTCACTGTGCATGCATCTGTCAAGCTCTACAGCACAGATATCTACAAATGAACTAGTCATTTGGGGTGGATACATAAAGCAAAACACTTTCATAATCTTTTTTTTTTTTAACCAGTACAAGCACCTCTTTAAAAAGAAATGTTACATTATATCCTTTTAGTTTTCGACAGGTTTGAAGATGCACTAGTATAAAATAAAACAGCTTACAAACAAATTATTGCTATGATTGGTTAAAATATTGCTCTCTACCCCAAATATTTTATATTAGGAACATTCCATAAGCATTCAGTCAGTATGGATTCATTAAAAATAACTGTCACATTGAGATTATATAAAGTCTGTTCCATTTTCTAAAATGAAAAAAAAGGTGGTCTAATAATCTAGAAAAGCTCCATTATAAGACTCCGTCTTTCTCCAAGTGTTACACAGTTAAAATAAAAGCCTGTCTCTGTATTTAAAACTTAATTTAAGAATTAGCATAAGAGGCTATAATTAAGGTAAAAGCATAGGAAACATTATTCCCTGTTATTTCTCCTAACTGCTAATAAGTTCAGAGTAAAAAGTATTCTCTATTAGTTGAATACCAAGCTATGATTAACTCGTACAAAAATAAAACAGTTCATTTCAGTGGAGGAAGGCTTTACAGAATTCTGTTGCAGTGCTGTGGGATGGGAAACTTCGCAGTTCTGAAACTAATTATTTTAGCTTACTTAGGTAATATATTCTCATATTCAAAAATCTGCTTGTACAGGCAAAATTTGATATTTTTATTAGAACTTTTGTTCAGCTCATAGTTATAGGCTGTATTAGTTTTACTGATTCTGGTCTGCATTATTATTTTTAATCTACTATGCACTCAAAAGCTTCTGCAGTACAATAATTGTTAATGACAAGTTAATAGCTGTACTTTCAGGCCTCATTGAGATAGACCCAACTAGCAGGTCACACTCCAGGTCATGCCATTATCCTCACTGAGGATTTAAATCTTACGCGGGTCCAAGAGGCAGAGCTACAAGTACTACAGAAGTCCATATGACACAGTGCTCTTGGAACGGCAAAGGGAAAGGGAACATCATCATGAGGTTCCCAAAATGCTGAAGCAGTCGGAGAGCATCCAAGAAAATCCCTAGTCTTCATTCAGCCTACACGGTCTGAAATGGCAAGCGGTGTGAGAGCCAACATGACTATCTGCCCTCAAGATGGTTGCTCCAGCGTGTAGCTCGAGAATAATGGAGAAGATACAGATATGGTGGAGGAAAGAGAGAGTCTCCAAGGAAAAGGAGTATGCAGGCCTCAAAAGAAGGGGGAAGTAAGATTCCTCTGGCTATCAAAAGGTGACTGACGACAGGAGAACAAACCAGAAGCAGAAGAGAGAGAAAGGGGAGAAGAATGTCAATGTGGGATATCCACGAAGAACATAAAAATGATAAAGAATAACCATATGCTGACAGGGAAGAAAAGCAAGTGGCGAATCATGAGGGGTGGAGGGGAGGGAGTGGGAAGTGAGAGACTGAAGAAAACAACAGAGAAATCCAGGAAAGAGAAAGCAACATTGAAGTCACAACATTTTATTTATTTCAGATTTATGCATTTCTATATTCATTCATTGAAGGCGAGATTCCTTTTGAACCATCAATCATTTTTGCAAGATGTGACAAGTAGTTTTTCATCTAGACTCCCTTTTTCCATTTCCTTTTTCTTTGCCTTTTCAAAGACCGACAGATCACTTCACTAAGCTATCTATCACTAGCACTGTATGGCAAGGCAGCAACTTCGGGTGCACAGGCAAACACGCACACTCTTCTTCAACGACGCAGTTGGTCTGCCGACTCCACCAATATCTGCAGCTCTATACAAATATCATTTTTGTACACACTTTTCGAGACTGTTAAACATGACTCTTTCTTTCGTGTGCGTATGATGCACATACTTAACTTTTGAGGCCATGAGTGTCTAAAAGACAGAGAGCGTAAGGACAGAGAACACAAGAGCTTTACTCCAGTCATCATCACCCACAGCAATGGCGTAATGGTTTCTGGAAGTTACACGTAAACTACCAGGTAGGTTCTCCGCAGACCCCCGACACTGAGAAGTTTCTCAACCAACTGCAGGAGTAGCTTGGATCCCTAATAAAGGAAGGAAGATATCTGCTAGAGGGAGGTGTATAATCAGAAGAAAAAAGTTATTTGTTTGGAAATTGTTGAGTTAGAACTGGTCTAGTTTCTACCCATTCAGCCTACAACATGAATAGAACGAGGGCCTGAAAGACTTTGCCCTGCCAGGGTAAAATGGTAGGGTTTCAGCGATACCAAGAGTATTGAGCCAACCTGTAGCTATAGTGAATAATATGTTTACGGAAAATGAGGAATATTCTAATTAAACTGAAAGTCTATAGAGTTAATATCTGTCAGCAATTTAGACACCATCTCTGTATAATGTTGTCTTAGAAGGCTCAGACAGAAGGAATTCCATGCCATCGATATCCTAGAAGATATGATGCATATGACAAAGATGTTTTTGCAAGCAAGTTGTTATCAGTTTATATAATGTTCCCTGCAATCTATTAGGACAAAGTTTGACCCCTAAAAATACACAGTTTCTAGTTAGATGCAATAGCCTTCTCATGATAGAAGTGGATTTCACCCATTCATGAATGAGGTTGATGTTGTGATCTTGAAAAATTTACCTATTAGATGAAGTATGTCTCTGACTTTTTAAGATGGAAGTAGTAGTTCAGGACATGTTGTGTTCTCGTAAGGAGGTACCTGTGGCTATGACTGCAGCACAAAAAATATCTCCATTAAATAAAGCACATGATCCTGGCGGGTCCTTTTCTGTAATTCAGCAGAACACCCTGAACTGCCTGTTTCTTTGTGGACAAACCAGCTATTCTAGAAGAACTAGAATAAACAAACTGGCCCTAATACAGAGATATGAGATCCTGCGTGCCTAGAGGTACGTTCATAATCTTTTTACAGACAGCACGACAAGGTAGATGAGCTTAAGCGTTTCATCTGTCTGAGGCCATGAAATAATTTTGATACGGCCTTCCTTCAGTATAAACTTTACTTTGGTATAAGAGGGAGTGCAGGAAAAGCATATGTTAGACCTTAACAGAAAAGCTCAAATGCATGTGTATGCTTGCTGATATTTTTGCACAAGCATGTGATGTTCCTTCAAAAAAACCCAGTAAGACAGAGGGAAGGAGGGGAGACTGCCTTTCTTCTGGGGAACTACTGATCACAGAGAGAAGGACCTACCTTCCAGAGACTGCAGTGCCTGCCAAGAGAAAAGGGAGTCACAGCTCAGACTGGGGATGCTGCAGCTCACATACATAGAGACTGCCTGGAGCCAGGAGCAAACACCCAGACCTCAGAGAGATAGCTGGAAGGCAAATTCCTCTATATCAGAGGAGTTAGTGCATCATTTGCTGTGATTTAGAGCCGTTAAAATGCCTGGAAGCAAAAACCTTTTGAACAGACACAGTGGGTAGCAGATTTTGTAAATCAACAAAAATGCTGTATACTTTCTTTTCATCCCATCTTATCTAGCTACTCTGGGTTTTCTGTATTTAAGAAGTTACTTATTCTAGCTTTGACTCAGATAAAATCTGGCTTGAGTTCAAAAGCTTTTAGTCTTCTTCAGGGAGCTTATTATAGGAGAAAGATCTACGCACATCTACCTCAAAATCTGACTCAAGGCTTTATTCACAGTGTAAATGAGGAAACCGGGAACAAGCCTTCAACTGGAGAAGACCTTGTTTTGCCATGAACAGACGCACATTTAGGATCACCCAAAAATTAACTCTGCTGCTTTGTGACCTTGCCAGAGCATGCTGCTGCATAAGCATGTGTAAGGACACATCATCCATGTTCTTGGAGGACAAGAGAGCTAGAAATTAACTTCACTCCAGAAATTCCTAGGAGACTTGCTGACCTGAGGCAAGGCAGTGCAGAATACAGTGAAACTGCCCAGTGCAATTTGCTCTCATCCTATGGCTTCCCAAGAAATGATGATAGTTTCCACCAGCTGTGTAGGGAAAGAGGGCTCAAGCCTGATTAACTGGCTGCCCTTGAAAAGAGCAGATACTGTCTGTAAGAGACAAGAAATGACAGCAGCTGGAACAGGAATCTTCTCTGTGATTTGGATCATCTCAGGCAATTCACAGCATATGAGGCCTGACTAGGTTGATGGTTACTGATGAGATGTTGCCTCATGGAGCTTACTCAAGTGACCTAATGTATAGGGACCCAGTACGGAGGATTTCAAGGAAACCTCTGTGATTCCCTGTGTTTAGCAAAAGGAAAAAAAAAAATCAAGTCTAGACAGTGTCTGAATTATATGCTGTAACTGAGGAGAAACTGTAGGTATGAACTTGTGTGGGAAATACAGAGACAACTTAAAGGCAGAGACAAAACACCACGTGCAGTACCAGAGTCATCACACACAAGTTTTTTGGAAACAGTGAAGTCCAGTACCTTTCCTTCAAATTACATTACTCAGGAGGAAAGGATGAGTTGGAAGCTTATTTTTATTGAATTCACCTGCCAACTTATGCCACATGTCATGTACCTTGGTGATAAAGACTTTTTTCCCTTTCCTCCTGAAGAGACTCCAATACGAGTGAGGATGACTCCAAAATGAAGACCGTACACTTGGGGATCACTCGCGTGAGAGGAAACAACCAAAGCCCAGACTTCTGAAGTACACGGGTCTGTAATTACCAAAACAAAAATTGAAGAGAGATTTCTTTTCCTTTAGAGACAGATGATAACACAGGTCATGCTACACTTAGGTCACTAGTTATATTAAAAGTCTTGGTGCTCTCCTCCACAATAGATGTGTGCTTTCATTAAAGTTTTCCACTTTCATCCCCCGTGTTGTAAAAAAGACAACAAAAAAAACCTTAAACTGACAGAGAAAGCAACATCTTGCTTTCTTAAAAACACAGGCTTCCATGAGCAATCAAGCTGCTATTTCCAATCCCAGATCCTCTTCCCCCTAGGTTTCCCTAGCATTTTTTTCTTCCAGAACTGTGTGCTCTAAATTGTATTTGCTGCAATTATGAGATTGTCACTGGAGCAAATCAGGATGCCCTGGTCTTTAAAATGTATTTACCCAAGTGATAATTGACGAGCATTGGCTTGTAAATGTTTACTGCTGCTTCATGTGTTACTCCTCCCTTGTTAAACTGCTGTAAAAAGATTGCATATAATTTAAAACTTGATGGATGTATACATACAAGAGCAAGAGGCATAAGAAATTGTTACATTACTGCTAAAATGATTGAGACCATGTGACTACAGAAAGCTCCATAAAAGGCTGAAAAAGCCTTTGACTCAGTAGAGTGGAATAATATCTTAACAAGGACCCAACATCACGTTGTTCAACTGGACACAAGTTTCTTTACTGAATAAAAAGACGCATAGGAAAGAGTAATATTTTCACTTTGTTCAAAACACTAACTAAGCCTATTCCTCTCTTTTCTGCACTACATATAAAGCAGTTATCAAATCTAAACCAGCAACTTCTATTTTTCTTACTCAGTTATGTTAGTAAAACTGTCATGAAACTTTAAAGTTTCATGAATGTAATAGTTTTCGGACACTACAATATCAAACAATGTCTGGAAATTTTGCAATAAAGATTTAAGAAAATGTTATTTGTTTTAAAATAAGCCAGAATAAAGTTATTTATCAATACAATTCAGCTACATTATCTTTATTTTACTCCATTATTCAAAAATTTGAAGCAGTGCTATTACTTCTTTGCTAGCCTGGATGGCTACAATCAAAATGAATTTTCTGCCTCAACTCATCTTTTTATTCCAGGCGTTTCTAATTAGGCTGTTCTCAGGAATGGAAATGTATGAAGAACGCAAACTAAAAGATATTTTCTCTCATATCAAAGAAAAAAACCCCATACATGCATGGTCTCAATAAACCCAATGTGCCAGGCAAGGCAGCAATGCCAAGCACACAGGTCCGTTACCATTCCAGAGAGTTCAGAGTTACTATTGCTCAGATGGAGGTTTGTGGACTTTGCATTAACAAGTTGCTTCAGCATCCAAGAACAGCTTTGTTCTGAAAACCCAGCGAAACTACTCTGCTGGCATGAAGCAAGTTAATATATAAACTGAGCAGTTTCTCCTCACTATTTGTTCCCAAAGCAGCAGCCTAACACTCAATTCAGGCATACGCAGATAGACAAACCAAGGAATTTTCATGTTGGGCAAGATCAGGAGGCACACAAACTAGGTCAAGCTGTATATGGGACCTATTGCAAGGGGATGGAAAGTCATACTGTGCCTGGCTACCCCAGTCCACACTTCATCTGTTATTTATGATCACACACCACAGCTAACCTTCATCATAGCTCATTTAGGTGTCTAAAATTCAGGTCTCTAAATTTTGAGTTACTGTTATCACCCTGAGTGTACCTTTAAGTTAGAAGACCTACACAGAAGAAAGTGGATCAACAAGCAAGACCTGCTGCTTGGTGGATGTATATCAATCCACTTAGATAATAGTCAGGCCCAGTGACACATAATTATGAATTGCACTGACTATTAACACAAGCAACTCTGGTTTGAAAAGGACGATCTGATACCTAGCGTAAGAACAGGCTCATCATAAATCATGCAGACCGGCAAATCAGACAGCAGAAAAAGTCATAAATCTTGAACATCTCTCAGCCTTTGGGAAGAAGCACTTTTTGGTGTTGAAAGGTAAGCTATACTTCATCAGCTTCATATTTTTCTAAGAAAAACAGAAATAAACCAGTTTGACAGAGACAAAACTGTTGGACCCTTAGGGATTGATTAGTTCTTTATGTATTCAACTGTCACTCTACACAAACATCCCCGATACAGATGTCCAAGTGCAGATAACAGAAAATTCAGAAAGTACGTCTGGCAGGCAACTACCTGGGAGAGTAAGGGACAAGTTATGGTGCATAAGTCTTTAAACACACATTTCACTTGTGGAGCATCAGTACAAATTACAGAATGAGCATCGCCCACAACTTCTTACAGCTTTCCCAGTGGCAGGTGTGCGACACATCTGTACTGTGCCAGCAGTCCCGGCAATACATCTGTGTCGTGGCGTATATCAAAGAAGTAGCACTTGTTTGGCACATTTCCTCCTCAAATTCTGCTTATTGCTTAAGGTAACACTACTCATCCCAGGCACCTTTTACAGTTAAGAGAGAATAATACCTCCAGAAGGTGACTTACCTGGCCTCTTTCAGGTGCCTGTCTTAGAATGGTGAATCATCCCTTGGAGTATGTATTTCTCCCCCTTGAATATAAATAAGTGAATCGCCTCAGATCAATTAGCCAACTAGTTTAGTCTAACATGTGAAGTCTGGACTTCTAAGTTACATGAAATAAATACGGCCATATGTTTTAATTAAGATGTTGCTTTAGATCAATGGGAAAAAAGTTTACATTTTAATCAGCATCCATAGGTTATCGCCATGTATCTATATAATTTTTTTATCAGTGGAACTGTCAAGGAAACAGCTTGTCTCAAGGAAGGAGGCAAAACAGCACATTCAGACATTGGATTCAAAATATTGATACCACTAATAGTAACACTATAAAGGAAAGTAATTTAGAAATTGCATTGTAAGTACAAAAATATTTATAAACAGCTGACTATTGATGCTTGAGGAAACATAGAAACATAGGAAGCATTATTATTTGAACTCACATAGTCTATAGGCAAGATATTTTTGAGCAGTACTGTAATTCAAAACAGTAAATACGAAACAATTTTCAGAAGACCTATTAGTGACTATGAGCTCCTTCTCAGTTAATGACATAATTTTTGAGGACATTACAAGAGACAGTATAAGACATGAGGCAATCTTAAAGAATCATAGCTCAATTAGTAGGAATTAGAAACACTGTGCTGTTATCTTCATGTCTGGAAGAAAAAGGCTTTGGACTCACAGTTACGGAGGCATTAACACATCAGATTAAAATTTAACAAGAATAATAGCAATAGACAGTGGTGTTACAAAACACATGCTTGGCCATTCTAAATGGAAGTGGAAGGGGGGAAAAAAGATCACCCCCCAAAAAGTACTAATTAGCTTTTAAACTGGAGTAGTTTCCGTGTCTGTAATAAATTAAAGGAGAGGAAAACTTTTTAAAGTAAAATGTGCAGAACTAATACTTACAATGTTTTTCAACATTTTATGTAAATCTGAACACTTAAAGTGCTCTCTACCATACTGGAGGAATGAAGAAAGCAATTGGTTGCATCTTTACATGTCCTCGGTATTTTTTCACTCCTTAAGTCACCTTGAGATTTCTTATAGTATAATTTGCTACCTTGATCTCAATGAGGGTACAAAGAGATACATTAATGTGAAATTTCAGAGAAAAACACAGAATTAATTACAGTAAGTAGCTGAGCTGGTCACTAAAACACAGGTAAAAACAGGCAGCCAGGCAGATCTGAGATTTTGAAGAAAAACAAACAGAAAGCAGTGTCTAATCTGCAAAGGCAATATCCAAAAGCCTACCCCACAACAAGAGGATTGACTCAAAGCCAAATGGAGTAAGACCTTGCTTCTAGATACAAAGCTGTTGGGGATTACTTTAAAAGAGAACACTTAAGTAATCACATTTGATGGGTGAGACTGCATCATTTATCAAAAATCTATGGTAAAATTTAATTTTCCATGTGAGTCAAAGACAGCAGTGGCAGCACTGCTTGTTGTTGCTGATCTGTGCCTGTTGATGCCTTCTGAAGTGGAAATGATGGATGCCACACGTTCTAGCTGTGATTAAATTTGCTTTGACAAAGCAGCATGGAAATCTGATTTTCAATAGACTCTTGCATTTCACCCAGTGCTGAGTAAACAGATACACAACATAATGCTATATGGTTGTCAAGCTGATGGCTAATTCATTCAGCCAGTCCAATCAATCTATCCATTAAGACATTACCTGTCAATATCAAGTAGGTTCAGCTTGGAAATTGCATGGAAACGGGAAGCTGTTTAGAAGTAAACACTGCCAAAGCCGAATGTGTCATAAGTTATTTCTCCAGGTCCTCCCAACAGCTTCAGTCAGCCCCAGTAACAAGGTCGGCAGAAGATTTTTGCTTCAGCGTGCTTGACGCTTCTCAAACCTGTCACCATGCAATTATGCCACAGAATGAAGGTACAATGTACCAAAACTCTCTCTTCCTGTGTTACTGCTTGAAGAGAAGGAAGCAGAAAAACACATTAAGAATACAGCTTATCTAAATGCTATTATCCCAATACTTGAAAATACTGTACCCTACACTGCCTTCAGAAAGAGACATCCTTCATACCTTGACTGATAGGGAACAGGAGTTGGCAAAACACAGTGACTAGAGATCTTCGACTGCACTGAGCTCAGGCACCCTTACATAACCTTTTAGTTTTACCCTTCATTTGGAGGAAAGTAGGATATACCCACTAATCTTTATCGGCAGCAGTTCTGTGGACGTTCCTGCCCTCTTCGCAGTGCCTGAGCTCTCCTGTCAGCTGTCATAACCACACATGCATGATGCTCCCAATATTATCTCTGCTTTCAGCATTCAGCTCCTCACCACACAGCAAATCACCATGGCAAGTGGTATGAGTATATACTGAGTATATCTTGTAAAAAAAAGTCTAAAACATCAGTCTAATGATCTTTTCTTTCTTTTTTTTTTTTTTTTTTAGCAAAAGGATATCTAGAATCATAGTACAGTTGCTAAATTGTAAAACAACCCCCAGCCCTTTGACAGTGTCAAACAGAGCAGTAATTAGAGGGGGTTATTTTAAGCTTAATTGAGTCATGATGAAAAGAAAAAACATGCTAATAAGCACTAACAACTGCTTCCTATTCTTCCTATTCCTCTGCTATTCAGACCTTCAGAACTTGAAAAAACAATATCTGATTTAATACAGTCTCCTTCCTAAGAGAAAGAAGAAATGAGAAGATCTAATTCAAATTACACCAAGAGAAAGCTGAAAGCCCTTGGCTCATGGTCACGTACTATAGCAGGAGTTGTGTCCAGTGCTTGGCTTTGTCAGAAAACCATAACGGAATAATGCTTTTTATTTACAGAAAATGAAAAGATACTCCAAGTTTGTATAAGTTTATGCAGGGACTTATGCTGTCAATGTAAGACAGAATCAGACTGTTGTCCTTCTTGCCAACACTGCCCTCCAGTCCAAAATGTAACTATATTGAGACAGTTTCTCTGTCCATAGTCTTGCTTAACCCACCTGGAACTGTTACGTTCATCATGAACGGAAAGGTCAAGGCACTGAAGAACACTGAAAAATGACACCAGCTGAACAGAACAATAATTAGTATCTCAAATTTCATCACGATCAAAAATCTGCCAGTCTGCTTATACAGTACCATTCACACACAGAACTAAATGACCAAGTCTTGAACCTGAGTATTATCTTGGGCCTTTAAGAAAACTACTTCAAGCTTGAAATATGGTACCTGCAGCATGTTTGTAAGCAGTACATCCATATTTGCATTGTTTTGAATGACTTGCTTTCTTGTTTGCTTGTGGTTTGACTGGTGTCACATTACTTGGAGCTGAAACATGAAATTCCATGCCAGACAACATCCAGAGTCCACCTACTCAACAAGTCTCTAACAAGGACAGTGCAAGAGAAAAATTATACATATTAATACAAATCTTACAGAAAAGTTTTTAAAGATTCTCTAAAGTAAGCTTAATCTTGACATAAAAAATTAATTTCAGAGCTTAGTGTGCTGATTCAGAAGGATGAACAGATGAGCCTGAGATCTAAGCCCAAACCCAAAATAGAAAGAGTGCTGTAAATACTCTTATTTGTGAAAAAATGGATCATAAGTTATTACAATTTATTTTAAATTTGCTTATTATGTTCTGTGACTTGTTGAAAAAAACAGCTGTATTTATAAAATTTATGTCAAACTTCTCTAAAGTTGCTGAAGGCACATCCACATCAAGTAATGCATTACAGGATGCAGATGCTCAAGGCAGCTCTGACCCAAGGTAATACATCCACAGCATTTATGCTAGTTAGACACAGTAATTTGGGTCAAAAGGAACATAGTTTTGTAAATGTAGGGGGGAAAAAAAGTTGATAAGCTCTTTCTCTTTGTAATTGCACTGTTCTTAATTCCACAGCAGCCCTGGTTGAAGACTTGCCCAGTTTCATCAGAAGACATTTTATTTTCACTTTGGTAAGGACATGTCAGGTGCCCCATAACCATTTTACATACTCATATATTTATTCTGGAGGTTTGCCGTCTAGAATATTAATCTGTTTTCATACAGAATCTAGATAAACAGAGCTTTTTCTCTGGATGAAGTTGTGGGGAGGTGAAAGTGCAGTCAGTAGCTCTTCTTGTTATTATTTGCAACTGGAAGGCATTTCTTCCTCTCCTGACTCTGGGCATCCTGATGCATATAACCTCTATGAAGGTAATATCTTTTTCATCCACTTCGAAAAATGAGGTGGATAAGCATGGCTCTTGCCACACTGTAAATTTTCTGTGCATTTTGATTAGGAAACTTGCTTTGTTCTCTGCTAGTTCTGTTGAAATCCCTCTTTATTCAAAGTAGGCTGAGGTTAAACCCAAGTATTAATTTACCATATCCAAAGTAGTCAACACAGTTACAAATGGCTGTACGAAACAAAAGTCAGGAACTGAAGGAAAAAGAGGATTTAGCCTACCTACACCAAGATCAAATCTGAAAGCTCTCTCCCCTTTTATCCAGGTGATTTTGACACACACTGAAACTTTCTGCATGCCCTATCCTAAAAGACAGCCTTAACTACAGAGCCCACTCCTGGTGGCACACACTCACTTTCACAGGTAACGTCCTCTTTGCACTCCCCTGGGAGTCCAGACACAACCAAGTTTCCTCCCTTCAAATGTATTTACTGCTTCTCCCCCCGCCCCCATAATTTAATTACTTCCAATTTATTCAGGAGAGAGTCTTGCCACTCCTTGAAAATAACCCCTCTTCTTACTTCCTCAGATATGCAGAAGTTCCATGTTAGTTTAGGTGTCATCTCTTGAGCAGGTAATCAACAGCTTCCCGTTTCAGTTGGAGTTCAACTCTTCCAGCCTCCCTCACTTACATCAATCAATGTACATGTTTCAATCTGAAGAATCTCCATCCCCTGAAGTTCACATTTAGTACCTGTGTACATTCACAAACATGCCTGGAACAAATATGTAACTGGGAGAAACATAAGAAGGTCCCTATGGGCTGCCTCAATAACACAAGACACGCCAGGCATTAACTGCTCTGGGATGGCAGTGGGCTGAGAGTGCTGACCCTCCTCCATCTGGCTAATGGGATAAAGGAAACGACTCCTCGTAATGCTGAGCTGGTGCAAGTTATGTGGCTCCAAGATGGCCTTGCAGGCCTAATGCTAGACAGGGTAACAGAATAAACGCACTTCAGAAACAATGTCTTCAGGGCAAATCTGAGAACTCCGTTTTTCCAGACCATTACATCCTGGGACCTCAAAGTCTTCTTGCTTTGAGGAAAGAACTCAAAATCACTATCCATCCATCCTAGCTTCTGGAAAGGGTCTATTTGCAAGAAGCACCGTGCCAGCAGATCATTCCCAATTGCCTTGTTGGTGAGATTTCCCGTCCTTTATTATACCAGAAGACTAGGAAAACTGAGCAGTCTGAAGGCTATGGTTACATTAAGTATCTGAGGTGGCTAATATTTTAGTGGCTAAGTGATAGACCAGGCAAATAAGAAGAAGCAATACCACATAGGGTATCTGAAAAGTTTCCCCCAGGAAGAAGACAGAAGTGGCAGTTGCCTGGTGCAGTTCAGCACAGCATCACATGGAAGAGATACAGCATGTTCGAAGGTCTAAAATCAGAAGTCCTGAAGCATTTGAATGCATTGTCTAATTTTCATGGGACACGAGAGAGAAACCTTTCTTTATCAGACATGTTATAAAGACTGTTATAAAGTTTCTAAGTAGAAAGAAATGGCATGAGACAATGGGGTACAGGCAAGAAGCTCTGACTGGCATGAGAGGCATGGTTCGAACAGCGCATAATTCTGTTTCACTATTAAAATATTAGACTGGCTCCATCTTGGTTTATTTTACAAAAGAGTTCCAAGATTTTGGCCCAATAAATTAGCACTGAAACCTGAGACACCTTCACCAGCACTCACGCAACAATATACTGTACAATTAAAAATTCTAATGAAAAGCTTCACTCTAAAATGCTTCAAGAAATGGTTCTTAAACTCCTGTGTCATTAATTTTAGAGTTTCAAGAACACTTTCATAATTAACTGCCCCATGTGCCTACATTTCTGTGAAAATTTTCAAGTTGAAATTATTGAAAATAATTTTTGAAGAACCAAAACCACCGGTAGGTTATAGAAAAATATCAAACTTAAGCTCTGGGTAAATATACAGCAAATAGGAAAGCATTAATTCAAGTGTCAAAATAGGCTCTGGACAGAAAAAAAATGAGGCCCACAGAATACTGTTAATCATGTCTTAACCAGATTAGCATTAAAACTAAGAGATAAATTAACCAGAAGACATGAAGCAGTAGCGTTTCTCTCAACATCAACACAAACGGAACTAGCAAATTTATCTTCGACAAAATAGAAACACCTCCCGTAATTAAAGGAAAAACGGGGTAATATTTAATGAAAGCAGAACAAAACACTATCACCATGTCCTGGTTTCAGCTGGGATAGAGTTAATTTTCTTCCTAACAGCTGGTATAGTGCTGTGTTTTGGGTTTAGTATGAGAATAATGTTGATAGCACACTGATGCTTTAGTTGTTGCTAAGTAGTTGTAGCTGCTTATACTGAGTCAAGGACTTTTCAGCTTCCCATGCTCTGCCAGCGGGGAGGTGCACAAGAAGCTGGGAGGGGGCACAGCCAGGACAGCTGACCCAGACCGGCCAAAGGAATATTCCATACCATATGACATCATGCTCAGTATATAAACTGGAGTTTCCCAGGAGGCAAGAAGTGCTACTCGGGGATGGGCTATCAATCACCAGGTGATGAGCAGTTGTTGCATTGTGCATCACTTGGTTTTGTATATTCCTTTATCAGTATTATTATTATTTCCTCTTCCTTTGCTGTCCTATTAAACTGTTTTTATCTCAACCCACGAGGTTGTTTTTCCGATTCTCTCCCCAATCTCACTTGGGGGGGAGAGGGGCAAGCGAGCGGCTGCATGGTGCTTAATTGCCAGCTGGGGCTAAACCACAACACACAAGTAGCAGATGGAAGGAAAGACGGAGGAAAGGTACAGAAACAAGAAAACCACTATGTGACAAATGTATAGATAAAACAAAAACTTACGATAACGAAGAAAAAATTCCAAATATGTCAGCCCCAAACATTTTCCTTAAGGAAACTTTATAGGAATAAACTCACTTGAAGTAACCCTCTGAATACAAGACTTAAGAAACAAGAGTATCCACTCACTTGGTTAACAGAAAAAAAAAGCCATTTTAAAAAAGAAAATTGGAGTAAGGATGAAATATTATTTTGTTGATAAGAAAAACAATATAGTGATCATGCCAGCAGTACCTGCAATAACAGGTGATAAGTATTTGCGCAAGTAATTTTTAATTAATCCTTCCAATTTAATTCTTGCTTGCCGCAGCACAATCAAATTGTTGCAGAAATCAAGATGTCTACTGGTCATCTTTACTTTAGAAGGGGTAAATATATAGATTCCCAAATACAACATAATTATCCTTCCCTCAAACGCTTGAAAATTCTGATAC
This sequence comes from Phoenicopterus ruber ruber, assembly GCA_009819775.1. Lineage (NCBI taxonomy): Eukaryota > Metazoa > Chordata > Aves > Phoenicopteriformes > Phoenicopteridae > Phoenicopterus > Phoenicopterus ruber. The sequence goes on from CM020215.1 coordinate 162,550,026, forward strand.
TCATTCTGAATTTAGAACTTCTTACAGTTTTTGAATTTCCCACAGGATCACAATTTTACTTACCAAAAAGAGTATTGATTGAGAGCAGCCCTGAGGAGAAGGACTTGGGGGTACTGGTTGATGAGAAGCTCAACATGACTCAGCAATGTGCGCTTGCAGCCCAGAAAGCCAACCGTATCCTGGGCTGCATCAAAAGAAGTGTGGCCAGCAGGTCGAGGGAGGTGATTCTGCCCCTCTACTCCACTCTGGTGAGACCCCACCTGAACCACTGCATTCAGCTCTGCGGCCTCCAATGCAAGGACATGGACCTGTTGGAGTGAGTCCAGAGGAGGGCCGCAAAGATGACCAGAGGGCTGGAGCACCTCTCCTACGGCGACAGGCTGAGAGAGTTGGGGTTGTTCAGCCTGGAGAAGAGAAGGCTCCGGGGAGACCTTCTAGCAGCCTTCTAGTATCTAAAGGACAGGGGCCTACAAGAAAGCTGGAGAGGGACTTTTAACAAGGGCATGTAGTGATAGCTAAGTAATGGCTTTAAACTGAAAGAGGGTAGATTTAAACTAGATATAAGGAAGAAATTTTTCACTCTGAGGGTGGTGAGGCACTGGAACAGGCTGCCCAGAGAAGTTGTGGATGCCCCGTCCCTGGAAGTGTTCAAGGCCAGGTTGGCTGGGGCTTTGAACAACCTGGTCTAGTGGAAGGTGTCCCTGCCAATGGCAGGGGGGTTGGAACTAGATCTTTAAGGTCGCTTCCAACCCAAACCATTCTATGATTCTATTTAGGACACACTTTTGAAACCTGTCACTGACAATCAGTCTAATCAGATGTTGCGGGCAAAACAGTCTTGACTCAGGGAATTGTACTTTAGTTTTTCTCCACTGCTTCTTCCTACTCCTCTGTTCCTTTGTGGGTTCCTGTGGTCTCTTCCACAGGCCACAGTCTCTCTGGAGACGTTCATGCACCAGCGTGGGTTCTCCACATGCTGCAGTCCCTTTGCAGGTGTACCTACTCTGGTGTGGGTCCTTGTCGTGGTTTAACCCCAAATTGTAACCCAATACCACGCAGCCACTTGCTCACTCCCCCTCCTCCCTGCTGGGGTGGGGAGGAGAATTGGAGAGAAAGGAAAACTCGCAGATTGAGATAAAAACAGCTCACCAGGACAGCAAAGGAAAAATATGAAAATATATTAATAATGATAATAATGATAATATATACAAGGATAATAGAATATATAAAACAAACGATACACAATTTCTCACCACCCGACGACCGATACAGCCCATCCTGAGCAGCAGGCAGGGAGCAGGGGTATTCCCCAGTAGCCATCCCAGAACAGCAAGTTCCAGGGAAAGCAGGTGAGGGAACAAACAGCCAAACGAGCGAAAAACAAAAAGGAAAAAATAGGGAAACAAAAAGCAACCCGAAGGGAAGCTTAAGGATTAGGGCAAGTTAAAGGTCTCAAAAGCCTCAAAAGCCCAAAAGACCAAAAAAAGATCTAGAGGCCCCCCCGACCGACCCTCGCTTATATCGGGCATGACGTCTATGGTATGGAATACTCTCTTTGGCCAGTTTGGATCAACTATCCTGTCTCTACCCCTCCCAAGTTTTTGCATCTGCACGTTAGCAGAACCTGGAAAACAGCAAAATGTCCTTGGTGGTTCAGCAGCAAGCAGCAACATCAGTGTGCTATCACTGTTCTTCTCACACTAAAGCCAAAACACAGGAGCTGCTGAAAACAAAACTAGCTCCATCCTGGCCTAAACCAGGACAGTCCTCCATAAGACACAGTCCCCATTTGGGGGTTTCCTAGCTCCAGCATTGGTTGCCTACAGGCCACAGTCCTATTGGGAGTGTCCCTCCTCTGTCACAGAGTAACTTTTCCCAGGAGGGCATCTCCAGCTGCATCTCCAACAATGTCCTCTTCCATACCTCTCTTCTGTTCCTCCTCCTGTTCTCCAAACACATCTTTTCACATATCTCCTCATGTATTTCCTCCTATGTCTCCTAATCCTAGCAGTTGAGGCTTTTTCTTAAAGGTGTTTAAGCAGAGCCATCATATGCTCCCCTGGTTGGCTGAAGTTTTGGCACACTACGGGGTGTTTCAGAGCTGGCTTGAACTGCTTGTGTCTGGCACAGGGTAGTTCTTGGCCTCCTCCTACAAGGGGTACCCCTGGCAGCACGCTGCTACTGAAACCCTACTGTTTATATCCCATACACCACAAGTCCAGTAAGGCACAAAAAAAAAATCACGTTTTCACTATAATGGCAACAAGAAAGAGTTGCACCCAGTGACTGTAAAGGCGTCAAACATCAGAAGACAGAAGCAAGCATTTTTCTAACATGGGACATCAATTACATGAACAACACTTGAGGGTGATCACAGTCTACTAGGAGAAAAACATAAAGAAGGGTCTAGAAAGACTCAAGAGTGACTTGACAAGATGTTCACTAGTTTTGACATGCACTCAGCCATTGAATATTGCTTTTGGTTTTTATTATCTTTTTAATTTTAAAACACTAATTTCCATTTTAATAATTTCATAGCTCCAAATTTCATGCTCCAAAACAAATGAATAAGCCTTAGCATGTAGACTACAGCTCAGAACATTTGGTATGTTCATTTTTCATTGCAAACTATGCATGATTTGTTACGACTTCATATTCTACTGCTTCTAATTGATTAGCCAACACTTTAGAATGCCAGCAACACCAAAGTACCTTGGGAGCTGAATTTCAGAAGGGAGAGGAAGTGGGAAACAGGCCATCCAATGGTTTTGTCTTGAAAACATACAGTATAGTTTTCAAGCAAGCATCTTTAGAGGTTTTTTACTCTTTTCGACACAGATCTACTGCCAGGGGTAGCTGACGTAATTCTTGCAGCACTGCATACCATTACGGCATTGAACAATGCAACAAATTTGTTGTTATCTTGGTTCTAAAGAATATGATGTGTTTCTCTAGGATAATAACAGACTTACTGCGTTGTGTACTATGCTTGTTTTGTTTCCATTTTTTGGACTCTACAAGCAACCTATCTGCTCAGCTGAGAAGACTATATACAATTTACCAGTACTACTGGCTTCCCATGTCAAAAATAATCTGTAAATTTAAATTGCTTTTGTCATTATGCAGTGGTAAAATAATGTTCTGAAATCATCTATAAATTCAGAAAGCAGTTTTCCAGCCAAAAAACCCCAGACATTTGAAGAAACGTGAATAATTGAATCCAGAAAACATGCAGGTTCACTCTTCCACAAAGATTAATTTGATTCTAGATTATACACTCCTTGGAAAAAAAACACAAATCAAAATAATTTATCGATTAGCAACCGACTATGAAGGAGGATGAGCCAATGTTAATGCATTACCAGTGATAAGAAAACCTGGGAAATACTTTATGCCATTCACTAAGATAACAAAATAAAATAACTTTTATATCAATATTTGCTTTGACCCATAGCATTTTGATGGGTGGCATTGATTAATACATTGGTTGTACCTCTAAGTTTTCATCTGACCACCCAAAATCAACAGGAGTTTTATTGTTATTCAACTACCCTCAAGCAAAAACATGGGTAAATATAAATCATAATGTTATCAAAAGCCCACAGCGGTGAGAGACTGAATATAAAAAAAAAAAGTTTTGTGCAAGAACAGTTTATCAGTGATAAATAAGCAATATGCCATCAGGGCTTGCTACATAAATCAGGAAAGAACTGGCTGAGACAATGTTAGTCTGACTAATACCTTAGTTAACAGCCCACATCAGAGACCTCGCTTCACTCCCAGTGTTCATAACGAAATATTTAGTCCTTCTGCTCTGCAAACCCCTGTCAAGGTCAGGCCAGCTCCTCGGCCACTGAGAGTGCCAGAGGCAGAGGGCACATGGAATGAGGGAATTGTCACATACATATTGTTACCAGCCCCTGTTTAATCTGCTCGTGACACGCATCATTATCTTTTACATCAGAAGCATAGGAAGGTTAAACAATATACTGCACAGAGCACACGTACCACACTGATACACACAGTAACACATTCGGACGTAAGATACAGCCGGATAACTCTTGGCTGTTAGCGCTGGGCAAGCTCTGATAGCTCCATCATCAGGTATTTTGCACACACAGTTTCAAATTACAGTGAATTAATAGTACAATTTTTATCAGTAGATAAAATTAATTCTTTCATTGTCAAATGTTAGCTCTTTCATCTTCAAATTCATGTGGAAAAAAATACTTACTGAGGACACAAACAAGACTTTCAGCCATAGCAAGAGCATGTTAATTCCATCAGACATTATTTATGTTTTACAATTAAAAAAACCAGAAGAAATAATTTGCTCAGTACTTTCTTTTCCAGATACTTACTCACTCAGGACACTCAAACCTGAACCCCAATTAACCGAAAATTTGGCTTTAAAGTTCTTTAGTTAAATTAGATCTAAGTCTCTGATTTGGAACATAAGTGAGCACACTTAGGTTCGTCTCAATTTTTAAGCGAATTAAAATAAACCAAATTAAGACCACTGCAATTCTGAACCAGAAAGGTTAAATAACGATTTGATCTAATTTAGCTAACTTAAATTTGGCCATTTAGTGAATTTGAAGAGATGGAACCTAATTTAATTAATCTACTTTAAAAATCAATTTGGATTAGTTTTCCAGAATGACCCTGTGTAGACAAACCCCTGTTCTCCAAACACAGATAAAAGTATTACTGTGCTAGCCTGCACGTATCGATAAGAGAGGATTAGCTCTTAGGTAATAAAGTGCCGAATCAGCTAAAAAATATCCCAGGTGGCAGCAAAATTATTTACCTCTGCTAGACTGACCAAATTGCTACGAATTTTTATCAGCGGAAGCAAGCAGAGAAGCAAAAACTTCCTGTGGACTTTCCAAGCTCACTGTCCTGGAACAATTTTGGTTGTGTACTGATGGCTGTTATTGACATAGGAACGGAGCAACACCAATCAGTTGACACCAGCCAAGTGCGCTCCTTGTTCACTTAAGTCCTGGTCAGCATCAGTGTCAGCTTTTAAGAGACTCGCACAAAGAGCTCAGGTGGGATAATGCCAAGAGCGACGATGTCCTCTCATCCTCAGGTGCCAGATGGATATTCCCAGACCTGCATTACCTCCTACATGCCCCTTTACTCAACAGAAGTAAACCAGCCAGCAGGAAATACTGGGGAGAGGGACACAGAGAAGTGTACCGTGCTGTAGCTTGGCATGTGCGTTGTGGTGTACATTGAGTTTTCAGTGAAGGCCAGACTCACAGTTTGCATCCACGCTTGCACAGCTTTGTCTACTGGAGTACAGAGAACTGAGACTCTCTCCTACATTTTTCACAACACTCTATATTGACTGGAACAGTTCTCCAGTTCATCGCCTGCTGCAACCCCCTTAGGAGAATGGCAATCACCAAATTATGAGTTAGAGTAGGTATTTTAATGCCTTCTGTTGAAAATACGGTGTTGACCAGGAAAAAAAAGCCTCATTCTGGGTTCAGAGGCAGTAAGTAGATGGGACCAGGACACTGCAATTAGCAGTAAGAACAGGGATACAGCCAGGGATATCAGCACAAGCAGTCCTGAGAGCAGGATGGGCTGGACAGCTTGCCTCCCCTTTCTTCCTAGTGAATGTCCCACCACCGGGCTTCAGAGCCGTGCTCCGCACTGAATGCTCGCTCTGCAGCCACAGCCATCTCTTCCCACTCTGTCTGCATCAGAAGCAAAAGCGTCCCAGCTGCAAAGATGCACTCTTATTTGGCTTTGGTTATTATGGGTGCACTGCCTGTCATGAAAACCACCACAAAGCACCTAGGTCCTATTCACTACATATAGGATGAAGGCTCCAGATTCACAGGAGCAGACTCCAGATTGTGAATTCTGCCTAGAGGGCCAAATGCGCAAAGCTTAAGTGCTGCAATGCTGAACCCCATAAGTCTGGGTGCTGTAGCCAGAACATCAAGGGTGTAGATTACAGAAGCTCTCTAAGGCTGAAATTATCCAGTCTGATGCTGAGAAAATCAAATGAATCAGTCCACACTTAATGATGGCCCTAGTAGAACTGCAGAAAAAGATAAAATGTAACTGATAACCAGGTATCACAATAAAACTGGATCTAGAAAAATTACAGAAGATAAGTTTTCAGCTGTGGAGACAACTGACCTCATGTTTCAGCATCTCTGCCTCTCTTAAGAGGCCAGTGTACACCTGAGTATTTGCTCTGGATTGCCATTGCCTCTTAATACCTACAGTTTCTATCCAGGAGTTTCAGGACTAGGAAACATTTATATAAAAACAGATTGTTATATCTATCTGTGAAGAAGGCTTTTGTAGTTCCCAAAATTGTCACTGATTCAGTTGCATCCAGTTACCTAAAGATACAAAAATAGCTGCCTCCAATTTGACAGAAGAAGCTGTGAGACTACCAGATATTTACTGCATCAGTCCTCTTCAGCTCCGTTCTTGTGAGTCACTGCATGGTGCGCAGCAGGGAGCACAAGACTGCACGAGACCTCCTATATTTAGCTACAAATAAATCTAACCACTGCTGCTTCATTTGCCATACTGAAAAGGAGCAAGTACCAAACCTTTCACACAAGCCCATTCGAAATCAAACACGTTACAGAAGAATGGTGGGGAGGTTTGTGAGGATTGCACAGGTCTGTTTGAGAAGATGAGCGCAAGCTAAGACATTTTTGTTGAGACGATTCCCAGGCAGTCTGAGGTTTCTTGCATTTTAACTGAGATATCTTCAAATACACCTTTGCTATTTACTGCCTTTCCGAAGTATGTGAATATTACTATGTGGTTTAATTATTTATATCCAAATTCAATCATTTTGGTAGTTTCTTAAACAACTAGCAAGAATTTAAGCCCAGAATGTGGCTGTAGCGTGCTATTTCAGTGTTTTCTTGGTATTCTCCTCTCAAACTACTAGCAGCTATTGAATTCAAATTGCCTTTCTCTCCTTGTCACGCATTTGCTTTAACGCTTCAGAAGTTCACCAGCAAAATGTTTGCACAAGCCCTTGGGTACTGAACCAAGAACACTCAATACTGTAATACACATAAACTAACATACTTGCATCCAAACACTGATTATCCTTTAAGTACGTCAGCCATTTAGAATCATAGAATTGTTCTGGTTGGAAGAGACCTCCAAGATCATCGGGTCCAACCATTAACCTATCACTACCAAGTCCCCCACTAAATCATATCCCTTAGGGCCTCATCTAAACGCCTTTTGAATACCCCCAGAGATGGGGACTCCACCACCTCCCTGGGCAGCCTGTTCCAATGCCTGACAACCCTTTCGGTAAAGAAGTTTTTACGAATGTCCAATCTAAACCTCCCCTGGCGCAACTTGAGGCCATTTCCTCTTGTTTTGTTGTCTGTTACTAGGGAGAAGAGACCAACCCCCATCTCTCTACAACCTCCTTTCAGGTAGTTGTAGAGAGCAATAAGGTCTCCCCTCAGCCTCCTTTTCTCCAGGCTAAACATCCCCAGTTCCCTCAGCCGCTCCTCATAGGACTTGTGTTCCAGACCCTTCACCAGCCTCGTTGCCCGTCTCTGGACACGCTCCAGCACCTCAATGTCTTTCTTGTAGTGAGGGGCCCAAAACTGAACACAGTACTCGAGGTGCGGCCTCACCAGGGCCGAGTACAGGGGGACAATCACCTCCCTACTCCTGCTGGCCACACTATTTCTGATACAGGCCAGGATGCCTTTAATGATTTCTTTAAATCATTAGGCTTTAAGCTCCCTCTACAGCAGGTTCTTGCTGGTTTCCTAATAATTTCTCCAAAACATTTTCAGATGTAAATATAACCAGTTGTTTTAACTGGAGGCAAGCATTAAGTAGTTTGGTGCCCATACATCAGTTTGCCCAATGCCTTCACATTTGGAGCTCGCATTTTTCCTGCTCTGTTTGGGGATTGTAATTTTTAACACGTTTGAGAAAACACAGATGAATACAAACATCACTCAAATTTTCTTCCTCCTCTTTAAATTCAACAGATATAAATATACTACAAATAAGTAAATATTTAACAACTAACAAGCATTCAGCAGTTAGGATGAGTTCATGTTTACTTTTGCTTTGTGGGCTTTTTGCCTTGCAGCATCTTTACTCTGTACCATGCCTTGCCTGTTGCATACAAGGAGAGGAATGCGTTTTTCTTCTCTGTTACTATTAATTCAAACATGTATCTAATAGATCTAATGCCAAAAGCAATGGCAGGGACAACTGCAAAGCCACGTGGAAGAACCTACACCAAGTGCTGCTGGAAGAAAGTTGAGAAGATTGTGAAGGGAAAGGGCTACAGTCTCCCTCACACCTGCTCTCATTGGGTACAGCCTGAAAAAAAGCTGTATTTGAGTTAGATGGAGCTCTTCTGTGACATCCTAACAGTAAAATGCAGCACGAGAAATAATTTTTATATGCATTCTCTTACATACTAACACTTCTGATGAAATACATCCTCATAATTCTTTGACTTCCTGACTTTCAGTTATTATCGTTTCCCCAAATATTTTAGGCACATTAATCAAATAATAAAATCAACAGGGAAACACACTTTCCTCATAAACAAGTAAATCTATTATTTAGTGAAGCAGATCACATTTGTCTTTCTGAAATTTATTTTCAGACGCTTACTTTCCTGAGAGTAATTCAGATCAAAAAAGATGATGCAAACCAAATGTGTTTTAACACATCCCAAAAAGATCCAGAGTCTAATTCATGGTCCATACTATCCTTGTATAAATATCTATAGCCTTAGCAATGTAGTATTTTACAGTGCTCACGTGAGTAGACACAAAGCAGTTTTAAAGCATGTGAGTTGAAGTGTGACACGAACACAAGTGTTTTTTCCTTGAGTTTAAAACCTGTACCATTTCAGAAGCTCACACCATCTTATGACTCTCTAATGTTTGTAAACTACAGCGAGCATTTTCAAGTAGGTGAAGATATACTTCTAAACAAACTATATTCAGGAAAGAACCAAGGAAACAAGCTGAGGAAAGAAAATACCGGAGTAACAGTCAAAGAGTTGGTCCCCATGCTACCAGTTTAAGCTACAGTTTAAGCTTTTAAGTTTAACAGCCAGCAGCTCTTTGCTACCTTCTCATACATCAGAAAATCACCTTCCTATGTGATCGTTACTTTCTTGAAACAATTACATAACTTTTTCCACATTAGGTATCTGACTGTCTGCATGTACATCCATACACACTACATACAACAAGAGCTGTTTGATCCGAAGATGATCATAACTGTGAACCACAAACTTTGTTATTGCTGCTACTGAAACAAAAATGTAAATGGAAGCGATAAGGATGCCCAAATGGCTATTTCATTAACTGGATTCCTTCACACTTCTTTGGAGTATCATAATGACAGTCATCAATTCTGGCATTCAAGGACAGCGAAGGATTCATAGCTGACTACACTAAACTAATTAAAAGCATCTTGCATAGCTCAAGATGAAAATACTGTCATCAGCTCTAAGTAGGGCATAGGTGAAAATTATGCTGCAGAAATATTTACAAGCAAGTTTCTTACCTGTTAGAATTGAATACATACCAAGTAAAAGTCAATGTTCCCAGCGTTCACATGGATGATAGATTTGCCATTCAGAATAATCAGATCAAAGGGAAAACAAGATGAAATTAAATTAGGAGTTTTATATTCAGTAATACTATCTAGGCTCCCACATAACACTTTTCCTTAGTAAATATAAAAACACTTGATTATAATTACAAAAAGTTAATAATTAACCTATTTCAGGGTATAATTTACCAGGCGTTTTTACAATTTTCTATGCTAAAAAGATCTGCTGACTTTTAATGAGACTAGTGAAAATAAGTTTGGACTTTTATCACCACTTTACAGAAAAGTGAGGGGAGAAGCATTGAAAATGCTGATGGCAGTGTATTTTCCTCTCCTTCTATACATTTAAGGTCTAATTGAAGGATTCTCTTCTCTTTGACACAGCAAGTTGCCACTACCCTTCCTTTGGAAGTTGCAATCCTTCCCAGGTATTGCTTGATGCAATCAGCAGGGGTCGTGGCCAAAGGCAACAGTCAGGGTTCATATGCTGTGTGTCCTGGCGAAACAAGGAGGCAGGCACACAAGCAAGATGAACAGAAAACTTGTTTTCCTAGAAGCAGTGCGCTTCAAAGTAGGGTACACAATAAACCAATGCAGAGATAATACATCATCTGTTTTCTATTTGTTATCTCAGAAGAGCAAGCAAATAAAGAATGAAACCAAAAGGCAAAGGCAATACATTTAAAATTAATAAAGATATTCTAATTTTAACATATTTTTATTTTAATAAATTAATGAAGTTCTTTTTTAATTTCTAATCCATGCATAATTAACCATGGAAGTTGTTTCATGTATATACATATGGAAAAGATATTGACATATGCGTATCTGTTATTCAAAAAGCTTAGAGGGATTTGAAATGAGATTACATACTTACATAAGATGACAGGAATACACAATTACAACAGATAAGATAAAAAGAGCATAAACCCCTGCAGTGCTTCACAGAATAAACCATGACAGATGCTTATTGTGCAGCACCGCCAGATGTGGGATACTGGAAAAAAGATGTTACTGGTTTGCTCCAACAGAGCCATTCCTGATTTTCTCCATTGACAGTGCTGAAAGTCAGGGAATAGGCAAGCCCTGAACTTCTTAGTTTTAGTTCAGTATGAGAATAAGTAAAGCACAGGCGTGTGGCATTTCAACCATTTCTCCTTAGATTATGACTTTGGCATTATCAGATGGCCCCTTATTCTCAGACATTTTCAGGATGTCATTCTCGTTCCCAGTTCACCACTGACAGTTTGCTGGCCCAGGTGTGGATCACTCTTGTCCGTGTGAAAAGGAGATGGAAAATCTGACATTTTTAGGGAACATCCCAAAGCTGAAAAAGGTTTTGAAACAAATGAATGCATGAAAGGGTAATACTATGTTGAAGCACCCAAATAAAAACCTTTTTTAGGCAACAGGAAGAAGATCCACACAGAATAAATTCTTTAGTATCACAATAATCAACTTCAGAGTTGTAGGGAAAAGGAGAATAGCTCATACGAATGCTAGGGATGTTCGGGGATAACACAAGAAAGGCTTTTGAGCCAGCTATTTACGACTGAAGATCCATTAATTAATGGAAAGCCTGAAGGGATAACAAAGGATTGATGGCAGCCCACCGAAGGCTGAAAGGCAGCACTTAGCTCTCAAGGAAGGTATTTTTAGAGGTGTCATCAGCAGAAGAAAGCTGTCCAACATCGGCCCTCCAGTATCCCCCCAATGCTGTTATCAGTCAGGCCTGTATCATTACCCAGGGAATCCTGCCTGCTTCCAGCCCAACGAGAAGGCAGAGCAGAGGTTAAGGATGCAGAAGACAACAGGAGCCGTTGTGCTGTGAAGGGACCAAGTCAGACCCTTTAAAAGCCCTGACACACAAGGTAGATATAGTTACAGAAAGCACATGCCATGAGTTGAGGGGAAAAAATGAGATGGTAGTGAAAAAGGATTTTGGTTTCATTATTTTTCCCACAGAAGTTCACTGAAAAGGAAACACAGCTGGTGCTCCCACCCCAAACCCCCACAGATCAGTGAAGACGTACATTCTTCCCCTGCAGCACTGGCCACCTCTGCCATTCAGTCAGGAAAACACCAGCCAGCACTCACTGGGGTCCTGCAGGTCACCCAGAGGAGCCTGGAGACAGAAAGGACAGGGACACCACGGCTGCATAAAACTGCAACCTTTAACAGCAGTTTTTCTTCTAGCACAGAATGATGGCCCCAGGAGAAGAGAGACCTTCCAGCCGTCTGCATGTGTGCGTGAGAGCTAAAAGCAAACACTTTGGCTTTCACTCAGCTGTAGAGCCCTCCATTCCCTTTTCTGCAAATTCATGCAGCGGTTGCATATCTACCAGGAGTGGCCAATATGTCTTTTAACAGGTGAGAGGCACAGCTCCTCAGCTAAGCCAGTACGGGCAAATCTATGTCCTGTTTGGGAACCAAACATATATTACCCTCTAGTGCTGAATCACAGCTTCAGTCTCTGAAATCTACAGCATGGACAGCAAATTGTCCCTATTTCACTACTGCCTCGCTAATACTCTCTGTACAAGCCCATACTACGTTTTCAGCTGTAGTGAAATTGCCTACTTGCAGCTTTGTCACACCCATGTCACGACTCTCCAGCTCTGTATCCCTTAGACAAAGACGAGGGCCACTACGCTACCAGTCCCTCACATCTACATTTCTTCCTCCTTTGTTTTAATGCACAATTCAAAATTGCCTTCTCCTTGGTTTTGAACTCCTTTACCGATGTGTGGCAACCAACCTCAGATTGTGCTGCCCTTTAAATCAACCCTTCTCTTCACTTTGCATTGGACATCGAAGATGCAGCAGGCATGAAAGGTCACCTCATCAGAATGCCTTATCTTTAATCAGACTTCCCTTTCCCCTCTCTGCTTTAATCACTTTCCATCTCATTTCAGATCTCAGCTGACTTTTTTCCCCTCCCTCATTCTTGCTCTAGTTTTCCTTCCTTCTGTTAGCTGATGTGATAAAAAACTCATCTGCACACACACCTTCTATTACCACTTATTTCTGCAGCTATGTTATTTAGGCCTGCACAGGGTTTTCAGAGCATAAAATCCATGGACAATACAAAAAAAACCCCAAGTCTAATAATGCTACAACCTCTTATACTACATTATTGAGGACAAAGAAAGGAAGCTTAGACTCATTTCTGGTAATGAACAGAAGAGAAGGAGGAGATGACAAGGCTCTGGCCAAGAATCCTTGATGAGCTGGTTTATTATAAAGATCTGTTCAGATGCCTGTTAAAATGGAATGAACCTGACTGCACTGCTCTTTTGAACTCTAGCCGCCCACACACAGCAAAAGAAATGGAAGAGCAGTCTCAGTAAGTCAGACCAAAGGGTCTTTTAGCTCAGTATCTTCAGCAAAAGGACAAAGTGATCCCACAGAGACACGTTCCAGGGATACATTCCCAGCCATATGCAGACCAGCACTGTCCCGAGTCACAGGCGTAGTTATCTGTGTGCTTTGACAGAGATTTTTCTGTGTTTCATGACACATTTTTACTCCATTTTGCTCAATTTCACTTTGATTTCTGAACCCATGTAAACGTCTGGAACATACAATATCCTTGATCACACAACATATGAAGCATCTCCCTTTGTTCTGAACCTGCCATCTGTAGCTTCATTTGATGCCTCTGAGATCTGGTGGGAGACAAACACCCTGAATGAGAACACTCACTGTTCACCTTTTCCATTTGTGATTATTATTATTTCCACTGCTCAATCCTCTCATTTCAATGATAGTAAGTCCTGGTTTATTTAATCATTTACTTGTGCGGAAGCTCTTCAATAATTTTTTCTGCCTTTAGTACTCTGCATTGTACCTTCTGCAGTTCTATTCATTCTTTTTCAAGACGGGGGGACAGAACCATCCAAGTCATAGGTTTCTGCAGTGCTGCCTGCTTTATTCTCCACATAATCATCCCCAGTATTCTGTTTCTTTGACTACTATTGAGCATAGAAGTAATGCATTTATGGAATTACCCGTTATAATTTCAAGATCTTTTGCTCCAATTAAAATACAAAGTTCAGAGCTTACTGCAACACAGATAAAGTTAAGATAATTCATTCCTTCCCCTCTCAACATACACTTTATATTTGATAGAACTGAATTTCACCTGCCATCTATCACCCAGTCACTCAACACTTTTAATCATATATCTCAAATTAGCATTAAGTTGAACAAATGTCTTTCTTACATGTTAGTGTTCACTTAGTGAGCTTGCATAGCTTAGGTTATATTAAGCAGAAAATAAACCTTCAAAACAAATAACAAATACTTGTTAGCTCAAGTAGTGTTACCCCCCGCCCCTCCAGTATAAGTTTACTCAGCTGATTTATTACTCATGCACTGCTATTACACAGAGCTCTAATACTTTGGCGTGTTCTATTCTGCCTGAGTGCAATCCAGGTAGATTTTTCTTTCTTCCCTCCAGGTGACTTTGTTCAGACAGGCTCAAAACAATACTAACAGTTCACTATTCTTACATTATCCCGTAAAGCTAAGAAGCATACAGGGGAATGATTTCAAGTATTCATGGATGCTTTATTTTTCTTGTAACCAGTTTAGGCTGACTCTGCTTGCAATACACATCAGCAGCCAAGACACCGAACGATACAGCAAAGGAGGTAGCAAACATGTATAGGTAACAAAATACATTAATGAGAAGGTAGATGAGCTGAGCTAATAGGTAGTTTTCCCTTCTGTGCACCTCTCAAAATAAGTGAAGCATCTACCCTTATAAATAAATAAAAAGGTATCTAAAAAATCTGTGACTGGCTAAAATTTTAACCATTTCATTTGTGGAATTTAAACCTTGTTTACATTTACCTGCTTTTTCCTGGCCCAAAGGCTGGGGAAGTGAGGGGTTTATTTACTTATTTGTTTGTTTGTTTATGTCCTTCTTCACACTTGGGAACTTCTGGGAAGATTGCAGGTTTTAAAATAATTATCGTGGGCTTAGGACCACGTCTGAGACATGAGCATCAGAAGACCGAGCTGTCAGCCACGTCAGCCACTGGAACGCAAACCTTACGTTTGGGCTGGGCACCACGGCTATTGCAGCGGGGAGCAGGAGCAGCCGGGCACCTTGTGGCCCATTCATTCCTGGGCTGTTATATGACCCACTGCCCCTTTGCCAGGAGGGGGGAAAAAGCAAGGCCCACAAACTCCAGAAACCACTGAGTTTCCAAGAGGAAGCAGAGCAGCTTCTGCTGCTATGTTTTTTCCACAGAACAGGTGGAAAAAACCCTGAAGCCTAGAACAAAAAGCCCAGCTATCCAGGCAGGGAGGGGGTTAGACCTGCAGAGGAGCTGGGGAAAAAGGCAAAATGAAAGCAGACAACCACAGAACAGTAACAAAAATAATCAGGTCTGAGCGGGTTAGGAAAGATGATTAATTTGGACTGAGTGAAAAATTAACTGGGGAAGCAGAGAGCTGATTTACGTGCAGGATTGATTTATTTGTCCAAACAGCAAGTCAAAATCCCAGCAAAATGAATCTGCACTTGCTGTTCCTGGATTCACAAACAGGGCACTACGCGATTGCAGCCAAGCGGTCAAGATCCCAAGCCTGCAAGACAGTTCCCAGAGGCAGACACACCTGACGCCTGTAAAAGAGGTTTCACGAACATGCAGATTCACAGGCCGAGTCTGTCCAGGCAGTGGACGCAGAAACCGAACGCAGGGCTCTTTGCCATTCCCATGCTCACCGCTGCAGTACAAAGACACGCGACAGGCAGAGGTGTCCAGAAAGGAGTAACTCGACAGGCAGCACCTGCCTGGTACCCGGCCAGCTGTTCGGCTCGATGTGCACATCTGCTACAAATATCCATGAGCATTTTTTAAAAAATTATATGTTCATGCATCGTGTCACATTTTAGTCGCTGGGCAAAAGCCAAACTGCCCTGCCGCTAGCAGGCTGTGTTAAAATGGAAGTCTGTCTTACCAATTATTGAACTATTAAGTCATGCGGTATCTACGCTGTTCAAAGTATTAAAGGGTTGGACAACAGTAGGGTACAAATATACGTCTCTTTAAATTCAGGTTAAGATGCAGGCTACCCAATATAGGGAACAAGTTTACATCCCTGATACCAGTCCTTCGCATCTCTAAATTTCTGAATCCATGTGCCAGATGACACCCCAGCACTACACTGCATCATGCAACAGGTCTAGTTTGCTGCACGTGGCACACAGCCTTTGTGATAAGGAAATGCCAGTGAGCACCCAGAGAGGAGCCATGGGTGGGACACCCTATGAGGGTCTCTGCCTGCAACCCTAATAAAGCAGTTCTGCAAAAAATGCACGTACTTGAAACACAGGCAATGGTAGTAAGGAGATCCTGCTCAAGTGAGACATCTGAAACTCATGTGAAAACCAGTATCTGTTGGTCACTAACAGCATTTTTATTCATAAATAGAGATCACAAACAATGTTTCTCCTATTTTTATGTCAATTTACATTCCTGTTCCAAGAATAGATATGAAAAAAGACAAGTCAACATTTACCTTCTAACGAGTTTCCCTTTCTTCAGACAGCACAACACTTCAGTACCTAGGAATTAACCACCGGTTTGCTGCCTAGAGCTGCTCAGAGAAGTACTCTTCTAAACACTTAAACCCAACTGATTTTAATGCATGTCTGAACCAAGGTTTTTATTCTAAACAGATACTGAATTTGTTTAGTCCCTCTGGGTGGTTGAAGTGTAGACAAGCAGAGCCTCGGTAATTTCTGTATGTGCTACCCAGATGTTACCAACTGCAATAGATCTAACACCATAAAAAAAAATAAGGTTTCTTTTTCTGTTCTTAAAATACTACTCATGGAAAACCTGGCCCTCATGGTTGTTCAGTGATTATACTCACATAGACAATGTTAGGCATATGCAAGAATATAAGAGCGATTAGGATCCCAGATACGTGGATCAGATTCTGCCGTGGACTACCTTTAAGAAATCATCCATATTCTCCTTATGCTCCGAGTTCCTGGTTCTCACGAAATCCACATTAGGGCAGCCCTAAACTCATACACTCTTACTTTAGAAAGTCATTTGTGTTATTTCACTTCAGAGGAAGACTAGTTACAAAAATTGCAGTAAGGCACTCAATCCTCTGAAATCCAGCTACCACATCTTTTACTGATTTGCGTAACTTATTCCTTGCGATAGGCATGAAACCATTGGGGTTTTTTTTAAAAAAAAAGGCATTCCACCTAAAATTACCACAGAATATCCAGAGATAAAATGGCAAGTAAATACCATGAAGATTTAGGAAAAATAATTTCTCTTAATATAAGATTAAACTGCTCCAATGTAACCTTAATTTCCTCATAAAAGTAACAAAGTGCATTTTGATTTTAGTATAGAAGTTCTTAAACAGGCTGTGTAAATAAAAAAAAATAAACAATTTTCTCAACAGCTATTATCAGGTAATGCTTTAAAATAAAATAATAACAAGAAGAAAATGAACTACCTGCAAGCGAAAAGGAAAAAGCCATTAATGGGACAGCATACTGTAAGCCAAAGTTTTCTACCCAGACCAATTTATTTCCTCTAAGTGCTTCATTTAACCCTCCTCAAAAAAAATAACCTGTCTTCGTTCTCTACTGTATAAGGTTAAAAGGCAGGCCATATTTTGCAAGTTGTTTACTAGGGCAGGAAACTCCTGAGACTGGAGTTTAAATGGGGCTGAGAGGCGACTAGCAGGGCAAGAGGACTGCCTGAAGAGCCTTCTGCTGCTCTGCACTTCTTCCCAAGATTGAAATTCTCTTCTCTGCTCTTCCTCCAGTTAATAAATATGTAAATACAACCTGGTGGCAGAAGTATAGAGTGTGGGAATTAAGTAACACTCACGGTGAGAGCTGGAGAAGCAGGTTACACGGCAGCCAGGCTACGCTAATAACCTCCGCTCTCAATGGGTATGGTCTACTGCAGAACACATTTTGATAGAAACCTACTAAAATAACATGTGCAGCCACGGCTTCACTTCTAATGTCCCAGCATAGATCAAAAAGAAGGATTCAACTAACCCAATGATGGAGAAAAACTAATTTCATGGTAAAATAATTCTAAAATATATTTAAGGTACATTGGCAAGGCTACTTTAAAGGGAATCTGCATTACAAAACACGTAAGGGAATTGAAGACTATATTCTGATGTTCTCCAGCTGCTAAAAAAATAGTTATTCTTTATCACTTTCTGACTACGGTATTTTATGTACAAAAAATTTCTGAGAAGAATGCTTCTTCCTTTCTTTGCTGTATTCGTTTGGGTTTATTTTTAAGACAGAATAGAAAGAGCTGCTGCATCCAGAATGTCTTTTTTCCTCTTAGATGACACAGAAAAATAGGATGGAGAGAAAAATTGAAAATAACACTTTAACTAAAAAGGCAACTGTCTAAATGTGAATCCTAACACCTGCTTATGAGAAGTTACTTAGAACAAATGTAAAATCGTGGTTTGGCTTTTACATATGACAGCACCAGGAGCCGCTGCAGAAAACTTGTCAAAGCAGCTGTAACTAAACTTTGCACGTTTACAGAGCGAGAAATGGGGGACTGTTCTGCACTCCCTGCTGCAGCAAAACGTTTGCAGGAACAGTAGTAGCTTAATGTTAGACTAAACCAGAACAGCTAGGTTTTCAAACCTGTGCTTCTCCAAGAGCAAAATATTAGATGTTTGAACAATACCTGGGATCCTGAAATGAGGGCGTTCACTTTTGACTGGAACACAGAGTACCTGAAAATATCATTAGAGATCATAGTCTGCTACTGTATTCACTAACAGGTTAAAAAACCCCAACCTATTAAAGATCAAATAGTTAGTACATGAGTATTTTAAAGAGAAGTGTAGCATAATTTTTTTCAAAAAGCAGAATTATAAGGGAAAAAAAGAGCTAAAACCAACAGAAATGTAAATACATTTAACAAAGAGCTTAATTAAAGCATGCAGTGCCATTCAAAATCCAAATTATCTGGTTAATGCTCATTTATGTTTGCAATGGCAAACTTCATTACAAAAATTATATATAAAGAACATTTTAAATATCGCATTTTTCTCTCATTTATGCATCTTGTAACTGGAGAAGCAAGACCTTTGGCTAGAGAAAGCTAGTTTAAAATCACATTATTTAAATTATATCACTTTTCTGTAATTGCAAGGTTTTGTTATTATTAAATGTGATGCTATTGGATGTAGCATAACTCGGATGTAACACTGAATTTGCAGACCAGAGCTGAAAAGGAGTATTAATTTAATTTCCATAGTTTAAAAAAAAAGCTGAAATGGATCACATGTGGAAATAAATTGGTTCATTTTCACTTCATGCATAATGTGAAATTAAATGGTCAAAAAATGAAAGATGAGCACAATGTGACACCACTCAATTATCATTTCTTTAACAACTCTTGCTGGTATGCAAGATGTATTTTGTTGTATGAATTCCAAAATTATTTACAAACCCTATGGCTCTGTAAAGGCTCTATTTGGTTAGAAAAAAGATGTGGACGAAGACCATAACAGGAGGAGTATTTTTCTTTCCTTTTTTTTTAAAACCAATTTTATTCTACCGTTCTCTTTTATAGGCACAAGCCTATAACAGCAACTTATCCTGTTGCTTTCTGTATATCCTTCCTCATCACATCAGATGCTGGAAACAGTTATGAAGGAAGTCTCATAAATGCCAACCTGTACTTCATCTTGACACATGTGATGTGATCTGCACTGCAGCCAAATCAACCTTCATTTGATTCTTGACACTGATCCATGTCACCTGTCCAAGGAGCTGCACTGGTCACTACAGCAATACTGCTGAGAACAAGTTTTACTCATGCTCCAAAACAGGAAAATACAATCATCTCGCCTTGCAATATCCCCCATCTAGCCACAGACCTTTTCCTTCCATGGTTTTCTTGTTCCTCAGAAGAAAACGGTAATATTACAGTTATTTCTATGCTTATAATTAAGAATATTATTAGCTTGCTGGTTTTCCCACCTCTAAGGGATTTCTCAGGTGCTAACAGACCCTTGCTCAAGCGCTGTCTTAACCTATGGACTGCGCTGCAGTCTTGTCTTATCTGCTTCTGCCTATATTCTGTATTCATTTCACCAGCTCCCACTCTAGTCCCTGTTTGTTTTGCTAATGGACTTGCTGCCACAGCATACATAAAAGTAATAGTAATATGATCAGGGAATTTCAAGTCCCCAAAACGCAATCTCAAAACGTTTCACTTTCTATACTGCTTGTTACTATAGCAAGTAAAAAAGTTCACAGCTGAGAAAATGCCGAGAGCAAACAAAGAAACTTGAAAGCCAAAATTGGACGTTGCAGCTTGAACATCAGATGTATCTGTATGCGATCTTTATCCAGATAATTTGTATTTTGTGTGTTTTTTTTAAAAAGACCAACCACCTGCATTATTGTTTATTCTGAATTTTAATCATTCACTTCAGATTATGAGAAAATATATCACATGGATGACCTTTTACAATTAGACTGATAGACTACCTATGCAAAGTGCTTCAGTCCTATCCATTGTGGAGCTTTACTTTTGGACACATGACTGAGTTGAATGGTGGCCCTGGGCAAAGCAATTAATCTCACTTTATCCCAATTTCTCTTTAAGAAGTTATACTATTACATTTTATCTCACAGAATCTGTGAGTAACGTTGGTAAATATTCCGAAGGTGCAATTTTGCATCGAAGGCCTTCCAAACCCAGCGTTAGCCCACGACGGCTGTTTCCAGTTCTCCCTGTGATACAAGAGGGATGACACATATCTCTTGCTAAAAACGAGTGTGTTTCAAGCCAATGTTTTCAAAGAGAGAATCATTATATGCAGTTAAGGAAAGATAGATAAAACTTGCCAAAATTAATATTATGAAAAAACTATACTCTTTTAAAAAATAACTGGAGAAAATTCAAGAGACTTGGATAGACTTGTACATATTTAACCAAAACTTGTTTTCTATTCTACCTCAGAGGCACATGATGATGATATTTCCAGGGCTAAATTAACATGGCCAACGTTCTGCAATGTAAATAGGCTCCTATTGATTAAATTAAGCATGGGGTGAACTTAAGCTGTTTTATATCTGACCGTCAGTGAATGTTTTGCTGGCTGGGAATGTCCCCAAAGAGGAAGAGAAGTGCTTGGAATCAATACTGTCCAAACCAATTTTTTCTCACTGTTATCAAGAACAACCCTGTAATTAAGAAGCAATTCCCTTAAACTGTCCACCACAGTACACAGGAATGAGAGTCTAAGGCAGCTTCTCAGAGATAGTTTGCACCTTGCCTGGTGGGTCTGAATAATCTATCACCCAAGCAGACTCTTAAGTGTATATAAAAGGCTTCATCGCAACTAAATTTTATTTGCTGGTTCAAAGAAAAATGCCTTTCATATTTACTTTTGTTTAAACAGATGTCATCCTGAAGAACTCAGGGCATATTAGATAAATTACGTAAAGTCAAATTAGTCTGAGTTTTTAGTTTTGTAATAACCTTGATATCTGGAAATCCTAGCTACATTGCAGAACTATAGGAAATTTACTCTAATCCACAGAGATAACACGGCTTATTGATCTGCCCAATAACTGCTGCGATGTTTGACTCGAAAGATCCTGTCTCAACACACACCAAAAGCATATTCAGTAATTTCATTACAGCAGTAGCTGTAACACATCCTCACAACGTACCTGTTCCATCCGTGGTCCCATCACAGGCCTCCCTCCTGAGATCTGAGGTTTGAAGAACATGTTATGTGCTTGTCTTATTTTTGTACCTCCTCACTCTCTCTGTATTTATATTGAGGTGGGAAACAGTTTTCCCTGCCCAGAATTCATATGGTTTCAAAAAGAAAAACCTCCTGAAATTCAAATTACAGTAAGATGGAGAAATGGTTACCGACCAAAATAAGAATCAAAAAGTTTACCTTGAATTTCTAAAAGAGAATTTATTGAGTTGAACAGTCTTACCACAGGCTTTTTTTCTTTTTTCATTTTTTTGTTTTTAGACCTACTTTATCCATATGAACCATGAGCTGCTTTATAAATCACCTCTAAATTTGGCAGAATTTGGAGTTACAAGTCATTTCATTAGAAATAAGTATTAAGGTAGAATAGAAATAGAAATAAGGTAAGATGATGTTCAGCTTCCAATACAGTACTCGAAAACAACTGTATGACAAATGTTTGAATCAAATGATTTTTTCCACTAGCTATTTACTAGAACAACCACCTGTCTTGGCAAAGACTACTGATTATTTAGTAACTCTTATGATTGAATTGTTTAGTTTCAAACACAGTAACTGGCAAATGATTTTTGGCACGTGTGTTCCCTCTTGAGAGGCTGTTTTCATATTAATAGATAAATTTAAAAAATCTATCTTTTAGGATAAATTCACCTATAAAACCAATAGATTTCGGTTGTGTATCTCAGAACCTGGAAGGGTACATAGACAGGACTTCTCAGAATGAGTAATAAAGCACAGAAGCTTGGAAGAAATGAAGCATTGTAATTTTGTCTTTTTATTCATTAATACTTCAATGCCCTGCAGACCTGCTGCTTCTCACCAAGCATTTGAATAACGTGTGGTTCCTGAAGTCCTGCAACTCCTTCAAGGAACATCATCAACTTTATAAAAAGGAAGGGGGGTTGGGGTAAAAAGCAATTGCTCAAGTTAGATGGTGCTTTAAAAGTTATTTCAGCTGTAAGACAGAAAGGGTAAACTATGGAAATGTTCTTTAGGAAAGGAGATTGAACATCATGAAATCGCGTAATACCTGTGTGACCAAGATGTTTTCCATTTATCAGGCAAGATAAACAAGGCAAAGGAAATGTTAGCTAGAGATCAGAACAGAAGACAAAGTTCCTCCAAGTTCAGAAAGCATTTTATGTGACTATTGTTCCGCATCAATATTCAATCAGCTGCAGGGTAGGTCCCTAGCAAAGTAAGAGTAAAGAAAAGTAGCAATCAGAAACAAATAAACCTAAAACAATACTTATGGTTAATACCAGGCCTAATGATCATTTAATACTATGATTTGGCTAGGAATTAATCTAAGTTAACTAAAGTAATGCAACAGTTCTTCTTTCTCACTGTGAGGAACACAGCAATACGTACTGAGCTTTTCAGGCTAAGAATATACACTGCTGTAATTTCAGGATGATACCAAAGTCATAGATCTTAAGGAAAACTATTTTGGAAATTTGGTTATCCTCTTGTTTTAATAGTTGCTTTATAAGTAAATACAAGATTAGAAACTTGGGGAAATATTAGACAAAACCTACGTGGAGCTGACAATGTGCATGTTAATGCAGATGCAGAGAGATGTGACTTCCTCTGCCCGACACCCCAAAGATGGTTTAACAGACAACCAACACATTCCTGTCTCCAAAACATATGCACACACCCCCCATAGAAACCCCCAAGATATGCATAGGCACAGGGGGAGAGAACGAGGTGCCTTCTGCTCCTAAGACAGAAAGGTATGCAAGACTGACTTAAAAAACAGAGGGGTAAGATCAGGGAGCAGCACTCGGTAGGAGATCAGGCACTCTCTGAGGAGAAGTGAAGGGGGTTCTTGCTCCTGAACTGCTGTGCCTTATTTATTATCCCATGGCTACCTTATCAGGGAAGGGTATGAACAGGTTTGGATCAGGAAACGGGAACGTGCAACTGCTGCCTCTCGTTTTACGAATCCTAAGCACTATACTTCTGAGCGAGACTACTGTGTTGAGACACTTACGGAAGTGTCTCTGCTTCTCGGGAAGTCGTGGTGAACGTATTATGTACGTCATCCATTCTGTCACTTGTATACAGGGTGATGTGTACACACTTCAAAGGTTCTTCAGAGAGGAGGATACTCAAAAATATTCAAATCTGTGTATGATGTACAGACCTCTCTGCTAAGACTGCTTGCACTGCTAGAAGTATGCACAAGCAGACTTTCAGGCACCAAGGGAATTTAACTGGAGCTACATTAGCTAAAAGTGCTTATGGATTTGGGGCTTGATAGAAATTTGGCAAAGGTTAGGATGACACAATTAGACTCTGACACTTAAATTCCTCCCAGGCCCCACTTCACATCTATCAGCCTTGCTTGGATTGAGCTCTTAGCTGTTTAAAGAGAAGAACAGAATCAACTTAAAATTAGGTTATGATTAAAAAACAACATCTGTATGGAGGAAGAGGCAACTCTTATTGCAAGCTTAGCAGGATAACTAGGAACGAAAGAGAACCCTTTACTCAATATAGAAGATGCTACTGAGCCCTGTGGAGGTGAGTTCATGAACTACTTGCATTCAAGAAAGGGGATTATTTTTAGAGTAACCCAGCAGACCCGAACGTCATAGAGAAATGGATAAAGGTAGCAAAGAACAAATTAGAAACATCCTTGGAACAAGGTGAAATTTTGCTGTTCCCACTTTAAACTCTCTATTTGAAATAAGTAAAAGGAAACTGAAATAGCAGTGATGAAACTTTTGAAGCAAGTATGTGAGGCAGAACCAAAATATCTACGCTGGGAATGTTCCACATGCAACTTTCTGATATGGAAAAATAAATCACTAAATTGATGCAAAAAATCCCAGTAAATAAACAATTAGCATCCATAATGCCGGCTAACTCTTTCCCTTCTGAAATCTAATGCAGCTATTACTCAACCAAAGGAAGATGTTGTGTAAAACCAAAGGTTTTTAATCTGCTATCCTGTTTCTGACAATGTCCAGTAATAGAGACCTAAAAGACATGATAAAAATAGGCCAAACTTGCAATGCTTTTTCCTCAGCATGTCCTTCGAATTTCAGTGGAGATTTCAGCTCAGGGATTTCCTGAGCCAGAGATGGTATCTTTGTGTTTAATAACCCTCAGCAGATTTTTCTTCCATCAACTTGTCTTGTTCAACATGTGAAGACTTTTAGCATACAGAAGCATCCTCTGGTAAAAAGTTTCACCATTTCATTAATTCATGTGAAAAACTGTCTTCTTATGTTTATGTTGAACCTTCACCTGCTGACATTTAGTAACTCTTAGTTCTTATATTACAAAAGGTAATGACAATCATGTCTCATATAAAACATTATTCAGCTAGAACATGGTTTTATAGATGCTCAGAAGATCCCTTTTTCTTGAAGCAAGAAACCTAGAGAAACAAATTGGTGCAAGACAAGTAACAATAGAAGTATTTTTTAATATACTGAGTTTTTCTCCTGCCTTATTCTAGTTGATCGCTTGGCACACAATCCTAAGTGTTTACTGCATATTAAGTTCAGACTTGCCATGCTAAGACTTACACATATATTTGCTATGCCTTGATTCTGTACCAACGGTTTATCATTCTGCAAACAGTAATCAAAAAGGATAGGACATCCACAGCATGACCAGCCTCAAAACTCATGTCAGAGATAATGATCCACTCTTCTTAACAAGGGGAGCTCGCAGGAAAGGAGAAAAAGTATGCCATGGATGCCACCAATGAATTTTTAATTTTTCCTGAACAAGCAAAAAGCTAATTATGCTTCCTTGCTTGAACAGCATTTATGTTTACAGTAACTTGTGAGACCTTTTTTTTTTAAGACAGAAAATCCAGGCTTCACGGAAGTCACAGAATTTGTTGAAGTTATCAGGTTAGTTCTGTGGTATCTTTACGTTCCAATTCCAAATTTTGAGAGGCTACAAAAAGAGCATTAGTCAGGAGACCCTACACTATGTGTTATTGTAAAACCACAGCCAAGTGTTAAGCAGTTACTATGACCAAGTTCTTTTCTGTTTACAATTTCATATTGCAGTTTGGCTTTTTGGTTCTCACTGTATAACAAACACTAAAAGCTGATAATAAAAATGTAATGTAAAAGTAACATAAATTGTCTCTCTAGTAGACTATTTTAGACTCCAATTTCTGATGGCTTCAAAGTTCTCAAATGTGAATCATAGCTTTTTTTTTTTCTTTCCCCTCCAGAAATATTAAGCATCTTTCATGACTTGATGAATGATGAAAAAACACAAAAACCTACAGGGAAAAACATCCATGAGCCTTCCTCAACAATAAGAAGTATTATACAAATGATGGACTTCTGCAGCATTTCAAAATGTCAAAAAATCTTTTTAGATGCTTTAAGAACTAAAAACAAGTATGCAATTTATTTCTTGAATGCATTTAGTCTAGATGTTCCGCTTTGCAAAATCTTTTCTATTTGAAGGTGGCAAAGCGTTAATTAATCCAGCACAATGAATCATCCATTGCAGCATCACAAAAGTAGCTTACGTGATCACATTGTACATGGGTAAATGGTTATGTTTCTTTTACAGGACGAAAACCAGCACTGTCTAGATTTCTCAAATTCTTATTTTGGAAAAGAAAAGCAATTAGAACCCAGTTTAATCTGGTACCTGAAAATTTTGCTTTTGTTTTCCAGTCTCATTCTACTGGCAACCAGTCTGATGTTTGTAAATACATAGATAATTTTGTATGGTAAAATAAAATAAAGGACTTTTGCATATACTGTAGATTAACAGTGGGCATACAGATGCTCCTGAAATGACAGCCTCAGAGTATCAAGTGAAATTTAGATTGCCTACGAGTTTCAGACAGCACTTAGCACTCAAACAGCAATGCACAAGCATCCATTCTCCTAAAGCCTAAACCATAGACACCCTATTTAGAGAAAAAAAAAAAAAAAAAAAAAAAAAAAAGTAGTAACGCTGCTTTGCTGAAATGCTGCTTGACTCTTACCCAGACATGGTCAGGTGTACTTTGAAAGCTAACTGCTTAACCCACCTTGAGCTTTGCTATAACCCTAGCCCTCAAAACGCAATATGAACTCCACCTCGGTACAGCCACACCTGCAGTACTGGGTCCAGTACTGGAGAGAGTCCAGCAAAGGGCCACTAAGAAGGTGAAAGAACTGGAACATCCCTCCTATGAGGAGGGGCTGAGAGAGGTGGGACTGTTCAGCCTGGAGAAGAGAAGGTTTGGGGGGATCTCATCAATGTATATAAATAACTGAGGGGAAGGTGCAAATAGGAGGGAGCCACCACTCCTTCCCGACTACTTCCATCACTCGTAGTGGCTGGCATTGCATGCTTAGGAAAAGAGTATGCCATCCTATCTGATAGAGCAATGCTTCCTTCCCTCTGCCCAACTCTCCAGCAACCTTTCATCTTCCCGTAAATTGTGGTTTAGGGATTCCCAATTCTCATCATTATGCTTAATAGCCCTAGATGGAAGTATCCGTCATGAATTTGTCTAATTGCTTTTGAACCCATTCAGACTTTAAGCCTCCACAATACTCTGCAGCAATGAATCCTGCAATTTAATAATGCACATCATGAAGAACTACTTCCCTTCATTTGTCTTAAAGCTACTGCTTGATCATTTCACTGGATATCCCCTTGCTCTTGTACTATGAGAAATAGCAAATAATTATTCCTTTTTCACCTTCTCAATGACATTCACAATTTTACATACTTCACTCTTATTTCTCCTCAGTCATTCCTTTTCTAAACTGAAGAATGCTTTCTTTTTTAAAGTATCTTCACACAGAAGCCTACAGAGAGTAGAAGCAAGGACAGGTAGCCTGGGAGGAATACAGAGAAATTGTCTGAGCAGCTAGGGAGCAGGTTAGGAAAGCTAAAGCCCTGACAGAATTAAATCTGGCCAGGGACGTCAAGGGCAACGAGAAAAGCTTCTACAGGTCTGTCAGTGATAAAAGGAAGACTAGGGAAAATGTGGACCCTCTCCGGAAGGAAACTGGAGACCTGGTTACTCAGGATTTGGAGAAGACTGAGGTACTCAACAACTTTTTTGCCTCAGTCTTCACCGACAAGTACTCCAGCCGCACCACTCAAGTCACAAAAGGCAAGCGCAGGGACTGGGAGAATGAAGAACCGCCCACTGTAGAAGAAGATCAGGTTCCAGACCATCTGAGGAACCTGAAGGTGCACAAGTCCATGGGACCTGATGAGATGCATCCGCGGATCCTGAGGGAACTGGCAGATGAAGATGCCAAGCCACTAGCCATCCGATTTGAGAAGTCATGACAGTCCACAGTGAAGCTCCCACTGACTGGAAAAGGGGAAACATAACCCCCATTTTTAAGAAGGGAAAAAAGGAAGACCCAGGGAAAAACAGGCCAGTCTGTCTCGCCTCTATGCCCAGCAGGATCACGGAGCAGATCCTCCTGGAAACTATGCAAAGGCATATGGAAAATAAGGAGGTGATTGGTGACAGCCAACATGGCTTCACTAAGGGTAAATCGAGCCTGACAAATTTGGTGGCCTTCTACGATGGGTTTACAGCATTAGTGGATAAGGGAAGAGCAATGACATCATCTACCTGGACTTGTGCAAAGCATTTGACACTGTCCCACATGACATCCTTGTCTCTAAATCGGAGTGACATGGATTTGACAGATGGACCAATCGGTGGATAAGGAATTGGCCTTAAGGATGGTTGCACTCGAGTTGCGGTCAACGGCTCGATGTCCAAGTGGAGACCAGTGACGAGTGGCGTTCCTCAGGGGTCGGTATTGGGACCAGCGCTGTTTAACATCTTTCTTTGTTGGCGACATGGACAGTGGGACAGAGTGCACCCTCAGCAAGTTTGCTGCAAGTTTGCTGACGACACCAAGCTGTGTGGTGCAGTCGACACGCTGGAGGGAAGGGATGTCATCCAGAGGGACCTTGACACGCTTGAGAGGTGGGCCTGTGCGAACCTCTTGAAATTCAATAAGGCCAAGTGCAAGGTCCTGCACATGGGTCAGGGCAATCCCAAGCACAAATACAGGCTGGGCGGAGAACAGATTAAGAGCAGCCCTGCCGAGAAGGACTTCGGGGTACTGGTTGATGAGAAGCTCAACATGACCCAGCAACATGGGCTTGCAGCCCAGAAGGCCAACCATATCCTGGGCTGCATCAAAAGAAGTGTGGCCAGCAGGTCGAGGGAGGTGATTCTGCCCCTCTACTCCGCTCTGGTGAGACCCCACCTGGAGCACTGTGTCCAGCTCTGAGGTCCCCCACACAAGTAGGACATGGACCTGTTGGAGCAAGGCCAGAGGAGGACCACAAAAATGATCAGAGGGCGGGACCACCTCTCCTATGAAGACAGGCTGAGAGAGTTGGGCTTGTTCAGCCTGGAGAGGGGAAGGCTCTGGGGAAACCTTGTAGCAGCCTTCCAGTACCTGAAAGACAGGGGCCTACAAGAAATCTGGAGAGGGACTTTTTACAAGGGTATGCAGTAATAGGACAAGGGGTAATGGCTTTAAACTGAAAGAGGGTAGATTTAAACGAGAGAGATGGAAGAAATTCTTCACTCAGAGTGGTGAGGCACTGGCACAGGTTGCCCAGAGAAGCTGTGGATGCCCCATCCCTGGAAGTGTTCAAGGCCAGGTTGGATGGGGCTTTAAGCAACCTGGTGCAGCAGAAGGTGTCCCTGCCCATGGCAGAGGCGTTGGAACTAGATCATCTTTAAGGTCCCTTCCAACCCAACCCATTCTCTGATTCTATGAGTCTGAAGTTGTTCCTTCCTCATGATGCAAGATCACTAAGGACTTAGACAAGAGTATGATGTTTTTCATTTATGCTCTCTCATCCTCTCCTGATCATTCCTAACACTATCAAAACCCTCCCACAACTTCTCCTTCTCAAGCTGAAGAACTTAATTTGATCTTTCTATGTGCAGAATCTGTTTCATCCTTTACTTAATGCTACTACATCCTTTCTGGGGCAGGGAGACGAGAACTGCATCCACGTAGATGCCATGCATAGTAACACAATGGCATTTTGTTTTGTTCAAAGGCTGATACTACCTGGAACTATTCTATTTTTATCCCAGATCTTAAAATCTAAGCTTTTTCTTCATGAAAGTAGGAAGATGTTGAAATAATATGAGAAACAGCCCAGGTCAAGAGAGAGAGAACACATTTGAGTTTCACTCCAATCAATAGACAGCTTTTTAAACAAATCTCAAACAGACTGGAGATATTCCTATGACAAATACCAGCCAAAAGGTTCACAGAAGTTAATAAAAAGTCACCTTGGAAAAACATCTCTGTGTTGGACCATTTATTACCACTAAATGATGCAATGGCAGATAGTATGTTTTAAGGTATTGTTTATACAAAGTATGAAAGCCAGCCATTAGCTTAGCCACACACACACAAGCCTCGCCCTCCTCATTCTGTCGACTTTGCCAACGTGCAGCACGCAACCTAAACTGTTATCTGGATGACAAAATTAGCACTGCAACAACATACACTAGAACTAAAACATGGCAGTACTATTTCATCAGTACTCATCTATGGAGTATTGTGTTCTGTGGGCAAACTCAGGTTGTGAGGTTTAGAAAGATTTGGTTTTTTCTTTAAAGCTCTAGTCTTTCTGCTGTACCAAATTCCAGGACCTTCATGTTTTGGAATGGATCTATCTAGCCGGCAGTTATGTTCGACCACCATGGACACTTCTTTAGCCACTTCCTCCAGACAGCTTGTGTGTAGGTCTTTGAAAAATTCCTCCTCACGTAGATCAAGCCTAGTCCAGAGATGAAGATCTGAGCAGCTCCATCCTCTGAAGATTCCATGTGTACTGTCTCTCAAAACTCCTGTGAGCTCATGGCACACTGCAGTCACCATCTTCAC
The DNA here is from genome assembly GCA_009819775.1 of Phoenicopterus ruber ruber. NCBI lineage: Eukaryota > Metazoa > Chordata > Aves > Phoenicopteriformes > Phoenicopteridae > Phoenicopterus > Phoenicopterus ruber. Next base: position 162,580,295 of record CM020215.1, read on the forward strand.
ATAATTGAGCAAGCTCTATCTCTGTTTATCTAGCATAGAGCAGACTATTTTGCAAGCACTCCTCCTGCTTCTTGGAAGTCACTAGCACTTTCCTTTCCTCAAACCATAGAAGGAAGACTCTGTACTGCCCCTTGAGACAGCAGGAAAGAGGATAAATACGCACTTCAAACAAGAACTCAGAAGAATGAAGAACGTGAACAAAATAAATATGTAGGATAGAAGGAACAGAAACAGGAAGGAAGGGAATGCAAAATGGCAGTGGGAAGAGAGTATGAACAGAACTAGAGCAGAGAAGGATGAGATATAAGATGACAGCTTGCAAAAAACCTGTAGGGAACAGGATAAAAGGCATAGGCATGAACATTCATGAAGAATATTACATTAAGGAGAAAAAAGAAACATATTATGGGCCCTGAGAAAAGAGGTGCAGGTGAGATGATGACTGGAGAGCACTTCACCATAAAGTCAGCTCTACTCTTCTGGAAGGTTTGCATTCTTTGCTGATCTCTGTGGGATGATCTATCATTCTCCAGCAATGCTATCTAAATTAGGGAGATTCTCCTGACTTGGCTACAATAGGTAAGTCCCTGAGCGAAGTCACTGTAAACACCACTCTGTTGTCAGTTTAGCTCTCCACCATCTTCTAGAGGAAAGTCCATACAGAGATGACATTCTCCTCGTGCTAAGAAAAGCCTGATAGACAAGCCCACTGTAAAAAAACCCTCAAATACCACAGATGATCCATCAAGGGGAAGGAAAGGAGAATCCATAGAGTTTCAACATATTTAGATTTTCAAACTTGGACATTTAGAATGTTAAAACACGAAAAGGATGCTAAAATTTCAAGTCCACCATTCAAAAATCAGGAGATGAGAAAACAAACAAAATGTTAATTCATCATACATGTGTTAGGATGCAATATGTAATTACACGATCATGTACTCTTTTCTCCATTAAATTACATAAAGGACAGACTAATCTGAGAATGTCAGTGATACTTGTCTACAGAATCAGCCATATGGCTCTCCTTATTTCTGCTGTCACAAAAGTTAGAAAGTGTGTAATGAATCAGACAGGAGACTTTAGAAGACAAGCAGATCATATGGTTCAGGGTGGTTTCGGCTCTCCAGATCTGGAGAACTGTATGCCATGTTTAACAATGCTGTGCAACCCGTGTATGATGTTGATCAAGACTCCTCTTTAAAGATAATCACAAAGATCCAGATTCTTCTCCACTAGCTGGAGGTATGTAAGTCAAGTATCTACATCAGATGGTTCAGATGGTCAGAGGTAGCCAGGTGGACTGACTGCTCTCTTGTAGAGCTTTCCTTGTAGAACTCTCTATAGACTTGAGAGAGGATGATGGGCACCCAGCACTCTCCATCTCGATGCCTTTGTGCATCTTTACTACACCCACTAGGACAGCTTGAGGTCTGATTCATTATTTAATAAATCCAAATAGCTATAACTGCTGTTGATATAAAAACACAGTAAGATAGTACTAAATGAAAATGTCCAGCCCCAGACATTCTCAAACTCTTCAGTCAGAAATTATTTATTATAATCTCTGTGCCTTATTCCCTCATGTGTGAGCAGCCATTACAGCACCATCTCACTTCACGGGGACGCTCTAAAGATTGTTTGCAAAGATCTAAGAGGTTGCCGTAATCAGGGAGGAGAGGGTGTTTTTTTCTAATGTGCCTTTGATAACCTGACATTCTACAATGAGGGCTACAAAGAACATCTCAGGGAAATGAAAAGATTGTATCTGCTGTAGGATGTGGCTGTCATACATAAATGACGCACAAGAACGCACAATGAACATGAGGAAACAGCAAGTGTGTGCTCACTCAACACGACTAACCCTCTGGGATGAACGAGACGGGGATTTTTGCTGATGACAAGATGTTTGGAGAGTCTTCATATTTTCAATAATGTTTTCTTAAAATGTTTTCAACTTTTTTGTATTAGAAAGAATGATAAAGAATCATATTTGTGATTCTACACATCCAGTAAAAACAAGTTAAAAAGCCAAAAATTTCACTGGTATTTTATTTTTTATCACAATAGAAATATAAATTCTCTCCTACTTGCAGAGGGGAGGGAAAAAAGTGGATTTATAAACATTAGCAAGTCAGGTTGATTTCACATCTCCATAGCCCATGGAAGTCATCCCCCAGTGAAACACAGGTATGTTATAAAACTGTGTTATAAAACCAAAAGCCCTAAGAATAGCTCATTAAATAGAACATTGCATGGCCTAAGTACCCGTATTTGATGAAAATAAAGAATTCCTTCAGTGAATGCAGACTTTTTACTACTTGCTGAAAAATACATATACAAAGCTCAACAGGAGTGAATATGCAACGCAGTGAATCATCCGAGCAACAAATTAGTTCCATTTAGTTCTTCAGGGTTACTTTATAAATTAAATCTCATGAGACGTCTGAGTCAGTAGTGCTAGAAACGTCAAAGGAATATACTCTGTTTATAAATTATCACGATTTTGAGTTACTATGAAAGTGTGTCCGGTTTTCTGTTTCTTTTTAAAAGCTGTTCCCCAAGTGTCTGCAAGCATGTAATCACAGAAGCATGTATACTGTATTTTAAGACATGAATAGTTTCTAAGCTTTGTCTAGGATACAAAGGGAGTCACATAAATCTCAATGTCTGTTAGAGCAGCAAAAGTGTAACCAATTACTGAACCTAGACCAGAGACCTCAAAAATCATGTGTGTATGAACGTCACATAACATTACAAATAACAAGCATTACTTGAAAACAGACTATCTGAAAATGGCTACCTTCTGCTATCCCATTCTGAGAAGTGTCATGATCTTTCCCATACGCCACGTTATACAGTGTTAGCACAGTGAAAGGGGAGAATACACTACCCAACTCTCAAATCACACTCCTCATTTCAAAGTCTGTATTGCCTCCACTACTTCATAAGGAAATAAAAATGACTCAAAGCACTCGTGCCACATGTAGCTAGGTCAGATGGTTGGTTATTAAATTCTGCCTCAGCTTACTGACTTGAATAAACTCTAAAGCACACGGAACAAGATGATAAATCTCACCCAAGAATACCAACCACTTTCTCTAATAGCTGGATGATGTAGAGTGATTCAGTATTACTCATGGGACATTTTAAAAGATAATCTTAGTCATGGCTTGTGTGTTGATTTGGACAGAGTAATTTGCAAATTTACCAACTGGATTGTGAAAGGCACCTAGAAACATTTGTGATAGATTACTGTAAAGGAAAAATAACCGAAGAAAGCCTTGAATAATATTGTCTCCTATTCACAACTACCTTGTTAATTTTACTTTAAAGTATTTTAATTAATGTCATGTGACAGTCTGTTTTATGTCACACAGAATGTGCCAATCACCCTGATTTATTCCTCTGTAAATATCAGGCGATCCTGGTTCAGCACTTCACAGCACAGAATTATACTGAAGGCCAGAAAAACAGGCTTGCCAGATTTTTTTTTTTCTTAATCTATTTCTTGCCATTTTCCACAATGCACTATACCATCTGGCATCACTAAGGCACAGTAACTCAGTTTTGAATACATGAACAAGTTTGAGTCCAGCATATATCCAGCTCATTATCCATTTCTTCATTTATTCTTATTTGGTGGATATGTTTTCAGATATTCCCAGTGAAAGTTTTCTGATTTCATAAAGCATTTCTGCTTAAGCATATTCTTGATTGGCTCTCCTTAAGGAAAATAAGGTGCAACTTAGTAGAATCTAACATATTTTCCTTTAATCTACTAACACATACTACATGAAAAATTAGTCTCATCAATACCTTTTTACCCATGATATATAAATATAGTTCAGAAGTGACATAAAATCCCAGCAATACATGTAAAGATGAAATTCTGATACCACACTTGAAAGATTTCCATGTAAGATTTAAGTTCGTTTGTAGTGTGTCCACTCCCACTTAAGCTATGCAATTACTTCCATAAGGTAGTTATGAACACACGCTACTAAAATAATTTGAAGATTGTATCTTCTATTATACACTACTGCCTAGATTAATTAGCACTAAATATCAGTGACTAATACCACTGGGACAAACTTCATAATTAGAAGAATATAAAGGACTGAAAAATTGGACCATTAACATTTCCTGTATTCTGATATTCATGCAATTGTTAATATACTTCTGCTTTTACATGCAAGTCTGTTTCTTTGAGAATAATTGAAAATAACATTAAATGTAATATATGCAGAACAGGAAAATAATCAGAAATTCTATAGCTGGTAGATCCAAAGGAGCATTTAGTGCATTTTTTGGTGCACAAATCAAGAGTGTGATGCAACCTCCACGCTTCGTCCTCTCCCTGCAATGCAGTTCCTAAATTCACTGGTCTTTCAACATAACAGTTTCCCAAGTATCTTCAGCGTATGTTGTGCACATATGCAGTTTTCTCCAGAACTGAGCAACTGGCTACCATCTGATTCCATCAGATTTGAGGCCAGGAAACTACAGAAAGCAATGCAAGAGCTCCCTGAATAGCCAGTCACTAGATATGTTCATGGCATCCTAGTAAGTACCAGCTTCATATGACCATCCCAAAACCAGAACTAATTCTTTTTAAAACTGAGCTGCTGGAAGAAAAGTTTCCTCACTTATTAGCCTCCCATGCTCGTCTCTCCCCACAGGCTGCAGAATTAAAACTCATTGTCGTGGTTTAACCCCAGATGGCAACCGAATACCACGCAGCCGCTCGCTCACTCCCCCCACCCTTCCCCAGTGGGGTGGGGAGGAGAATTGGAGAGAATGGAAAACTTGTGCGTTGAGATAAAAACAGTTCACCAGGACAGCAAAGAAGAAAAAATAATTATTATATTATATATTAATAACGGCAATAATAATATTAATAATAAATATAAGGATAATAGAATATATAAAACAAACTATGCACAATTTCTCACCACCCGACGACTGATACAGCCTGTCCTGAGCAGCAGTCAGGGAGCAGGAATATTCCCCAGCAGCTATCCCAGAACAGCAAGCTCCAGAGAGAGAGAGTGAGGGAACGAACAGCCAAACAAATGAAAAGGCCCAAACAAACGAAAAAAAGGGAAAAAGAAGGGCAGTGGCCCACCGGCCGACCCTCACTTATACTGGACACGACATCTATGGTATGGAATACTCTCTTTGGCCAGTTTGAATCAACTATACTGGCCATACCCCTCCCAAGTTTTTGCACCTGCACATTGGCAAAACCTGGGAAGCTGGAAGACATCCTTGATTACTTCGCAGCAACTAACAACATCAGTGTATTATCAACATTCTTGACACACTAAATCCAAAACACAGTAGCTGCTGGAAAGAAAATTAACTCTGTCCCGGCCGAAACCAGGACACTCATGCATCTTGCCACTCTAAACAGCCCTGCAGCCCCCTGGTTAAACTGGAAAGGCCACCTTTTCCCAGTCCTGTTGAAACTTGGGTAACAAAGCCACAATGAATACAAGAGCTATGGAGCATAAGGGTGCAATGGGCATAACTGGCAAGGGAGGGGTGGAACCTGCAAGGGTGACCTGTGGAAGAGGAGGTCAGGACTGCCCTGTGGGAGTCACAACCACTTCAGCAACAGACAAAACTGACCTGCCACCTACCAAAACCAGACAAATCAGAGGAACATATGGTGACTCAGCAAAAACGTATTTAAGAAAGGGCAGTAACCTCTAGGGGCAGGAGAGACACTGGAGAGGAGAAACAAGAGCAGATGCACAGAAGACAACACAGGAGTAGGAACACCTCTGTGGGGATTACAGCCCATGGCGAAACCCACACCAGAGCAGGTACGACCCCCGAAATGACTGCAGCCCCTAGAAGAACACATGCCAGAGCAGATACAACCCCTGAGAGAGACTGCAGCCCATGGAGGAACCCACATTGGAGCAGGTAGAGCTCCTGAAAGGGACTGTGGCCATTGGAGAAAGCTACACCACAGCAGCTGAGTAACAAACAAGGAGGGGCAAAAGGCTAATGAACACCACCACACTGACCCCACGCTTCTGTGCTGCCTGTTGCCTCAACAAAGGGACTGTGCGTAACGTGCAGCCAGGGTATTGCAGACCAGGAAGGGGGAAGAAGTGTCTGGAGGGAGGCTGAGGTGTTTTCTCTAAGTGTTAGTTTAACTGTTTGTCATGATTTAACCCCAACTGGCAACTAAGCACCACCCAGCCACTTGCTTACCCCCCCACCAGTGGGATGGGGGAGAGAACTGGAAGAATAAAAATAAGAAAACTCATGGGTTGAGATAAAGCAGTTTAACAAGTAAAGCAAAAGCCACACGCACAAGCAAAGCAAAACAAGGAATTCATTCACTGCTTCCCATCGGCAGGCAGGGGTTCAGCCATCGCCAGGAAAGCAGGGCTTCATCACGCCCAATGGCTACTTGGGAAGACAAACACCATCACTCCAAATGTCCCCCTCTTCCTCCTTCTTCCCCCAGCTTTATATGCTGAGCATGACGTCATATGGTATGGAATATCCCTTTGGTCAGTTGGGGTCAGCTGTCCCAGCTGTGTCCCCTCCCAACTCCTTGTGCCCCCCCAGCCTCCTCGCTGGTGGGGCCGTAAGAGAAGCAGAAAAGGCCTTGACTCTGTGTAAGCGCTGCTCAGCAGTAACTGAAACATCCCTGTGTTATCAACACTGTTTCCAGCACAAATCCAAAACATAGCCCCATACTAGCTACTATGAGGAAGATTAACTCTATCCTAGCCAAAACCAGCACACTGTTCATCTTATTTCTTGATACTGGAATCTGAAATTACGAGTTAATACAAATCAGCAATAAACTAACTTAAGTAGAATTCCCCGATTCACAACTGATTTTGCTCACAATGGGGGGCGAAGGCTCTCCTTTAGTGTGTTCATCTGCACTTTGGATGCTGTTCAGCTTCCGTGCTTGCAGAATTGTATGAACAAGTGAGATGACAACACAAATTTTTTTTAATGGCTTTGATGGATGGCCTTAAGTTATGGAGTCACAATACCAAATTACTGCTAAAAGTGCCATCTTTTTCTGAATCTATTTGAACATTCTTGTAATTTGCTTCATCTAAAAGGCATACATTTGGATGATAAGAAATACAGCAACCAACCTGTGGAACAGCACCACAGGAATTTACTGTGCTGTTACATGAAAAGTTCTGAGGATATCAATTCCTCGGGCTTCTGGGCACAGAGCGAATCACCATTTAAGATCCATAAGGACCCATCATCTTCTGCATAAGGTGTTGTACACAAAATTTTCCACTCAGCTACAATTGTCCACAGGTGGTCTTCCAATTTTATCCTTTCAAGATAAGTTGAAAAATATGAATTCAGCATAATGAAAAGTCCAAAGCTCTTCACCTCCGGGTTTAACATTTCTATCAAATAACAAGCACTGTGTTCCTTTCTACAGTTTTTTCCACAGTCTTCCACTTCTAGGTTTTCTCTATGTCATTTTTGAAGCTTCATTTTCCACACAACTTTCTTCTACAATGTATTTGAGTAGACAGGCTGGAGATCCAGCTCCATAAACTTTAGGTCTCCCCTCACATTCAGGAAAATGTGCCTCTTAAATCCTGGCAAATTTCTCAGCAATCCTTCAATTTCTAACCCCCAGTCTTCAGATCCCATTGGACTAGAGCCCCCTAAATGCCTTTCTTCTAATCAGGAATAGGAAAGACGTGACACAATCTTTAAAAATGCAAAACAATATTAAACTCCAGAAACTTCAAGGAACTTGCCTTGTCAACAGTCAAGCACAGAGTTAACAGTAAAGCTACAAGCATAACACCTTCTGCTCTAAAGTTGCTCCTAAAGTTACCACTTTTTAACTGTTTCTAATAATCACCACCACTACTCACCAGAATCAAAGCTTTTCATATACACACTGTATTAGTGTCCACCTCTTGTCCCTGTCTCACCACTACAATTGCCCTTCATCTCTGCTATGCCTTCAGCACTACAGATCATACGGACTTACTGGTCTGGACAGAGGACCACCAGAGATACACACAATTACCATTTGCTCCATCTAGTCTGTATAAGTGCTACTAGGAGAATATTTAGGCATTTATTTCTATACATATACCTCCTGTGGTTAAATGTTAACCTATGTGTAAGACCAGCTCTACTGGCTAAAACCAAATGTCAATCTAACCAACCCCCTCTCTCTAATAGCAGCTGTAGGAGATGCTGAAGAAAATGGCATTAAAAAAGCAGGGGAAGTATGCAACTAACTCTTCTAACTTTCAGCAAACTGTATTTTAAAGACTTCTGAAGCTGAAGAATCTGTACACATCCTTGTGTTTCTCAGTCCTTGATTTACCCTCCTTGCCTAATCCATTCGGTGGACATTTAGAAGTTTGTCCTTTGCAAAGAGATCCACAGAATAATTAGGTACAGTACGAAAATTATTTCCATTGATTTATTTTAGAGATGCTTCCTGTTCATTTTACTGAATACCCCCTCGTCTAGTGTTCTCCAAGACATTTATGATTTTTTTTATATTTTTATATATATAAAATCAGTTTCTCCTCAATCACCTCTTTTGTAAACTGGAGAGCCCTAGTCTACTTAATGTCCCCTTGTACAGTAGCTGTTTTCTACTCAAGATGCAAGGGCGCAATACATTTATAAAGCACTTTCCATTTTGTTCTCGCCTCCTCTCCTAATAATTTTTAACATTGTTCTGACTGGTACTAAGCACAGCACCAGCATTTTCAGCCTCCTATCACAATGATTTCCAAACCTCTTTTCTGAGTGCTAATGGATAATTTACAGCCCATCACTGTGTTAGCAGCAATAGTTTTATCCCCGATGCACTACTTTGAATTTATTGCTACAATTTCATTTGTTGCATTATTGCCCAGTCACTGAGTATCATGAGATTATTCTGTAATTCTTCGGTTTTAATTTAATGCTTTAATTATTCGATGCTACAGAATTATGTCTTTTGACTATTCGTCCTTTTTCCAGATTCAGCAATATGTTGAACGGTACATATTCCAAAAGATTCCTATTAGATCCCAACCATAATCTCCTGCCAGGTTTCTGGTAACCTCCCCCCACAAAGAAATATCATGTAAACTCAATACATTGTCTCATATTATTCCCAAGTTGAGTTCGCTAACAAAACTCAGCTCTATGTACTCCTGCCCAACAAAATCATGATGCTATCACCAAGATCCCAAAGCCTCGAAGTAATTAATGACTGGAAAAATGGAATTCATGATCCCTGAAAGAAGACGAGGGAAAACAGGGGATGAACGTAGTCCGGCAAATGCCGCGATTCCTCAGAGCTCTTCAACTGATCCTCCTGCTTTCTCCAAGTGCTTTCTCAAGCAGGATTTAATACTTCAGATAGCACCAATATGAACAACTGGATATTGCTTTTAGGAAGGGTCAATCTTCATACAGAAATGCTTTGGTTAAACTGGCCCAGACTAAGGCAGCAATCCCACAACTAGCAGCTAACCTAGCAGCTCACTATTGCTTCAAGAGGAACAATTTTCCTCTTCCCCTACTCTCACAATCGCTTGGCATCAGCTCTAGCATCTTCTCATGAACTGATTCAACTCACTAGCCAGAAAGAAATTTGATTTATTTCACTGGCCTAGTTTCTTTCCAGGCTAGTGAGTTTAACTGTTAGGCAAAGCGGTACGGTGAGCATCAGAGACACTGAGTGGGAGCACAACTGCCTCCTTTGAGACAAGTTCCTCGCGTCTCACGCAGCCCCACACCACCAGGGGCAGGGGGAAAGCAAGATGCAACAGCGAGGCTGCCTCTCCCCCTCCCACGACATACGAGCTTTAACCTCCAACTCAAGAGACAAATATACGCACTCAAACCCAGAAGTTTCCTTTTTAAACTAAGTCTTCACTAGATTACCAGAAAGTAAATGAGAAGAGTTTTTTAAATTGTATTCATAAATTTCAAAATCATATTTAGAATTACTACATCAAATTAGTCATCCCCAAATTATCATTTATTCCTCTAGGAAATATGAAGATTAATTGCCTGTAAATTCCCAAAGACACTGAATACTAATAATATCACTATTAATGCACATTTACTTTAATTAAACTGTAAACAAGCCTCTGGTGTTGAGACTTAAATGTCCATTCAGTGTTTCAAGGAAACGGTTATTAGGTGTCACGGTGAGAATATTATTTTCCTATCAATATTAAAAAAATTCTTTGCAATTACTCAACGCCTATGATCTGTGCACCTCAGAGTGACTTTACACTCATCATACAATCTGCTCATGGTAAGATTCAGAGGGAGGCAAGCTTTGGAGTGATTCAGGCTGCTGTAAGACTCATCATCTGTACAAAAAAAGAGAAATATTTCACTTGAGTGAATGCATTCAACATCTAATTCTTCTCCAGAACCATGGCCTGATGCCTATAGGCTAAAAACCATGACATCGGGTACCCTAATCCCATCTTAATCGCATCCTTATTAGGTGGGACACAGACAAATGTGCTCAGAGACAAAGTGACTGTGCTCCGAGTTTCTAGAGCAGTTGTCCAAGCATTAGTTGCCTTTGGCTACTCCATGACATTGTATTAGTCACATTTGATGGCTGATGCTGCTTCAAGTTATGCTGGTTAAGTAATAATAATTCATCGTGCTCTCAGCAACCAGGCTCTAACGCAGCTAAATCTCCCCAAAACGTGCAGTCAATTGTTATTAGATTATTACTAAAGCCTCCCTGACCTTTGGTGTCTTGAAATTAAGCTGCTCAGGGACTGAAATAAGCATCTCATTTAGGTGCATAGTTGTAACTTCATCTTAAAGTATAATGACTGGAAGCCATTTATAAGTATTTTTTAAGGTATTCGAAACTGTTACTTAGTAGCTGACATTTCCAAATTATGCACCTCCTGAACTATTCCATGTGGGGTAAAATGGCATCTAATTCAGCTTCTCGTGCTCTTAGCTACGTGGAATTTACCTTGCTTTACATTACAAAACTTAGTGCACACATTAATCGATCCACCTTCTGTTAAGCGTTTTCCTTAAATGCCTACAACAACTGTTTTGTGCATAACAAGCAGAATTGTTCAAAATAAAAATTATTTAACTGCTGAAGCACATTAAATTGTCTCTCATCTGTGCATATGCAGATTTGCTGGAAGTAGGAATCATTCACTCTTTTTCTACACACTTTAAATTTGCAGTAGGTAGCTCTTAGCACCCCATTGCACCTGATCATCAAGAGTTTTAAGACTCATTTAGTCTGGAGATAACACTTGGTTCCCTATATTATGTCCACCTACGTAAGCAGGTAAGTGTCAAAAAGAACTGTATTTCTCTAACTTTTCTAATTTCCACTGAATTTCCATAGAAATAGTGTAACAAATTTCCCAACCCCCTGCAATAGAGATTAGGGAAAGTGTGAAGGGAAAATAATTGCCCACTTCACCTACAAAATGACAAAATATTATTAACCACATTTATTAAACTTTACAAACTACAGAAAGAAGTGTGGAAGACTACCAGTGGTTTACTTGGGAGGACAACTTTCTGAACTGAACTCCTTTCTAGCAAAGGAACAATGATGTAACTTTCTGCAAACATGAGAGAGTTGAACTGTAAGACAGAGAGGATGAACGGATAGTGAGGAGTTCATGCCTAAATTTACACCTGACAGAATCAACCCCAATACCCATCAGTTGTAGTCTTTTGGACCTATTAATTTCAGGGATGAGCTTAAATGAAGTTAAAATAACAGTGTAACAGATTGATGCTAGCTGTTTATAATTTTTCAACTTTTCTAAATATATCCAATTACTTGCTTAGGGTAATAAAGCAAGCTCAAAGTGTATCTCATATGTCACAACCAAGACTAAGGAAAAATTTATGACTATCTGCTGAGAACTTTTTCTATTCAGTTTCTTTGAAGAAATCTGGAATTGTTTCTTAAGCAGTTTAACACAGAAAACAATAGAGCTTTGTAATATAAAACTGACATGACTTGAAATAGAAGTTTTATTGATTTGATAGTCACTCTGAGCATCAAATACTTTTGCAGAGATGCTACAGACATACCCTAGTGTTGTAAGAGCATCTACAGATGAGAAGTTCCCTAACTCTGACACTGTTTCTTTAGAACATTTTATTACATTCCCACCTTAACTTTCAGTTTTCACATATTGAAACATTCATTAGTCAAAATAAACAAAAATAATTAAAAAAAAAAAATGAACAGAAAGTATCAGTCTCCTAAAGAAAAGGAAAGATCTGGAAAGCTGGAATAGCAACGAATTTAACAATCATTGTTCTTTATACTGCCAGTGGTCGACAACCCAGTGCAGAGGTAAAAAAAAACCTACTGAAGCCCAATACCGAACGGACAAATTTGATCACCTTCCCTACCTGCAGGATGATCCTTCAGAGTCAACATTCAGAAACGTATTCTATATATTGCAGCACGCCAAATATAACACTTGACTTATGACCTCCTTCAATTATAATGTGTCCAAAACCAGGACATATTGTCATTTTGTATTTTCAAAATAGTCAATGCTCTTATACTAGAATCTTCGAAATAAAAAGAGGAGTCTAAGGAATGATGCAACATCTTAGAAAGGCCATCATGACTCTAGTTCTGAAATCTTTTAGGTGTCTACCTAGCCTGCTTTTAATCTGTCAGGAAATACAACAGATTCTGCTTTGGGACTGGGGACAGGAATAGATGACCATCCCAGGAAGATGATCTGTGACTTTATCATCTGCTGCTGACCTCTATCTACAGCAAGATTTCAAATTAATTCTCATTACACTTGCAAACCTTACAGAACAAGTGCAAGCTACTATTAACGCCATAACCACTCAGAGCAGGAATGACACAACACAGACTTACAGAAGGGCTGTAAGCGATAAGACACTGTTAACTCTGCTAGAAACAGACTTTGTCCCCCATTTCTCTTGCATAGGGGAAGGAAGATATAGAGGCTGTTTTCCTGATATATCTAAGTTTTCTAATGAACTGGTTCAGCCTTTGGCAGGTATGGTCAACAACTGAGCTTCACTGTTACTGGAGAGACCACAACAGTTTTCTTTTTACCTCTCATCATGACCTGTGATGCTGTGGTAACTCATAACATGTAAAGGGACTGTATATCACTTAACCAGAAGATGATAGTAACAAGACCAAGCTCACTGTTTGACAAACACATAGCTCTTGAGGTCCTTCAACAGAAATAGCATGACAGCAGGGTGAAAATAAACAAAAATAGAAATATAAAGTGTTTTTTATAGAAGATAAAAACTGAAACCGACACAGATGCTATTTGAAGGAACATAAGGAAGGTAAACAAGTATAAGAAGTGAGAAGAACAAATATCTGTAGGTTTTGCGTAACTGGCCTCCCTCTCCCAGAAACAACCACCACAACAACAAAAATTAGTCTCAACTGCCTTGCCCCTTCCTCCTACAGATCCCAGGTAGGGATTCGATGGGGTGGCTTGGACAGCAGAATAACTTTAAAGCCTGGACTTACATGAACCAGGGCCATCCCATTCAGACCAAAACCAGAACAGAAATTCCACCCAGCCACCTGTACTCCTCTCTACTTAGTTGCAATCATCTATAACACGCAAATGCAGTATCCTGTTGTCCATATTAGCAAGATAAGAAAGTAATTTTCCTTGTAGTCCAGACTGGAAGAGATCAAGCTGGTGCTTTGCTTTCATAAAGAACTGGTCAGTAACTCGAAGACTCAACTGTAACAACTGGCAGGGGTAGATGGCCAAAGGTTTCTACAGACATAAGACTTGGCAGAAGGCCAACAGACATGTGGTACCATCAAAGGATAGACTGCAGGAAGAAAAAATAAAATCGGGAGGCTTAGTGGACCTGAGCTTTGGAATAACAGTAAGAGAGCAGAATCAGATCATCTTTTCCTGACGTGCTCCCTAATTGAGATTTAGATGTATGCACAACAGGTGCATGGTTAAATATACATGAATTAATAAAGATGCTGCCTGCCATTTGAAGTGGCACTAGAGCATCTGTCCCACCCCCTGCCTGAGGCTCGGGACTGACCTAGAACCAAAGCACATGCCGGACTGTGAGGAGGAATACTCATCTCGACAGTTTGCTTAGCAGACATTTCCAACTGTATCTCTTGTTGAGAAATCAGTAAAATGTACTTGACGTAAATAATTAAATATTTCTCCCTGAAGTCTGTGAAGTGTAACTGTAACGCAAAGAGGCCAGCAAACAGATGTTGCAATAACCAAATGGTAACAAGTGGTGGAGATTAGATAAGTGTTCATTAGTATTCTCATACTCAACTACAGCGAAATATAAAAAGCTATGAACTGCTCATGTCCAACAGGACAACCCATCTAAATGAATCTCCATAACCAAGACAGAATGCAAAGACAGTGATGCCAATGAAGTTGGAAGCTGTTTCCCTGTAACCTAGAGATCATTTCTTTTTGATCACTAACCAACAGTATTCAACTAAATCTAGCTTACCGCTCTAATAGAAAAAAAAAAAATCAGAAACCAACATTGAAATTTTACACAGAAGACAATCATAGAATCATTTAGGTTGATGATCTTAAAGATCTTTTCAAAGTCCAAACGCAACAATCCTGCAGAAAACTCAGAAGTGTCCACAACCATATTGAAAGGTTATCAAACCAAGGCAAAACTGCAATTCTTTTGGATCCCCCCTCCAACTTTTTGCTACTCTTACTTGCTCCTATTGAGAGCAAATATATGACCTGTCGGCACTGAATAAAGAAGGGTTTATTTTGAATTTCTTGTCACAGTTCAAAGAAAGCATTAATAAAACAGCAGTTTATATTAGCTTTTGAGGTTAGGAATTCTGCAAGGCAGTGTCCAGTCAGTATTTTTGGATTCTATTTTCAAAAAAAATGTAATGAACAAAGATAATGTGTGCCACAAAGCAATAAGATAAGATAAGCCTATGTGTTACCTTTTAAATGCCATGATTTGTATTAATTAGACAATGCTATGACTTAAGATTAAGTTTTTTCCTATGAGAACCTAGAAAGAATGAACTCCTACCACCTACTGTACAATTAAGCCTTTCTGTTCACAAATCTGAGTTACTTTGTAAATATGCTGCACTCAAACTGTGTAAGAACCAAGTCATCGCTATGTACACATCATACTTCTCAGATAACCTTTAAAAATGTTGTCCCTCAAAAATAGAAGTCCTTTAATAAGCTTCCATTCTTAGATAATCTACCCAGAGAAAAAGAAAAGGTATAAAGGAGAGAAGATTTTCTTCCTTGTTGCAGAAGGAAAGGAGAAGGGAGGCTTTTTCCCAACTTGGGCCAGAGAAGCTTTTTATTTATCTTGTTGATAAGTTTAGTGTTGTATAACTTGTATCACTGCTGTATTGTACTATCACTGAATCATCATAGAATCATAGAATGGTTTGGGTTGGAAGGGACCTTAAAGATCATCTAGTTCCACCCCCCCTGCCATGGGCAGGGACACCTCCCACTAGAGCAGGTTGCTGAAAAGCCCATCCAGCCTGGCCTTGAACACTTCCAGGGATGGGGCATCCACAACTTCTCTGGGCAACCTGTGCCAGTGCCTCGCCACCTTCATAATGTTCATCATACTATGAAGAAGCTAGTCATAAGAACATAGCAGGGCTTAAAATGTACTGATACTATTACAGGCAAGCAAGATTTAAATAAGCATGAGGTGAATCAAGCACTGTGTCCATTTACTGGACCACTTGGAAACAATGATCAGTGACACAGATCTCTTGCAACTTTTTTGATTTGAGCAAGTTTGATAAAACTTCACATAAAGAATATATGCATTCTTCCCCTGCATTAATTTTGAAGGCTGGAAAGCATAAGAAAAATTAGCATTGGTAATTACATGCAAACAGATCTGACATTATTTTATTTGAACAAAAAATAGATCATTCAAAATAGCACAAACAGCGGGTGCTGAGATGGATTAGTGGTAAGTAATCCTTCCAATACCTCCTTGTAACAGACGATTAAATTGTTTGCAAAACTGCAGGAAAGTTGTCCTCTATTTTTCTAAGAAACTGACATTGTAATTTAGTTTGTAACTATCCCACCATACTGGGCATCCTATATTTTATTACCCTCATTAGAGCTGTCACTAACATGTTACAAGCAGATCCTTAGCATTTTTTATTTCTTCTGGTTGAAGGGACCACCACCTCAAGCTCCTGTGATTTTAAGGATGGGTCTGCCATTACCCAGCCAAAACAAAGATTCCAGACATTGCAGAATAGGACATAAAATATCTGTATGAGAATAGAACATGCTCTACCTCTGGCTCCAGCCTACCTACAGAACCCCGTTGCTGGGGGTATAACACATTTATGATTACAAAATGCATTATGTTTGGAAGATACCTGCAGAGCTACAGTGCAGTTATTCCGAGTTACTTTCTTGGTGAATTTAGTCCTTTCAGGACTTAGTTTGATAGAGTAAAAACTCAACAGTCAGCATTTGTTCATAGCTGGCCAAGCTGTGTTGATTCAACAAAATACTAGCAGTGACTTCTTTTTATGTTAATATAATTTCTTTTATCCATAGCATAGCTATAGACCTTCAAGATGGGGGTCCTGTGAGTCCCATAAAAGCCTTCAGCAAACAGTGTTGCCTTTCCAATTCTTTCCCAAAAAAAGCAGTGAAGTTTTTAAGGACAGGTAAGATACTAAGAAACAACCTTTTGAGTGATTAAATGCCTTTTCACCAGCCCTATAACTGCACCCATTTTCTGTAGGTTTGCTCAATCTCTTGTTCCAGCAACGGTGCAGGTGTAACAGCAGTTCTCATTCCGTAAGTCTATGTTATTTATCACCACTGTTCTTTGTTACTAAAAGATCTGAAAAGATGAGGGATTTCTGCAATCTCATTGGTACATCCTGTGATACACACTTCAAAATGCAGAAAGAAAATTAATTATCATTCTTGCCTTTTTTTTCCCTAAATCAACATTACGATTTTTCCACCTCTTTCTAGTCATGAGCCTGTAACATTCTACTAATTTCTCTTGATCCGAATGTATTTTTGAATAAAACCCTCACTGTTTTCCTCCATTTCCTAGCCGTAGATATTTTCCTTGGTGTCCTTCCCTTACTCTTTCTAAAGAAACTCCCAATTTTCTGTCTATATCTTCCTCCCAGACAATTTCAATTACAATTTTCCTCAGCTCTGGGAAATCAGCCCTTTTGATATCAGCTTGTGATTGGACTTGTCCTCTGTTTGCCTATACTAAATATAATCGGGTCAGGATTACTGGTCCCTAGGCAACCATCAGCTTCCAGTCCAGAGGTTAGTTCATCTTTATCCATCAAAATGAAACCTGGAATTGACTTACTATATATTCAATGCAATACCTTTTTGCTTTAGCAAATTATCCTCTATTTTCTAGCAACAATAGCTTGTTTTATGTCCAACTGCACAGATCTTCCACTAAATGTCTCTTAAATTGAAGTTGCCCCATAACACCACCATTTTATTAACTGTGAATTACAGAGGTACTTAAAGTAACTCTTCTTTTCTGTAGTATCATTTGATGGTTGGCAACAGATCCCTCCAGCAGCATATCGATCCCCACACATTCAAAAACCCATGGTTACATTCTCAGTAACTCTAAGAAATGTAATGAAGTCTTTAAAAAACAGAGTGCTACCTGACTTGTTATTCTCTCTATCCTTCATACAGTGACTCTAATTCAGTTCAAATGATTCTACCAGTTATATACAACTTCTCATCACACCTTTTGCTTGTTATCTAGATATCTACTATTATTGAAAAAGGAACTGAAAAAAATATTCTCCATATTATATGGAGCTTCACTGCAATTTTTCTAGATGCACCAAGTTGCAGTCTGTATGTATTTGCCTTCCTTACCAACTTTTATGAAAATGGTAACTTAAAACCCTCCTGGCTTTTTGTATGAAGTTTTCAATCAAGACAATTAATCTTCTTCCTGCAAGATGCAGAACACCTTGTTTCTCTCACTCCCCTGACTACAGATGCAACGTAGGGTTCCACAAAAATGGACTTTCAGCTTTACCTCCACCGGAGTACCTCCTGCTTAACCTCCAGCACTTTCTGGAGTCACGAAAGAGGGAACGCATAAAGATCTCCAAACAGATCAAAATCATCCTGTGGGTTTTGGATATTTTTTTTCTTTTTCTTTTCTTTATACAAAGCATACATTTGTCTTCCTAAGACAATCCCTTTGGGATCTATTAAGAACATGCATGGTGCATACCTTTGACTTCACTAAGCATCAGTGACAAAAGATCAGTAATGCTCTTTTTTTCCTAGTTCAAGCAGATCATGCCCATTTAAAAGGACAGATAGTTCAAAATCAAGTGATAATACAGAAATTCATTAAAAGGTATGGGGTTTCTGATTAATTAGTCTTCCCCTTATTTATAGTATTTAAACAGAATGTTACAATACGAACAAATAAATCCTGTCTTGTATACTGAACTATGTTACATGGTTTTATTTAAAAGTTATACTTAAATACTGCTTAACATAAATAATTTTTTAATCTTAATTCTTGGAAACTAGTGTTACAGATTTTTTAAAACTCCAAAATACAGAAGTATAGCCCCCAGTTTTGAAAAGAAAATATCTAGCTTAATTTTCAGCTCTTATCTCCTTGACTTTGCTGTTCTCTGAAAGGAAGTTGGCTATTGTCCAGCTTAACTCATGTAACATTTTGTTGCTTATGTTTAATGTAATTGCAAACATGACATGCATTCATAATTAAGCCCAAAGGGTAAGCCCAGAGCCTGAGACATGCTGGAAAATGCTAAAATAAGAGTGGCTAATCTCTTCAAGAGCAAAAAGTGGAAAATATATTACTAATGAAAATAAAACAATAAAAATAGCTATTATAGTTCAAACATGCTGCAACACCATTGCCCATGACATTGAAAAGTATATAGCCACTTTACTAATGAAATTAAATTATACTAGTTATAACAGACATGAGTCTGCACAGCCTACTTAATGAGTCTGTAAATCTAATCAGAGGAACCTGTAGTAGTCTGGTCCTGTCTGGACAGACCTGAAAAGCTGGAAGGCTTTCACTACTATACAGCAATAAATCTTAAAAACCTTGCAACACCACTTCTCATACTTACCCCTTCCTCCTCCTGCACTCAGTCTGCTGGAAATGTAGTATCCCACATTACCCCATGAAGCCTTTCCAAAAAAATTCCCAAACACTTCCATAACTGTGGATGTGTCCACACAGACCTCCTTTGACACTATCACCTTGCCAGAGACAAATTATATATAGCAGTCTTTATAGCTCTTGGCTGTAAGGAAGGGGGAACTAAGATAGACTTCGACCATGACTGATGGAAGGGGAGTAAATGTTTGCCTGGAGATTACTGATGGTAGCATCCCAAAAGCAACATGAAGAAACAACCCTAATGACCAGTACCCACAAGTAAAATGAGGGAGTAACCACCAAGAATATAAAATGGGATAGAAGATGAAATCATTCAAAGTAGTACTAGATTCAGAGACTCATGTAATACTCAGGCCAAGAGACTGGTGACATCATCCGGCATGGCAGAGCAATTTTAGCAGGGGAGACGGGCAAGATCCTCCAAAGACCTGGAAGAACATCAGCCAACAGGACCGACAACTGTGCAGAAGCACCGGAGCCTTTTCCTCATCGTTAGACCTGGGACAAAACTCTATGTTGGTCCCTGACCTGGACCATTCTCAGCACAGCCCCATCCTGATCAGTGATCAGAGCCCAACACAGGTAACCTCCCTCAGTCACCCATCGGGATGGATAAACAGGGGCAAGACCCCTCCGGGTAGCCACGGCGTGGGCAGCAGAGAGTAGGCAACTGGAATGGGTCATAGGAAGTATTATTATTTGCTATTGTTTTATGTAGCTTTTTCTTTAGCTTTACTGCTTTACTAACTTCAGGTACTTTAATCAGTTAATAAAATAAGTATTTCAATTAAGCGAGGGTTTGTCTATTTCCCTGGCATGGCCACACGCACGTTAATCGATTGGCTGTCACAGCCCTACCGTGACAAAGTTCAGTGCACAGCGTGCGGGCAGGAGGCACTGAAGGTATCGAAAGCTGCAAATCAATCCCTGCGCTCCAGTGCCACGGCTGCCCTCTGACAAACTGGAGGAGCACACAGGCAGCGTGAGCCTGCCCCTGCAACGAATAAATACCCCCATTACTAACTCAATAGAAAGCAACTTAAATGCTTCTTGGTACTTCACCCCCTCTGCGCAAAAGACCATGACATCAACTGTGTATTTATTTTACAAAAACAATGTGATGCTTGCATAGACACCCATGTCTACTTTTAGAATACAGCATGTTATGTCTTATTTTCTCCTCAGAGGACATAAATAACCAAGAGAAACAATAGGCACCAACAATTATGAATTAAAAAAAAAAGAAGAACAAAACTAAACTCTATAGCACATCTTTGTATCTGGCTGACTGAAGGAAGAAAAAAAAATCACCTACAGCCCCACGGAAGAAAATCCCTTAGATTTCTCATAGAGCAATGGGAGACTAATTACCAGGAAGACATTAATGTATGCTTATGTACCACAGCTTAATAGGTAGAACAAAGCCAGGCTTATTCCTCAAATTTACAAAGCTGAGGGGTACTAAGATGGCAGCAACCCCAGGACAAAAAAAATGGATCTTCAACATTCAGTGTCCCAGAGGATACAGAAGGAACCGGAATAGCTTATGGTATTATGAACATATAAATCCACTGTAGTAAAAAGATCAAAAGAAAAGCCTGCCCTTATGATGTATGAACGATTCATATTAGTGCAATGGTATAAATGTAATCAGCATTATGCTGGATTTTACTGACCATTCCCATCCATATCTAAAGGAAAACCAAAAATGGAAGTAGATTAATTTTGACATGGGACAGATTCTGAGGAAGAATCTAATAAAACTGCAATACACAGAGGAAAGACTTGACAGCAACTGGTATCAGTCTATCCAGACAATAATAGGAGAAGAGACTGTAATACGTGCACAAAGTCCCTTTTCCCATAACGTGTTTCATTTTTTTCCCCCCTTCTATAGCTCCAGGTCTACAAAATCTATAGTTTTACAGTGAGTACAAAGGACTTAAGAGCTGTTCTGAGACTGAAACGTGGAAGCTGGAAAACTGAAAACAAGACAAACCCAACCTTACAACTCTCACGCAAGAGCACAATCTTTTATATTGTGAAAACAATGAACTCCAAGAAGCACTGGAGCTGAATAAGACAGCTTGAATTCATTTTTCAGAAAATTGTAGAATTTTTGCAATTTAAGTATAGAATTAAACAGCATTTTGAAAATTAATGCTAAATAGCTCAGTAGTTAAAGCAAATGAATAAAAAAATTAAATTATAGAGAAATATTGAAACATTGCCAAAAAAGGACACAAGAAAATAAAGCTAAAACTGCCAGGCACAGCAGAGCAAGAGAGCAGCAACAGGGCTGATTACATGGGGACTGCATTAACTTAAACACTAGGTTGCCTTAAGACCAACATGAAACTTGACAAAAGCCACAGCCTGCTTGAAGCTCCTAACCCTCCCAGCACAAACAATTTTTAAGAAAAACTCTTGTATAAAGCTTTAAGAAGAATCTTCCAATGATGTCGTTGTTGTAGATCTGTGCACAGTATATTTGGGGAAAATGATGTTCTCGCTTGCTAAACTCTGCATGTGTAAACATAAAACTCAGAATAATCCATCAGTGGGCAGGAACACTAGCCTTTACATTTTGGGAATATAGTGAGAAGTCTCATCCTACCCATGTGATCACCAGATAGCTTTACATTACAAATTTTACAAGGTTCTCCTTTATTATGGAAAATCAGACAGTGACAAAGGCTCTTAAAAAACAACACCCACCCCCCACCCCCCCCAACAACCAAAAACACCCAAACACAAACAACAAAACCACCCCAAAACAAAATAGGAAAAAAATTCGTTGACATCTTACAATACCTAGTTTCAGCAAGACTAAAGAAAAACATGGAATGTACTATCAAACCTGCAGTTCACTGTCCGGTTCTGCAGTCTCCACTCTGTGCCTGCTTACCATAGCAAAAATCAATAGACATCCCATTTTAAGAATTTTATAACATGTAAATGTAAGAGGACTGCATGAATACAAGTGTAAAAGGGCAATTGGAAAGGCAAACATGACATCTCTGTGCATCTTCCTCCCCAGCAACAATGTCAGGCAATAGCTGCGGGCTTTCACACAAGAAATGTGACAGCTAGCAAAAATGGAAATAATACAATTTCACATAAGTATTGTTTGCCTCCTCACCTTCTTATTAGGCTGTTGAAAGTTGTGTGAGAAACAGCAAAATGGTAAGCCTCTGTTTCTATAATTTCTTTCAAAGCATAGAGAACAAGCATACTGAACAATTATGTCAGTACAAAAGTGTTAAATAAATCAATTAGAAGACATTATATCTTGTGCAAATATAAATATCAAAGCATTTCTCATTCATATTTCAAACTAAGGATTAAGAGACCAACCCAATTATTCACTCAATCTGCTCATTTAAAAACCCATCAACTAAAGAGATTAACATGCCTTATGGTTGTGGAACATGAGACAGCTTTGTCCCCGTATCTGCATTAGTCCCATTAATAAACGCATTCTTAGCATGTATTAACATTTCTTAGCTGTCACCTGTGAAATGACCCTGAATTTGAGGTAATGAAAGCATTCAACTTTCAATTCTCCCTTGTACCATACAGAAACTACAGTAAGGAGAGCCAACTCAAGTAATTTATTTTTAGCAAACTAATAATTGTAAAAAGGTTGTTCATTTTTCTTTAGGAGACCAAATAAAATAAGTGAGAGGATATTTAAATCATACTATCTAAAGTGTAACTTCATAATGATGAGCATGTAACCATAGGTTACTCTATTGCAGAATTACAAGTGATTAGAAGAATAAGAGGACGGTAATAGCTGCTGTACCTAAAAACCCCACACCCTCATCTAGCCATCAAAAATACTTTTTCATTCACTGAAAATGCTAAAGAATTAGCCAACTAAAAGACAGCTTGCCATCCCATACTACAATACGTCCCGCAAGGTACTAGGGAAGAAAAACCAACCCTGGGATTGCCGTCTCCCCCTCCACCCACAAGCCCTGCCCTTTCTACTACTGCTCCCAAACTGAGGATGGGCAGAGCAGGGGCATTATCAGCACTTGCTCTAGTTTAAAATAACATGCATAAGAATTCATTGTAAGCTCAGGTCTCTCAACTGCAAATTAAGAGATTTGGATTTTTTCCCCTATTGAGATCTCACCAACGCAAAGACACTAGCAGTACAGCAACTGCGAATTGCTGGGGTACAGGAGGAGATTCTTTTCCGCTCCTACTTCTTTTCTCTTTGTGTTTTTCCAGTTTAGAAGCGTGAATAACGTTATTTTATATGCAGAGCAGTCCAAACAGTCTCAAAGCTTTTTTCCCCCTACAGTCTGCTGCTGGTGTGAATTTTCAAGCTCTCTGTGTGGCCTTCACTGAAACCTCTTTCAACATACAGAGCCAGACTCAGCCTCATTGAATCACGAAGTCACAGCTTTAAAGACTAGTTCATGAGCCATTAAGTGGCACATTACACAAACAGTTCAATGATGACAACATAAAAATTTGACCATTTGATTAAAAGAGGATCAGCCTCCTTGCTGCCTGAGTCATTCGTGGACCCTGATTTCATAAACACTGAATGAAACTCACATTGCATCTCCACTAAACAAAAAATTAAAAAAAAAAATCTTATGCTAAACAACTAGAACTTTGAAACACATAGTCTTTCTTTGGCTGCTACAAAATCCCCCCAAATTTTCCCATTTGAATAGTAAGTTGAAGTATCACAGAAATCTTCATCTATTAAGTACAGCTTCAGGACTGTAATTAGAAGACCAGAGTGCTCTGGGGGAGCACTACCATGCTGGGCCACAACCACCACCCTCCAGATACCTGAAGCTGAAGCAAGAGGGGCTGCAGAACAGGAAACTAAAGCAGCACGTAACAAGTATAGATCCAGATTGCTTCCCTCTGGGTACATCACCTTATTTATAAATTATGCTCATAAATACATGCATTATTTAGCCAGGTCTACATGAACAGTGTTCTACATAACTCACAATAACTGTTGGGTTACGTCACTGCTGCTTCACAAGTACAAATGGCAAATATGCACCTCAAATTTAGCACAACTTCTTACTGCTTTCCATGAACCAGTGGGTTCAATCCAGATAAGGATTATAATAGAGATCTAATCTGGATTCCACCTTTTTCTCCCACATGGTGTACAGAAAGATAGCTATTAAGGTGACAGAGTACAAGAGAAGGCAGAAAGGCAGTTAAGTGCATTGACTGTAATAGCCTACAGTATTGCTACGGAAAAGTGATTAAGACACAACAAGGTCTCACCTTCAAAACCAACTTCAAAGAACAGGCATGTTAAAAAACAGTCTGAAATAGTCATAGCAATTTCTGCATCAAGGAGACCTGAAGAAAGGAATTGTTGCAAAGTGCATCTGCCTGAAAACACAACAACATTGTACGTATTTCATGTCTACAGTGATGCTACGCAACAAGTCGATCCAATTTTCATGGCATTAAGTCCTAAAACCTGATTCTTTATTCTGAGTTTGCCTTTTTTGATATTCTGTCATAACAGCTTTAGACACAGCACCACAACACAGCACAAATCCTCACAATAGGATCATGCTTCGGGCATTTTATTTCCAAAGATTATTTGCTAAAGCTGTACTCATGCCTGCATTCCTTTTCTGTACAAGTAGAAAACATAAGCAGTATAACTACATTTCAGTAAGATACACACCTGATCTACAGACTGAAATGAACGTTGTCCAGTTCTGAATAAGCACACTGAGCATGTTAACTAAAAAGCTCAGCAACTGCAGTTTGTAAGCCTCTACGCAGCCAGTTAAACCTGGGGAACAATAAAGGAAAGTACTCACCACAATGCATAGCTTAGGATGCATTCTCCATATACCTGGCCATACAGTGGATCCAGATCCTACAGATCTTGTGGAGGAAGCTTGTCTTTACAATATCTGTAACATGTAAATGTATACACCAGGCTCCTTCTGGTGTGTCTTTTTTCACCTCGATCCCCTCTCATCAGGAGGCTCTCAGGACTATCGCCCACAGAGGATAAGCCTTGAATGTACACTCAGACAATCAATTTTAACTAATTTCCATTGTTTACTGCCCCTCATCTTCTTGTTTCTGTGCACATTTTCTGCAGGTGACTTCAAATGTGACCCATTCAAACTAAGATTGGGATATAAATCTCAAAACCTTTTGGAGAAACAGTGACTAAGACAACTTATTCAAGTGGAACAACACTGCTCAGTACATTAGTACATTAGCATTAGTACTTACAGGGGTGGCTGGAACTAGTTTCAACTACAAGTGTCTAGCATTATGAGAAAGCGCAGCTTTGTACCTATCAGGAATTACAGTCATTTTTTAATAAAGCCACTGAGACACCCTGACCTCCTGTGAAACATGCTCTTGCTACCATCTTAGCAGGTTCTATGGAGTCTTGGACAAGGCTGCTACCTCATTAAATAGCTGCTGAAAGGAGACTGCTGAACTTTCTGGTTTCTTAGTCATACACACACTTACGGGAGGCCATCCGAAAGGCTTCATCCTGGGCAAGTAGGAGGACCACTTTACACACACAACCTATGTGACAAGCATGGCCAAGCCCCTGGTTCCACAGAAGGAGGCTTGGAGAAAAAGCACAGGCAGCTGAATTTTGTGATTCAGGGAAAAAAAGAAGAGTCAGGCACAACATCAGGGAAGCACTGAAGATGGGCACAGGGAATTTACTCCCTCTGGGTATAGGGGCAGGGGGTAAGGGAAGACAGACAGAAATCTTTCAGTCTCCTGGTAAAGATAATAACCACCAGAAAGAACCCCTTTCCTAATTTTGATCCCGAAGAAAAGTTCCCAAGACAATCTGCCAAAAACATTTAGCAAGCCCAGGAGACGTATCAAAAGTGAGTACATTGAATGTGGATTATTACACTTCCAGAATTCAAATACTTTGAGAGAAAAAAAGGGATCTTGCACCACTCTGTCAGCTGATGTAAAACTGAATCCATGGAAAACCGCAACCACGTGCTCCAGAGTGCCCTGAGCTTTAATGCGGTGATATGAACATTGGTATTCTTGAAGGACCAGCTCTTCAACAGAAGAGCTGTCACAGTCAGTCTGGGAAGGCGAGAACAGCATGTGTCCGCAAACACTGAACAGCCCTTACACTATCTGCAAGGAGGATCAGGTTGACCTTGGAAATAGGAAAGGTCCACTCTGAAAGCACTTCCTCTGCTTCCTGAGGACAGGATAACATGACCTGAAGGCGAAGCCAAGTGGGTGCCATACAGGTGTGGGGTTGTCTTTCTTCCAGAGCTGGAAGGCAGGTCCTAAGAATCATAAAATGAGCCCTTACAGCTAAGAAACTGTCTTGTGACACAGATTTTGGAGTGACCGAGGCCACAGTTGTCATGACAAACTTCAGAATTTACAGAAAGAGTAATTATCTTCGTAAATTCATCAGGAGACAGAAGAAATATCTACAACATTGTTTGGAAGGCATTTAAAACCTCCTTAGACGAACCTGCCCTTTGTTACCAAAACAGAGATACTGGACTAATCCCCCCAGTGGTTAAGTCTCAGACTGATGGTGATCCTACACAGGGCTCATAACTCGAAGCTCCATGTAGTCTGGTCCCCTCTCTCTCTTCCTCCCTTTCAAACTGCAGTACTGAGACAGACAGATAGATAGATAGAGGGAGATTCTAAGTCTTTCTGTTCAGTTCAGACCCTATCATTTCATTTTCTCCACCAGTGACATGCTCCAAACAAATGTTGAGTCCTGTCACTGGGGCAGCTAGATCCCAATATGCACAGCAGCGTGTGCAGACATATGTAAAAATGTGCAGAGGTCACACACAACAGAGCCATCCTTTGCACAATCTCTCCCTAATGTGTCTGGCAAATTTACAAACTAAGTCCAGGCAAACCCTCAGTAGGTCTATGTTGTCCTATTTCCACCAACATCAATGAAGCTAAGAAAATTTAGGGCATCAGACAACTACGTGTCAACCTTCTCAAAATCTTACACTGTGATCCACATGAAATAAATCATCTTTGCATACCTCAAATGCTTAATATCTCTTTTCCCTTGCTCTTCATTGTATTCTCTATGACAATGGAAATCACACATTGCAGATAGAATCATAGAATCGTTCTGGTTGGAAGAGACCTCCAAGATCATCGAGTCCAACTGTTAACCTATCACTACCAAGTCCACCACTAGATCATATCCCTTAGCACCACATCTACACATCTTTTGAATACCTCCAGGGATGGTGACTCCACCACTTCCCTGGGCAGCCTGTTCCAATGCCCGACAACCCTTTCGGTGAAGAAATTTTTCCAAATATCCAATCTAAACCTCCCCTGGCGCAACTTGAGGCCATTTCCTCTTGTCCTGTCATCTGTTACTAGGGAGAAGAGACCGACCCCCATCTCTCTACAACCTTCTTTCAGGTAGTTGTGGAGAGCGATAAAGTCTCCCCTCAGCCTCCTTTTCTCCAGACTAAACATCCTCAGTTCCCTCAGACGCTCCTCATAGGACTCATAGATGTTTAGGCAGGAAGACAAGACTCTCAAGGGTTTGGTTTTGATGCTCACTCTAAGCTTTAAATGCTTAACCAAATCTGTAGAAATCCCTTGTTGCCTCGTAATCTAAGCACAGAACACTTGGACACATTCAAATTTCTACAACTACTTGTGCCACTGCTCAAAGAATAAGATGATTAAAGAAAACATTCAAAGGTTTTAGTTCTATCTGGATAAAACAGACATCAACAGTTCAGACTGTTGGCCAAAGCTTCTTTGAACATGAAGGACTACGTCTGGCAAGGAATTTGAGTTAACTTCACACTAAAGCCTAAGAGCCTGTGCTTTGTGCATAGCACAGAAGACAATAAATCTACTTTTCCTATTAAAAAACAACAGTTGATCTATTCTTAAGCAAAGACAGCACAAACATATGGGGCTGGATTATCAATCTCTTTTACAGGGTGTTGGTTAAAATCACCACACAAAATCAAAATGGAGGCCTCAATGTGGATACTGTTCCTCTGAAAAGGCAATAGGAACTCATAGGGCCTGAGGGGAGACCAAAAGCACCACAATTATCAATGAAAATGAACCCCAAGTGCTGGGGGAAAAGCCTTCCTTCTCCATGCTTTGGCACACACTTTAGCACAGAAAGTTATAAACACACGGTGCTTAGAACAGGTCGAACAAATGAGTCCATCAGCTTCATAATTTTTTCTTTTCATATTCAACATTGAGGCTGGCTTTCTCTTCACTTGTAAGAACATGGGCAGCCAGCGTCAGATGGACACTCCAACTAGCCCTTGGTTGTGACCGTGACCTTCTTGGCTGACTGTTTGCATTCTGAGTTTTGCTTGGGATTTTTTTGTTGCCTTTTAAAGTTTTAACAAGTGCCTTTTCTTCCCCACCATCACGTTTATCTCAGGCTGCTCAGTAAAATGTAGTCTGCTAAAAAGCAAGAGTGGCTGAGCAAAACAAATATTGATTTCATTTAAAATGAATGCTTTAAAAGTTTGAGTAGAAATATTCTTCCCTTATAAATCATCTACTCCCTGAACCAGATTGTAGATACGATTCAGCTCCAGGTAGAGATACCTAAACATAAGTGTGTGCATTGCTCTTCTACTCAGTAGAGATCTAGTTGCTACACTCAGTGAATTCTAGGGAGCAACTCGGCTCTCCTGCAACCCTATGGCTGGTCAGCTAAATCACTATTTAGGCCCCACCACTGCAGTGATTTTATCTCCTTTGACTAGAATGGCATGCTCATGAATAGATAACTAAATTATAGATGTTTTCATGCAGTCTCTTAATTTGATCTGGACAGCAAGTAAGACTTTAATAATGAAAACTGTGCACCTGATTCTTTGGTGCGACACCACCCCAGAAGAAACCAAGCATGTTCATGTCAGTGGAAATACCAAGCTGAAGGTGCTAGAGCAAACCAGGCTCTGCTGGTACCAGCTCACTTGTGCATTGGACCAATAGACCAGCTTGAATGGACCAAGTCAGACAGGCTATTTGCTGACAAAACGCGTGTGTGAAGTGATGCTGATGTTGCCAAACCTGCATAATGTAAAAGTAGGATAGATCCTTGTTCCTCTGAGTTTTCAGTCTTACTACAACACAAAAATTGAATCTACTTGAAAGTCTTAATCCAGAATATTTTTTAAAAATAAAATAGGCTTTTGAAAAAATGGGAGTTCTCCCAGGAAATATTCTACTCTGATTATTATTATTCCAGTTGTTGGTTGCTTCCAAGCAGAGATGCTTTTGTTGTTATAGCACCCTCCACTCAAAATAGGAAAAATTATGTTTCCCAAATTATTTTTCTGAAAACTAAACTAACTGAAAGCCAATTGTACAGGCTTACCATACCAAAGGCAGTATGCTGTTACCCAAATAGGTCCAAAAATCACAGATTAATATCATGGCTTTATTACTGGTCTTGCTGAAATAATATCATAAATTGAAATCAAAGTAAATCTAAGCCCCTTCCTCTCCCTACTGGCCCCACATGAAGATCGCTACTTTCTCTACAGAGCCAGGGGTGAGCAACAACTGTGTTTCATTGAAGAAATAGAAGTGTGTCCCCAAAGCGCAGCCTTGCCATCAATGGCAGCAACAGCAAGCCAACTGACTGAGGCTTCCTCCTAAGCAACACAGGCAGCAAAATCATGGCCATTTTACCAGCATGTCCATTTTGGACAACAACCTTGCCTATCCCTAGAGCCAGTTTTGCCTCTGGACCTTGTTGTAGACAATCGTGTTTTTATCCAGTCCTGTCATTCTGATGCCAGGTAACACCCCTGTTGCAAGCTCTCTTCGTATTGTTCCCCATAATGGTGTTAAAGTATCAACAACGTTTAATAGCCTCTGGCGCTTATTTCAGAAAGACAATCTTTTTAAAAGCAGTAGTTGTAGGACTTGTGCCAACTTCCAACTGTCTGACAGGCCTTTTATTGCTGCTGTAATATGTGGAAATGCCATGCATTTTGATACCACAACTATAGACTATGAATGTCACGGAATGATATGTTTATAGGTTGTGGAAGTAGCCAAATAACACATTAAGGCCTAATGAAGCAACTTACCAAAGGCCCTTCCCTCCATTTCAGTATATTCTCAGACATTAAATAGATGTTGATGTTTGCCATTGACACTCAAAAGAGAAATGATGACTTTGTCTCTGTAATATCCAATTATGTAACCCACAAGTAGATTGAGAAAATTATAGAACAGAAAAAATCAGCCAAATCCTATGTTGAAAATGTGAACTTTCTGCTTGAGAGCAGTATCTTCAAGGTA
This sequence comes from Phoenicopterus ruber ruber, assembly GCA_009819775.1. Taxonomy (NCBI): domain Eukaryota; kingdom Metazoa; phylum Chordata; class Aves; order Phoenicopteriformes; family Phoenicopteridae; genus Phoenicopterus; species Phoenicopterus ruber. The sequence continues at coordinate 162,610,847 of CM020215.1, forward strand.
GAAAGCTTGTAATTTAAACAGGTTATATATATATATACACACACATACACTAAAGCAAGTTAATTAACTTAAACAGCCTAACGTAAACTACTTTAAGGCACACAAGAAATACAGGTGGCACTTATGACATAATTAAATGAAGATGTTAGCAGCTTCAGCACAGTGTCCCATATGGGTTACCTATGGTTGGGAGTTGAAGTGTTTGTGGCAGTAGTAATGGCAATGCTCAACTTCTCTTTCTCCTCTGCTTCTCAAGGCAGTCCAGAGACTGCAGGACCAAACTAAAATCCCTCTGCTCCAACTTACTCAGCTCTCCATAATATCTTATAAATAAAACACAGTAGACACAGTGTAATAAGCAGACACAGAGGCATACAACAAAACAATTTTGTTGTATCTTATCTTCACCCAGTTGCATAAAGCAACAGGCTCTTACCCAGCACCTACTTCTTCCTATGGAGTATCCTCTGCCAACATCTGCTACTGTTTCCTCCTATGAGGACTGGAGAGTTAGAGTCAAGACCTTTGTGGTCTTCTCAGCAGAGGCTTTGAGAACACCTGCTATTCAGTAATATTCCTGTAAAATATAGTTATTTAAGGCAAAAGATTAATCTAATAGCACAATATACCAAAATTTAATTTTCAATTTTCTAAATGAATGCATTGTTATTATATTATCATGAACCGAGATGCCCATGTAAAAATAAATAATGAGTCATTTAGACCCTTCTTTAATTTTTACATAAAATCTTTCCCATGTTGTTTAATCTCCATCTGCTCTAACAACAGCGGTCACACCTCCTACTCTCTAGGAATCCAGTCTCACTCAGGTTACAATCAGTCTGATTACCATATGCTTTCATAGCCACTGTTTTCACACTGCAAGTGGAATACAGGAATGCAACACCGAAAAGAAGAAAAAAGCAAGTAACACAAATGAGTACATAGTTATCAGTGAAACGCCGCAGTACAAGCTGCTTCCCCTTACTAGATAATCAATAACACAGTTTTCAGATCTTGATTATGTTACAATTACCTGTGCAAAGTAAACTGGAATTTTTATACTTTCCCTGAGTTGGTTTAGTGGAATTTGAAAGCGTTTAGAGTTAGTGTGAAGTAGTCCTAGTTCATCAGCACTCCTACATATAACATTTGTGAATAATGACCATTTTAAAAAGCAATAAGCCATTAATGCATATTTGTGCTTGATTAATTTTGTTTTACAGCTTTTTATCTTGCAATAAGTACTTTAGAGATGTGAAAACAAGAAAAGAAGCCAAAAACAGAAGAATGAAGCATAAATGGGGGAGGGGGGTGGGTGGGGTGTAATTCTTTTTGAAACCACCATGATCCCAGGCTAATTACATACCATTTGGGTTTTACATCTACACAGCAACTAGGTGGAGAGAGCCTATTGAGCTAATTGAGGCAGCATTGATGTATCTCAGGGGGATACTCACAGGTCTGAAGACCGAGCAGCCAACCTAGACATGACCCCAGGCTGACGTTCAGCACCTGAATCTGCTGACACCACTGTGGCTTCATTACTTCTTGTAACTCAAACGCTGCTTGATTACACATACCCACACCGCAGTCAATTCTGGCTTTTGGCTGTACCAACTTTTATGGTATCAGCAAATGGCAACTTGCCTTACCTGTGGAGTAGTGTACAGGCATCTGAGGTGGAGCTGTGATTGCCATCCTGAACTTCCACAGCAACAAATAGCTAAACACTGGTACATTCCCAAGCTCTTCTGGACCCTCACAGATTTTGAATACTGCCACTGGTTCCAGCCTCTACTTGAGAGGCCACGAGACTCTATCCTGATGCTACCGCCAGTGACTCCGATCCCCAGATCCACCAGCCCCAGAAGGGCCCCTAGAACCACTGTTCAACTCTGGCTGCCTCCACTCACCTTCAGGACTGACCAAAAGCTCAGGCACACACCCCATACTTCAGCTTCCATCTTTACTATCATTATCTTAGAAAGTAAACCTCACAGGACAAAGACTGCATGAGCTGAGAATATACACTTTGCTGTGGAAAATTCTGTACAGAAGAAGGGACCTGTGGACAATCAAACCTGCCTGCAAATTCCAAAGCTACGACACCTTTTACTTGCCCTTTGAAATTTGATCAGTGCCCATTCAGGGGACCAGAACTGCGCTCAAACCTCTCCTGCACCTCCTGTTCACCTGGTTTTCTTGATGAAGAGAATCACTATTCAGATGAAGTGTTGTGGCCATAAAGTTTCAGTTCTCCCTGTGAGGTTACTTCAATTACCATTATAGCTTGACCAAAGTCCCTGGTAGATAACCCACCAACTAAGGTGAATCTGCCTGGGTGAACTTCATCTAAAGATCTTTTTACATGAACAGAAACTTAAAAAAAAAAAACAAAACCACCACCCAAAAAACCCCAACAACACTATTAACCCTTTCAGTCTTTTTCCTGCCATGAACTTCGCTCTTCCAAATGAACGCTCAAAACTGGGAAGATCTGTTGAAGTACCACAGCAGATTCTTGAACCTTCTTAAACTTTGTCTTCATGCTGAGGAAATAGCTGTCTGATACTTTTCATTGAACTCTGGCTTAAATATTTCTTTAAGCCTAGAGAAACCACGTTCATCCTCCATCCTCCTATTGCCGCACACTCTTATAAAGCAGCTGTAAGCCTCTGGCACCAGTCTGAGAAATCAGGAACTCTGCCAATCTCATGTGTCCTTTGGGATCATGTTGTGACCATGGCGATTCCTAGTCACACTGGTAATTTGAAGCATACATGTGGGCCACTGCCTCTGGTAAATTCACAGAGAATTCAGGGGAGACTATGAAATTAAACATTAAACATGTTTTCATTATTTCTCTCTAGATAATTTGTGAGAGAGTCAGCCAAGGACAGATTCACCCACAAGCCCAGTTCCTGTGCTCTGTTAACAGCACAGACACCACAAAAGGACGTCGTCTACATGGTGCAAGTCCTGCTACTTCAACAAGAGCTGGATCTTTTACAAATTGCAACATACAGGACACTCCAAGAAGACAGACTGCAACAGCTGCCTCTGTACATCTACCGAGATTTTGGCTATGGTGCTTGCAGTTGACTGTTTCTCACCGTTTACTACCACTCAGACACTAGTATACAGAGCGAGTAGGGTGACAATAAGTAAAACTATCTTTTATGAGAAAGACACAAGGAACACAATTCACCAACATCATTACAGGCATACTGGAAACGTGCAAGATGTGCTCTGAAGATTGATTCCCCACTAGCTACCAACATATGTCTGCACAGCATATAGCAGTGGCACACAGACAGAAGTTAAAACTAGTTGGGAGTCCCAGAAGCAGGAGAGTTGCAATGCCACTAAGAAGCGATGTGCAGCCCAGGTGAGGAAACGACAGCATGCTTACAGTATTCATGCCAGCTTCACTGCATTGCAAAGTAGCCCATTTGTCATAGACCACATGACTACCAGCTTCCAGGATAAAGAACTGCATCTTCATCAATAAAAACACAGGTATGAAAGCATTATAGAGGTACTTTTCAAAAAAAACATGTATGCACACATGTATATACACAGATAAATGTAATTTTAGGTAAAGGAGATGGAAAGCCATCAGTTGAAAAGCTGCCTAATGTTGGGACAGTATCTATACTTTTCAATGCTAAGTCAGAGTAGTGAAGTTTAGCAGCTCATGGGAACTTAGCCTACAATATTCACAATATTATACCACCCAAATACTTCAGGTGGAGACATTGGAGTCTTTAGACTTCTAATTTGCACACAATCATAAAATAAGACTTTTAGAGATATTGAGCATCTTATTCTTTACAATAAAACCTTGCTTTGCATAGACAGACAACTATTACAACAAAAAGAGCCTAGCGTAGAACAGCATTCTTGCTAGCACACTTGGACACAGCACCTTAAAAATGCCAATAGTTGCAAGGCAATTCTGACTGCCCCACATGCGAGTACCAGCTGGAAGCAAAAATGACATTCACAGGGATGAAGGCAGCCCCTCAGTCCCAGATCCCAAGGGAAGGAACCACTTCAGCTTTCCCACTTTTCCACCTCTCAACTCCCGCACTTCTCTGCAAGCGACCACCACCCGTCCCTCTCCCCCTGCCAGAACACTGGCAAGCACAGTGAAAACGAAGCAAGCAGTAGGCCGTTTCAGTTTTATACTACAGATTTCTTATTTTAGAGGAACACATTCAAAGGCAGACTTGTTCCTAAGATTTTGATTTATTTTATAACAGGCATCTCATGTTTTACACTCCATCAAATACTAGTATATTCCCAGATCTAATGATAGGACAGTTCTCAAAAGTTTGCTCTCTTTTTTCAGTTGTATCACCTTGTTTAACAGATAGTATTCCCTCCTTTAAAGCCCCTTTTTTCTCCAGGATATTAATAATTCTTAGTAAATTTGGAACCAAAAACAGCCAGCTTGCTGGGCTGTTTGCTGTTACCAAACAGCTAACTCCAGCTGATGGACTCATAAATACAAGACAGTGCTGTTTGGAAATCAAAATTATCCTTGCTGACTAGTCTGCTGTCATGAGACATTTACAGCAATATGAACATACTTTATATGGTGTTTGCATATTCTGGAAACTCAACCTGCTTTGTACACAGTATATACTAGTTTTAAATTGAAAAATAAATACAGATGATTTATTTTCCACTCAGTAAGGTTACATGTATTATTTTTACTCCTAAATAATAAAAAACATTAAGAAAACTTTTAGAAGTTGTTTTCAAGCACAACTTTCAGACTCTGAAAAGCTAGTTCTACATTTTCCACTTCGGAAGGGACTTAGTGATCCTCTTGTCCTCCCCCCATTTCATTCTCATTCAAGTGTAATGAAGCAACATGAAATCACTTTGCGAAATGTCAAAACCTCTCCATTCTCCATTCTTCAATTTTTTTTGCACTGCTGCTGCCGAGAGGACAGAGGTCAAACTAAGGAGCTAACAAATAGGCAGGTATGACTAGAAGGGGCACAGACTAGAAAATAAAACTGTCAGTAGTTTTTTCTTTGTCATTCCCAAAAAAACTTCAGTCCTAAAGACTGGAATATATTTGGGTCTTAGGAAATGCTCTAGAGACCAACTCCATGCCCCGTAACAATGGAACTGACTTTAGCAGTACAACAGCAGAGATAAACGTGACTTGTTGCAGCAATAAGGCAGCTGTTCACAATACTCCAAGAATGTGGGTATTTTAATTATACTTTCTGCTCAGCTATACAGAGGACTAGGAAAAAAGGCAACCTATTGACTTGTATCTTGATTTCATTCCCAAAAGTTTGAAAATCTTAATATTTACATACTCCACCACCATCAAATTTGAAAGGAGAAGAGACAGTCACTGTGGGACATTTTAAAGTTCAGCACTGCTGCTTTCTGTATCCGTCATTTATTCTAATTTTCACAAAGGGAAAAAATTGCTCAGCTGCAGAGATTTACCACAGCTGAAATAATAAGGGTCTGTAATATCACCATTTCATGAGGAGAAAACTGGAGGAGATGCTCTTTCCTAACCTAATATGAAAGAAACGAAGCTAACCAACATTTTGTCTTCGAAACACTATGATCTGTGGGTGCAACCTGTTGCATTAGTTGTGTGAGATGGAAAAGTCTAGAACAGGCACGTAATAGAGTGTAGCAGTATTTAAAGCTTGAGACAGTTTTAGAGATGAAGATCCAGAATGCTCAATTAAAGGCTCTGCTGATCATCTCTGATTCTGTAGATCCATGTATTCCCAATATGACAGACTACAGTAACTGTTCTGCTCAATATCTAACTGAGTAAGCTAGAGAAACTACAAACTAAAAGTCAACTTTTAGACTGGATGTGGAGGAGGAGGGTCGTTTGGATTTTTTGTTTTCACTAGCGAGAGCAATAGTTTTATCTCTAGTATCACTGTGTATCTACTTCTCAAAGTTCTTGGAAGTTTCAGTCCTGTAGCTGAGCACTACTGTTTCTTAAAAGAGAATCCAGCTTGTGATGCTGAGCTTTATCACAGCAAAAGGTCAGTTCCTGGGTGCACCCGCTTCCCACAACACTATGAATTTTGTTTTCATATTTGCTCCTGAAGTGGGACAGAGAAGCACGAGTGGAGACTGGCAATTTTTACTTAAAGCTTCCCAGAGCACAGTGTCCAGGACAGTATTCTGAGACGTGGAGAAGGTTAGCTGAAGCAACAGCCAGCATTAGCTTTCCTGACTGCTTTACAGGCAAAACTAACAAAGGTATTTGCAAGGGGAGAACGGTGGTATTAAAAAAAATGAGAAGAGAAACAAAAAGAACAAATTAACCAGAAGTTCCTGTTCCTATTTCCCCTCCCACATCTGGGATTACCTCTCCATAAGAGAGAAGTAACATGATCATACAAGCACCTGTGTATAGTTACCCACTGAAACAAGCTTAAGTGGGTCACAGCTTACCAGGCTGGCAACAGTTGACATTTTGCCCAACCAGGCAGATCTCCTCTGTCCGAGCAAGTGGTCTGCAGCACTGCATGTGTCCCATGGCCTGAGGGAAAAGGTGCCTGGTCCTGGCTAGCAGCAATCTGGCATCTACCAGCACATGGACAAACTTCTCAGCAGCCAGCTCAGCAAATGCTGGGACACATAAAAGCAAGCTCTCATGGTAAAATTTGCCCCCAAATTTCAATATGTATGTTGTCTCTGGACAGAATTCTTTTAAACTTAGTTTCCAAAATTTTGTCAGAGTTGCACTTTAGTCATCGAAATGGATTATCAGTCTCCAATCTATACACACTGTACTGTGACCCTTTTAAAAAAAGTAATCTCGGCACTTAAAATAGCTAATAAATGGATGCTGCATTTAGTTAAGAAGAAAATCCTACAATGAAAAAGTACACCTTACACAAATATTTCTTGACTGCAACATTAAACATTTCATTATACACTTAAATTATTGATGTATTTATCCATTGTTATGAAAGTAAAACCACTTGTATTTTATGACTTTGCTTTTCTGATGGTTTGAGAACAAAGTAGTTGAAGATCTAAGAGTATTTTAGAGTGTAAAATTTTATTGTTAAATTATTATTTTCCCATCATAACTGAACATGCACCTTCATACAGAAAAAGAAATACATACCAAAAGTTGTATCAAGAGAAAAAATGAAGCAAGCATCATGTGAGATTTAGATATTAATAATGAAATCATAAGGATAAAAATAAACTCTCACACAGTGCAAAATTCTTGAGCATCGTACCAGTAATCAATGTATAGAAACAACGCTAGAAGGAAAGAGAAAGAAAACCACTTAGTCATACCAGGCATCAGAAATCATTGTCACGATTTAGGCTTAGCCTTTGAACTTTGGTGTTAGCATTTCGGGTTGTGTCTGCACCTCTGCTATCAATGTTTAGGAGTCCTACTTGCTAAAAAGAACATAGGGAATCATATAGTAGCTATTGGAGAGGAAAGGGAATCCGTTACCTTCTACTACTGAACCAGAGGAACAGACAAAGACAGTCAAACCTTATTTGCACATTTATAACCTAATATCACTGAATTGGGGTGAATAAAATGAATGGTGTACCTTTATTGCATCTCCAAGAGGCAAAGCAAAGCAACTGTACTCACACCCTACGCAAGCAGCTGTCCTAACGAACATCAGAACTACATATCCTGATAATGGAATTGCTAAAGTAAATTGGTAAATTCAAGTGAGAGAAAACAAGTGTTGCCAAAGTTAAAAGAAAAATTCATACATCCCGTTAAAGGTGTAGATGGGTCATAGATTCAAATAAGATTTCAAATAGATTCGAAGTGTGACAGTGCTTGTAAACAATAAAGATATTTCATAGGAGCAGTGTTGGGTTGTTTAGAGACCAAAATTAGCAATATCTTTGGTTACCAGACTAGGAAAAGCAAAATTTAGTGTTCAAAAGGAAAAGTCAGCTTTCTCAGCACTTTGCACTGATTCTGGGTGCTTCAAAAATTCTCTTGAGGGTTGAGCAGCCAACTTGAAATCATCTGATATGGGTCTTGAAATATTTCAACAGATATGCTAACAGAGAAGCAACCTTGCAACCTTTTTAAGTTTTGAACTTAGAAAAGTGAGTATATAAAACTGCACTGCATCCCTCTTCAATAGCAGAGGGATTGTTTCACACCTGTGAGCAGCAGGGTCTATGGAAAAGTGAGGCTTGTACCTACAGAATTTGGCTTTTTAGTAGAGAACTGACATATTTTTCAGGACAATATGTCAACAGCCAGTCTTTTAGACATATGTCCACAACGTCAGAGTTGCAATATGTAAGAAAAGAAGGGAGACTTAAGGAGACCTGCTTAGACTGCAGCCTAAGTTGGATCTGGTCATTCCATGGGAGTACTGTGGGAAAGACAGCCACACATTGTACAGCCACAGAAAGACAGCCACACATTGTACAGCCACAGAAGGTCCCAGAATGGTAGTCTCAAAAAAAAAAAAAAAAAAAAAAAAAAAGGAAAAAGAAAAAGAAAAGAAAAAAAAAGATGGAAAAAAGGTAATGTCCTCAGATCACCTGACATGTCTGATTTTTTCATTGGATTTTCTCCTCTCTTCAGCAAGAAAAGGCAGAAAGACTATCTAAACAGATCAAAAGTGGGAGTTGATAAGTACTTGGAACTCTTCAGTCAACAAAACTATTTAAAACATTTTCAGCTCACTGCCCCAAGAATCTTACTGAAGAAGTATTTCAGGGACAAAATATTAGTTTGAACACTGAAGCAACTATTACTGTTGACTCAGCTTTGAGTGGTGAAGCAAGAGGGTTCTGGAGAGGTGGACAAAGAGGGATAAAGAACTCAAAACATCCCTTATGCAGGTATTGTGATCACTAGCTTTGCCTGCTGATTTTTAGAAGATTATACACCAACATCATCAACTAGAATTAAATGAAGAAACTTGTATACAGTTCGAAATATTATTCATCCCAAACTCTAAGTTATTGGGGGGCGGACGGAATGGGCAAATTAAGTTTTTTAAATGGTGGTTACATAAAATTAAACAAGAGAAGCACCAGTGACTCTTGTTGACATTAGAAAACTCATTAGACCCTGAAGTAAGGATCACGGATCATAACACAGCATGTAAGAAGAATGAAGAGTAAATACTGCCTACTGGCCTTACTAGATCTGTAAATCTAAGTTGGAACAGATAACTATTTCTCATTGAAAACTGCAAGGATATATGACTTAATTGCAGGGGTCATCCTGAGAAAATAAATACAGATATATTAATCTTATAGATAGGAATTGGCAGCATACCAGGTTTTAAAAAAAAAAAAATATTGAAGGGGCAGGTTTGGGTTTCATTTCTTTTCCAGACAAAAGAGATTTTAACAATGTTTTCAGAGCAAGAAGATGAGAAAAAGGGGGCACCAACAGAAAGGCAATATTGGAAACAGTGCTGAGGACTTATTTACCTGGGAGGTACAAATCTATTGATAAAAACTTTCAGTGATTACTCTCAGCTGGGTGTGTGGAACCGTAATGTAGCTGCTCCTAGCGTGATAATTGTGACTGCTAATGCTCTCGGTCAGATCACAAGACTGAAGCATATTACAGAGATACTACTTAAAGCACAACATGAAAGCAAATGAGACATGAATTCATTCCACTACCACTCAGGAACAAGTCTTACTAATGAGGTATGCTACCCTGACATTGCAGGAGTGCGTTGCCGGACAGGTCTGTCGCTTTTCAATTTATAGTCCTGTCACAGTGTAACCTGAAGGTAATTTCAGTAGAAAATACGAACCTATCTCCTACTGCTTGCATTCAAATCTCATCTTCACTCAACAAGAAGCAACTCCCCACCGTGACCTTACCATTTACACCTGGAGGCGCAGCATTTCCAACTGAGAGCCACCAAATGAACGGATAGTTTTCCTAGATACAAACAAGTATAAATTGTTCTGAGGATCACTGTGGAGATGATATTTCAATTGTACCATGTGCGCCACTCCGATACACTAGATGACCCTGAGTAAGGACAGAAGATGCGGGAAGACAGAACAGACATGTTGTCTTGGGATGGGATAAAGGTATTACCAGAATCATTTTTGTAGGAGGTGCAGTTGTACAAATGTTTAAACCAATTATGTTCCCCACCTCCGTAAGCCTTAATGCAACTCATAACAACTTACAGTCTTATGCTCATACATACTAGATGTTTTAAAAGTAAATAAAATTGTGAAAGTTTAATATTTGTATGTATTGTTTCCATGTAGGCCAGAAAGCATTTACCGAAGGATGAGCCATTCACTCCCTTTCTCCTCCACAACAACTATCTGAACCCCCTAAATAGTCTAAGGAAAGAACAAGTCCCTAGGAAAATGGATTAATGGGAACACCAAAGGTGAGGCTCTCAAAGCAGCATGGCAAATGTGATTTCCGAGCAACTGTGTAATTCTACATGCGTATCACTCTCCACAGTATTTTACCATGTTAACACATTACTTTACATGTACTTTTAACATCGTAACATGGGCAAGGTACCAGGTTCTGCACTGTATCTGCTCTATAAACAGATACGGACTCCATCAACAAGGCTGCCTAAAAACCATTACATTCATTTAGAGATGGAAATCTTCTCCATAAAGAAAAATACAAATATTCCCCCTATTTAATAGGAAAAATGCAAATTATCAAAAAACCCTGTGAGTTTCATGTGAACACACGACCTCCTCTGAGCCCCTTCTCTGACATTGGTTCAGCATCTCCTACAGCCTCCTAAGAGGTCAATAAAAGACCACCGGCTTGAGGCATTCACTAACAGTGACTATGCCTCTCACACTACATCATGGGAAATAAAATGTATCATGACGTTAAAAGCCTTTTTAGAAGAAACCTTTACTGTCTCCAAGCAATCAAATCACCAGATTTTCCCTCCTACTGTTGCTCTTATCCTATATAGTGGAAAGACAAGAAATGTATCCAGATGAATGGGTTTTGCACTTGAGTGTTCTCAAAGTATACTAAATCCCTTAAACAATAATTAAGCACCAAATGAACCACTTAAAATTTCACTACTACCATTAGAACAAATTAAATTAAGCCAAGATTAACATATTAAGTTTGCTCAACCCAAAAGCAGATTATTTCACATAGTTCCTGTTTAGCTATGTGTAAACTCTTTTTCAAAACATCTCACTGTAAAGACTAGCCAACAAATAAATGCAAATAAGTAAATGAGATAACTGGGCAACTTATATTCAAAGTAAATGGTGAGCTAGCTCTTTATTTTTCCCCCACAGGAGTTAAGATGCTCAGTTTCCAGGTTTCAGCTGACAAAAATTAACAGTTTTCACATTCTAACACATTCTATTACCCAATTTACAAAGCTGTGTCCCTTGTGATTAGCATCTGTATTTTGCCTGCTGATTTTTGTGGGGGAGAAGTGAGTAAGGAGGGAATTTCCACAGGATTCCTTAAATATCTAGAAAATCTATTTTACTGAAAACCATTTTGTTCATGTATGTGTCGTAATTTGTGACACACCTGTGACCTTCGTGTCAATGAGGACAGCAGGATCTAGGTAGCTGAAAGACTTCAGTATGGTAGGTTACCTTCTGTGTATTATTCAAACCAGGAACTGCCAAACACAGGGTCATTTTATGGGGCTGTAGGTTAAATTTAGATCATAGAATCATAGAATTGTTCTGGTTGGAAGAGACCTCCAAGATCATCGGGTCCAACCATTAACCTATCACTACCAAGTCCACCACTAAATCATATCCCTTAGGGCCTCATCTAAACGCCTTTTGAATACCTCCAGGGATGGGGACTCCACCACCTCCCTGGGCAGCCTGTTCCAATGCCTGACAACCCTTTCGGTGAAGAAATTTTTACGAATGTCCAATCTAAACCTCCCCTGGCGCAACTTGAGGCCATTTCCTCTTGTTCTGTTGTCTGTTACTAAGGAGAAGAGACCGACCCCCATCTCTCTACAACCTCCTTTCAGGTAGTTGTAGAGAGCAAGAAGGTCTCCCCTCAGCCTCCTTTTCTCCAGACTAAACATCCCCAGTTCCCTCAGCCGCTCCTCATAGGACTTGTGTTCCAGACCCTTCACCAGCCTCGTTGCCCTTCTCTGGACACGCTCCAGCACCTCAATGTCTTTCTTGTAGTGAGGGGCCCAAAACTGAACACAGTACTCGAGGTGTGGCCTCACCAGGGCCAAGTACAGGGGGACGATCGCTTCCCTACTCCTGCTGGCCACACTATTTCTGATACAGGCCAGGATGCCGTTGGCCTTCTTGGCCACCTGGGCACACTGCTGGCTCATATTCAGCCAGCCGTCAACCAACACCCCCAGGTCCTTTTCCGCCGGGCAGCTTTCCAGCCACTCCCCCCCAAGCCTGTAGCGTTGCCTGGGGTTGTTGAGACCCAAGTGCAGGACCCGGCACTTGGCCTTGTTGAACTTCATGCCATTGGCCTCGGCCCATCTATCCAGCCTGTCCAGGTCCCGCTGTAGCGCCTGCCTGCCCTCCAGCAGATCAACACTCCCTCCCAATTTGGTGTCATCTGCAAACTTACTGAGGGTGCACTTGATCCCCTCGTCCAGATCATTGATAAAGATATTGAACAGGACTGGCCCCAGTACTGAGCCCTGGGGAACACCACTTGTGACCGGCCTCCAACCGGATTTAACTCCATTCACCACAACTCTTTGGGCCCGGCCATCCAGCCAGTTTCCTACCCAGCGCAGAGTATGCCCATCCAAGCCATGAATAGCCAGCTTCTCCAAGAGAATGCTGTGGGAGACGGTGTCAAAGGCTTTACTAAAGCCCAGGTAGACAACATCCACAGCCTTTCCCTCATCCACTAAGAGGGTCACCATGTCGTAGAAGGAGATCAGGTTGGTCAGGCAGGACCTGCCGTTCATAAAAGCATGCTGACTGGGCCCGATCACCCGGTTGTCCCGTATGTGCCGCGTGATGGCACTCAAGATGATCTGCTCCATAACCTTCCCGGGCACCGAGGTCAGGCTGACAGGCCTGTAGTTCCCCGGATCCTCCTTCCAGCCCTTCTTGTAGATGGGCATCACATTTGCCAGCCTCCAGTCAACTGGGACCTCCCCAGTTAGCCAGGACTGCTGGTAAATGATGGAGAGTGCCTTGGTGAGCACTTCTGCCAGCTCTTTCAGCACCCTTGGGTGGATCCCATCCGGCCACATAGACTTGTGCGTGTCTAGGTGGCATAGCAGGTCACTGACCATTTCCCCTTGGACTACGGGGTCTTCATTCCGCTCCCTATCCCTGTCTTCCTGCTCAGGGGGCTGGGTGCCCAGAGAACAACTTCCCTTGCTGTTAAAGACAGAGGCAAAGAAGGCATGTAGCACCTCAGCCTTTTCCTCGTCCCTTGACACTAAGTTTCCCTCCGCATCCAATAGAGGAGGGAGATTTTCCTTAGCCCCCTTTTTATTGTTAATGTATTTGTAGAAGGACTTTTTGTTGTCTTTTACAGCAGTAGCCAGACTAAGTTCTAGCTGGGCCTTGGCCCTTCTAATTTTCTCCCTACATAACCTCACAAAATCCTTGTAGTCCTCCTGAGTTGCCTGCCCCTTCCTACAAAGGTTGCAGACTCTCTTTTTTTTTCCTAAGTTCCAGCCAGAGCTCTCTGCTCAGCCAGGCCGGTCTTCTTCCCCGCCAGCTCAAATGTTTGAGTTATTCACAGAAGTAAACCAAATTTCAGTAATTTTAAGTGGAAAAAAAAAAATCCAAACATTTTCAGACACACATGCATGTTCTACAGCTTACAAGTGAAAACAACTTCAGGTTTTAATTAAGAAGAGGAAGAAACTCTCTTCTTGGAGAATTGATATCTGTTACCAATCAGCAATCACAGCAATGATAAACAGGTAGCATTTGCTTGTAAGAATATTCACAGGTTCAACAGTTTTTACTCCTAACACTGGTATTTTTTTCTTTCTTACTATGCAAGCAAGCACATAATTCCTACAGCAAGCTAAATAGGGCCATCCTTCTAAATAGTCACCTAGCACCTAGTTAGGAAGTAATTAGCTCACATTTTTATATAACAATAACTGTCAATAAAGATGATGCATTTCTCTTTAAATAGTTTAGAGATAAGTTTGAAATTATAAAAAAGACACCAATGTTAGGAAAAAAATCCCAGTGTTTCTCATGTTCCAAATGTTTTGAAACATTTGGGCTTGTTCTTCATTTCACCAAAATATAAAACTGAAGTATCTTAGTATGAAATTCCTAATAAACCAGGTTCCCATTAGATGATTATTCAGGAATATAGTAAGGTTGCAAAGTTTTCAAATCCAAAAAATGCTTGACAACAGACCGATTTTCAGTGCAACTACTATTTCTCTTATTCAATAACCAACTACAGTCTCTTGCATTTACAATTGCCTCCCCAAATCTTTATCTTCTTTTCATACACAATTTCAGTGCAAACTAACCAAATAGGAGCTGAAAAGCCAGGCAATATACAAAGGCTGAAGACTTCAGTACTGAGTCTGACCAGCAGTTTATGCTATTGATGATGATGTCTAAGAGTGGCTACTGATGTGCCTTGTCCACACAGTTATAATGTGAAGAACAGACAATACCGTAATTTGTTCCCAAAGCTGCAAACCTCCCAGCACAAACTGACTAACATGACATTGCAAATATTTAAATTTCAAAGGTACTGCAAGATAAATCTTTTCAAGGAAGTTGGACATGGTATTTTATTGCCAACTGACATGGCCTTCACATTTAACATTACTTAGACTTCTATTTATGCTACTTGGAAACCTAATTATCCAACTCAGTCATTCTAACCAAGTCTGAAAACTACCTAAAATTGAATTCAACTGGTGTATCAAAACGTCACCTCATCTTCAATTCAGTGATTAAGCCATAATTATATTATACATTTCTTTAGATTGTATCTGGAAAATAAAGAAGCATATCAACAGAATAAAGGATATTGCAAGCACCTTTCAAAGTTTCTACTTAATTCTTCAGTATTTACTAAGAAGTAGAGAGAATAATGCAAATAAATAGTTGTCAATTTTTATGAAAGAAAATTAACAACCTTTTTAAAAACACCTGAGGGTTCTGGTGGAGGTGGTTCCACTTTCTTGTGATTGCCCCATCATAGCCACAAACTCCTCAGGCATGAATCTAAAAGTTATAATTCTTCATAGTTTGATAAAACATTTTTCTCAGTGCTATATGCTGTTGCAAATTCACAATTAACAGCTCTTCTTCATAGTGGTGGGTTTTTACAAAGACACTGGAAGGCCAGAAGCAAGCCTAACACCTATTCTCACTGACTCATACGATGTCTATAATCAACAGTAACAAATTAGAATCTCCTAATCAACATCTCTAGTCTGCTGCCAGCAGTAGACTCCGTAGACTGTTGTCATAACTGTTACATGGACTCTTCAGAAGACCTACAAGAAGGGGTCATAAAGGTGGAAAAACTGTGTGGGATTCTTTGTTTACTTGTTTATTGTCATTCATGTTTCTTATCCCTTCACAAACAATTGCACAATCACAGGCATGGGATCAAGCGTGACCTTGTATGGTGGCAAGCCAAATTCAGCACATTGATTCCTTTTCTTCTTTGCCTGTCCCACTTTAAGCTCTACCTATGTTCTGCTCCCCCACCTCTTTCAGATCTTCTGTTTCTAGAAGTTTTTCCAACTACTGGTACTTTTTTTTCTTTAAATAATGACAGCATGCCATAGGTGATGGCCATTTAAGGACCAGTTTTACTGGGAGCAGAATTAGGGTAATCACCCTTGTGATTCCTGTTCATGGGGTTGGGGGAGGGGGTGGGGCATGTGTTTTGGTTGTTTTGTTTTGTTTTTTTAAACAAACAACCCATCATTACCAACTACCTCATCAAACCAGACTTCAAGGGCTTTCTCCCCACACTCAGGAGACCCATCTCCCACCATCCTAAGAGATGCTCATGCACAGATTTGTTGGGAAGGTAAGGTAAACTGTTACAGATATTCAGAAATCCCATTCATTAACAACGTACACCATATATCACCATCTTTGCTGACAGCTATCATACATTATGAAGCTCCTAGTTTTTACCAGGAACTGAAATACTGTTACACTCCACCACTTCAGGTCATAGCCAAAAATACTGGTTGACAAGACTTGAAAGACATACAGCATGCCTAAACTACCCAATAATGAATAATTTAAATCTTTTGCAGAGACAGGACATAAATCAGTCATTTTTTTCATTGAAGTAGTTGACAATACATCCACTGGATGGCAAAACTTCCTCTTTAGAAGCAATTAGACTTCCTCGTGCCTCTGGAGGTCAAGCATATTGAGAAAGATCTACTGGACTACAGGTACTCATGATGTCAAATTGGTAAAATTGAAACGACTGTCCTGTGGCCTATTTCTCTTTCTCCCTTCATGAGAAAGCTTCTATTGCCAGAAATTCTTTATTAATCTTGTCCTCGCTCAAGTTCACTACATCTTTGTCAAGGCTATAAATGCTGGAGCAGGAGTATAAAATTAGGAGTAGAGTCTTGACTTCTAGCTTAGGGTTACGAGGTTAGCCGTATTGAAACACTTCTAGCATTATAGTTAATTAGTCTGCATCTTAAAGACACTGAAGCATAGAGCACAAAGCAACAAAGTGCTTAGAGTATTCACAATATGTACTGCACTGCAGTTACTGTCCAAACCTATGCTTTGCAGCAGTGCAGGAATACACAAGATGTGAATAAGCCGTATAGGTACTGCTTATGGCAAAACCTGTCTTGCTTTTGGTACAAGTGACACGAACGCCCACTTTGTGAATGTCCACGTAGACGAGGGAGACCACCATCATTAGATCTGCCCTAGTTTTTGGTGAACAACTGCCACCATTATCCCACAGAGGCCAGCACACAGCATATGTAGTCACGCATGACAGCACCCATGCCCAAGCCAAAAAAGAGCATGCGTATTAGGTTTGCATGGCAAGGTTTTGGTAGTGGGGGTGGCTACAGGGGTGGCTTCTGTGAGAAGCTGCTAGAAGCTTCCCCTATGTCTGACAGCGCCAATGTCAGCTGGCTCCAAGACAAACCCACCACTGGCCAAGGCCGAGCCTGTCAGCGACAGTGGTAGCGCCTCTGGGGTAACATGTTTAAGAAGGGGAAGGGAACTGCACAACATCAGCCAGAGAGAGGAGTGAGAATATGTGAGAGCAACAACTCTGCAAACACCAAGGTCAGTGGAGAAGGAGGGAGAGGAGGTGCTCCAGGCGCTGGAGGAGAGATTCCCCTGCAGCCCATGGAGGTCCACGGTGGAGCAGATCTCCACCTGCAGCCCATGGAGGACCCCACACCAGAGCAGGTGGATGCCCAAAGGAGGCTGTGACCCTGTGGGAAGCCCACACTGGAGCAGGCTCCTGGCAGGACGTGTGGCCCCGTGAAGAGAGGAGTCCATGCTGGAATAGCTTTGCTGGCAGGACTTGTGACTCCACGGGGGACCCACGCTGGAACAGTCTGTTCCTGAAGGACTGCACTCCATGGAAGGGACCCACACTGGAGCAGTTAGAGAAGAACTGCAGCCTGTGAGAAGGGACCCACGTTTGGAGAAGTTCAGGGAGGACTTTCTTCCATGGGAAGGACCCCACACTGGAGCAGGGGCAGAGTGTGAGGAGCCCTCCCCCTGAGGAGGAAGGAGCAGCAGAGACGACGTGTGATGAACTGACCGCAGCCTCCATTCCTGTCCCCCTGCACCGCTCAGGAGGAGGAGGGAGAGAAATAAGAAGTGAGGTTGAGCCTGGGAAGAAGGGACAGGTGGGGGAAGGTGTTTTAAGATTTGCTTTTTATTTTCTCATTATCCTACTCTGATTTGATTGGTAATAAATTAAGTTAATTTTTTCCCCCAGTCAAGTCTGTCCTGCCAGTGATGGTAATTGCCGAATGATCTCTCCCCGTCCTTATCTTGACCCACGAGCCTTCCATCTTATTTTCTCCCCCCTCCTGTCCACTTGAGAGGGTGATGATAGAGCGGCTTTGGTGGGCACCTGGCGTCCAGCCAGGGTGAACTCACCGCAGCATGCTGAACAGGTTCACATACTTTCCTATTTGTCAGCTAAACATGACAGCTCTTCGCTTAACAGAGGCCATGGGTGGTAGGGCAGGGGCCACACAATGTGAGAAGAGCTGTGAAGTTTCCTTTGCTGGGCAGCAGAAATTGAAGATTTGGAAACAAAGGGTGATCTCAGGAGAGGAACAGGAAAGAAAAAACACCCACCCAGGATTCAGTCCCTTCCCTATACAGTAGCAGAGTCTGAAGCAGTACAACAACAGGAATTTCTCCCACAAAGCACCAGAAATTCATCTGAAGACCCAGACTGTCAGGCCATGGAGATGCTGGCCTTGAAAGCAGCTCCTGGGCCGTTTTCACATCCCACTCAGCAACTACCAGCTGACTATGCAGCTGTTCCAAAAGTTATTAGAAGAGAACGACTCTGGCACTGATATTGCCTACACATTAAAGTTACTGTTGAAATAAGAAGAGTTGGGAAACAGACAAAAGATAACAGCTGTTGTTCACAACATACAGGAGACCTACAAAAATAAAATACAGTTGAGAAAATTCATGTTAAGGCTCAAACTAGTAAGTTATGACCTCTCATTTTAAAAAGTGAAGGCAGTTGTTAGATGTAGAGAACAGTGTAAGGGACCAGAAGCACATCAGAACAGAATTAACATAGTTGAGGTTTTTATTACTAAGAAGGAAGCCTAAGCAGCAAGACAGATCTACTCAAAAGAACTTGCAGAGTGGATTTTGGGTGCCTAAGAAGCCAGAACTCTGCCAAATCGGTTTTTACTGATCAGTCATGATCAAAGGGTTTGTTCCGAAGCTGCCTGCCTGCAGTGCACACCTGCAAGACTAGTTAAGGAAATACATACAATGAGGAAGGATTTGGGTTTAAACAGCAAAACAAGCTGACATGTAAGCATAAGAAAGCTCCTTCTTTTTTGTAAGCAAGGATACAGAAAAGCCTCCAAAATTAAAACATTTAAGAAGCTTACAGACGTTTGGATTGTAATTATTTTATAAATTCTGAAATGCAACACCACTTTCTTTTGAAGCCAAAATGAAATTAGAAGACAGTATTTCAACACTATTATCACTGTTACTTGGGTAGTATCAGAAAATGGCACTCTCACCTTCCGAGCAAGAGATTAAGTATACAACTGTGAGCATCAAGGAACTTACTCAAGCACCAAGGGAAGAAGAGACAGAAGTTGAGGGGACAGATGTTGTAAAACAGCTCTAAATGGAAAAGAGACCTCAATCTGGGACTCTGCTCCACAAATACCATAGTTGGACAAATCTAATTTTGTTCAGAAATCGTTACAAAGAAAGAAATTGTTACAGACCAACAAACAAAACCCAGCTGTTCTAAAATGTTAGAATGATTAAAACAAAAAATTATTTTGTCCTTCCCCCTAGCATCATTTCTTTTATTTATATTATGTGCAGGGACAATAATAACAATAAGCTTATTGCAAGACTACAGCAGTAATCGAGGGGTCAAGATTAAAAAAGTATGCGCTACAGTAGTGGCATTGTAAAGTAAGCGTTTTTTTTCTCCTCTTTTCACTGATCTTCATATAAAGCTGTATTTAAATGTTACCAACTTCAGCATCAGTTAATCATTTTCACAATTCTTTTACATGAAATCAGTCCCTCTTTTCTCAACAACTGGCGGAAAGTGATGCCAATCCAAATGAAGCAATTATGTCAGAAATCAAGTCAAACCATTTTCCTTTTTATTCACTATAACAGTCTTTAAGTGTGACTAATCAAATCAACCTTCCCATTCCAGGCAGAGCAGTAATTGCTAAGTGCAAATTAAAGCATATTATATCTGACATATGAGACTTAATCTGAAGCCAAATTTTTATTAAGGTTTAAGTCAAACTTTGTTAAATGAGGTAAAGATACCCACTGAATATATCTTAACATTACGTACATGCCCTACAGGGGGAAAAAAAAAATACAAAAATACTTAAAACCCCATAGATAACACAATTGCTTGACAAAAAACAGAGTAACAGTAATAACATGTTTGAAAGAATAAAAAGAATGTCTTCACAGATCCTATCATGCAGTTTAAAATGGGGTAGCAGATAATTCTACATTATTAAAAAAAACCCAAACCAACACACCTCAAACCTAGCATTTCAAACCTAATTCTTTTTCAGCATAATGCACAACAATTCTTCACAAAGATAAAACAAAACTACTTTCACTACTGGAGTAAGCTGATACAAGCTCTATGATTTTAATAACTGTTGACAACTGTTGTGAAATCCATTGCTACCACTGTGCCCTAAGCAAACAGGGGCAAGGAAATTCCCCCAGTAAGGAATTTAAAGGATGAGAGTTGATATTCTTATTCAATACCCCAAGGTTTATTTTACCTCCTTAATTTTGCATCTATTGATAAGCATATCAATGCTTTCTGATGCAATTAAATACAATTCTTTGTCCTACTGTGTCTGTAAGTAACTGTGAACCTATTTTATTAACAAAAGCTGGAACAGAACAATATTGTCTCAGCAATGCAAACAGGAAGAAGCAGCCTGCAGAACCTCTGAAAAACCTTCACAAGCTAACCAAAACCAAACTTACAAAACATGACATGGAATATCACTTTTGTAGGTTTTGTTACTTACTTACAAAAACATGATATTGCTTTAGTTCAAAAAGAAAAAAAAGCATTTGGGGACATAGTGTCAGCAACAGAATCCATCTTCGGTGCTGAACAGTCAAAATGCAACATATTAAAGGATGTACAATTATGAAGAGTTAATCAATTACTTTTAGGACAGTGTTTTGTCCTATGAATAATCCACCACAGAAAGGGTTTGTCCCACACCCAATAGACTTTATTTTTTAAGTCACAGAACAGCTAATAACGTCTGTATTAATAATGAATCCTTTTAATATTTTTATATATAAAAATAATTTTAAAAGACACCTACTCAGTGTCCTGTGCTTTTGTTTAAGTATACCATCAGTCCTCTTAAAAAAAAATCTTACTTAAAATAACTACACTGTTGTGTATCATAGGAAAAAGTGTGTTGTATCAGAAAATACAATATTTTCTACCCAATTCACATTATAAGCCATCCATTTAGAATGTAAACACAAAAGTAAAATAATTTAAATTAGATGTGAGATTGTAATACACCAAGATGATTTCAAGGCTGTAAATCCTCTTGGTCTAATGTGAATTAAGGCAGAATGGAAAGGATTGTCAATACCTAGAATCAATTCTGGAAAGACTCTTTAGCTTAAGTACAACTCATGTAACTATGCTGTAGCACAAGCAGTGAAACAAGAGAACTTGGTCTTCAGCAAACATGTCCTCTTTATCCCATGAACATCCACAGCCCAGCCCCTTAGGTCAGCTTTCCTCTCACACAGTCTGTGACATCCCTGCTGGACAGTATACTCTGACACCACACATCCTATAGGGGATCTAGCAGGTGTATGATGACCAGCCGCTGGTTGCCACTATATAGAACAAGGTACAGGCTCAGTTCCACCCTCAAAAGGGAAAAAGTACCATTTTATTTACTACTTTCAACAGTCACAGAATGGGAAATCTAAGCACCTTTGGAAACCTTGTTTTTCTTTCCAATCTGACAATTGGCCAATAGCTTCAGAAGTTATTTTAGGGAAAGGAAGATGCACTTGACAAGTCAGCTGACAGACAGAGAGCGAACCTTTGACCTCCACCTCATCACGTCAGAAATCCAGGATGAAATGTCCTTGTGGGTAAAGCTCACGTAATCGAAGTGTGAGTTTGTTCTATTCAATTCTCATTTTTCATTCAGAAAGAGCAGTGTTTCCTGTAGGATGGATATATCCAAACTATCCACACAATGAAGAATAAAGTAGAGATGCTAAAGGTAGATTTCAAGAAGCTTTTGCTGCTAGGGACCTTCTGGGTGTGAAAGCTTAACACAGACCTACCTATTCTGCTGAGCAATACCTAGACTCTGGTACCCAAAATACCTTTTTAAACTTAACTGAAGGCACACCTAAACCATAATGCAATTGCCACACTTCATCTCTTTCGTTTTTCCCATTAACTGTTGAATAGCACTTCTAATTGGCCGTCACTAGTTTAAAACGTTGTCAACAAAGCAGAAGGAAGTTTATCACCTAATTCCATCCACTCTGCATTCCTGTCACTACATACATTTCAAATTACCAAGTTAATACCTCATCTCACTTGCATTCGCCTGGCATGGGCAGCAGGGTGTGAGGAAGGGGAAGAAGAGAAAGACAAAAGGGAGAGAGGAGAAATAAAAAGGTGCAGTTGACCAAGTAGCATACAAGACATCTAACTCTCCATACCATGTCAAGACAGCATTTCATAGTCTGGCTTTAAGTCCAATAGTAAATACATTTTTACTTCTGAAATCAGGCAGTTTTAAATGCAGTTTCCCTTGTACTGTACACTTCTGACAGATGCATATCTAACTGCCTTTACTACTTGTTATTTTTTTCCCCTCATAAAAAGTCATCTCTTAAAGCTAACCATATTATTTGAGAGATATTTCAAAATTAATAAACGCTATGAAAGTCACATGATGTTCACTCACAGAAAGCAATCTAATAGCTCACTGCAGCAGGCAATGCAGGGTTTCCTTACCAGGAGTTTTAGCCTGAACACGTCAAGTGACATTATCTGCTGCAGAGCTGCTCTTCCTGGTTCACTGTTTAGGTGAGGGAAACGGAATGTTCCTCCCTCACCCAAGCAGTGCTCAGGATCCAAAGCTTAAATCACATCTTCCACATATGAAGAAAGCAGTATCAGATTCTAAGCTGTCAGTCATCAGAATGACACTTCACATGCATACTACGCTATTATTTGCTGTACGTATAAAGGTATTTTTTCATCCTCTGGAAAAGTTGTCCTTTCATGACACAGTCTACCACAACTGCTATTTGTTGTAAAATTCTACATAGAGTGTCACTTCTTGCCTAAGCATACCCAGATGCTTCATGAAGTCACTAGATTTACAAGATTTTCTTTGAAGCTGCATTAACTATAAGTAGGTTTTGGGCTTTTTTTTTTTTTTTAACTAAGAGTTAAGAGAAGCCAAGGACAAGATGATTAGTAGTCACAACATTAATCTTTTTGCTGTACCTAACAACTTCATTCAGCGTTTAAGACACAAACCCTTGTGGAGTTGTGAGCTGAAGTCAATGTACTTGCTAGGAAGTTACTTCTACCTCTTCTGTCCTCCTCCGAGATGTAACAGATGTGCCCTCAGGAAATTGAATCTGATAGGAAACACTGACTTCAGTGAACTCTTACAAGGCTAAAACAGAAAAATAAGGTTCACAAGTGACAAAGGAACCCAACACACTTCATTTAAATAGGAAGACTTCTCTGACAGTGGGAAAGAATTCCCGCCTCAGCAATGAGATTTTAAAAAATCTACTGTCTGTTAATATTACCATTAACACTTAAGAAAGGTATATTTTAACAATTTCCAGCACAGACTTTACATACACTGCTTTCATCACTGGAAAGGAGTAACACCACTCATACAATACACATTAAACAGCAGACTCCAGCCCTTAACTTCCCAGCACAGTTGAGCAGCTTCATGCTACATTAGTCTGGTAATGCAAAGAGAACCCCAAAATAGAGATATTTTTAACCTGGACTGTCTAAGCCTCCAAGGAAATGAGGCTTAGGCGGTCCCACATCTGTGCACTTGTCACATTTAAATTCTAAACTTGCTGGCCAATTTCAACTAAATTTGATAAAGGGTTTGGAGACTCTAAAATAATTAAGTTCTTGCAAATTCTACAAAAATTAGAAGCTGAGTTCAAAAGAGGCACCTACAAAATGCTCTTACTGAAGGCAAAGGAGTTTTGACCAATCTATTATCCATCACCTAACTAATGAAATGTCACACACTCAGTGTGTGTGTATATCTATTGAGTATGTTATGTGTGTGTATATATATCTATTTGAGTACATACATTGCATACATTCAAAACCTAACTGGACATGGTCCTGGACAATCTGGTCTAGATAACCCTGCTTGAGGAAAGGGGTTGGACTAGATGATCTTTAAAAAGGTCCCTTCCAACCCAAACCATTCTATATGATTCTATGATGTCAAGAGGTCCTGTCCAACCTTAACAATTTGGGGGCAGGGTGGTGGTGTGGGGTGTGTGTAGTTTCAGAGAAGCCACACCAAATTATATCAAACAGGGATGCTAGCAGAGAAATTCAGAGAGAAAAGGAAGAAGAATTCTTTGGAAGGTAAAGGACATAAATCCAAAGGCAACCGAGCTGCAGCAGTTACGCTATTAATGATCCTTTTTCTTCGGTGACCTTCAGAATTTCACTGAAGACTTGTCACTCCACTGCTTATGTGCTATTAGCAGAATCATTTTAGAAGTCATCTCTAGGGATACAAGCTACACAACTATAATTACACTAGTGTAAAACATACTTTTGATAGCAAAGATCATTCCTCTGACTTTTTACACTGATGTGAATGTACTTACATCAGGAGTTGCATAGCTTTCTAAAACATATACTCCTTATTAAATGAATACAAAACTGTAGAGACAAGGCTTAAAAGCAGAATTTATATTGACCTGCCACTTTGGTGGAGGAGGGAACTGGATCACAAATTTGGAAACAATCGTTAAGGTAAAAAATGAGAACCAGTAAACTACTGCCAATGGGGAATCTGGGGAGATGATCAAACACTTCCAGTCTAACTGAATGCTACACAAGAGTCTTGTAGGAGCGAAAGAGTGGGAGTGGGGTCTGGGGGACTCATGACTGGGTCCTCCCTACCAGCAGACCACAATACGGACACCTCTTGGACAAAGTGTGCACTCCTTTATGGACAGGAGCAGAAGGAAGCTGAGAGGAAGACAAAGGCTACATCATTGTGTAGACAACTGCAGAGTGATACCACAGCAGATGCAGGGTGCAAGCCTGGTGAGCAGGAAGGTGACAGATCCCAGGAGCAGGATTACTCCCGACTGCGGACATGCAAAAGTAGGTATCTGCAAGTGAGACTGTCATCTAAACTCCTGTTACAAACAATGGGCCATTAAATCCCTTCCCTCATGAAGACTGGAACAGCCCCACCTTAGAGTCAAGCCAAATAAGGAATTTAACCACACCAACAAACAGGACAGAAGAGGGTCTCAGAAGCCTAAGAAATTCTAGGTCGAAATTCTGGGCCGAGACAAGAACCAGACTACAGCTCACAATGCGGTCTGGATGCTGACAACAGCAGTAACATGCTGAAGGCATCAGAAGCTGCAAGGCCAAGAAACAACATCAGCGGCAAACATCAAGGCCCCACAGAGTGGGTGAGCGCTTGGTTGGGGCACAGTGCTTGAACAAAGAATTATGACAGAATTCAAATTAGGAGGAGTATAAGGAGAAGGAAATCTTGATATGGCTTGGATCAGCACACCAGCAAAGTCCATAGAACTGTTGAAGGGCTACTCAGGCACAATGTACTTAGATTCTGCACTCCTGCAGAAGCAGCAGAAGTTGAAGGGTTCACTAGCATTGTGCTTAATTTTAAAAATGGAAACAGCATGAAAAATCATGAAACTTTTGCAAAGTATTACAAAAAGAAAAAGTTTTGTGGGTAAATCTCAACACTATTTAACAGCACCGTACTAAAGGGTAAACGGATGCACACAATCTGTCAAGGTATTTGAGAAAAGACAAGTGAAAACCATATGGCTGAGCAAAAGAATAAGGGAGGCTATTAGAAGCAAAAAATATTTTTTAAAATGGGCCTATTGAGGTTATAAAATTATAATTCTGATAGGCCAAAAAATAAAAGACAATAAATCATGCCCGACAGATTCAAGGAACAATCTGGAAAAGACACAAAAACTAATAATGCCGCTTCTCAAGTAAAACTTCCGTCATACCCAAAAGACTAACACGACTAATGGGACACTAACCTTCGAGAAGATCTGGGTAAGTACAAAGCAGTAAGCTTTGTAAACTACATCAAAGTGGGAGAAACTATTCTGAAAAACAGTATAAATGACTACACAGACAAACAGGACATACTGCAAAAGACTTAAAGCTTTTGTAAAGTGGTATCGTGATTGACAAACCTTAAAAGAAGGTTCCACACACAAGAAAAGCCGATTAGAAATCCCATTGGGCACTATCAACAAAAAAAGCATCTTTCAGTGTCCTTACAAAAAGCTCTTAAAGACACAAAGCTGTTACAGCGTATGAGGAACATCCTTGCTTGGATAGATAACTTTATGAAAGACAGAAAACCAAGAAAAAAGAAAAGGGCAGTACTCACCCTGGAAAGGCCCAGCAGTATTTCATGGGAATCTGATCAGATCCACTGTACTCTGCTATCTATAGACAATCCAACTATTCAGCAGCAGGAGCAGAGAACATCATGCCCTGGTATAAATTCACGGAGCAATCACATCTGCAATACTCTGTGCGCTTCTGATTCCTCTTACCACAGAGAGGATGTAAAAGGGAAAGTTACTGAGAAGGACAGCAAGCACCTTCAAACACATGGAACAGATTAATCTGGGGAACCATTAAGACACTTGGACTCCTCAGTTCAGAAGATAACTGAGATACGACAGTAATTTATAAGATACTGAATAGCATGAAAATGGAAACAGAACAACTGTTCAGTGCATCTTCCAATTTAAGAACCAAGGAACATTAAATGAAGCTAATATGTGGCAAGTTCACAGAGGGCACTCCTCACTATTTGTTATCCTATGAGTTTCCTTGCTCAAGTACGTGCAACAGACCTGAGAAGTTTCATATGTTTTAAAAAGCAACTGGACATGTATTTTGGACTAAAACTCCTCCAAGCTATAAAAACCAAAAACCACCAGAGGCTCGGAGAGTATTCTATGGGCTTTGTCCAGTAACACTATCCGATTGCCAACAGGAGACTTTGGTTTAAGTCAGTGCACCCACTTGTATATTTTACTGGCACATTTCAAGTAAAAAGCATTGGGGTAATGACCATCTTCAGACCCTTCAACAACACTAGATCCTCTAATTTTGTTCTAACCTTCAACATTACATTCACCATATTCTGAATAAGATAAAAAAAAATTTGCGTCCAACAAAGAGACAAAGAAAACTTGGCTTTCATATATGAATAATTCAGAAGACAGAACTACTGGTGATTATTTATATCATCCCAGATTTCCATGAAAATCTGTACGTTACACATAAGTCTTTATAATAAGCTTCTATTACATAACTGAGCTGTGTGATCAACTTCAGAAGGCATTAGAAGAACTAATCTCAGCTCTTTAGATGCAAAGCAATGCTTTAATTGTATTTCTTGGCCTTAACTTGCAGGGTAGGTAGGGAAGAGTCAAAGTAGTAATGTACGTGCAGCATCCCAAGTTTGTGCCTCTTCCTATAACATATGCAGCATAGACATAATATCACAGAAAGAAATACTTTAAAATCTTCATATATTCTACATTAACAAAGTAAGGCAGTTAAATGAAAGTCCGATATAGTAAAGGTAGCTGGAGGCACAAAGGGAAGAGGGGAGCAGGGGGAAGCAAGATATAATAGTATTATATAACCTCAATGACATGAACAAATTATTTTGTTTGCACTTAATCTCATTATACCCTCCTTCCCAAGATGTGAATTTCATTTATCACTGTATGTTGGTAAGCTGTCTGATGCAGAGGCAACACTTTCATATATTTTTATGCAAGAACAATAAAAACTTGATCCTTATTAAGGCTTCTTAAAGAAAAAAAAAACCTAGTAATTTATATTATTTTTACTTTCCATCAAATACAAAGGGAATTTGTTTCACAGAAACAGAATATTCAAATTTTCCCTTGGGGCAGGAAGGGGAATGTTACTAAAACAGAGACAAAGTGGTTGGTTTGCAATCTGTCATAATAGGTTAACCAAAGTTTAAACTGTGAAAAGTTGATGTAATACATGTTTTACAAAATGAAAGAAATACTGAAAAGAGTTCAGAATTATCTTTTGGGGAGATACATATATTGCTAATTTAAATAAAACTTTTCTTCAGGAACCAGTTCTGAATCAAAACAATTATTTCAAGAATATGATCCAAAGTCTGCCTACAGAGCTGAACAATATCTGTAACAAAACTCATACTTATTTCCATTTTTTAAAGAGGTTAATAGTTCCTCTCCAGTACAAAACAGCAAGAGGAACAGAATTTGAAGAGTAACTCGGACTCTCTGCGTGGCACTTCAGAGTAGAAGAACGAACAAAATCTTTGAAGAGTTCCCATTCCTACATGGAATTCCTACAAGAAACATGTATTAAAAATATGCTGAAAAATTAAGCCATACAGTGAAGCTGATGGAGAATATTGACTGTTCACCATCCCAAGATCTGTAGGATAACTGTTGAGTTCCATGGCAATAGTTGAGAAACTCAAGTTATTTTTACAGTATACCTCAGAGATGAATCTCCAGAAAAAGGTATAGAAAGTAATTACCTTTAACATTACAACGATGCCAACAGCCAGTGTTTCCTTTAATATGTTTAAGAAGGTTAGAATTCAAACAAATTCCTAGCACAGATAACAGTATTTTATCTTTAAGCAGCATTTGGTCTTACAGAGAGGTAGGAGAACAATTCTCATAGCTATGCAATATAGACTTCTATATGCATCCTTAATGTATTCAAGTCAGTGACATGTATGAGCATATCTACATAATCATTTAGCTGTTCACAGACTGTGCACACTCAAATATTTGATTAGCAGGTAGAAGCTGTGTACCCAACTTACCAATCATGCAGACATACAAATATACGCAACTAACCAAAAGACAGCTTTCAAGTATGCTACTGGTTCGCATATTATGTTGCATATGGAGCATGTTAGGCAAACCTCTTAATTTTTAGCTGCTAGATCTTTTGCCAGTTTTTTTTAGCCCTCAGGAACAGGACTCAGACAAGGTCTCATAACACATTAGGATGGGTTTGGATGGCCCATAATCACTTCTGGCTAGATAGTAACATATCTACCGTGTCCTAGAGACTATACTTTTTCTGCTTAGAAAATCAGTCCAAAAAACTCTGTCACAACCCAGCTTGAATAGATTTAGAGCCTTCCCATATTCTGAAAGCAGCCTAAAGAACACGAAATTTTGCAAAGTACTGAAGTCCTAAGAGGGAACCAGGTACATCACACCCAACCATTCTTTCAGCTGCTGCCAGTGATACAACAGGCACTGGACAGAGATGTAGCTGCATCCACCATTCCCCTGTTAGCAGAGGCATCATTTTATGCTTTGATTTGGTTTGAAAGAGAGGAAACTTAGCCTCTCCTCTGTAGTGGCAGCTGTCCCTAATTTCTAAGCAAGAACCATGACACATGACAGCTCCTGGGAATAATGGAACTTATCAAAATGTTGAAGCTCACGCTACCAGCCCATAAGGCCACAGCACTTTCTAACAGGACACCTATGATGTCAAGATATGCCCCTCATCTTCACAGTTACTACTCAGATCCACACAGCAAGGTATGAAACATTTCTCTGAGGCTGGGACCAGCATTGGTACTAAAGTTAAGCTGCAAAAAGTGCTGCTAGTACAATGAGAAGGGGCATAAGAATTGGTTGGAGCAGTTTCAGCTGTCCTTAATTGCCAGAGAACTCGTAACGCTTGCAGCCCCGACAGCCGCAAGCCGAAGCACACCGTAAGCTGAAGCACACCATAAAACAGGGCATAACGTAAGGACACGCCTGCTGCGGTTTAGGCCTGTTCAGAGCGTCAGGGGATGTCTCTGAAGGAGTGAGCAGGAAGAGCGCCTCACGAAGACGCTAGCCAGCTGGCACGCACCAGGTACACCAGCTATTCATGTTCCACGCGCAGCCCAGGAGGCATCTCCATTCAAGCAGAGGCAAGCGCGCGTGTGGGTGGGTGCACACTGGTGTGTGTACACACATAGTAAGCAGGTATGTGTGTAGGCTGATGCAAGTGGTAGTGGTCAAGCACAAAAAAAGAACCACCATGCACACACCAAGCCAGAACTAACACAGGACTTTTTAACAGGCCTCTGAAAAGTGGCCTGTGTCATGAGTGTATTCTGTTATTGCGATTGCAGTAATATTTTAGAAGATACTGTCTTGCAACAGCAGTTTCATTCAAGTACTTCACACATGCATTAATGTAATTTGTTTGAAAATTCTGTTGACGCACATCATTTCATGGTGTTATTCTGTGTCAGTGTACACTCAATGTTAAATATACTCCATGTTAGTTGCAAAGTAACACCCAAACAACTGTGAGGGAAAGGTGGTTTGTTTATTCTATCAGAAAAAGGAACCCTTGATACCTAACTGAGCTTCATGCAGTGTGGAGCAAGCGACAGATGCAGTTCATTGTGTCCGTCTCATCTTTGTAGCTTCAGCTTCAAAAATGGAGTTTTCAGTATGCAAAAACCAGTTTGAGGAAATTCCTAAATTGCTTCCTTTAACTCATTACACCCCATGATTTAGGGCATACTGTTCATCATGTAGAATAGTCCACATCGTTATGATGTTAAACTCATTATTCAAAGAATACTCCAGTAGATGCTTTAATGCAATATGGATCCCTATCAAGAAAACCTGTGCATACAGACAGCAGCTACTCAACTGAGCCCATAGTACTAATGAAAATATTTGTCAAAAATTAGTCAGATAAAACAGTTACTAATTTTAATCAAATTCTCACAAAGATTTCTGTATTTAGCATCAGTCCATGTGCACTAGACACACATTGTATTCTGTAAACATTTGGTTATAACCTGCCTTAAATACGAGTGTATGATAGAGACTTACTGTCGTGGTTTAAGCCCAAATTGTAACCCAATACCACGCAGCTGCTCGCTCACTCCCCCCCTCCCCGCTGGGGTGGGGAGGAGAATTGGAGAGAAAGGACAACTCGAGGGTTGAGATAAAAACAGCTCACCAGGACAGCAAAGGAACAATATGAAAATATATTAATAATAATAATGATAATATATACAAGGATAATAGAATATATAAAACAAACGATACACAATTTCTCACCACCCGACAACCGATACAGCCCGTCCTGAGCAGCAGGCAGGGAGCAGGGGTATCCCCCCCCACCAGCTATCCCAGAACAGCAAGTTCCAGGGAAAGCAGGCGAGGGAACAAACAGCTAAATGAGCGAAAAACAAAAAGGTAAAAATAGGGAAACAAAAAGCAACCCGAAGGGAAGCTTAAGGATTAAGGCAAGTTAAGGGTCTAAAAGCCTCAAAAGCCAAAAAGACCTAAAAGATCTAGTGGCCCACCAGCCGACCCTCGCTTATATCAGGCATGACGTCTATGGTATGGAATACTCTCTTTGGTCAGTTTGGATCAACTATCCTGTCTCTACCCCTCCCAAGTTTTGCATCTGCACGTTAGCAGAACCTGGAAAACAGCAAAATGTCCTTGGTGGTTCAGCAGCAACCAGCAACATCAGTGTGCTATCACCGTTCTTCTCACACTAAAGCCAAAACACAGGAGCTGCTGAAAACAAAACTAGCTCCGTCCTGGCCTAAACCAGGACACGTACACATGGAATTTACTTAGATGGTCTAAAAAGCGGGATCATGGATAACAAATCAATAAGCTTTAGGGCTAAGTAATCTCCATTACCAGCCAGACTAATTTAACCTATCTGAAAAAATGCACAAGACTTCCAGTACTCTTGCAACATTGATTAGTGTATTCAATTTGGAGTCATTTTTACATGTGAAGATTTTATTGAGGTACTAAAACCAATTTAATTCTGACTTGTGCTTGGAGACAACCTGTTGCTTACATCACCACCTCCTTCAAAAAAGGAAGTTTAATTCTACCTACAGGCCTACCAGCTTTAACTTTTTCCTAAGAATAGCTAAGGCAAGCACAGTAATTGTGTGAGAAGTCAGGAACAAAAAAAAAAAAAAGAAGAGTGAAAGGAAAAGAGGCATCCTTTTACAAAGAACGTCTATGCAGAAACTCTTTTCAGACAAAAAAAAAAATAAGTAACGGGAAAATGGTTTTTCCTGACATCAGTTTTACTGACCTGATTCTCTTTGGAATACACTATCTTAAAAGGTAACTTATGTGCTCAGTTCTCCTCTCTTTTTATCTAATAATACACACAAGCAACAGTCTTTTGAAACTTTTACAGAAACACTGTCAGGTACTTAGTTCCTACTGAAGACAAAGTATTGAACTATACAAAAGAAAACCAGCATGATGAAAGTTATATACTTCTTAAATTTTGGGGATAACAAAAAGGTAGGAATAAATAGACACAGTAAAGAGAAAGTAACACAAAAGGATGGTTGCAAGCAAAGAGCTCTTGCCAAATATAAAAGGATACAAGGCATACTTGACAACAGTTCAAATCAAGCATCAAAATAGTTGAGTACATTCTCAATTCTGGGGTTTTTAAAAGCCCCAGCACAGGTAACCTTACATACATTAAAAGAGATCATTAATTGTATTAAATATGCTAAAAACACTTACAGAATGATCACTTGCCTGTATTTTTTGTTCAATGAAATTCCTTTAAATAAAAATTTTGACAATGTCACTTTGCACACAAGGTCAAAAAATGTTCTGCTCCTGACTTCAGTCAACACATGCATTAGTCAAAACTCAGAGAAAAGGGTGATAGGAAGGAAAGGGAGTACTTCTGTTAAATTTAATGTGTCAATAAACAAAATGAACAGGTAACTATTATTGTTCTAGTCAACTTATCTTCACATTTAGGTCTCAAGTTCCACCAGAAGGTAGAACACCCAAGAGGACTGGAGGAGTCCATGTGGGAGGAATCAGTCAATAGACTAATGGTTATTTTCTTTTATTTATTAATGGTACTGAAAAAATTTTTTTCCTGCACCCCAATGGATTGTGCACACACCCCACTTTGGAGATCACTGGTCTCTAGCATAAAGCCGCCTCTTACCTCTGTACTAGTCCCACAGGGGGACAAGGAAAAAGGGGCTGCATATTCAGCAATCCAGGACATTAAAGTGCACAACACCAATAGCTTTCTTGTTCTGCAGAAATAACCTTGAGTGGTACCCAACCACAACCCAGTAACAGTACAAGCTGATAGCAGAGACTTCTCTTTGCAGCTTTTCTATGACATCTTATATG
This sequence comes from Phoenicopterus ruber ruber, assembly GCA_009819775.1. Taxonomy (NCBI): domain Eukaryota; kingdom Metazoa; phylum Chordata; class Aves; order Phoenicopteriformes; family Phoenicopteridae; genus Phoenicopterus; species Phoenicopterus ruber. The sequence continues at coordinate 162,644,072 of CM020215.1, forward strand.
AGCAAATTAGCTGGATTTTTCCATTCTCTTTGTTGTGTTCCAGACTTTGTCCCATTGTGCTGGTTTTGGCTGGGATAGAGTTAATTTTCTTCACAGTAGCTACTACGGGGCTATGTTTTAGATTTGTGCTGGAAACAGTGTTGATAACACAGGGATGTTTTCGTTACTGTTGAGCAGTGCTTGCACAGCGTCAAGGCCTTTTCTGCATCTCACACCACCCCACCGGTGAGTAGGCTGGGGGTGCACTCAAGAAGCTGGGAGGGGACACAGCTGGGACAGCTGACCCCAACTGACCAAAGGGATATTCCATACCGTATAACGTCATGCTCAGCATATAAAGCTGGGGGAAGAAGGAAAGGAGGGGACATTTGAAGTGATGGCATTTGTCTTCCCAAGTAGCCATTGGGTGTGATGGAGCCCTGCTTTCCTGGCGATGGACGAACACCTGCCTGCTGATAGGAAGCAGTGAATGAATTCCTTGTTTTGCTTCACTTGCGTGCACGCCTTTTGCTTTACCTATCAAACTGTCTTTATCTCAACCCACGAGTTTTCTCATTTTGACCCTTTCGATTCTCTCCCCCATCCCACCAGGGGGGAGTGAGCAAGCAGCTGGGTGGTGCTTAGTTGCCAGCTGGGGTTAAACTATGACACCCAGATAACGAAGAGCTGATGGTGGAGCTGCCTTGCTATTTCAGTCCTACTCCTGAACAGCTGACTGGTGTGGAAATGCAGATGTGGGCTGCTATTACTCAGTTAGGGTGGAATTACATCTTATAATTCAAGTCATTGTCTTTAAAAAAAAAAAAAAAAACAATAGGCTAGGATATCTATTGCCATTTCACTGTCAAACTAACTAATCACTGAATAAAACCCAGAAACCTAATTACTTCTCACTATTAAAAAAATTTTAATAAGAGCAGAAACCAGGATTTCTCCCTCTGCCACATGCTGCTTAAAAAGTGTAGCTGCACTGACAGAAAGGGAAAGCCACATAATCAGCAGGACTCCTAAGAAAACACGCTGAACACACGTCAGCACTTCCTAGAGAAGAGTTCCTGAACAAGAGAGGTATCATTTGCCCTCAGAATTACATGCACAAACATAAAAGGGTTTTTTAATTTAAAAAGTACTCTCCAGTCCTAATTTATTGCAAAAATAATAGTATAGAACAATTTTGAAGTGTCACCATCTGTTATGTGAAGTCAAAACCAGCTATCAAATCCAGCTTTTTTATTAAGCACTCCAACTAAGACAAGGCAAACCTTCACTGCAACAACCACCACGGTGCAAGGTTAACATGGTAGGAGTGATCAAATTAAAAACTTGCCTTCACACGTGGTTCTCCGCTTCAAAAGCCTCAGACTACACAGTCTCCCTCAACCTTTTCAGCCATGACATAGGAACTGACCACTGAAGAACAGCCTCTAGCACAAAGACTGAGCTCCAGAACCAAATGCAAACAGCACATCCCAAGCCCAGGAGTTAAACAGCAAAAATCCAGAGGCCTTTACACACATCCAGCATCTCCAAAGTTTATACAAGGCAACTCCATAACACTTAGTTCCTGTTACCTCACAGGTCTACATAACTGGCTCTCTTTGGCTGCTTCCCACAGTGACCAAAGCAGCAGGCTCAATTTGGGAAGTACAAAGCCCAATAACAGTCACTAGAAAGACCATCTATTTGGGCTTCATAAATTCTCTCCGCCATCTCAATACCAAGTTACTCTATTTAATTTCAGACTCCTTCCATTTAATGCTTAATAGGTATTTCTCCAAAACAAATTCAAAAAGCAAAGACATTTTGTAGAGCATTAGGCAATTGATACCTATTCCCACTGCTGCTTCCTCCCAACTTGTGTGTGTATAAACAAACATATAAAGTCAGCCAAAGGGAAACAGCAGCCCCAAAACATCCACTGCTTCAGCACAGCATCACCTCTGGTTGCACCTGACTGCACTGGAGAAGCACGTCCACCACAATTCCGTGAAGAGCATCACCATGTAACATGACGTCATGGTCTATTTACTGCTCTACTGGCAGAGCCAAGCCAAATCTCCTCAAATAAGGGTGCTGGCACGAGCTCAGTAACAAGTATTGTATCAATCAACTATTTGGGAAAGGCCACTCCTACTCTCTTATGAATAGTGCTATTCAAAAAAAACAGAAAAAGCAAAAAACAGATGTCTTCCCTCCCAAGGAGGGAGGAAAATCAAATTAAACTAATATCAAAAAGAAATAATCAGAATTATTTCCTGAAACAGCACCTTGCTCCTATGGCAAGCCTCCACAGCATGCATGCAGTAGTAAAAGAAGTAACTTCTGATACAGACTCATTCCTTTACAATGCAGGTAAGCATTTTTTTTTTTTTTTTTTAAATGACTAGTCCTCCAAAAGATTCCGTTCAACGTTATGAACAAGTCATTCAGACATGCTTTATACATAAGGCCAGTTAGAAACCTCAGAGCAGACTAAAAATCAAAATTTATGCTCATTTATTTGTAGCTGAGTAACTTTAAGACTTTGATCAAGATAGAGCAACAGGTATGAAACAAAATTCTCAAGAGCTATTTCTCAGTTGCAACAACCCACTCAATTCAGATGATTCAATCATCATTTTTCTAATTTTCAAATTTCTAATGTTCTGAAATGCGCAGTGTAAGGCTTAAAACTAACATCTCCTTATTCTAACTTGATTTCAATAGCTTGCAGGAACTAATATTTTTCTCAGCTCCATTTTAACAGCTTTGATGATGTGCAGAGCATACAAGAAAAACACAGCCGTGAAAAATGATAAAGCAACCCACTTGGATAGACTCAGCATCTCAGTTCCTGTGAAAGCACTGAAAGGCATGAGAAATGAGCGATCTCAGAGAAAAGGCGTTAGCTTGTGATCATCACTGCATACAGGAATATGACTGTCGCATATATGTAGATTGTAACCCCATCCTGTCCCTGTTCCCCTCCCCTTTTTTTTTTTAATGGAAGGACAGATCAGGATTCTCAATAGTAGTGGCTTGGCACCCTCCGCACTGCCACAGAATACCCCTTGCCCAATGCATGTCAAGTTTAGCCACTGCTACACAGTGCAGGGCCAGTGTCTGGCCGACATGAGAGCTGGAAGATAATATCCTCATTTAACTGCTTTCTAGGGCAGTTTGCCTCCTACATCCCTATGCACTGGAGGTGCACCCATGAGTGCTCAGGTTGCACAAGTTCTTTTTTAATGAGAAGGACAACACTGGCAATGCTGAATATTTCACAGGAGAAAAAAAAAGAAAGGGGGGGGAGAGTATCAAGGACACTCAAACTGGGAAGACGACTATAAGAGAGCAGGAGAACCTGCTCTTTCACAGCTATGAAAGATACAATGACTCACTTGGTATCTTCTTTCTTATTTATCGGAAACAACCTACAAGTTTGGGCAGCTAGAATACAAGGTCCAGCGCAACTCTACTCACACCAGCTACTCTTTCTCTCCACCCCCGGAAAATGATTAAAAAAAAAAAAAAAATCACAAGCAAGTAGAAGTAGCTCATTTCTGAGGCACACAGATGGTTCTTGTGTGACCATCAAGAAAAAGAAAACAACTCCCAGATCCCACAACACAGACATTACTTTGATGGGAAGAAAAACCTAGTCTTCTATTATATTACACAAGGTGACCTAACATTTGAAGAGTGCAGCTAAAGTCCATGTCATTTAGGGTATTAACCTGAATACTGTTAGAGTTACTTGAAACAATCTAGTTCATCTTATGTAGCACCAAAACCACATACAAACACAGCTCATCACTGTGGGAATTGGGTATGTGTTCTTCGCCTCTGCAGTATCTCTTTTTTTTTTTTTTTCCTTTTTGTATCACAATATTTTAATTGAGTTATAGATGCCAGACATTCCAAAAAACTGATAAGGAAACGTCGTTTCATTCTGACAACTAACTTTTTACATACTCCTTGAGGAGTTTTTTTGAATTCAAAAGTTGCTCTGTAATCTATTAAATTATTACTGGAATCACTAACTCAACATGAAAAAATAGGAACACAGTAGATATAGATTAGAAATGTATGGAACATGGTAAACACTAAATGTCAACATTTTAGTTGTCAAATCTTGCTTTGCAGACATTTACTTACAGCTCTTACTTACTTGACTAAATAGGAGTTTCTATAAGCATTTTTCCTTTCTCTATTGAGCTGTTTTTCCCCTATTTAAAGGGAAGGACATAGCTGAAATTATTTAGTATCTATGTGCTTTATACATTATCCAAAATTAAGTAGTCATTTCTCTATCAGGAAGGAATATGACAATCATGTGCAACCATACTTAAAAATCTGCTATTTTGAACGTTTTTTGTTTGTTGCTGCAGGGTCCAAAATCCCCAAATAATTATTGGAAAGGCCCACTGCCATCTAGTTGTATAAACACAAATAAGCCTAAGATAACACCCCAAGCACCAAGAGTAATGACAGAGGTAGAAGAGATAGCCTAGTCAGGCATGAAATTGATTTTATAATAGCAAATATCTGTTGCCTACCATGTGCTAAGTAAATAATTCTAAAGAAGAGAGTAAAGATAATAAAAACAAAATCATTAACTGCTCCTACTAAATCAAATGAAAGAGAGAAACCTGTTCTCACATTGACCCTGAAACCTGTTTAATAGCTAATTAAAACAATTACTCCAAGCATGACAAAGTCCTTAATCATCAACATCTTCAGATGCAGAGGATATTTTTTTTTTAAACTTTCTTCAAAGTTATTAGTATTTTATTTAAATGAGAAGTTTATGCCAGCAGCACATTCACCAGTTAGTCGCTACATAGTTAACCACTGCCACAGTCCCCAACTTTACCACATTTGACTACTCAGCAAAAGTAATATTACAGTACTCAATAATTTCAATGCTTTTATAAAAAGATTTCTCTCAAGCACTTGAAGGTAGCCCTAAAATTGACCTTTTTCCTCACATTCAGAAACAAACTTGATGGCCAATGGACATCCAGTATTATGGCAAGGCAACTAAAAAACGACTCTGCTGGACCCACCCCCACAGGATCTGGAATTCTGCACTCCTTCGCATCACTTACTCTTTTAAGCTTTCCTCAGTTACTTCTCTCCTCCGCCCCAAAGCCATCTGACTTGGCCTTAACTTGGATTCCTTCATTTGTAAGTTCCAGCCACAACCAATGTTTTATTTTTAATAAAGCTTTATGTCCAATAGCTTTTCATGGCCTTTTAATAATGACTAGTTATCTAGTGCCTTTCCTAGTGCTCTACTGGAGTTAATTAGGCTGTTGTTTTGAACACTGATCATTTTCAAGTTACTAAACATTTTTGTGCTGTAACAGTACACAGAACAATGTCCTGAACTAATGGCTTGACCATTATGAAGTGTTCAACTTGATAGTTTATCCAGTCATAAATTAGATAACTAAAAGGTCAACAAAAAGCAAAGGTAAAGTTATTAAACTTTACCTTGAGCTTTGCTATTTCTGCCTATGCTTAAGCTCCAGAAAAACAAAGTATTCTTGTGTAGATCATAAAGAGATTGAAATACAGTATTAAAAACACAAAGGAAACTCATTCAGTCCTATTTAGGAAAGATCTAGAGCAATTATGAGTCGAGGCAGGGGAAGCTCCCAAATAAATGCAAAGTCAGAGTAAATAACCACGTTGCTAAAACAGAAAGGCTCAAAACACTGCTATAGAGAAGACACTGCTGCCGATAACACAATAAATAGAGGTATGCTCTCTGTAAGAACTAGATATTCCCAAAAACCTGAAAAGTGCATTTAACTAATATAGCAAAGTACGCTGCCTTTAACCAACTTCTCTTCTGACTACTTTCTAAGCTTTACCGGTTCTATATGGAATTTTCTTCTGGCAGCCAATTGTAAGATTTTAACTGACATCATTTGTGTGGGTTTTCTTCTTTATACCTGTGAATTTGCATAGTATGAAAGTATTATTCAGATAAGCTGGCAACACATATTCCCCCCACTCACCCACCCAGTTTACCCCTCTCCTACCATCCTGACAGTTTTTTTGCTGATGTGCTGCGAATATTTCAACAGGAAGCTACAGCTAAATCAATTCTCCCTTGCCTATGATGAGCCTCGTGTACCAGGGCTAGATGTGCTGAGAAGGAACTTCAAAATCTGTTTATCTTCCCAACAAAATAAATATGCTTTCATAACCAAAGAAAATAACACAATTTGATAAACTTATGTTAAAAGCACCTTGCAATAGATATTTACAGTCTGTTCCTGAAACAGTGATAAAGCAAAACAATATTCAACTTCCATACTAGAAAACAGCCAAGAAAGAAAAGAAACACTAAGAATGACACAAACCTAAGACAACAGGTCATTCTATAAGAATATCTTGATTCTTAAAAGGGTGTGCCTTATATCCACTTCGGAATTGAACTGAATTTAATTCAAACAAGTAATTTTGGAATAGAAGACTCCCTTTAACAGCCTTCACTTCTTCAGTCTAAGTTGTCCTCAATTATTCCTAAGCTATTATCTTATTTCTTCATACACTTTTAAGGGTCCCCTTCCTTCTGGGTTTTGTGCATATCAAATACAAACATCTTTAGCATTTATTTTAAAAATCCCTACAGAAAAGAAAGACAAAAATACTGGCCGATAACTACTTCCACTAACTTTTGAGCTCACTGACAAGCTTCAAGTAAGTTTGACAAAAAGAGAGTCCTCAAACACATCAATTTCCTATGTATTTTATTTTAAGCAGTATTGTTCAGTACCTGGAAGAAATAGAAAGGTCCAAAGCACTAATGCTTCTAAAAGAAAGGCAAAGATGGACAGTCTTTATTGCAACTTTGGGAATTACCACACTGTAAAATAAAATAGGAGAATCTGAACCTACTTTTCAGAGTTTTACCATTATTTCTTGGTTGATTCAAATTACATCAGAAAAGGCAAGCTTGAAATCTCTGTACATCCTTCCCCTTAAAAGAAGTTACAAAAAATGGCTGCTGATTAAAAAAAAAAAATTAAAATTGCCCCAATGTCATTTGAGTGGAGACTAGTTCTTATCATATATTCAGATTCTGCATATATTATAATGCAGGCATGTTGCATGCACTATTGAAAAGAAACTGTGGCTCTAAGGTTCTCCTGGAAAGTAAGAAAAAAACTTCACAGATCTCCTTTCTGACCTGTATCTCTTCAACAGCAAGGTAAGTGTTTATCATATATAAAACAATTTTTTTTCTGTGATCATTCAAAATGACTCTAGTATGCCCTGAGGTTGCTGACCAAAACCTGAGACAGCTGCTGCTATCCTCATCATAGAGGGGACAGAGGACATTTACTTACACACACCCTCACCCAAACAGATGGGGAAGAAGGAGGAAGGGAGAAGGGAACCATTTCAAAAGAAAAGTAGCACATGACAGTTTGTCAGAAAGACTAATTGTTGAAAAGACAGACAATAGTGAGCTGTATCTCATTATTGCTTATGTTCTACATTCAGAAGACTCTTTCCAGTCACCAAACCTATTAAGAGGTAAATAAGCCTTCACTCCTGTAAGAAATAAGTAGTAGCATGTGATATACTTTGTACACACACAGACATCTTTACTAAAGTAAACACAAAAGATTGCTGAAACAAAGGTAAGGAAAGTCTTTACTGCTTTGCAATCTGTTTGCCGTTTCATTTGTTCAGTCTGGAAGAACTCCAGGTGCCATGGTGAAAAGCACAACAAAACAAACTCGAAGACAAGCTTTAGGATCCCTTTTCTATAGTCCAAAATGGAAACGTAAACCAAAGTTTTCTGAGCTGTCTAGGCTTCTCCTCCTCAAAGCCAAGCTTATTAACCAGTACCATTGCAAAATTCACCAGAGCAGTTTCAGAAACTGATGTTTTCTGTAACGGATACCTGTAAGTGTCAAGCAAACATCTGAAAAAAGTAAAATGAAGCTTTATGGTTTCAGTGCAATACAAATATGCCTCAGGTGTAAATTTTAATTTGCTGCATCAAACATTTCAGCACTCCCAGAAAGCCCCAGTCATCACTACTGAGTCCAAATTTCTTACTTCTCTTCTGCCCACATTGTGGGGGACATGGTTGATTGCTACGTAGGGTTCCCATGATAGTTTCTCCTAGACATACACTGCCAGTAGGTATCACACACAATCCTAAACACATACAGATGCACTGTCTAGATGCCAAACCAACTAGAACACTTTCAGTTAATGTATTTCAGAAACTACAGATAAAAAATAACGGTCTTGTAATACCTACTCCTTTACCTCACAGGCATCTATGCTATTCCCTGGAATACCACATCGGTTTTCAACGCCAACATGAAAAGATTTTTTTTTTTAAAAAAAAGCTCTTAAGAAAAACTGCCTGTACTTCAGAAGTGCTACTTGAGCTGCCAGCAAAGGTTGAGATACCGTGTATAAAGTCATTATACTTAGCTTGTTTCACATAGGATGGAAAAATCTCTTGTTGCATTGACCTGGACAAAATTCTGCTTACTGCACCCTGCACTCAACTATTTGTATGTACCCTGAAGCATTTGTACAACATAGTGCTCACTTTTAGACTTACAAAAAGTTAAAAACTGGCCCTTAGATTCACTTTGATGCATCCAAGGCACCTCCTCTGTGAACTAAAGCGATCACAGCCACAAGACAAGATCACGTTTGACATGCCCAGAAATACATATAAACTTTAAATCTTTCTGCTGCTTTCATACCTTTTGAGCTCTCTGCATCTTTCATATCTCTTCAACATCGCTCTCAGGGGAAACCCATACACTCAAACTACAGAAAAGTAGGGGCAACAGTCAGATCAAGATACCCCAATACGTTTACATGTTCTGATCACACTGACACACCACTCCGTGTGTCTGCTTCAATTCTATGCTCCTTGCCAATAGTGGCCTTTTTTCCCCACTCTGAACTGTCCCACTATCGTGGTTTCACCCCAGCCAGCAACCAAGCACCACACAGCCACTCGCTCACCCTGCCCCCTCCCGGTGGGATAAGGCACAGAATCGGGGAAAAAAACCTGCATAGGTTGAGATAAAGACAGTTCAATAGGATAGCAAAAGAAGAGAGAATAACAATAATAACAATGATGATAAGACAATATACAAAAGTGACGCACAATGCAATTGCTCACCACCCGCTGACCGATGCCCTGCCCCTCCCTGATCAGTAATCCCCTCCCTAGGCCAACTCCCTACAGTTTATATACTGAGCACGACATCATATGGTATGGAATATCCCTTTGACCAGTTTGGGTCAGCTGTCCTGGCTATGCCCCCTTCCCAGCTTCTCATGCACCCCCAGCCTTCTCGCTAGCAGGGCATGAGAAGCTGAAAAGTCCTTGACTTAGTGTAAGCACCGCTTAGCAACAACTAAAACATCAGTGTGTTATCAACATTATTCTCATACTAAATCCAAAACACAGCACTATACCAGCTACTAAGAAGAAAATTAACTCTATCCCAGCAGAAACTAGGTCACCCACATATACAATAAACTTCAACACAAAACCTAAATACAATAGACTGTGAAGACTGAGCACAATGGAAGGAAGAGCTGATGGGAAGGAAGAGGGGAGAGGGAAAGGTGCTACATTCACAAAGTTTCCACCATCAATCTAAAATTAGAGCCAAGGTAGGAAATCAAACTTGTTACTGAAATGATGAGCAAGACTGGCAAACTGGTAACAACAGACGAGGAGAAGGCTGAGGTACTCAACAACTATTTTGCCTCAGTCTTCACTGGCAAACTCTCTTTCCCACACATCTCAAGTGGATGGACCGCAAGATGGGGACTGGAGCAGCAAAGTCCCTCCCACTGTAAGAGAAGATCAGGTTTGTGACCACCTGAGGAACCTGAACATACATAAGTCTATAGGACCTGACAAGATGCATCCCAGAGTCCTGAAGGAATTGGCTGATGTAGTTCCCAAGCCACTCTCCATGATATTTGAAAAGTCATGGCAGATGGATGAAGACCCTGGTGACTGGAAAAAGGGAAACATTGCACCCATTTTTAAAAAGGGTAGGAAGGAGGACCCTGGGAACTACCGACCTGTCAGCCTCACCTCTGTGCCTGGGAAGATCATGGAACAGATCCTCCTAGAAGCTATGCTAAGGGACATGCAGGACAGGGAGGTGATTCAAGACAGCCAGCATGGTTTCACCAAGGGCAAGTCCTGCCTGACCAACCTAGTGGCCTTCTATGATGGAGTGACTACATCAGTGGACAAGGGAAGAGCTACGGATGTCATCTATCTGGACTTCTGTAAGGCCTTTGACACAGTCCCCCACAACATCCTTCTCTCTGAATTGGAGAGATGGATTTGATGGGTGGACTGTTCAGTGGATGAGGAATTGGGTGGGTGGTCACATCCAGAGGGTAGTGGTCAATGGCTGAAAGTCCAGATGGAGATGGGTGACAAGTGGAGTCCCTCAGGGGTCCATATTGGGACCAGTACTCTTTAATATCTTCATCAATGACAGACAGTGGGATCAAGCGCACCCTCAGCAAGTTTGCAGACGACACCAAGCTGAGTGGTGCGGTGGACACACCTGAGGGACGGGATGCCATCCAGAGGGACCTGGACAGGCTTGAGAGGTGGGCCTGGGTGAACCTCATGAGGTTCAACAAGGCCAAGTTCAGGGTCCTGTATCTGGGTCAGGGCAACCCCTGGTATCAGTACAGGCTGGGGGATGATGGAATTGAGAGAAGCCCTGCTGCGAAGGACTTGGGGGTACTGGTGGATGAAAAGCTGGACGTGAGCCAGCAATGTGTGCTCACAGCCCAGAAGGCCAACCATATCCTGGGCTGCATCAAAAGAAGTGTGGCCAGCAGGTCAAGGGAGGTGATTCTGCCCCTCTACTCTGCTCTGGTGAGACCCCACCTGGAGTCCTGCATCCAGCTCTGGAGCCCTCAGTACAGGAAAGACATGGCTCTGTTGGAGCAGGTCCAGAGGAGGGCCACAAAAATGATGAGAGGGATGGAGCACCTCTCCTATGAAGACAGGCTGAGAGAGTTGGGGTGGTTTAGCCTGGAGAAGAGAAGGCTCCAGGGAGACCTTATTGCAGCCTTTCAGTACTTAAAGGGGGCTTATAAGAAAGATGGGGACAGACTTTTTAGCAGGGCCTGTGGCGACAGGACAAGGGGTAATCATTTCAAACTAAAAGAGGGTAGACTTAGACTAGATATAAGGAAGAAATTTTTTACGATGAGGGTGGTGAAACACTGGAACAGGTTGCCCAGAGAGATGGTAGGTGCCCCATCCCTGGAAACATTCAAGGTCAGGTTGGACGAGGCTCTGGGCAACCTGATCTAGTTGAAGATGTCCCTGCTCATCTGAACTAGATGACCTTTAAAGGTCCATTCCAACCCAAACTATTCTATGATAATAAGTTTCAGTACTTATGGTTTGTTTTTTGGTTGGATTTTTTTTCTAAATTTGTTTTCCCCAGAAAAAGTTTGCCCTTAGTGAGCTGTCTTCTTTTCTAGCTGGTATCCAAACTACAGTGCTGGCTTTTCTCTGATCGCCCAGACTGAAAAGAAAAACACTCCGACAGAAGCAAAGCATTCCCCAGGGAGATGCACAGCAATCTTTTATCTCTATCCAGAATAATTCTGTCTCTGAATTTAGCCAGCAGTAACTGCTGCAAACCTCTGAACTACCTGGAACTTTTCTGTGTTTGGCAAGACAGGTGAGATACAGAAACTTTGTAACTCACCTGCTTCTGGGTCTGGGAAGGAGGAAACATGACAAAACCCAAAACACTTTGCTTCTTGATGAAAGATGTAAACCATGACATTTAAGAATGAGGTCCCTATCAATCAAAGCTCATTCATCTTTCAAAAACAGTTAAAAATTCACTTGTAGCTAAAAAGCTAGCATAACTACACTCATTTTTGTGACTAATCATTTGGATTTGTATATTGCTATTCATTTTACAAAGCTAAATGGAAGAAATTCTAAATTCAATTATCATGAACTTTAAATTTAGAGAAATTGTTTCTGAAACACTGACTGGTGAAGTAGCTGGAACTCTTTACCAACTGCACTGTCTTTCCAAAAGCTGTCACACAACTCCAGTATCCAGATATTAAGGGAGGAAGGATAACCTGGCACCCTTTTTTGCAATCAAAAACAATGGAATATATTCCATTTGCTACCCCATTTAGTAACTATATTTCTACCTCATTCTCCATTTCTCTTAGGAAGAAATGTTCTAAGAGACTATCAGATTTTAACAGAAAGACGACAGCCTCTGCTCGGTGCTCTGATTTTCCATATCTGGCATGCATTTATGTACAAACACACCCCTCTTACAAATTTAAAAATACTCAGGAAATATCCAGGTAGGAAGGTGAATCTCAAAACTGTAGACACTGCCAGCTCATATTCAGCTGGCTGTCGACCAACACCCCCAGGTCCTTTTCCACCAGGCAGCTTTCCAGCCACTCCCCCCCAAGCCTGTAGCGTTGCCTGGGGTTGTTGTGACCCAAGTGCAGGACCCGGCACTTGGCCTTGTTGAACCTCATACAATTGGCCTTGGCCCATCGATCCAGCCTGTCCAGATCCCTCTGTAGCGCCTGCCTGCCCTCCAGCAGATCAACACTCCCTCCCAACTTGGTGTCATCTGCAAACTTAATGAGGGTGCGCTCAATCCCCTCGTTCAGATCATTGATAAAGATATGAAACAGGACTGGCCCCAGTACTGAGACCTGGGGAACACCACTTGTGACCGGCCGCCAACTGGATTTAACTCCATTCATGACTCTTCGGGCCTGACCATCCAGCCATTATTTTACCCAGCGAAGCATACGCCTGTCCAAGCCATGAGCAGCCAGTTTCTCCAGGAGAATGCTGTGGGAAACAGTGTCAAAGGCTTTACTAAAGTCCAGGTAAACAACATCCACAGCCTTTCCCTCATCCATTAAGCAGCTTGCCTTGTCATAGAAGGAGATTGGGTTGGTCGAGCAGGACCTGCCTTTCATAAACCCATGTTGACTGGGCCTGATCGCCTGGCTGTCCTGTACGTGCCGCGTGATGGCACTCAAGATGATCTGCTCCATAACCCTCCCTGGCACCGAGGTCAGGCTGACAGGCCTGTAGTTCCCCCGATCCTCCTTCCAGTCCTTCTTGTAGATGGGCATCACATTTGTAACCTCCAGTCAACTGGGACCTCCCCAGTTAGCCAGGACTGCTGATAAATGATGGAGAGTGGCTTGGTGAGCACTTCCACCAGCTCCTTCAGTACCCTTGGGTGGATCCCATCCAGCCTCATAGACTTGTGTGCATTTAAGCGGTGTAGCAGGTCACTAACCATTTCCTCTTGGATTATGGGGGCTTCATATGATTACCCTTTCAAGAGGCAAGCAGCACCCCTAACACACACATTCAACCATTAACTGACATCTCCAGCAGGAGGCAAGAATGAGGCATCAGGAAACACTGAAAGGGATCAGGTTTTGGCAGAACAGCAACACCCTTCATTGGCAACAAATGCACTTGTCAAAAGTTTTTGTACCAAACACCTTTAACTGGCAACTAACTCCTGTCACCTTCTCCCCTCTCCTTTAAGGTGACTATGGGGTGGCTATAGTTGATTCAGCACAGGTTCTAATTAGGGGAATGGAAACCTGCAGAGACATAGAATCATATCATAGAATAGTTTGGGTTGGAAGGGACCTTTAAAGGTCATCTAGTCCAACCCCCAATATATAAATGTTCATCTGAAAACACATTACATTCTTTTTTTAAAAAAAAAAAAATCAACCATTTTTCTCTATTAGTCACCCATTCCTAACGTGTTTCAAAAAAAAAAAAAAAAAAAGACAATAGAGTCCAGAGAGATTTAATAAGCTCTCATGAAAGCTCCATCAGCTACTTCATTCCTGCAACAATCTAAAAAGACAGTTTAACTAATAATTTATTTAAGGAACAAATGTAACTAATTACTCAAAGTAAGAAATACTTGTCATTTTATGAGCAAATATAGACAAGACTAAGGAAAAGTCAGGCTTTAAAGGACCCATTTTTTGGTTTTGTTTTGGTTGGGCTTTTTCCTAGTATTTTTAACATAGTGCTGCCTCATTCGATTTAGAGGCTTAGGTAACTCATTCCCAAAGTTAATCCTTAACAGGTTCTTTCAGTGCCACCAGAGACACAAGACAATTCCACCGCCCCTTAACTACCTCTGTCAACTCAGTTCTGCTTTGCAACTTTATACTTCTTTTTACAAGTGGCAGTAAGTGGTCTTAAAGAGTTTATTTGCCACACACCCCCTTTAAAAAAAAAAAAATACACCACGAACAAACAACCCACACACACACAGAAAAACAGAAACAAAACAAAAACCCCAACCAAACAACAACCAAAAAACCCACCCACCACACCACTTTCAAAGCTTATTTTGAGGTCACTGACTATGTACCCACCAAAAGATACTAGTAGATCTCCGAGCAGAACCAAAGCCCTGGACAGTCACGCTTCAGGAACAAAAGAGCAAACAGTACATGCTGTTCATTTTCTTCAAGCTAGCTTGATACTTCTTACTGTTTTAATTTTTAAGAGCAAAGATTTCCTTATGGTTCCAATCCAATTTCTTCTATGAAATACATACTGTAGATAGGTCTAAATGAACAGGCCCAGGGTTCCTGCATGTCATTTCCAAATTAGAGTCCATTCAAAACCAAGCTTTCATCTTACTGTTTCAATAACATCGCGTAAGTATCATCTGCATAAAATCCCAATGAACTTTCTTTCATAGAAGCAATGAATGTCATCATAGCTACTTTCCTATTACATGAATTTCACTTTCAATTTTTAGTACAGCAATTACATTCACAGGAAGTGAATTATCCCAATCTCTATCATTTCAGGCATGACGGCTTTAGTTACGATAGAAATGACTTCTTTTCATGGGAGATTACAGTAAACACATGCCACTAGATTTTCTATTACAGGATCTTCTTGATATGATTAAACTGTTTTAATTTTTTATCAAAATGAAGTGATTGCCATTTCACTCCCCTCTCATACAAAGCAGCATCTCTGTCATACAAATTTAAACTTTTTTTAATCTCATATATACTCCTAAAAAGCCTACCTATCCTCCACAATCTTCGCAACATTGGGAACGGACCAATAATCCTAGCTTATAAATAAGGTAAAATACACATTATAGATGAGTATCAGAACTCAGAAGGAAAAGAAAGATCTAGTGCAGTGTTGGCATTCTTGTTAAACACTGCCCACTAAAACCTGAGTTATTTTGACAAGCTAGGGTTTCTCTCCACTCTACTCACTCCTTAAATTCATACTGTTGGCAATGAAGATTGCTGTTCTACGTATGCATGAAGGTTCACCTGAAACAGCAAGGGAGGAAACATGGCATTCAGTAGTACCACACAAACATAAAATGAGAAAAGGAAAGATTCAGACATTAAGAGCAATGAATGTTCTTCTTTATGTGCTTGCAACTTCCTATAAGGAACTCGGAAAATTTCAAAGAAAGTACATTTTCATGATTAAGTATGGTTGAAACATTAAGCAAAACTACTAGTTAGCTGCTCAAACTTTTTCAAGGCAAAACAAGCCAACTTGCTGATAGGATGGGGCTGTTGCATCCCAACCAGCTTTGGAAGAAACATTTCCAAACAGCACCCAGGATGAAAGTAGGTTTTTCATTAGATTGTTATGTCTCCTGTCATATCATAAACTATATCATCACAGATAAGAAGACTAATGACTTCACATTTTATATGTTACTTGAGTCCAATGTATTTCAGAGGATTAAAAGCAACAATTCTAAAGAAAAGACTAGTGGTAACGCAGTAAGAGTGAAGACATCCTCTAATGCTGTGCAGTTTGGAAACAATTCTTAAAAACCACTGCTCTGAACAGCACTATTGTATCTAGTACACATAGTAATTTCTGGCATTCACTTACCTAAAATTACAAAGGGAACTGATAATACTGCAAAGCTCAGCAGGGACTTCAACTGTATGCATTAAAAGTAAGTAAGTTACCTTTATCTGTGACAAACTCAGTGAAAAAGTCATTCAGACATCTCCATCCTCCATAAATGGACTGTCTTAAAGTCTTTAAAAGGTATTTTCTGGGCCAAAACCTCAAATCCAGTATCAAGTGAACAACATTTCATGCCATGTTATTTCATCTTCTGCAACTTGGACGCAATAGCTAAGTATTACTACAATCAGAACAAGTAGTGTTAACACAGTCCTTTTATACATTGCTTTCAAACCACAATACACAAATGTATATTCTTGAAGATTTCAAAGTGACTGTGTAAAGTCAACTGTAGTTGCTGCATAGATTAAAATATTCTATTGTAAACATAAAAATCCCTCCAAAAAGGGCTTATGCTAATACATCTTGGTTCATAGAAACATTTCAACAACATAAATTACCTGCCAACTAGTGATCCCAACTTTCTGGGGATTGCTCATGATAAATCACCTGGTTTCACTGCTAGTTTTCAAAGTTTCTTCTCCTGACCCTGCAGACCACGGACTACAAACAACGTAAGACACTTGGCATCTGAAAGCACAAGCCAAAGTGTCTTTTCATGAGAAACCACTGAAGCAAGCAATTGCCTTTTTCCCCCAGATGGATTTCCGATACATTTTTTTGAGCAGCAGAGAAGTTGCACTGACATACTACCTATACACATAGCAAAGTTAACCCTACCCCTATTCTACACATTTTAATATGAAGAATTCCATTTTTGTTTTTAAAGTTCTACAAAATACTCCACCGTGACGCTTAGGATGGGAAAAGGCTGACCAAATGGGCAGGACTGATCTGGAAGCTACTTGTCATCATGAAGGATGACAAATCACAATCTAGTTAACGTATCAGGTAATCTTAGTCTTAGAGACCATCCTCCAAAATAGCTTTTGCTAGAAGATGTTTTTGGAAAGCAAGAAAATGTTTTCTTGGTTTAAGTGTTAATAAACAAAATGTCAAAAGCTACTCCATTCACTCTCGACAAAATATTCTACCAACACAATTTAACTTAATATGCTCCTTCAGCAACATCTGGATATTACCCCCCCCAAAAGTCACCCAAACCAAAGATCTTAAAATCTGAGGGGGTAAACACTCTCAGTGCCATGCATTTTTATCAGATCATTTCCTCCCCACAGTATCAGAACCAGGAGAAGAAAGAAGTATCATTGCTCAAGTCCCCTGCACTGTCCATTCCATTGAAAATTCACCTTGCACATTCTTCAAGCTCTAGAAATTAGACAACTAGAAGAGGGTTAACAGGGGAAATGTACCTGAACTGCAAATTGATACTAACTGTTCTAGCAAATTTTATGGCTTTTGGATAAACAGACAATCACATGTCATTAATGCAGTGAAACGACACGACTAAAGCTAGTTCTTATTTGTAGATTCTATCCTGTTTATCCATTAAGCAAATACCTCTGAAAGGGACTCGCAAGCTTTTTCAGGTACTCCAATTCTAGCCCCATGATATGATGACAGCAGCCTAGACATGAACACACATCTTAAAAATAGAGAGCAAATTGCTCATGTTTCAGTCACTCTGTTCAATCAGGCACATCATTTTAAATCTCTGGTGCTGATGGATTTGCATCTGGAGGATTCCCATGAAGCAAAGTGGATGTGTACCACACTCAGCCTTTTCCAGAGATCACACAACTAATGGAAAGTTTCAAACCGGGGCAGTTGCAGGTAGTCAGGCTGGTCATCTCTTCAAAATACCAACCCTTGTTGCTAAAGAAATAGAAGTCAGAGTCCTAATTCTCACATTGAAAAACACCTCAGTGGGTCTAGAGTCATAGAATCGTTTAGGTTGGAAAAGACCTTTAAGATGATCGAGTCCAACCATTAACCTAACACTGCCAAGTCCACCACCAAACCATGTCCCTAAGCACCATGTCTACGTATCTTTTAAATACCTCCAGGCATGGTGCCTCAACCACTTCCCTGGGCAGCCTCTTCCAGTGCTTGACAACCCTTTCAAGGAAGAAATTTTTCCAAATATCCAATCTAAACCTCCCCTGGTACAACTTGAGGCCATTTCCTCTTGTCCTATTGCTTGTTACTTAGGAGAGGAGACCGACACCCATCTCTCTACAACCTCCTTTCAGGTAGTTGTAGTCTCCCCTCAGCCTCCTTTTCTCCAGGCTAAACCACCCCAGTTCCCTCAGCTGCTCCTCATAGGATTTATTCTCTAGACCCTTCACCAGCTTTGTTGCTCTTCTTTGGCCACGCTCCAGCAACTGATATGGGAGACACTTCAGCCACTGGACATGTGAAAAGCAATACAACAAACGAATGGCTAAGTTCCTCCGCAAGAAGGCAAAAAGAGTAGGTAAACAAGACATCAGTGCAGAAAATTTATCAACAGGGCAATTCACTAAGTGATGTGAGAGCAATAGAAAAGTCTCTTCTGACAGCTTTGATGCAGATTCATGCATTGATGGAGTAGACCAAACAAGCAGCATGGATATTGCTTCTTTTAATAGTTTGCTAGGGTGAAGTGGTATTTTGCTAGAGGCAAAAAGAACTGAAGAGAAAGAATTAAAAATAAATAGGCCAGAACAAAGCATATTTTCAATTTTAGTTGCAAAACCAATGTAGCAACAATTTTCTCTTCTTTTAGTATGAAAAATAATGCTGGCAAATTGCAGTGTCACCAATGTAAAGCAAAGACTGAACATCAAAGAGGTTTTGGTGCTTGCTTTTTTTCATTATTTCAAGAGAAAATTGTTTGCTATACTGAGAAGTTTCTTTGCATGTAGTGAAGGGAAAGTACAAAACCAATATGTAAATCTAATGTGCTCAATCTCTATATTTGAGTTTCCACTCAAATAAATTAATAAAATTATAATAAGAAATTAAAGAAATTAATCTTCAGAAGTATTTGAACACTTCAAGATGTCTCAAAAATAAGGCTCACACTTGCTTCATTTGCTTTCAGTCAGTAGGATGTTATTTACGCATGGTTTAGCGTTTGTTCCAAAGTGACTGTACGTAGGCCCCAAAAAGCAGTAGTTTAGGTCAGGAAGGTCAAATAAAATTCAAAAGATCAGACAAATATATTTGGGAGGGATCTTAAGTGATCAGTTGTAACAAATGTGCTTTCTATTTTGTTCCTGAAGACTTCAGACACTGGAAGCAAATCTCTGGGCAAAACATCCCAGTGGTTCACTTGTATTGCTGTTAAGGGTCTGTGAATCTTCAAAGAGAAAAAGAAAAAAGTTTTATTGCATTTTACTGTTGTAACTTCTTTTCAGGTCTATTAGAGACAAATGGAGTTCTTTCCCCTCTACACTGCAATATTATTACCACATAGCTTATCCTAACCTATAAAAATACAACTGAGAAGCAATCTCTACTCTTCACTTCTCCTTTGGAAGTCACATACTTTACACATTTTTCTGAATAAAGTAATATTTCCTCTTTAAAGATGAGGAGTTCAGTGATGGGAAGGAGTGTATTTCAGAGGTGGGACTTGAGTCTCCTGACTTTTCCTTACCAAATTTTGGTGAAAATATAAAAAGAAACACTATATGTCATCCACATCAGCTCTATAAGCTCTTGAAATGAGATATTCACCAGGTAAGCACAGAAAAAATGGCTTAGAGGAAAAAGAGTATAAAAATAAGTATGAATATAAGTATTTATATAAATATATACATTTTTATAGGTTAGGATAAATTATCTCTACTCTTCATCTCTCCTTTGGAAGTCACATACTCCAGACCCTGAGTATTCTTATTCCTCTCTTCTGCATCGTGTTTACCTGGTACTTGTCTCCTAAAATACAGTGCCCAAAATGGGGCAGAATAATGCAGAGGGTTTACCAATGCTGAACGGAGCCGAAACTTTACTTCATGTGCAGCATGCCTGCAGACCATGCTCCTCTTTGTACAGCCCAATATAATTTGCCTTTCATCAAAAGAGCTTGACATCACTAAATAACATTCAACTTGTGATCAGCTATAGCCTTGTACCTTTTTCTGCAGAACTGAAAAGTAAATGAGTTATTCCCATGTTTCATCTGTGGGGTTCACGTTAGCAGCTTAGGCAGGGAGTAGTGCAGAACCAATCCTGAACTCAGCCCCTCATTTACTTCAGACCACTTCTCCAAACTACCAAGCTCCCCTGAAATTCTGAAACCACCCCTTTAGCATCCCAGCAGATGCTTTCAACTCTGTCACAAACATCCGTATCATTAACACACTAACTACTGCTGTCTTCAGACACATCAGCCTCAAGACTACACATAATTCCCTGTGAAAATGGAATGCTGAAAACTGCTGGATACAGTTTGCAAACCCATTTTGGACCTGACTTAAATTCCTCTCCTCTAAGCCATTCTTCCCATGTTTACCTTGTGAATATCCCATTTCAAGAGCTTACTAGAGGTCATGTGGATGGCATCTAATGTTTCTTTTCATAACTTCACCAAAATTTGGTAAGCAAAAGTCAGGAGAATCAATTCCCCCTCCGAAAAAGGCTCCTTCCCACCACTTAGCTCCTCATCTTTAAAGACCTTATTCAGAATGGCAATGCTCGGCTTTCTCTGTTAGCTGGCTTTTTATTAGATTTACTTAACCACTCAGATTCCCCCAGCTGATCCCACTCACTTTTTAAAGTTCACATTCTGGCTTACCAAGGGAACTGGAGGGCTGATAGGGTCACTCCGACTTCATAACGTTAAACATAAAAGCCTAAAGACATCTAAGTCAGGTCATAGGTTGTGTTCAGACAATACTATTCGAAAGGTTTTGAGCACATAGCACATGACATTAGCACATCTAGAACAGCATCCAAATGGATGTCATTTTAAAGAAACATGGCTACTAAGTATAGTCTTCATTCATACATTAGAAAAGTATTCTGTTGTAAAATAAATTAGTATTTTAGCTGTTTGAATTTTAAATGGTTTTGTTGTTTAACTAGTACTTTCCCAAAACATGAAATACTTACTTTGACTTCAGTTGGTCTTCAGGTCACTTAAATCCAGAACCTTGGAAGATAAATAGATACTTAACTCCTAGTCTCATCAAAAGCCATTAAGGTGACTAAACACATTTGGAAGTCTGAGCCTTGGTGCCTCTGATTCTCAAGTCCCCATCTGCAAAATGGTGACAATTTTTCCCTGTTACTTCCCATCGTATGAGGGCAAACTAGTCAGGAAAGATGATCACAGAGACTAAGCAACTGCATTGGTTTAATTTTTGCATTTTCTTTTATAGATTTCAATACTTTCAAAATGTTTGGGCTTCACTGCAGCAGTACATTTTCATGCAATGCAAGATACACATTTATACACCTTTGTTTCTGAAAGTATTGCTCTTAATGCTGGCACAAATGCAGCAGAAACAACAGTAATCAATTCGATTTGGCCTTATGAAACAAGTGTCATTTTGACAAATGGTCCTAATTAAGTTGATATTTCAGGTAGAAAGTGTATTGAGTTAATGTGTTGGCACCTCTCTAGTTATAGCCAGACAAGTACAGATGTTGCAATAAAGTAGCAGTAGTACATTATTAACTTTGCAAGCCACTCAGTTTGCATTCACAGAGTTTGATCAAAGCCACACAGCTCAGCAACTGAAAGAAAACGCTGATTTTGAGTTTTAATTATTCAGTAACATACACAAGTAGTAGCTCCAGGAAGTTTCAAAGCTATAGGTCATTCCTTGATGATCCTTCTCCAGCATGGAAGTGATTAATTAGTCTAGTGGCAGCACAGCACTTAGGGCAGACAGTCACGTTTGTTTAGAAAACCTTGCTCAAACAGCAAAAGACAAAACCCATGTTTCTTCTATTTTGCATAAATCTAATTACAGGATGTCCTGTTAAGGCTAAAAGACACCATACATTTACATAAATCTAATTACAAGATGTCTTGTTAAGGCTAAAAGACATCATATGTTTATGCAGTGCTTTCTTATGCTGTGGAAGCCTTCGATACATGGCTCATGGTTGGCAAATACAAGTTTGTTTTCCATTTAGCAATGGTAGCAGATAAAATAACACAGTAGTCATCTGCTCTGAAGTCAAAGTAGTCTTACATTTTCCCCATTTTTCTATTGAGTCCTCTGTAGCCCTAAACCAATTTATTGTGCTTACCAATTTATACAGACTTGCAGCTACGCTTACTACTAAAACACAACTCTCTTGCAGTGAGGGAGCTGTTTTCTTTCCCAGCTCTCCCACAACAGGTATGACTGTAGGGTATCAGCTTGCAGCTCAGGCACCAGTAAGAGCAGTTGATGACGCAGTCAGGTAGGTAACCGCAAACACCGGTGAGACTCCATGCCGTTCTGTCACTGTAAATTTGTGGCACTCCAACACAGGCTTGAGCTAACTTCGCAGATAACAGTTTCCTCCCTCAGACATCACAGGGCTACACGTCGCTTCTGGAATCGACAATGAGCTGCCAGCCTGCTGTGTGGCAAGCAGCAGCCTAACTCGAAGGCTCCTTCCCACTCTCAAAACACATCTTCCTAGAAACATTTCCAGAAGTATAAAGACTGAAAAGGACAAAGCACTTCCTACCCGCAGCAAGTTTCAAAGGAGTTTCAAGAACCATGCCACAGCTACTCAAAACCCTGGCCCTTTGGAAACTGTCTTCCCTTCTTTTATCAAGTTTGGCCTGCTAAAAACAATCATGTGCTGAAAATAATTTCTGATGTTTCTTGTATCCAATTACCCATCTCCTCAGGGGTTTCCTCTTGCAAGACAGCTGAGAGAAATGGTTTATCGTATTTTCTTCAGATCCACAGAAAAGTTCCCTCTGGAGTATAGAAAAAGATTCTGTTCTTGATATCTACCTGTCAAAAATCAGGATATTCTCCACTAGGTGTTTACCCCACAGAAACAATCTTGACATTAGATCAGTCTACTTTCATGTTGTAGACCATGAGGCGGGGATCAGTCACCATGGTTCTAACATCTTTTGGGCTGACACATCAACTAAGCCAGTCTAGAAATAGATGTACCACGGGCATGACAACAGGAGAAAATGGCTTCAGGCAGCCATGCTTCTGTCAGATTCAGATAACTCAATTAAAAAAAAAAAAAATAGAAATTGCACACCATAGAAAAATACATACTTCTACACTGTAATGAGAACAGCCGTATAAAGAACAGAGACGGGGGAAAAAAAACAATAAATTCAGTTGAATGCAACAGTAAAATACTCTTCTCTGGTCACAACATAACAGAATATTCAGGCATCACTCTAGAAAACAGGGCGAATTATATACCTATTTCCTTGACAAAACTATATAATTAGTAGCATTGCCAGTCTTAAATAAAAGTTATTTGTATCCACAAAATAACCATGAGAACACAAAGAAAATGTCATTTTTAAGCAGACATGTAAGGACATAGTTAATTTGCTGGTTTCCCCATAACTCTGTATTCTTAGAAACTTTAGCCACAAAAAAAAAAAATTCTAGAGCAACCAGGATGTAGGGTGTAAAAAAACCCCCACATCTACTGTTACATTTATCGCAAGATGAAAAAAGACATGTAAGTAGTGTGGGACATACCAATAATTAATATTTGCAGAAATACAGCATGAAAACAGGTAGGTCATCCACCTGACACAGAACTTAAAGTACCCTTCAACTATTAAGCATCATTCTGGCAGATACTAATATCTGACAACTCCACTTAGGTTTGAAAACCTCTATCAGGATTTCAACAACAGGAGCAAGTCAAATAAATTAAAATGACAACTCCATCGTGGTGTGTACTCTCTCTCTTTCACTCACTAGAAAAGCTGTTTTGACTTGTCATTTTGCATGTTTAGCACAAATACAAATGTCAGACAGACATTAGAAGCCTGTGAAATTGTTCATATGATTTTTTCAGTATTTTTTTTAATTTCAAAAAAACAAAACAAATACAAAACCATTTTCATTTTCTGCAAATTTTGCCAAAAAGGCAGGGTATCTAACACCACCATAAAATCTTGCTGGATGGATGAGGAATATTAGGAGTCAAATATTTCTCCTCCCTCAAAACCGTTTTTCCAATGTGGACAGAACTTGTAAGGCAGTCAAATAAGTCTTAATGCTTTAAGATCATTACACACTAGTACTACAGCCAAAGAGATTGACTCATGTGCAAGAACATAAGCAGTCCTAGCAAATTACAAAGTGCTCTGTACACTCGTATCCAACTCTTCAGAGATCTGTTCATGCTCACTCTTGCCATCAGATAGGGAACTACAAAGAAAAACAATAGACGAAGCTTCGTTCAACAGCACCAAAGCATTGCATTGCAGGTAGTACCAGATGAAGTTACCTATGTTGCTGCTATAATAATGATAGATACAAGGATTTCCAAGAAGCTCATTTACAAAGATGGCTCAACCCGTCAACATCTGGAATCTCAGCAATTTTTGCAGAAGCTGTGTTTTATCTTAGCTGTGAAAAAAAGAGTACTTTGGGATAACTCATGTTTTCTATGCATCTAAGATATTTCTTGGTGCTTTTCTTAGAGGGACTGATCCGTGTTACACGGTTGCTGCCTGCAAGAAGGAAGAACTAAATACTAGGTTCTGCTAGTGGTAATGACATCACTGCTGATGCAGAGAATTAAAGAATTATCACCATCAACCACAGCACTCAGCTAGTGGTGTCTGCAAACACAGCTTGAGGGAAGCACGTCTTGTATAGAAGCTGACCTGGAGACTGTACCAACGGTACCAACTGCTCTTACAAGAAGCGGCTTCTAACTGTTCTGAGGATAAACATTTTCACTTCTTCCCAGACCAGCATCAGGTTACACATTCACCCCACACAGCTTTACCAGGCTCTGATGCAGAGATGATGCCAGCCTGCAGTGCTGGAGTGGTAGCCTGCAGAAGGGACCCAAGAGTGGTTAATCTCTGCTCAATGCCAAGGACGTTTTACTGACACCATTGCCATGAGTTCTGCAGACACTGGCTAGCTAAAGCCTCAGATGAATAGTATTTTCCCCCAAAATGACCCATCCAAGTTAGAGTTGGAATCTTTTCTTGTGGACTATGAGAAAATACAGGTGCTGACAGCTATCTCTGACCTTCCCTGTCTTCACTGAGAAGGTCCAAGACATACACAGACCCCAAAAAAGAAAATGCATTAGGGCAGAACATGCAGCTTTCTGTGGCTACCTGTAAAGGAGTTAAAACAGTGTCTAAGAGACCAGAAGCATTGAGGGGTCTGACACTTTGCTTTGGTGACAACCTGGCTAACACATTTTTAGAGAGAGGAAGGAAACACATCTGCTCTAAAAAAAAAAGTTAAAATAATACAAAAGAGAAAGGAAAAAAAGAGGGATACATCCTAACATTATTCCAGCAGTAAAGCTACTGAAAACTAAAGGAAGAGACACCACTGGGATCATGCACTACCATGCCAGCAAGATGCATTTGTCCTCAGGTGGTACTGCAAGAAGGCACTCCTGTATGTCAGTTTGGCCCAGAATCAGCTGGTTTGCTTCCAATCTTGCATACATCCATTTATAACAAATCGTAAGGGAAATACACAGTAAAGAATTGTTTTGTTCATTGTAAAAATAAAAATTATCAGGGCCATGCAGATACAGGAAGAGAGAGATTTGGAATCCAGAAGTAAAAAGTTTCTGTATCACAATCACTTCCACCTTAATCACAGAATCATAGAATAGTTTGGGTTGGAAGGGACCTTTAAAGGTCATCTAGTCCTTCTATCATGGATAAATCTATTTTAAATATCCCTTTACACATACTTCATCTATAAAAGAGACAGAGTTCAACACCAATAACATTCAATGCTTAAACAACAATCCACTATTTAGGAATTTCACTATTCTATTTAATCACATTTCAATGGAAAAAGCATCTCTCTCTGCCCTAAGTACCACTCAGAACAGTTTCTAAAAATGGGGTATTACTACCTCTAGACTTCATCTTTACAAACTTTCCTTTGATTTTTTTTTCCCCACCACAGATAGCTAAGTATTCCTGCATTAGTGACTTGGAAGCAAGCATATATAAAAGTTGCAATTCATTTTACTGCACCATCTTGTGGTTAATAGTAGCAGCCACACCAAGAATGATCCACAACAGATTGTCAGGTGTTGACAAGACCTCTGCGCTGTCCCATGCCTTTGGGATTAAAGCTGATTCTTTGAAAGCATGCCACAGAAAGCTATCAGTCTCATTCCCTCAGTCAGGTTCCAGAGGGCAGAAAATGATGATGACATTTATCAGGTTTTGTGTGTTTATTTGGTTATGCAGCAAGTTTTAAGTGTCCACAATCATCCAGCCTTGTCATCTTCCTTCCTTAACTCTGCATTTTACCCTCCCCTTGACCACTTCACACTCCCTACAGACAGCTGTATGTTACAAATGCAACAAAACCCACCCCCGATCACGTTCAGGCATACAAGATGACAATCTTGTGGCACGTGGCATCGCAAAGGGGTGTACCACCTTACACAGAAACTCAGGTCAGACATCAAAGCAGAGGTACTAGTTTAAGAAACAATGCACAACAGCTCCTTGAACATTCACTTCATAGGGAAAATCACAAGATGTTTGCAAATAGCCACAGACCCTGGCTGACACTGACTACAGTGATTATATTCCCTCCTAGGAACTCCTGTGCATGTACAGGAGGCAAGGACAATTTTCATACAGGTACCATCAGCATGAACACATTTTAAAAACCAGTCCAGCATTTTTTTATTGTTTTCCAGTATTCTTAGGCCAGACTGAAAAAACAAGCAATCAGCACTCTTACTGCCGTATTTATGAATGCCTTAATGCTGCTTTTGAGATTACATGGATTAGTTAAAGTGAATACAGCTATTTTAGGGCAGTCACAGGGATGAAAACCACTGAACACTTCACTAGATCAATTGATACATTCTTACAAAGATGAGGTTTTGATGACTATTAGTGAATATTCAAGCAGTTAGTATTTGGAAGGCATTTAGGCTTTGCAACTAAAAGACAAAAAGCTACATAGAGTTTAATATTTTTCAATAAAATCACTTTTTAAAACTTTACAAAATATCAATAAAGTATTAACTTCCCAAGAGTAGAGAGCTATTAGCTCATTCCCATCAGTGAATTTAAAACATTCTCATCTCCTTGAAAACCATTAGCCACCAAAATATTTATGCACAAGCTGTTATAAAAGCCATTTTAGTAAAACTAGATAATTTTACTATTCAACAGTGACAAACGAAGCAGACGCTGGCATAAATGAAGAAAAGTACTTAAAAGATCACTAAAGGGAAAAAGAGGGAGCACTCTCACTATTGATGATATAAATGAAGATCCCTTAATAGGCTAAGTTTTAAATGGCATAGTTATTCATGGAAAAGTTACTAACACAGTAAATCTGTATAAATAACTTTAAGCATGCTAGTGCTGATTCAGTAACACTTAGAGCCATCAATGCAATTACTAGCTGTTAAACCTGAATAATGAGCTCTCATTTAGGCAACAAGTACAAATGAAAGAAAAACGCTCCATCTTAAAACTAGGCAGATTTTTCCTCCTCAAACACACCGGCCAATTAACAAATACTGTTTCAACACAGCATTGTTGCTCCACAAAAATCGCAACACCTCTCCATTAGGCTACATACCTCCCAATCAACTTCTATCCCATAGGCTCCCTGCCTGCAATTACTTTACCTACAATATTCAAATCACTAAACTGAAACCTTTCATTACTCTATTGTGTTCATGCTCTGCACAAGATGAAGACCGTGGAGCTTATCAGAAACACTCTTATTTCCCTTTCAGCTGTAAACATTAAAAGCTCCAGCACTGGGTACTGCCCAAACCCCTATCAAAGGCATTTAGCACCTTCCTGCGATAGCAGTATATATACTCTGGCAAACAGTCGTTAAGCAAAAAGTTACCATCGCTACTCCATGACAGGCTAATTTGCTTCATAAAACAAGCCTGTATCTTAGGTATTTCTTCCTAGAGTTTACATCAGCATCCTTGATGTTGTAGTAAAATGCTTGTACTGTCCAATCTGCAAAATCTAAGGGGAATAAATTCATATCTAAAATTTATTTATAATATTCTTCGTAACTAACCAATCTAAAATTACATTTAAAAAATTATTAAAATCTATGCTAGAAGCTAACCTAACTACAATCTGTTCTAGAAAGCTTAAACAATGTATTAAAAAGTAGCCTTCTAATAAAATTGTGAAGTTGCACCAGTGTCTGATGCAGGTGGAACTACAAATCCCAAAGTGGTAACCCAGTTTTGCCAGTAGCATCCTCTTCTGCAGGACAAGAGGTGGATTTTTTGCATTTTATTTTGTTCAACTGGTTCCACTCATTGCCTCGCTCCTTCGTAATTAAGGATCTGAGAGGGAGCTGAAGAGGCAGGAAAACTTTATGCACTTTCACATGAAGAATGAGTATCTTGAGGTGGACGTGACAACCCCACCCCCACCCCCCCGCAATATGAAAACATATGTCTGATGAGAAACAATGGAATTACTATAGCACAGTTTTAAGGACACTTTTGAAAGATGAGGTGAAGGCAATTTCACAAATAAAGGAAAAAACTGCTGAGTTCTTGGTGTGGTATTGGCAAGAGTGTTACAGATATCATACAAGAAAAAAGATCTTAAAAAGTAAAAGGATTAAGTACAAAAACATAGAAGCAGAGGAAAAGATTGGTTTAAGTCTAACATTCTTTTCAAAAACATATGCAGTTTAATATAAGACAAAAAAAGAGAAGACAGGTTTAAGTGGGAGGAATGATACATGACGGACCCTAATAAGATGGATAGAAATGCACTCCTCTGTTAACTTTTTCTACAAAGGTAAATAAATGAGGGCTTGGTTTCATTCACTAATAAAAAGCATATGTACAGTTGTATATCTTAACATATTTCTATTTAGGTTCACACCACCATTTAGCTTTGATGAGCACTGCATATATTTTGCATCCAAGTGAACAGCACAGTTAATAAGACAAAGTAATTTTACAACAGCTTCTCAATTTAATCAATCCATATTAGGTTCCAATACGGATGTAAAGACAAGATTTGTTACTTTGACTGCTATCTCTGAAACACAATTAAAGCTTCATTTGTTGAAAAGCACTTTAAGGTACAAGTACAACCCAGGATCTGATGGACATGCAACTAAATAAATTAGACTTTCAGAATAGTAGAATAACTCCAAATGTTAGGAAATGCATTTAACATAAAAACAACCTTCCAGAAAACTCAAACCGTGTGCAGGCATTTTCAAACATCAAAAAGAACATCTGAACATCATTTTACTTGCATCAACTAAAAGCCCTTTTGATCAAGTAAGTGGTAATATTATGTCCCTTCCTGACTCATTCTTGTCAGCTGTTTGTAAATAATCTTCAAACAATCCCTGACAAATACTTTGCCTTAATTTTCCAGGATCTCGATTAGGATGAAGATGATTTCCAAACATCTTTGGGGAAGTAAGGGGGGAAAAAAAGTGGAAGCAGACATCTAAAATAAGGCATTAGAATTATCTCACGGCCCTTCCCGTCATGGCCCATATCAAGTTGGATTTATTTTTTTTGCTCTTTTTTA
Organism: Phoenicopterus ruber ruber; assembly: GCA_009819775.1. NCBI lineage: Eukaryota > Metazoa > Chordata > Aves > Phoenicopteriformes > Phoenicopteridae > Phoenicopterus > Phoenicopterus ruber. Next base: position 162,673,699 of record CM020215.1, read on the forward strand.
AAATAAATACTGTATTCTATTTTTGGTACTCAAAATCCTACTTAAGACAAGCAAAATCCCTAGACAAAACTCAAAAGATGAATGTTCAAGACTGCTGAATACAAAGTAAGTTCAGAGTTACTTTGATAAAATAAGTCTGTGGTTTCTTATTACCACATATAGATGCACAAACTTATGTTACTGTCACTTTTGATCCTCCCTACCGCCCCCTACAGCGATTAGCATATCTGGAAAGGAACGAGGAATACGTGTGGGAGGGAGAGAGAGTCTAGATTCCAAGTAGTAACTATACCGAATTAAAACTCAAACAACTTCAGGATTTTTATGCTTTATGACATGAGATTTTCATTATCGAAGAATCAGATGTGGATCTCTGTTTTGTTATAAATTTCATGCTTCCTCTTTCTTGAACTTGGATTACTTATCCTATGCACAGGGCATACCACGAAAGTCAACAATAAACACATGGCAATATATTTAGGAGAGTCACTGTCCAGTAGTGAATTACAAAAATAGAAGTATATGCACACTATATCAGAATTAATATTAATCTTAACTATCTCCAGAAAACAACTATCAAGACAAATGACATCCAAATGGGAAAGACATTCCTACTCCTTAATTCTTTCTGACAGTACTGAAGGCTCCTTGAGTGAAAATTTAAGCTTTTTAGAGCCTATTAAAGATCATAAATTCACGGTTATCAAACAAGGAAAAGGACTTCAGTTCCCACATGAATGGCTCAATGAAACGGAAGTGCAGTTGCTGCTTAAAACAAACTTGATCTAAGAAAACAAAAATAAAGGACTGGAGAGTAACAGGGGATGCACATATACCACTATGTAATTCATTGGTGTGGCCTCCTTTATAATACTACATACTGTAAGTCTCTAAAAATCCTGACACCAGAGTGAACTCAAAGAAATGCCATACAACAGAGAGACTGAAAAGAATTAGAATCATTTCCATAAAAGAGAAATAAGAGCAAACAAAAACAATCAATTATCTTATTAAAAAGCTGCAAGCCTCTGTGGTATGTGTGTGGATAGTTAATAGATATCCATCTGTTCTCCGTGTAGAAGAGGGTAGTCAGTAAAATAAGCCAATAAAAAGTCAACAAAATAAGTGGCAAACAGTAAAAACCATTACATACTGTATAAGACTTCAGCAATGATTGCGAAAGTTAGTCAACGTCAAAACTCAGAAGTGACTGACATTAACAGACTTATCACAATTAATGAAATAGAGGTGCCCAACTGCTTCTGGCAAAACAGAACTGAGGAAGAGAGAGCATAGTCATATCCCACACTGACCCTACAGAGTCCTCTGGCTTTTTGTTGTTGTTGTTGGTTTGCGGTTTTTTTCTTTTAAAGGTCTGGTAGTGAACACAGCTAGCTAGCTGTCATCTAGACAGACCAGAGGATTTCACCCAGCATGGCAAATCTTTTTTTTTTTGCATGCTTTTCTCTGTGCTAGCGTGCATCTTGCCAACAATGACATAATTCACAAACTTCCATAAACCAAGTTGTATATACGACATTAGAAACCCCTCAAATTAGAAAAAGGTCACTAAAAATATAAGCTATCCAGCAAGTCTGCTTTGCACATCACCAAATCACAAAATAATTTTGATTGGACAGGACCTCTGGAGGTCACCCAGATCCAAACCTGCCCAAAGCTGGTCTGATTAGATGGCACTGGGCAGTGTCCACTCATGAACATTTCCAAGCACAGAGACTCCACCACTGCAAGTGACAACCCAACCCAGTATTTTGTTCACCCATTTGGTTAAAAAAAAAAATAAACCCTAAGATTCCTAATCCCCAGCTGCAACATCTCACATGCCTTGCCCCTATGTTGCAGCCCTGCTAGTCGCCCATGGGGAGGCACCCCTGACACCACCAGCTGGTCCCAGACAAAGTTACCCCACGAGCAGGCAGCACCAGGGCCGAGGCTGTCCCAGCACCATGCCGCTGTCCCAGAGGCCTCTCGATGCCTGAACCCCTGCCTCGTCACCCCCTGAGACCTCCCTGACCACCCAGGGACTATGGCCACCCACAAAGCCCCCACACCCGACCTCTCCAGCTGCCCTTGAAACCCTCCTCCAGATCACCAACAGCTCTGGGGTGCAGGCCTCCCAAACACTCTCCAACCTGAGCCACCTTCCCTTCTCACCAACCTATGAGCCCATCTAAAAGATTCATCACTCACTTTACTTGCACCCATGGGGCTGAGGTACCCCCTCATCCCCTCGAGCCCACCCCAGTGCCCCATGCCCACCACTCAGCACACCTGACCACTTCATATGTGTCCTAGGAATCTTTTCTTTTTCACTGAGGTAGCAATCTTGAAATATAATTCATGTACAGAGTAACAACAAGAACATCTGTGCAAAACAATTGAGAGGCGTCTTCCATTGTCAGAACTCTGCAGGCAGTAACGAAACCCACAGAAAATCCCAAGTTGTCTAGAAGAGCTGATGAAGAGGGGGAAGACACAAAACGTATTTGCTAACAATGGCCCAGGCAGGAGCAAAAAGGGGATGAGCAGCACAGGAATATGATCTCAACGCTGTATGGAGAGCCAAAAAAAAGAAAGCACCTCTTGCTTACAAGCAGAAGAGAGGCATATATTTAATCAGACACTTATTAGCCAGAAGCTAATAGAGTCTGAAAGTGCACAGGATCATCCCTTTTCTGATAGCTATGAGAAAAGGGTTGGGGGTTTTTTTGGGTCTCACTTAAGCATTGCCTCTATACAGCATGGCGTTCCATTTCAAATACCAACTCCATCTAGTCTTCAGTCTGGTAGGCTTTTCAAACCCTATGACTGTGTGGTGGGACTGATGCTTGGGTGGGTGGAAGATACATGGAGACAGAAGGAGCAAGGAAGTAACAGGACTGAAACGGGAAATAAGGGTGAGGTAGGAACAGGACACAGAAAAACAAAAAAAAAGACAGTAAGAATAGCAAGACACTGGCATAGAAAACCAAGGAAGAGAGTCTGCAAATTGCACCCAGGAATACAAAAAGAGGAGATGGAAGAAAGTAGGAAAAAAAAAAAAACCAACAAAGAAGAGACAACAACAATCTTTGGGTATAAAGTAAGTTAGACATTTTTCCAGTACCAAAGTTGATTAGTTGATTTACAATGCCACCCATTAAATACAATGCTCCAAAACCAACTCAACCTTTATATTCTCTGGGGTAAAGGAGTGTAGCCTTTTTTTTACCTTGGTATTTTCAGTCTATTTCTTCATGGTGAAGGAAGAGATTAGTCAGAAATTTTCAAGGATGGGAGATTTCTCTAATGCTTTTTGACTCCTTAGGATTGCATGCCTGATGTTTCCACATGCATGCTTCTCCCCTGCTTGAAAACATCACCAGTGAAAACTGGTGAATCCTAACTGCAGATTGTGATGGCAAATACTAAAACATGACAGAGGCACAATTTCATATCAAATTTGATCTGAGTGCGATCTAAAGCTGCAACTGTATAAGACATTTCTACAGCTACTAAGCTCAACTGATTGATTGTAACCCACAGCACTAATCAAGCTGGCAGAAGCAGCAACAGCCTCAGCCCTCCTAGCCTTAGTTGTTATCCTCACGCTGTCTTCCTTCCCTTATATGCAGCTGCATGAACATAAACATAGCTAATTTTAATTGAGATAGATCTCCAAACCAATTCAATTCACAGCTACACAAGCTTTGGGAAGTTGGGAGAGGCAGAAGAAAGAGAAACAAGCATTGGCACAGTAACTGAGATGAGAGAGAAGAGCACAGGACTTTTTTTGAGAGAATGCCAGTTTATTCTGGCTTGAAGTCTTCCACTGTAGTTTCATACCCATTTTAAAGCAGCCCACAGGACTACCATCTATGTGAACGCCTACAAGATCTCCTCTGAGACAGTAAAGATACAATAATATGCTTAACCACAGCATAACCACTTTTTAAAGGTAAAATAGTAAGGAAGACATCTTGTACCATGTACCTAGTCCCATAATAACCCCTCATCAGCTTTCTTAATTTTAAAAATAAAGGACCTTTCCTTTGGCAGACCACATTTCTAGAAACAGCTGTGAATAGCTAAAGGTGTACTGGAAGTGAAGGCATCTAGCTGTTTAGAAGTCATAGGCACAGACAGGCAGCTTCCCAGACTGGGAAGAGGAGAGAGGACCTAGATAAACCAAATCCATGTATAATATAAAACCTACATGTATTAGGCATAGTGGATCTTGCATATCAGGCATGTAAAAACATAGTGGAGAAAAATGTCAGTGATGCTGCTCACTGATGAACACAGAAATTCCCAAGGTAACGTTAATACAGATTTCTCACCTGGATTCAGATGTACTGTTTTGGACCAAGTAAGCCCTACCAGGCCTGGTTTGTACAGAAGCTGTGCGACCAACACTGCTTATCTCCTTTTGTATCACTTGCCATTCTGAGCTTTGCATGTGTGCAAGGAAACAGTCTATTCTTTCTGCACTGACAGTCTATTTCATTCACGCTAGGATAATCCAGACATGGGACTACAAGCATTTCTGTTAGAGAAACAAATGAGAGAAGACAGTGTATGTCTGTATTAGCTCAGACTAAGGTGAAGGGGGGGACCACACAGAAAAACCCCACCACAGTTTGTTTTAGGGAAGCATACAGGTTACTATACCCAGGTCTTAGGAAAGTCAAAAATACACTGAGCTGAGAAAGCAAATGGAATGCTTGCAAGTGCCAATAAGTTCTTACAAGAGTTTTGCCTCAGTGGAAAAAACCTTTTCTTCCTACAGTCAAAGGCAACCATAGTTGTATCGTAATTAAACAGTTGTATTGGTCCTGCAACCAGTCACTAGTTATTCAAACTCTTCATATTGCCATGAAGCAGGTCGTTCCCCCCCAGCTATATGACTAAGGAGTTGCCTTTTCCTTTCCACATTAACAGTGCCTTGAACTTATGCTAAGGATACACTGAATGATTTTCCTGCACACTCTGTCATCACCACAAGCTACCACAAATGAGAAGGGAGTTAACAGGTACAGTTACACTGACATTTACTGCACTGGGGAACCAGTCCACCAAAATTTCTTACAGCTAGAGGTAAACACAAAACTACAGCATTCCAATGGTTTTATTTGATCTAGCATCCCAATATATGAAAACACTGCAGGATAAAACTAGAAAAGCTTCTCCTGTGATGGGTATTTTATTACAGAACAGGTCAAACAACGAGATCTTCTCAAAGACTCCTGTAACAGCACCCTTAACACTTCAAGGATCTGAATTAACACCTTGTAGAACTAAAGTATTAATTAGGCAACAGTTTGAGAGATGTCAACTACTATAATAAACTGCTGTGGGCATCAAGGGCTTTGATTAATCTTACTCTCCATATGCTTATACATAAAATTAATTTATGATATCCTTCAAATAAAAGCCTGCTACATTTCAATAATCTTCCAACTAAACATTAAATGGCACATAGTTTTTTTCAGAAGTTATCCATGGCAGATTCAGAGCAGATATTAATACATTTTATCACAAAAAATAAGCTTTACTGTTCTGCTATTCAGGGTGGTAACTTAACATTCGTACATAAGGAATCCTTATTATATGATACAAACAAATCTTTGATTTTCTAAAATGTACTTTTTTCACTACTCACTCTAGCTTAAGAAAGTAATGCCGAAATTCACATGCAAAAATACTTCATTAGGTTGGGGGGATTAAGTGTTTTTTGATTTGTTATCAATTAGGTAAAGAGGAGGTTTGGGTTCATGGGGGGAGGGGCGGGTGTATTTTAATAAGAGTTAGGAGGCAATTCTTACCACATTTTGCAAACTACTTCAAGATACAATACTAAATCGGACACAGAAGCACACAGGCCAGTACATTCACACAAATAAGCATATGTACCACAGATGACTAGGTATGAAAAAATCCTCAAAGAATTCATCTTTGTAAATAAGTGAATGTTATAAAAATAATTAATTGCACACCAAAAAGCTTCAGAGGTAGTAACAGAGTAGAAGAACAACTCAAAGCAACCTAATATAAACTGGTTACTCAAGAAATACAATAAAAATTCTAAACTTGTAACAAGAAGCTTCCTGTCTGGGACCTCTCGGGCTGACGATCTCCAGAGGACCCTCCCAACCTAGACCACAGAATCATAGAATGGGTTGGGTTGGAAGGAACCTTTGAAGATCAGCTAGTCCAACCCCCCTGCCATGGGCAGGGACATCTTTCACTAGATCAGGTTGCTCAGAGCCCAAGATAATTCTGTGATACTGAGAAACACCCATATGATAAGGTCTTAAAAAGCAAATCATGGAATGCACAAACATAAGAAAACTGTATTGTGTAGAGCAGACAAAATTTCAAAGTATGGTCACTTGTTTGTAGATGCTTAAACATTCATATATACAAAATGAAAATAAAAATTTTAAAACAACAAAGACAGTACGCAGGTCACACTTATTTGCAACTTTGTGGATTCTTCCTCCAATAGTGACAGTGTACACAGATTACTTCAAAGTTTCGCTACCATTTTAACAATGGATTCGCAGAATGACTAACATTACGTAATTTCAATGGCTTTTATCTGCTTTAAGCTGTAAGAAAAAGCACTGACCATCCATTCACAACACTGGCAACCAGAATCTGCTTTTTGTACCCATAACAGATAAAGAGTAGCCAAGATACTGTTATTAATATTACACTGAACCAAAAACACTCAAAAAAACACTAGCTCCAACTTTGTTTCAGCCTTCAGCAGGATTCTCAAGTGATAGAAATACAACAGCTACATAACACAGATAAAACAGACAGAACAGTTGGAATACCTTCTTAGCCTTAATTCCAAATGCATTTCTTAACTATTAAACTGTTCTAAATTTATTGCCCACTGAGTCAATTCACTTCCCACTGAGACGGTTTTAAAAAAACTAATTCCATTCAGTAATGTCAATTCCACCAGGAATGGACTTCAATATTGATACAAAGATGACTGCTAATACAATCATCTCCTATTATTTTCACTTTCATTTATAACATAGTAGTATCCAAAATGTAGTAAAGGCAAAAGATTTGCCAGAGTTTTTCTTTTCTGCAAGTACACTATGAACATCTACCTTATAAATCCACAAGATTATGCGGTCAAATTGCCTTCCTATGCATTTTATGCAAAGAAAGTCCCTCTCAAATATTGTTTTATATATTTAAATTTAATTTAAATTAAATTTTTAAAATAACAATGATGATAATTTAAAAATCGCTGGTCTTACTGAAGATTCAATAACTGGAGATACAGCTTGGGCTACACAGGTGCATAGGAAAACCATGCAAATGCAGGTTGTGGATAATAGTGCCTCCCCTGCAAACTCCCTCAGCATCCAGTGATTCTGCCACAGAAGTGCCTCAAGCACTTCTGGCACCTTTGTATAGCCCTGGATGAGTTTTCTCTCCATGACTTTGTCTAGTCAGTTTTTAGAGGCTGGTTTCAAAAGGAGCAAAGCCTAAGGTATATAACCAAGTTACTCCTTTGCTACTTCTCACAACACTAAGAAAAGTCATTATTAAAGCCACAGAAAGCATACTAAGAATACTGAAACAGGTGTTTTCTTCTTTTTAAGTTACACTGAAGTCTTCATGCAAACTCCAGGGAAGTTTACAGCTGGAGAATTTGTTTTAAAGCAGCTAAGGGTTACTTCCGTGTCAGATTTACTTGTAGAGCTAGAAAGCTTGCTTCTCTCTTGAAGTGTTGTGATGGTATTAAAAGTATTTTCTGCAATACACATTTGAAAATGTTTTTATCTAATGATAAGCCTTTCCACAATAATTTCATGATGATATTCTCATAGGAATAATAAAATGTTATAAATACAAGATGACTTGATGTTGTAAGTGATTACTAACAACATTTCTATCAGACAAGAAATAAACTGCATGGTGCTATTCATGCAACTCCTAATCAAACAAAGACAAGAATCTCTTAAGAACTGCCAAAAAGAAAACACTCTTGCTGGTGAAGTATAAAACTAAGAAATATGACATAAGGCTTTAGAATGCAAAAGAGCTCAAAGATGAAGATTTTCTATGAATTAAATATGACAACATTATTACCTTTCAAGCACAACCAAGCCCTCAAAAGAGGCACACCTACCAGCTTTGAAAAAGGCAGTGGAGAGCATACTGGGTTTCGCCCTTCACTCTTACAAACAGCATACTCTTAGCATGTCTGTTTGCATCACGACAGGCAACAAGGGGCTAAAACATGAAGAGTGGCAAGAGAGCTAACTGCTACATACCACAGTATGGGGAAGAGGGAGGTAACAGAATAACTTCTTGAAAAGATAAATAAAATTTTGAAGTAGTAATTTGAGCAGGACAATGACTCACTACATTCAACTCTGTCTGACCTGGAGAAAATGGCTCAAGTTAGTATTTGGAAGTAAAGAAGAACCACAATATTTAATTTTAATTTTAAATTGCTAAGCTGGCCTATTTCAAAAACTACACATTTAACAGCTTCACATATATAAGATTTTTTTTTTTTTTTTACTTTTCAGAACACTTAAGGCTATTAACCTCTTTTGCATATTTTCTAGTTATGTCTGAGATAAGGTGAAGATTCACAGACATTTTGGTTAAACTTTTTTATCCAACTTGCTTCAGTTGCTGAAAACACACAAACATAGGACTTCCTACGAATTCTTGGAAGGACATCTATTTTGGTCCAAAGTTACCTTGAGAAGAACATCCCAACTAGAGGTAAACCCATCACCAAGGATGTAATAGATACAGTAAGGTATTTCATGCAAGATACAGATCAGATATTTACTAAAGTATCCATTTGCAATGATTACTCATTTATTCCAACATTGATTATTTTCACTCCCGTAAGTAGTTAGTAGCAGTATTTTTAATAGTATACAATAAAACCTGGCATACCAGGAGTACCCAAGAAATTGAGTCTACAACAACACGTTCACACTTCTGGTTTAGCAATGAAACATTAATGGGAATCTCTTAATTCCAGGCTGTATGTGTCTATTAATTTGGGCCCAAGCATCTTAAACACAAGTTTCCTCAAGCCACTGAACTTCTCTCAGTATTTTCTTATAAGAGGAAAAACAGTATGGCTAAATGACTCCTATCATATCCCATTATCGTTTGCTAATAAACTTTGTCAAGCTTTCACCAATAAGGCTAAAATTTATCTTGCTTACTGTCTGTATGAAGCTTAGGGGGTATTTTGAGGAAGAAAAACAGCAGACCAACAAAATGAGACACAGATGTATAGGAAGTAGTGTAAGGGGGGAAAAAAAAAAAAAAAAAAAATCTGTGAAATCAGTTTCTCCCCCCCCCACCCCCCCCCCCCCCACCAGGAGAAAGATTAATAAAAAAATATTTGTCTGTACTTAAGAAAAAACTTGAAATCTTTAAGCTATGAAATGGGAACTTTCATAGAAGACGACTTGGATGTCAGGAATTTGCCTTTTCCTAATGTCAATGAGAACTCATGCAAACATGACAAAGTTGAAAAATCAGAGCTGATGGATGCTAACAGTCCTTTAAGACATCTAGAATTTAACAGCATCTTCAGATATTTTCAATTAAAAGAAAGTTTTATTGAAACAAAGCACCTATGATTACACTCTGGCTTGCCAAGGCTCTTTTTTTGGTGGCTGGCACATGAGCTCCCCCTGTTGAGCACGCTGTCTAGACACCACCACCCACTACCAAAGAAACAGAAGGTGCACTACTTAGAGCTCTGGACTTAAGACCAACTATTCTTCTGCCTCAACCACAAAGCCATTGACTTTGACCTATCATGGTTTCTTACCCTACTGATATGAGAGGGGAATGTCAACATATAATTCCTCTTCACATCTTTTCTACTGTAATTGTTGCTCCCAGCTCTACAGAGGTCAAGACTGGTCCATACACTGTGCTCACAATAACTTTTTACCAGCTGTATGCTGGAAAAAGTGATCTGACTAGGGATAAAATCAGGACAAAGGAAGTTTTCTTAAATGTAAAATTAATGAGAAGCTTTAATAAAGTTTCAAATATCTGAGTTCTGCCAATAAGGTTTCTTGCATACACCTAGATCTGACTCCCTGTGCACCTATACTTTAGGAACATCCCCTATGATCTTCAGAGAACTCTTGCCTTGGTCATTGATTAGGAAAGATCCACCCTAGGGATAAATCAGAGTTGAACAGGGCCAGAGGTCCTGAACATGGAATGTGATGTTTTTTACTTCACTTGCCTCCCTGTTCATAAGCTCTTTTCCTTACCCACCTCTTCTTATCTCTTTTTCTCCTTTTTATATCTGTCTGTGGTTTAATTGGAGTCTTCTTCAGGCAAGACTAAATCTTTTCCTGTGAGTCTGCAACTACAGAGGCAATCAAAACCAACATCTTAAAAAGCCAGATGCTGTGACAAGTTTGGCAGGTCTCCAAGTGGCTAATAAAACTGTATTCTGTGCCAACCTAGGCCAGAAGCTGCAAAGTAAAGGGTCAAACACTAAAACATAGTATTTTTCCTTTTAATCTTTCATACTGGACTGAGAGCAGCCCTGCAGAGAAGGACTTCAGGATATTGGTAATGAAAAATTGGACATGAGCCAGCAATGTGCGCTTGCAGCCCAGAAAGCCAATTGTCTCCTGGGCTGCATCAAAAGAAGCGTGGCCAGCAGGTCAAGTGAGGTGATTCTCCCCTTCTACTCTGCTCTCATGACACTCCACCTAGAGTACTGCATCCAGCTTCGGGGTCCCTAGTCTCCAGCACAAGACATGGACCTATTAGAGCAGGTCCAAGGAGGGCCATAAAAATGATCAGAGGGCTGGAGCGCCTCTCCTACGAAGAAACGCTGAGAGAGTTGGGCTTGTTCAGCCCGAAGAAAAGGCTCCAGGAAGACCTTATTGCAGCCTTTCAATACTTAAAAGGGGGCTTATAAGAAAGATGGAGAAAGGCTTTTCACCAATAGTAGTGACAGAACAAGGGGTAACAGTTTTAAACTAAAAGAGGGTAGATTTAGATTGGATATGAAGAAATTAGGGTGGTAAGACACCACAGATGTCACAGGGGAACAGGTTGCCCAGAGAAGCTGTGGAAGCCCCATCATTGGGAGTGTTCAAGGTCAGGTTAGATGTGGCTTTGAGCAACCTGATCTAGCAAAAGATGTCCCTGCCCATGGCAGGGGGGGTTGGACTATGTGATCTTTGAAGGTCCCTTCCAACCCAAACTGTTCTATGATTCTTGTGCTTTCCAGATCATCCCTTGACCTCAAAAGGATGTTGAATTTTTTTTTGAGGTACTCAAACATTAAAGCAGTGAGCACCACAGTAAAGTCCACACAGAAATTAACATTGTAATAAGGACTTAAATAGCCTACAGTAAACAGAGTCTGAGGCTCACAATGAACAACGAGGCTAAGCCACTAATCAATATTTTATCTTAGAAAGTGAATATCATCTGTCCTCTTCACTGAATGAGGCAGGACTGTGGGGGAAAAGAAACGCGCAAGTGATTATGCAGCTGGAGGTTGTATCACGCTGCCCATACACAAGGGGATAAAAGGGTAAATTAAAGACACACTTACCACCTTAGCTATGGGATTTCTTAAGTGTTTGACATCCATTTAATATAGTCTGTGCTTATAATTAGCACTGCTGCCTTTCTGCCATCAAAATATTAACAACGAATTTAGAAACTTCTTTAATAATCTCCTATCATTCATTATATTACTATGCAAGCAGGTGGGAGACATCAAACTACTGAACATCGTATTATTCCACTCTACTTTTATCAACATTTTATCCTTCAGTTTTAAAAATCCTCAAATGTAGACTATAAAAAAAAGACTATTTTATTAGGGCTCTTGTTTGAATGCATTAGACTTCAAGTAATTTATACATGCAAACATTCACACTATATCGTAACGATCAAGCATTAAAGGAAAACAAGCATTCTGCCTGAGGAACATTTATGTACTTACAGATGTGTACAAAACTAAACTATATGTGCCCACGTTTCTGCACTGAGACAGATGCAGCCTCCGCTGGTAAGACACTTTGGGTGTAAACAGAAAAACAGATTTCAAAATGTTGAAACGCTCAGTACTGCCTCTTAGGCAGTTTCTTTCCTTCTGGCCATATTTCAACTTTCCCAAAATACGTAAGAGATATTTAAGTTATTAACGTACAAAACCAAATCAAATTAACTATAGATTCTATAAAAGACATAGTATTCTGAATTCTGTTCTCAGGTATTGTATTTTTCTGCCTGTAGTTACAATAGCATCTTGGATGTGTAATATGACATTGAAATCATGAGGCACCAATAATATACACCTTGTAGAAATAGAAATTAATACAGTTCTAGAAAGTCCATGAAGTCAAACTTTTGGGGATGGAATAGAATTGCAATTATTTCTCTGCCTACATATATACTACTGTAATATTTAAGACCACTTCAAAAGTGGACTTGGACTGTATGTTAACTGAGCATGCAAAGTCACTTTTACTCAATCTAGTGATTCCTAGAACACATTCGAGGCCAAGTAAGATTCAGTAGTTTAAATGCAGACAATCAGTTCTACTTCAGGCACGCTAAGGTAAACCCACCCACCCCCCCCCCCCCAGCCTCCAGGTTTTGCTTTAAAGTATTGCAGGTCTCCTGGAAAAATCTGCATCTCCATCTCATCTACCAGCTAGCTGCAAGTGTCTAGTGTACCCTAAGGGAACTAGAACCATCAGCTAGTGGACTACGTGGAATATCTTAAAAGACACTTAAAAAGCCTCTCAGCAACAATGTTTATATAACTGATTCCTGCCTTCAACTCTGAAAATGGAGTCCCTGTTTGAAGTTAAGCACTCACCACCTCTAGCCACTTTGAAAAAATGTTACTTAGAAGTTAATAACTCCAGTCACCTATTCTTCAAGCTATTGCAAGTTTGGTTTAGATTTCATATGGCAGGTTTTTCCTCCTTGCTTGGTGCTTCTATCATTTAGTTTCTTCTCTTTTGTTTAGTGACTGACTCCATTTTACCCAGGAGTATATTCTGCTGTCCCCTCTCCATCCCTCAACTGCCTTTACACTTAAAAGTTATGCATAACAGACCATCATCAGTAAGCAAGTATATTATATTAATTCCACCTATAAACAAAATACATTTAACACCTTTTAAATCTACAAATCCAAAGCATAATTGCCACTTACAGTCATCAAAGCGTATGTATATTATAAAGCTGGCTTCCTTAGTAAGGCCAAACAAGGATAAATAAGTAATAAAAAAAAAAGGGCTGAACATTTCAGGAACAGTGCAAATCAGTACTGATTTTTAAGGGCCATAACTATTCACTCTCACCTCCAATCTTCAACAAAATCATCTTCCTGACCTCAGTGCAAATCTGAAGATGTCTGCTCATTTCTGGAAACATTTGTACTGAAAATGATTAGCTCTTGAAACTGTAATGCTATTCTCTGTGGTCAAAAGAGTAGACTACCATGAACATTAGTTCACTCTGCATTAAAAAAAAACCAAAAAACAACACACACACAACCCTGTTCAATATTTTGCTTTTTATAATCTCTAAAATTACAGAAAAGCTATGTCATTAGCTAGTATCTCAACACTGATTCATTTCCTGCTCTATTCCATAAATAATGTCCAGCAACAGAGAACAGACAAAAAGTGATCTGACAGCTAGTTTACAAAATAGATCAAACACATTTTCCACAACTTCTCTAACAAGAAAATAAATTACTGTTATCGTAAATCAACTAGACCTTTGAGCAGTAGCTTGCAAACCTTCCTCTGAAAGAAAAAAAAAAAAAAAATCAGTCACATAAAAAAATTCTTGTAAAAGGATAAAAGATTTCATGTGGACGTGCAGCTACATCACTCTAGAAGAGCACTGTTCCATGTTTTACAAATGTCAGATTAAAAGCAAACACACACACACACAAACAAAACCAGATTTAAAACCTGGAATATTATAGCACATACTGAAAGAAACCAGCTGAAATTTGTAGCACTCTTGAACAGACTACCATTATGCTTACTTTCCAACGGAAGAAGGACAAAGCTCCCTGCTTGTTCACTGCGTTTGTCACTTAACGGAAACTTCCCTAATAGAGGGGGGGCAGTAGATCTTCGTGCCATTAGGACTATATTAAAGTAGTTTGTTCTGAGTAGATTTTGAAGCACTCATAATTGCAGATTTGGAGAAATTCCAATACATTTTAAACAAATGCAGTAGAGACTGTAGGTGTCTCATATTCTTAACACACCCACACCCATATTCAAAGATTATCTTGCTGCTAATACCACCTACAAGTCAGTGAAGTGTGAGCCACCACCCATTTTACTGAAGTGCTGGCAACAGGTCAACACTGCCAGTTGCCATCTAGTCCATCACCAAAACAGTTAGCTTAAAACACAGATTCGCACAAATCTGTAATTTCAACACCCCCCAGAAAATTGTCAATATCAAATTAGCTGGTCAACAAAGCGTAGGTTTGAAGAAGCTGCTCCTCAGTCATTTTAGGTCCTACTTGAGAGGATAAAGTTGTGGAAGACTTATCAAATATTCCGAAGCCCGTGGTTCTGCAATATCACTGAAGTAGTCAGCTGAGGGTTTTAAGAAGAGAGGGATAAACAGATCTTGTCTTGAAAGTAAGAGGCAAGTTATTTTGACTAACTGGCAAATTATTTTTGGATCACTGTATGAAGATTTCTATGAGAAGGTCAGCATACCTCATATTGTATCAAGGAAACCAAGTAACAGCAAACCTCTACATTTCTTTATTTGAGAAGAGTTTCCTTCCACTGGTATCACTGGTGGAGATCTCAGGGTGGCCTTTGAATCTTCACAGCATAAACTGTAAGTAAGTTTAGTTAGTGTGATTTGTTCCGGATGAAGCATTTGAGTCAACTAGTCTGAAACACCGAGATAAGTGGAAGCAAGCAATAAAGTACTTAAGATTGCTCAGTGACGGGACCTCCCCATTTATTACTATTTCTCAATAGCAACACAGGAATATGGGAAGATATAGATAAGCATTCATTCCATCTTCTGAAACAAGGAGATGCTGCTGACATCATGATTTTAAATCTTATCCACTTTCCACTATGAAAATTTGCATTCTTTGCTACGTGTAAGCAGTATTTAAAAAAAACAAAACAAAAACACAAGCAAAAAAACCACACACTCTCTTTTGAGGAAACCATTTCCGCTTCCCTTTCACCCAATAGCCAGAAGATGCAAATGTGGGATACATTATTTGATAGGACTGCACAGCATATGTGACTGAACTACAAAGGCATGCAGCAGGGACACTTACGCAATTGTAAATAAAACACTGTGTGCTAGGGGAATTGTTTGCCTACAGGCTAGGCAATAACAAATAGACATATTTAGCATTTCCTAAATTAGAACAGATGAACTTGAGAGAGTTTCATTTACCCATGTCTATAAACATGAATGGGCCTTAATTCCATATAAATCAGAATTCAGGCTTTTTCTTGACTTGTCAGCATTAAAACACCATTCTTTTGAGAAGTTATGCCTCCTTAAAATACACCAGCAGTGTGCCAGTAAACACTTAGATATACTGTCTCTGTGTCAGTAGGAATTTCTGTTGTTGTTGTTCTTGAGAACGGCCTGTGATTTTGTCATGTACTCACACATAACCATAACCTTTTCCTGGACTCTTCTCTGATTAAGAAGGGGCGGGATGGGGGGAATAGGAGTTCTGCCGCTGTTGGACTGCTGCTATGAGGCAGTGCGAGAGATATAGGAGAGCTCTTTCACTGTGTATGCAACAACTCTTTTCACAACAGGTAACATTGTTCCTTCTTTTCTGAAAGTCAAAGCTGAAGTCTGTTAATGGGACTGAACGGAATCCTTCCAAATCCTTCCCAGATGCTCAAAGCAAGTAACTGTGCTAAGATAGTTATGGTAAATTACCTTGGTAATTGGCAGTCATCCTTCCAGCAAGATGATGTCTAGGTGTGTCTTATTCAAAACTGAAGATCAAATAACCTAGAGCAAGACTAATCTGTGAGAATATAATCATTCTCAAGTTTAAACAAAATGAAGTCTCAAGCCCCACAACAAAGTGTGCATGTAATTTTTGCATAAGTAGGGTATGATGTAATTAAGTTTACACTCACTGAGCTTATCAGTTAATTGTAGATTTGATCAATTCCTCAAGAAATTTAGGAGAAGAGAAATTGTTGCAATCAGTGGACGCATTAGACATTCATACCATCAACTGCAGGTACAAAGCTTGCTTCCATTAACGTCAAATAAAAAGGTTTTATAGTGTCATTACGCCATTGCTATTTACATCCAAAACAATCATTAATGATGGCAGTACATATGTTGCAGTGGAGAACAGGAAATAAAGCAAGGGATTTCTCACCTAAGTTCCTGGGAAACGCAAAGAATCCTTGTACTATCACTCCAGCTCTGGAGCTGCTTGCCCACCTTCCCCTCCCTGGTTGTGCCCCCTGCAGGCGATTCAGCTTAGGAGAGACACACAGTACCAAGTAATACTAAGAACAGCTGTGTCTAGGAAGCAGCAGCAGAGAAGTACCTTGGCCCTTTCTCCCCACTCCCTTCTTTACACTGTGAGTAGCCAGTCACCTTTACATTAAGAAAATAATAATCTACTCTTATTTTAACAGGGCCACAATCAGTCTCAACCTACTTTCAATAGAAAAAAAATGAATGAGACATCATTAGCTTAAAATTTCTTCCTATACACTTCCAAAATATTAAGGATTTTTTTGTAACAAGCTCTTCTCCACAATACACTTCTTACCTCTTCTCTCCAAAATACATACACATAAATATAAGAAGAACATAAGAGGCGCAAAGGAATATGAGCTGACATAATCTGCATAAAAGACGACCTGACTCCTTTGATCAAAGTTACAAAGAAAAAGAAGTCACTTAGTAGTTGTAAAAAATGCGAAGCCACTGGGGGAATTCTGAGAGTAAACAAACACTATTTTCCTGTGTGTAACCAGTGTAAATGGTTGAGTACAAGCATCTGTGGGCAAGTGCACAAGAGAACAGGAGCGTGATAAACCCACATTTAATGTTACACTAAGAAGATACGAACTCATGTTCATGCTTTACAGAATTTGGTATCTTCATTAGTTCACGAGGTCACATTTTACAGAACACCATAAAACTCTTTGCAATTCATAAAATATCGTATGACAAAGACAGACTAACAGTAGTGTTAGGGAATGAGTTGGTAGAGAAGAAAGGAGACTAGGGAAGAAAGGAGACTTCTTCCCTAAACACTGAGCACTCTTAGCCATTAAAAATAGAGAAAAGCAGCACACAAGTGACAGAGAGGGACAGATGGCAAGTAAGGAAGCTACAGGGCAGCTAAGACTGACAGTGTTCTTGACAGCTTCAGAAAGCAGAACCACAGTCAAGCCTCAAAAGGTGATTGAACAAGGAGAGTTTCTCAGGGACTCCTAGGAAAAAATCTCAAGATGGAAAATGCAGATTGTCTCAAGCTGAGCAACCACTGCGAGAGGGAAGAATGAGCAGGGTTTGAAAGAAGGACTAAGGAAAAACCAACACACTTGAATGACATGTGAAGCAACCAGTAATTTGTTTTCCAGCCTTATAACTAACTCTCCCTCACCCTGAGGTTTTCCTATTTTTATCCTGGTCAGATTTGTTGTGTTCTAATAATCTTTAGTTTCAGGGATTGAAAAGTTTAGTCTCTTTTGGCATGCTTAATATAAAAATGGAGATGGGGATACATAGAGGAAGTAATTCCACTTAAATGCACTGTCTGATTCAGGGTCCTAAGAGACTGCACTGCATTTCGGGGGGGGGGGGGGGAAAGGAAAAAAAAAACACCAAACAAAACGAAACACACAAACCACACCCATCATTTTTTAAAAAGCTTTATAGTTGAAGATTTAAAATTACAGTTTCAAGAGCCAGTGTAGTTTATCTTAAAAGTGCCAAATGAAGGTAAAGGATTTCTTTGCTTTATACATATTTAAGAACTCACAGGTAGTATTTCTAAGCATCGCTACCATATGTACCTACGCTAACAGCTGTACCACTGAATAAAAAGCTGTCAGAATTTGCAGATTCAGAACTTCAGCTGAATAGGATTTACCATAGCAGATGTATCTAAGCACATCTATTTATGTGCAAGTACTTTTCATACCGACATCTCATCAAGCCAAAAATGCCTTTTCTCTATGGAAAGGATTAAAAGGTGCATATACATGCAGCTCACAGAAACTTCACACAAAGTTTATTGTATTCCATGATGACTACTTTGATTCAATGGATTTATAATTCATCTATTGCAGTGCAAGTGTCTGCATAAGTCTGAGTTTGAGTGCTACATGGGCAACCATGGCCAAGAAACTTGAAATGAATGTGACAAACCAAGTACCTGTAAGGCATGAAAGAATTAGGGCATGCAGAAACTTCTTGTCTCCTTCTCTCAAGAGTCTGCATTTATTCTGAAAAGTTACAAAGATTTCAACGCTGTTATTTATAAACTGTTTCTCTATCAATGCTTCTCAAAATGAGCACTGTCCTAAAAAGACTCCCTTAATGTACAAGTTTTAGATAGGCAACTGCTAAGAGTTCAAGGATTTGCGTTATTTCTGAAGACAGGAAAAATACATTAGGCTCATCTATTGTGAGTTTTAAAAGCTGAAAAAAGCAATAGGCTTCTACCCTACCTCTGTGTTCTATGGATGGCAGTTCAATTTGGATTGAATTGCCCATTAAAATAAATTTATAAAATTGTAGCCAGTTTTCAAAACTCCTCTTAAAACCTCCAGCAGTCTCTGTTCCACTTCACTGCTGAGCCACACGTATCCTGCTGCTCCTCCTCCCCACTCAGTTTCAGATCTGAAACGCCCCAGTCTCTCAGTAACACCCACAGCCTTACCCCCCCATCTGCTCTGATTCCACCCCTGCCATTCACTTATGTTTACAACGCATTGCATCCCATATCCTTTTTCTTTCTCTGTCAGTCCTCCCTCACACACTCTTAAAACAAGGGTCTTCTAGACATTCTGCATTTAAGCAAAGCCAGGAGTCTGTCAACTTTAAGAACTTCCTCTGCCCATGTACTTCTTGCTCTGGCCACAGAAAAGACCTAGAGCATACTTGCAATAAGCTAGTGAGTAACGAATCACTATATCACACAGCTAGCGATGTCATGTCATCCTATACTTGAGGGGCATTTGAAAGATCTTGCAGGGAAGGAGCACACAACTTCCTTCAGTGTAGATCATCAGCGTTAGACCCAGTCTCTATGAGAAAATGAAGTTATATTATACCAGTTAAATTCTACATTTGCATCCCTTCCCTCGCATCAATAACTAATCGCTGCAGGGTAGGGAACTTGCTATTGACATAGCAGAACTGCTGCAGCCAAGAAGCAAGCTTCCTCATTCGTGGTGCCTAGAAAACCTCCTTTTACTTTCATTCCAAATAAGAAAGAAAAAACCCAGTATATATTAAAAATCTATTATTCATTCACCCATTTAGCTAGTCACATATCTTTCTCAGCCATTCCCTAAACTTCATCTCAAGTGTGTTCATAAAATGAACTTCAGATATACTGACCACACTCTACTATCTCTATGCCTTCCAAGTTCTTTAACTCCCATATCAAATTTATAATTCTTGTCTTGAGAAGTTTTCCATAATTCCATCCATGCCATTATCCTTAACTTTTTTCCCAACTTCTTCTAACCCAGGTATTTCTGATGATCATCTTCTCACAACTAAATTTGTCACCTTTTTTCCACACCTCACCCACTCTTCCAAATCACAAGGAATAAGTAAATCAACAAATCAATCAGTAGTCAAAATCATCTCCTTTATATGAATGGGTAGGGTTTTTTTTGAAAGGAACCACTGTGTGAATTGTCATCCTAGGGTTCAATTTTGTAAGACTGCATTTCACTCAGGTTTTGGACTATCAAGTCGAACATCCTGGTTTCAGTGTACAATACAGACACTTAATTAAACTAAAGCCAGCAATAAAAACCCCCCAACAACAACAAAATAAGAAAAGAGTTAAAGGTACAGCATCACAACAAACAACACTCAGCTCAGAGAAACTTTAATTTACAACCAGCATAAGCACCACACTGCAAAGCCCTATTGAGACCATTGGCTTGCCACCACTGCTGCAGGAGTAGATAAAGCTAGTTAGTTTATAGCACGAACTTCTACACAACTAGCAGTTACATCTTTGCAACGCAGCCACATAAGCATCAACAGTAATTGAGAACATTATATTGTTGGAAAAGTGTGTAGGCCGTTAATCTGCTCTGAATCAAACAGAAGAAAAAGGCTAAGCCCACTCTAATAGTTTTTCAATAAAAAGACACTGCTGCTGAACTTCTCACTGAAGAGATTCTTCTCCTCACAGCAGCGTTTCAGCTCTAGAAGTCTTAAAATTTATTCTTAGGTCTTATGATACACTTTTTTGGCATCAGTAGCTCACTTAAGTTTTAGCTCTTCATTTGGAATCCTTTCCCAAGATTGTGACCAGAAAACGGTCTGAGATCCAAAAAAATACGCAAAGATAGATACAGTTACCGGTTTTATCATCTGTAGCCTTTGAATTTGAAGAGACAGCCCACTGAAAAGCGACACTGTACTTAAAAGCCTTTTCACATGCACTACTAACCAGCTTGTATCTCAGATGATAAGGGAAGAATCAATCTTCATTCAGGAACTGGAGCAATACCACGGGTCATAGGGCCCACGTGTCTGTGGTGCCAGCAACTACAGTGAGCAAGGATACGATGTCAGTGTGCAATCACTAACGAGTATCAAGACAAACTAGCCAATGAGCAGGTTAAGTGACTGGGGAGCCAGGTATCAAAGCAGCCATAAGTCTAGGGTGTCTCTCTGTGAGCAAGACAACTGAAGGAGTTGGGTACTGGAGGGACCAGGAGGTCCAGCTACACCAACTGCTAGAGAGACTGTAGGGTCTGGTGGTCAACTGACACACACATTTGTATTTATGTGTGTGTCTGAGACAACTGGAGGAGTTGGCTACCAGAGGGGCCAGGAGGTCCAGGCCAACTACTGGAGAGACCATAAGGTCTGGGGGTCAACTGAGAGGTGTGTGTCTGTGTTGGTACACGCAAGGGGGTCTGTACCAACAACTGGCACATGGCTATAGGCCTCAGGGGCTCACACACCCAGGTACCAGCAGTTGGGGAGACTGGGGATCCAGGGGACAGCTCCAGGACAGTGTCTAAGGCCAGCTACTGGAGAGATCCATGTTGTACATATACATTTCTCACTAATGGACTTTTATCATGATCAGAGAGGGGAACAGGATAAGGTCATTGGTACTGTTCATGTTTGCGCGAGTGCTGTGTTGGCTGTCTGCACTGCTCTCTGTGACTGGCCATGCATATATTACATACATGTTTTGTGCAGGTGTCTAATGGGAATACATGCTCAGCCTCACTATTGGTTGGACCTGGGGACATGGAGCTGTAGCACCCTTGCCTCCATTCAGCAACTGGAATTGGCAACCCCCTAACAGACACACTGGCCCAAACCAAAGGCCCAGTATCATTGCTTCTGACAAGCAAGTGCTGATTAATAGGAAAATTAACCAACAAAGGTAACATCTAGTTTACCTTAAGCACTCATCCACCTTTCAAAAATTTGTAGCCTGAGGACTTCTTGAAATGGTGCATTTAAAGGCTGTTGACAGACTTCTTTATAGGCGTACTGTTGTTATTTGAACCCAGATTAACTTCTAGCATCCACAGCGGGAAGGCTCACCTCCTCTTACTTTGAACCTGATACTTCCCCATTTATCTGACACTCTTTGGTTATCTGCTCCACGTGACCTACAGTTTACATAAAACTCCCTCAGCACCCAGCAGTCTTTATCCTAGCCAGTCAAACCTGGCCTTTTAAAAAAATGTTGGTACAGAAGCCATTCCTGCCTTTCCCTAAACATTAAGGATCAGATTAATAAAGTAATTAAGGTTAGGAGAGTGCTCTGGCAGTCATTTAGCCCAAACCCTTGCTCAAAAGTCAGTCTAACTAGAGCACGTTGCTCTAGGCTTTGCCCAGAAGTTTTGCGAAACTCCAACGATGGAAATGCCACAGTGTCTCTGAGCAACCTCTTCCAGTGTTTGATCACCCTGATGGGAAAAGAGCTTTTCTTCTCACCTAGCTGAAATTTCCCATTTTCCAACGTGTGTTCATTTCCTTCCTGTCCTATCAGAGTGTGTATCCAAAAAGAATCTGGTTCTGATTGTCTACACACTCCCACTTGTAAATCGACTCTTATCCCCAATTTGGGGTCGCCCATGAGCCTGCTGAGACCAGACTCCGTTCCATCATCCAGGTCATTGATACAAACCTTTAAACAGCACTGGCCCCAGTGCCAGTTCTTGAGCGACACCACAAGTAATCAGCCACAAGCTGGATTTTGTACCACTGCTCACCCCCACTTGCAGCCCAATAGGCAGCTCACTATAGCACCCTGTCACCTAGTCCATGTCTCACCAGTGTGGCTCAAATAACACTGTGGGAGAATGTGGCAAAGTCCTTGCTAAGGTCAATGTGAACAACATCCACTGCTCTTTTTTTGTCTGCACGGCCAGTTCTCTCACCATGGAAGGTAACCGTGTGGGTCAGGCATGGTTTGCCCCTCGTAGCTTTGTGGTGGCTGCTCCCAGTCCCCTTCTGGTTCTTCACGTGGCTGGAAATGGCTTCCAGGGAAATCTTCTCAATCATCTTCCCAGGGACGGCGGTGAAACCAACTGGCCTGTAGCTCCTTGAATCCTCCTTGTTGTGCTTCTTGAAGAGGAGTATAATGTCATCTCAGAGCCCATACTGTATAAGTAAAACTAAGACTGTTTGTACGCATCTCTACATATTTACCAACAAAGCAAGCCAACTGTCATTTTAGTACTTACTTACCTAAAAAAGTCTTCCTGCAAGTCCTCACAGTCAGCTTTTTCTTCACAATTCATAGTGTCATTATCTCAGTATTCATCTTCTTTCCAGATGATATCCCTTTACCTTTATTTGTCAGCATTTTAGAAAATAAAAAAATGAACATATTAAAAATAAATCAGAGGAAGAATATTTCTCCACCCATGACATGACCTTTCTTCTCATTTGATAGCAGCTTAGGTTCCCACAGAGCTTTTGATGGCAAGCCTTGTCGAATGCCCTTGGCAACCCAAGCAGACTATGACCATCAGACTTCCCTTGTGAACAAGTTTTTTGACTCCTTTCTGGAATCCTACAAGATTATTTGGGCATGATTTCCTATTGCAAAAGCCACATGGACCTCCCACTGTGTTGTATTAAGTAACTATCCACTAATTCTGTTCCCTGTAATAGTTTCTCTTAGTTTTCCCATTGCAGATGTTAAGCTTACTGGTAAGTAGAATCATAGATTCTACTAGAATCATAGAAGTAGTAGAGGTCTTTTTTAAAATTACTTTCAAGTTTTCCAAATGCCAAGTTTTAAGCAGGAGGTCATATCCACATTTAGTAGGTTGGTTGTTTAATTCTTGAGTTCCTTTAAATACCATCTGCTACTGGCAACTGGCACCTTTAAATACCATCTGGTTTATGCCTCTTTTTTTTGGCGCTTTTTTTTTTTAAAAAAAAAAAAACAACTTGTTCCATAATCGCTTCTACCAACACTTCAAATTGAAGAGACATCCTCTGATACATCCTCCATAATGAGCGATTCCAGATCAGAACTTCTTCAAAGCTCAAAGATGAACACAGATGCAAGAGGTAAAACAATAGCTTCTTTTTTGATACAGATTTATTTCCAATCACAGGACAGAAGGAGAGATCATCTATTAGCCCTACACATTCTCTAACAGGCTTCTCATTCCCACCATGTTTCAAAAAGATCAGTTTTATACCTTCTGCAAATTGTTCCTCAAACATCTTTCTTAGCTATACTGCATTTTTACCTTATCCTGCCAGAATTCATGAACCTTTGTACTTTGCTCTTGCAGACAAAACTTGACCTTTTAAAAAATGGTGAAAACTGCTTTGTGTAACTACCTCTCTTACTCTGCTGTTTAGTTATGCCACGCCACGGGGTTTTTTTGGACTTACTATCTTTGATGGGTGCATGCATTTTCTCCAAGACTCCAACATGGCATCTTCAAGTAGTTCCCATGCCACTTGCAAGGATTTTACTTTTATAAATTGTCTTCAATATGCTTTTTTCATTTTAAGTAGTTTTCTCTAAAAACCAAAACCCCCAAAGCTGGGGATTTTCAGAGGTAGAAGTGTTTGATCCTGTAAGAGATTTAAATACATTTTACAGAAGGACTGTTTGACAGTAACACTTTGAACCAGATCCTGCACACAACAATCAGAACCACACGAAAAACTGCTTCTCCGTCTTCAGATTTGCGGACTAACTGCTCCATGAAATACTCACTAACTGTGTCTAGCAATTTAATCTCCACATCAATCATTGCTGCAGCCACTGCCACTACCATGCAGGCACAAGGCTGACCAGGGAGCAATACAACTAAGAGGTCAGAAGAGAATGAAAGTGCTCCAAAGGGAAAGACGGGGAGGAGAACAACCACATAATGAAGTCAGCTTCTATGCATTTATACACCACATTGCTCATGGAGCTCCAGGTCCTGGAATCAGTCACTTATTTTTCATGAGTTGCTGTTTCTCTTAATTTCTAACCCATGATTGCAGAAAGGAAAAAAAATAGAATTGAGATATTAGATGTGAATTCAAGAAGAAGCAAGCAAACAAATCTCTATTAAAAGATACCAAGAAAGCATAAGCTAACTGCTTAAAATTAGCTCTCAAAAATTTAAGAGAAATTAAAATTTGACTACTGAGATCGAACAAGTCACTGCAGAGCCAAAACACCTGCTGAAAATTGACTTGATAGAGCTACATGCATTCCTGTGTTTTGATGCAAACAGATGTTCTATTTGGATCGCCTTGCTTACTGCTTCTATCATGAAATCACTTTTCCCTCTGTGTAGCCCAGGGGTATCTCCCCCGCTACTTGTACCCAAATTCTCCTCTTTACTTCTTATCTTTCTAGTCCCATCAAATCATCACCTTTTTTCCCAGGTTACAGAAGCATTAGCAACCTTCCTTCCTTCCCTCTGTGGCAGGGGGGCAAAGCCAGGACCTACCTACCTTCCTTCACCTGCTGGGAAGGACTCCCCTCCTCCCTGCCTCAGGAGGAAACTGGTGGCTCACCCTGCAGAGCTGGGTTTCAGTACCGCCGATCGACAGCTGATGGTAAAGCACACAATTTTTCTGCCAACTCTGTCAACACTAATCTTAAATACCTTCTTCTCCAAGACATCATAAAAGCAAAAGACTGAGGCATGCGCTATAGACACAACCTGCAATTGTTTAATACTTTATCCTAGGAGAAACTGAATACAAATCAAAGGGAAACAATTATAAAAGCCCTCTAAACAGCAGCTTAAGGAAGCAGATAGAAACACAGAGAAGTTACACAGAAATGCATCTTTTCTGTCCCCTGTCTTTTCAGGTACAGAGAAGAGAAGAGAACAGTTCTTCTTCCTTATCGGTTTTCATGTACTGCTAGGAACAGAGGGAACAATAAAACAAAGAATTTAGGACAGATTGAAGGAGTCAATTCTGTTAACCCTTGCAAGGTCAAACAGCTAAAAATCCAAAAGTTCCTTTGAACCGCAGCAGGGCAGACAAACTCAGAGCCAAACAACTCAAGCCTGCAGTTTGCCAAACAAGCCAAGCAGAGATGAGCACTACTCCAATAAGCTCATTATGTACACAAAGGAAGGGGGTACAATGCAAAAGGAATGTGAGTCACACAAGAACAACATATAAAACAAAAGCAAAAGAGCTGGCAGATAGGAAGGACAGCAATGTGGGAGAATGGGCAACATCAGGCTGACAAGAAGGCAAATCAGAAGTGTACAATGTAACCTGGATAACACAAGAATAGGCGGCATCTTTACAGAAAAAACAGAACACATAATTGTGGAACAGAAACTTGCCTTTTTCCACATGTCCTTTTAAGCTCTTCTATTATCTATACATATGGCACAAAGTAGAAATCCTCTAGCCATATAGTACCAAATTTAGCTCCAGAAAGGATACACAACTTGTAATTTTGTTTAAAATATCAATGCAACTATGATGACCTTCTTGCTATGAATACTTCCTAATTCACTTGATTTTTATGTTTTGTTTGGGTTTATTTTTAATATTTTCTTTGGAACTACCTGATAATGGACTGAAATACAAGTAGCAGAGCGTGAAACGAGAATGATAAACATCTACCATTCCCATTGCTCTCCTAATCAAAGCTGCAGTTCTGTGTGGCCGCACTTAAGCTTCCCAGTCAATCTGTTTGTCAGATGCAGTCCATCAGTTTTACTATCACTCTATAGCAATACCCAGCAGCCATTTAGATGCCTGCTACTGACCCGTATCACAATGGGATTCTTTATCCCATTGTCAGATATCTGGCAATTTCATCAAAACAAAAAGAGATATACACTGATACGAAATTATCTGCAGAAGTCAGCAGTGCTGCAAAACCCTACCCAAATTTACATGCTCATTGACCCGACAGCTTTGGACAACGGACACAGGAGACTGTAGATCAAAACGAAGACTTTGCTGAAGAAGGTAAGGTGTTACAGAAGACCTGGGCTTTTTAGGAAAAGTTATTTTCAATTACTCCTTTCATTTAGGCAGTTAAATGCTCTATTTGGAGGAAACCATTACAACAAGCACGTTCAGGTTCTAAAAGCTTGCCAAAAAAAGCTATGACCACTTTAACACAGTTGAGCTAAAGTTTGTGACACAAGTCTTTAAAAAGGGATTTTAAACCTTTACTTCACAAAAAAAAATGTTAAGTAGTAAAAAATACATAGACACACACATATACACACAAATTATTTGAGGTTACTCCCCAGTAGCTTAATAAGTAGACTGATTAAAGAGAGTTTTGAAGATCACATCTTCTGAATTTTTCCTCCTTAGTGTTTTTAAGCATTTATAGTCCACTTAAAGAAATTTAAAGATATAAACACTAGTTCTTTGCCTGTATATTTGTTCCTCTTTTGTGGATTCTGTATTTGCCTACAGAAGATTTTATACAGAAGTTTTGAACCTTGCACAAAAGAATCTTACCTATATTGAAAGTTCAATCCAGTAACTCAACTTCGGAATAGGAAAAACAGTTATGTTCTTACACTATAAACCCTCGGAAGTTATTTCATGTTAACACATGACAATTAAGGTTTTACACTATAATTTAACTGTGAACAGTTTGTTAAAGAAAGTTACCACTGTAGATGGAAATTGAAGAGCTCCGAAGAACACTGGCTGCAATGTGAATATGGAAAACTATAAAAGTGTTAGCTTTCTGGATAAAAATAATTAGAATAAAAATGCTTGACTCAGCATATCCTGAAACTCTATAAATATTACAGAGCACGAGGAGTCTAAGTATTAACAACAACAAAAAAGACAAATATGTGACCACCTCTTAGTTACTGAATTGCTACTCAAGTTCTATTTTATCTACTAAGTTCAGCTTAACAAGAAAAAGTGGACCCTCCTTGGCACCAGAGAATCATACCGTCCCACTCTTAAAAGAAATGTGCAAAGGAATATATTTACAAAACATACTTGGGGTCAGCTTTACAGTGAATGTCATGCACATATCATAACACGTTTAAAAAGTTATTTCTGATAATAAGTTATTTCTTTTGACTAAAGTAATGTTCACAGCAAACAAATCATTGCATCTATCCTTCCTTTATTTAATAATTATAGCTTCTGATCCTGTTCAAGGAATTCTTAAATTGAGGAACAGGGAGTAGTTAAAATATCTACATCAGCATGTTGCAGCACCTTCTCCATTGTAATTTTTCTCCCCATTGTCCATAAATAAAAAGCAAACCTCACACTTACCTTCAAGAAGAAGGATTCAAGGAGCTACAGGCTGGTCAGTCTCACCTCCATCCCTGGGAAGGTGATTGAGCAAATTTCCCTGGAGCAGCGGATGTTGTTTGCACTGACCTCAGCAAGGACTTTGCCACACTCTCCCATAATGTCATTTGAGCCACACTGGTGAGATACGGACTAGGTGACAGGGAGATATAGCGAGATGGCCTATTGGGCTGCAAGTGGGGGTGAGCAGTGGTACAAAATCCAGCTTGGGGCTGATTACTTGTGGTGTCACTCAAGAACTGGCACTGGGGCCAGTGCTGTTTAAAGGTCAATGACCTGGATGATGGGACAGAGCCTGGTCCCAGCAGGTTCATGGACAATCCCAAACTGGAGAGAGAGATCAATGCTCCAGAGAGCACTGCTTCCATTCAGAGCAACCTCAAGAGGCAAGAGAACTGTGTTGATGGGAACCTCAGGAAGGTCAACCATGGCAAGTGGTTTACTGTGAGGGTAGTGAGACACTGAACAGGTGAGACACTGGAACAGGTTGCCCAGAGAAGTTGTGGATGCCCCTTCCCTGGAAGCGTTCAAGGCCAGGCTGGATGGGGCTTTGAGCAACCTGACCTAGTGCAAGATGTCCCTGCCCATGGCAAGGGGGTGGAACTAAATGATCTTTAAGGTCCCTTCCAACCCAAATCATTCTATGATTCCAAGTAAAAGAAAAAACTTGCACCTGAGGTGAAGTAAGAACACACAACAAGACAGGCTGGGCACTGAGTGGCTGGGACACAGCTCTTCAGAAAAGGATCTGGAGTTCCTGGTGGACACTGTGTTGAATAATGGCCAACAATGTGCCTTTTGCAAGCGAAGCAGGCTAACAGGAGCTAGCCAGCCAGTTGGGGGATGTGATTTCCCCTCACTCTCCCATTTAGCACTGCTGAGACAGCATATGTCCAATCTTGGGCTCACCAGTAAAAGACAGACCTTGGTATAATGGGGACTGTCAGCAGAGGGCTGCCAAAATGATCAAGGGGCTGGGAGATATGACACACAAGGAATGGCCGAGTGAGCTAGGTTTGTTCAGCCTGGGGACAAGGCAGCAATCAGGTAGACCTTATTACTCTGTTCAATTTTCATGTGGGAATGTATAGAGACATCATAAACAGACTCTTTTTAGATGCACACAGCAATAAGACAGGAAGAAATGAACACTATTTGGAAAATGGGAAATTGCAGCTAGTTGAGAAGAAAAGCTCTTTTCCCATCAGGGTGATCAAACACTGGAAGAGGTTGCTCAGAGACACTGTGGCATCTCCATCGTTGGAGTTTCGCAAAACTTCTGCGCAAAGCCCAGAACAACCTGCTCTAGTCAGGCTGACTTTTGAACTAAATGACTGCCAGAGGTCCCTTCCTACCTACATGATTCTATAATGAATCCAAATGACTAGTAGTAGAGAACACCACAAAATATTTCATAAAGTTACTCTTCTCATCTGAATCTTGCTAAGTCAGCAACAGAAAAGATATAGCTTTAGCCTGACAGAGGCTTTTCTGGCATGAAAACAAAGGTTTTGCAGTTATAGAACTTATTCATCGCTCACATTTGAAGCTTATTGGAAAATAATGGTCCTACTCCCATCACTAAAAATTAAGGTCTAGTTAAAGGATGAAAATATTACATGACAACTGTGCTACTAGGGATTTACAGTGTAGGAGCTGAAGATGCTTAATTTAACATTTGGGTCTCTTATTACAACACTTATCTGACCTGAGAAGCCTATGCCAAAAAAAGAAAAGACTTATGTAGGACAGGAGCTCAAACTAGCTAGTACTTGAAGTTTCTCATTATGTCCACATGTTTCTCTTCCAGCAAGTATAAAAGAACATATGGAGAGCTTTAAACCCTAAACCAAGTTTTATTTGGAAAAATGAACTTTCAAATTGCATAATTTTGATCCTTCCTTTACCTCACAAGACTGTAGCTTTATTTCTGCTCCCTACTCTTTTCTGCTGTCTTCCAGACTTTGCTCTCACTTTGGGCTCCCAGCTTATTCCTACGCTGCTTCTCTTCTTTCCCCTCTTACTCTGAGAGAGTTCCTCAAGCAAACACCATCAGTTGCTATTCCACCCACCCCCACATTCTCAGCCATAGCCTGTGTGCAAAGACACATGGAAATAAAGTCAAAAATTGCAAGTAGCTACTTTCAAGTGTGAAAATACACAAACACTGAGATATACATGTATTTGCTACTTAAACAAAAGCCAGCTAAAAAAGACCAAGTTAGAAATAGGCTACTTGGTTAAAGAAAAAAAAAAAAAATGAAGCTTTTTCCTACATTACTACCTCTAAAATTTTATTTAACATGCATTTAAAAGCATAATGTGCCCAAGTCTTACAAATGGAAATCTGTAAGTCAGCAAGCTCTTTCCACTGACATTATTAGACTTTAGATGAGAATTTGAAAAAAACATGGTATTTTTGATTAGTGTTTTGTGAGGTATGCCTCCTTCTTTCACTCACCTCACTTTCAAGTTTACTTGTTTGCAGAAAGTAACCACTCTCAGAGAGGTCAGCTCCTCCACATACTCTAACATCCTGCAGGGGCCATTTCCTTCCAGCACCAAACAGCACCAGGGTCCTGGTTTAGGCCAGGATGGAGCTAGTTTTGTTTTCAGCAGCTCCTGTGTTTTGGCTTTAGTGTGAGAGCAATGCTGATAGGACACTGATGTTGCTGGTTGCTGCTGAACGACCAAGGACATTTTGCTGTTTTCCAGGTTCTGCTAACGTGCAGATGCAAAACTTGGGAGGGGTAGAGACAGGATAGTTGATCCAAACTGGCCAAAGAGAGTATTCCATACCATAGACGTCATGCCTGATATAAGCGAGGGTCAGTCGGGGGGGCCACTAGGTTTTTTGGGCTTTTGAGGATCTTTTGGGCTTTTGAGGCTTTTAGACCCTTAACTTGCCTTAATCCTTAAGCTTCCCTTCGGGTTGCTTTTTGTTTCCCTATTTTTTCCTTTTTGTTTTTCACTCTTTTGGCTGTTTGTTCCCTCACCTGCTTTCCCTGGAACTTGCTGTTCTGGGATGGCTACTAGGGAATACCCCTGCTCCCTGCCTGCTGCTCAGGACGGGCTGTATTGGTTGTCAGGTGGTGAGAAATTGTGTATCGTTTGTTTTATAAATTCTATTACCCTTGTATATATTATCATTATTATCATTATTAATATATTTTCATATTTTTCCTTTGCTATCCTGGTGAGCTGTTTTTATCTCAATCCGCGAGTTTTCCTTTCTCTCCAATTCTCCTCCCCACCCCAACTTGGGAGGAGGGGGAGTGAGCAAGCGGCTGCGTGGTATTGGGTTACAATTTGGGGTTAAACCACGACAAGCAGGAACCACATGGCCAGCCTTCTCATCAATGTCAAGTTACTTCACAGAACTGGGAAGTATACTTTCAAGTCAAATATGAATATCATGGTTTGTTTCAGCAATCCTTTGTTATTTTGACTTTGAAAATTGAAGTTGCATCTGGTCATTGCTTTCCCCATCCCAACATTATTCTTCATACATCATTCAAAGTTTCCCCACTACTGAGCCAGTATGTTTGGCATCTCTATCAGTTTGTAGACTCAGAGCCACACTTCAACCTGCATTAATACACTTTCACAACTGACATACAACTGTATTAATGCAACACTTCCAGTATGTCTGAAATCCACTTTACATCAACCATTTTCTAATAGATTACTAATTTTTAAAGAAAAGAAGCAGTTCAAGGCATTAAGTTTAAACCATTAATTAAAAGCCAGCCCCCTCTCCTCCTTTTTCTAAGATGACTTTAAGCTGTGGGCCAAACCCCAGATCTTTGTAGAAGTATATATGAGGCCACCTAACAATAAGCTTCATAGCAGAACCAAAGTCCTCAGAGCTTGAAGATAAAAGGCCCTATCCTTACAAGAACCCATTTTATACTTTTTTAGTCAATACATATCGAGATCTTGAGCACTGATCATACAGCAGAGCACAAGTACTTCAAGAGTTACCAATTTTGCCACTCTAGATTTGTTCTGAAAGATGATCCATGCCATCTTGAACAAAACCCCAAAATAGTTCCATTGTTAATTTGCCCCCCCCTAAATTAGTAGCTGTTTCAAGGCTGAATCATTTTATCATAACAGCAGTCCAAATTAGACCCTTAATTCATAAAATCAGCCTCCTACACAGTGTTTGAAAACCTTGTTCAGCAATAACAGAACTTTGAAAGGACTTTAAGTTACCTTCTAAGGCAACCAGGAACATTAAGACATCCAATGCAGTTTAGCACTAGAAGTTTGGGTTGTAAATACTTCCAGAGAACAGGTAGCAAGTTGAATGCAATACTAAATACATTAAAGAATACAGGTTCCCTTGCTTTCATTGGGTCTCATTCTGCACAGAGAGCAGCAGAGTCTTTACATTATAAGCTCAATTCACTACCATGGCTGCACCAAACTCTGGGAGGAAATACTTCACTCTTGCTGACTTGGAAGGCAAAATATGAAAACTGCCAACACACCTGAAGGGAGAAATCATTCAGTTCAACCAGCTCTCTACACTTTCCATTGAGCTTCTTTGTGATCACTAGAGCTGAGCTGGCAGAGATTTTTTTTTTCTTCCTTCATGAAGTGTTCTCAAAAAATCAAGAGTAAGCTTACAATTTTGTCCTTATTTTTGCCACTGGGTAGGTCTACAGATGTAATCTCTACCAGCGTAATGGCACGTTGTGGTTTAACACCAGCCAAAACGAGGACATGGCATTACACAGCAACTTTTCCCACTCACACAGTAACTTTTCCCATTCCACCTCAAACCAATACATACCCTAAAGCTACATAAGAATTTATTTTAACCAATATCCTATTCAAGAGGATTGGAAATTACTCTAAATTAGGCAGCTAGATAATAGAAATTAAAAAGTATTTTAATAACAGGAGAGAGTTACAACAGCTGCTATGTCTTATAACACTGTATAGCTCTAGGGGATGCTACTCACACTTTCACTCTCTTTCCTCCCCCAGGGTTTCTCTGCCTGCCTCCTGCACAAAGAAGAGAATAGCTCCTTCATTTTAAAGAAAATCTTATTAGACAGCCTATTTTCCAGAATGCAATATCAGAAGAAGCCAAAACCTCACCCCAACATGATATAATAAGCTAGATTAAAAAGGAAGCAGCAAGATCTGCATGAAAGGAACAAGCAAATTTACTTGGATAAATCACTAAGTTCTCTTCCGGGCAACTAAAAGAACTGCTGCTCCATTCTTCATAACACACACCTCCCTGTCTCAAAACTTACTAAGTTTCACAGTTATCTGTAAATTACAATGATGGGTGAGTAAGAACAATCAACTCCTGATTGAATTAGTGCTGACTACTGTTTTATCAATACTAGCAACTAACAGTAAACATGAGTTCTAGTCATTTTTTTAGTCCCCAACAAGGCAACCTGCTGAGGTTTATTGCAGCAGCTTCAAAAGTCTGAAGACAAGACTTACCTTTGAGTCAAATTTTTCCAGAGCTATGACAACCCCAGTGATGAAAAGTTCTCTCCCCATCAATTATTTGTCTGCTACTCTGGGCAGGGGAAATCTCACAGGAGACAAGTACAGCGCAAAAAGTAGTTAAGGAGAGTTTCTAGTTGTTGCCACAAGTTCCAAGACAAGTTATCTTTAAATGCACAGAGAAAAAGATTAGCAGACAGCATTACTGTCTCAATCAAGCTGGATCAAATCAGTCTAACTTCCCTCTAAAATATAGTAATTGACTTCAAATAGGAACAGTAGGAAGGAAATGCTTTTCTAAAAAAAAAAAAAAAAAACAACAAAACAAAAAAACAACAAAACAAAACCCACAATTAAGTACGGCTTTAGACAACATTTCCAATTAGTGTCATAAGCCAGAAAAAACACAGTCTAGAAAAAAAAATGATGTGGCAGGGGCAGAACTCCCTGGAAAGCAACTCTGAGAGTTATATCAAACAAAAGGCTTATTACAATGGGATTTAATTTTACTCAATGTTTGCATCAACAATATGGATGTTGAATACAAAACACATTTATTAAACATGCCCATGATGAAAAGCTAGGAAGGACAAAACTAAAATTTAAATCAATTTTACAACTTAAAGAAACTGAGAGGAGTGAAATCCAGTGGGGACAAGCACAAAGCTCGTATAAAAAGACAAGGGAAAATATAAATAGTATTTCTTAAATATTCTTTTAAGAAAATGAATAATGTCTAAATCCCAAGTTGAACAGTCAATGTCAGGCAACTGCATAATAGGCAAACATCACTGAAGTGTTCAGCCACAAGCACAACTTTCAGAATAAGCAAAGTAATCTTTTTTGCTCCACTTTGTACTACACTTATAAGTGAAACACTGTGCCCCCACTCAAGTATCACACTTCAAGAAAACAACTGACACGAATCCAAAGAGGAGGAACATTAAGAATGGCCTACAATAAATAATGAGCTGGATTTGGTTACGTTTTAAGAAGGGACGGTTGAAAGAGGAATCCCTAAGAACCAAAGTACCTAGTAGGCTACTGCAGAGAAAAGAGGATCAATTTGTTCTCAGTTTCTCAAAAGACAGAAGATGCATTGGGCTTAAAATTGAAGTTAATAAGAGTCACTCTAAGCACTGGGGTGAGACAACATCACTTTCCAATAGTAAGGACAATGAAACCCTTGAGCAGATTACTAAGGTTCTTTTAAAGCATCCAACAGTGGAGACAGTTAAGGAAGGAAAAAACCCACACTGTCAGTAGCAGGACCTCAGGACATTGTTTAATCCTTGTTGTTCCTTACGTTTATGAAAAAAACCTACATAGAGCTTACTGGGTCTAACATTCATTTGAGTAGAAGACACCAAGGTATGGTAAAGAATTTGTGCTTTTTGTCAGTTTAAACATTTGTGGCTTTCTATTCTCTTTTTCCCACTATCTTCAGCGTAGTCTTAATTTTCAATTAACGCTCTTACATTTTTATGATGATCATAGTTACCATGGCTGCAAAGAACAGAGTCTGTCTTACACTCTGTTATTGCTAGAGCTTTAAAAACACTCAATAGTCAAATAAAGGACGGCATAAGAAGAAAAAGGAATCCTACTAATAATTTCTATTCAACTCTCACAATTCCATGACTCATGGGTTTACTGCTGATTTATACTTCCATAGAATAACGGAGCACATGGTAAGTTAAACAGACATGAGGAAATGGAGAGTATAATGGAAGCAAATTAATGAAAATCAATAGTTCCGAAGACTAAACTGCACTGATAATAAAGCTCATGGGGTTTACAGAATTAGACTGATTTCACTGTTTCATATAAGAAAATTAGACAACACTTTCAATGCAGTGTTCTTTCAAGTGTGTAGTTTAAAAGATTACCTTCCTAGTTTAATCAAACTTTTAATAAAAAATAATGAATAATTATTAATGATATTGCAGGCACACCAGCAAGGGAGAAAATGTGCCTTGATTAGGACTTCTAAGGTCCCCTCTCAATCCCTCACACAGAGTAGAGAGGCAAAGCAAGCCCTACCAAGTTTTACCTGGTAACCTAACAGAGGCAGAAAATCAGTTTGGACAATGTCTCTGCAACATTAGATGTGGAATTCTTCTCATCTCGTTTTAGACATCAAGTCCCAATTAGCCGCTCCAGGCTTCCCTCGTAATCAGTGAAAGGAAGAAGTGCCCCTCCAGAAGACAATTCAGCAGGTCTCAGACATGTCTTAGACCCTCCAAAGGACTGCCTGTACCATTCCATTTCTCCCCACTGTCTACAGAGGCAGCCTAACGTCACTCACTCAGACTTGAGACCGACTCTTCTCTGGCATCCCAGGTTAGACATCTAACAACATTTCTCTTCCCTTTCTTTCCTCAAGCAATGCTGGCTAAGGCTCCATAGTCCCAGCTTCTTGGCACCTCTGAAGGAAAGTCACACTTCAGAGGTGGAGCTAAACACAAGTATCATCAACTTCAATGACTTCCAGAGAGGGCAGAGCAAATACACAAGGAAATAAAAGACTGTTCCTTAAAAAAAAAAAAAAAAAAAAGAAAAAAAAAGATTCCGCACCAGTCTCAGTTACTTTCTGTTATAACAGCAATTTTTGTAAGGCAGAGTAAATAACCCAAGTTGTAGACACAATACATAGCAATAACTCTCCTGTTGAATGTATGGGGGCCTACGCTACTGATGCAAGAACTTCGATGTGAGTCTAAGTGCATCTTCATGGGAAAAATCCCACTGCTTTAACTATACTAATTATTTGCAATGCTGAGCTGAAAACTATCCTAATAAGAATTTAGTTTAAAACTGCATCAGCTGCGTACCCTTCTCTATATCCTCACTATCCAGACAGCAACTTCTGTAAAAGTGAAAGCTAGACACTAGTATGAAAAACTAATAGCCTGGCTCTGTAAACACTTAAGCAAGTACTTCAGCAGAACATCTCACATACTGAAAATTAAAACAGATGGAAATGTTTGAAGAAATAAAGGCTAAAGTTGTTGGTTTGTTGTTTGGTTTTGTTTTGTTTTTAAAGTAATGTCACTCAAAAGAATAACTTTGGGTCTTAACAAAAAAGATAGTTCTACACCTTCACAACAGCATCCAATACATCGACAACTTTTCATACTGAAGTACCTCAGCTGGGACAAGGGCAAAGGACACTTCACAGCATTAAGTCAGAGAGGTAGAGGTCCAGTGACATCAAAATTGGAGCTGGCACTTGGGCTTGAAAGAGTTAAAATTGTTGTGGCACTTCTGCCCTGTGTTCCTTCTTGGGACTTGAGACTTCAAAACGCAAACATCAGAAACAGGAAAAGCTGAGATAAAGTCTCTTCAAACTCCTGATGAGATTTCAGAAGTAAAACATCTTTGAACACGTTGCCCATGAAAGACAAAGAACCCAGGGTGATGTGAGGTAGTGCTTCACACACACCTTCTAAGAGCCTTAGGACTTTCATCCACTCCCTCCTTTCCCTACCACCTATCCCCTTCCCTCATGAATTCTAATTATAGTTTCTTCATGAACTCTTCTAAAGATGAACGCTTCTAAAGGTAGGACTTAATCTAACTTACTGATAACAAAATAGCAAAGAAAATACTTCCAAGAGCCACTTGTTTAATTTTTACTTACATTACACTATTACCAGCCCTCTAGGAAGCAAATTTTCAGAATGTGGAGATTTATACTCTAAATCCCTTATTCCCTCTATGTAGTAAGAGATAGGCTACATACATAGAGACCTGAAAGAATAGATTTTATTAACACCCTGCTGGGGGGGGGGGAATCTAAAATACATTTAACATCATCCTTAGTGCATCAAATACACGGCACAAGGGATCAAACACCTTGGTACAAAATTCATAATATGGTTTGTCCTGCTGCCCTCCTAGCCACAAAGAAAATTCATTATCAGATGTTTAACCAATTTAGCCTAATTTTCTGACTCCATAGCTGGAAGATAGAAAAGTTCAGCTATTCAAGGAAGTCTAATGCCTCAAATACATTCAGAAGCTTTGAAGGATGACTTAAAAATGATCAGTATGCTTTACTTTATAGACTCATATGCTAGTTTCTTGCTTATTTTACGCATACAGTCTTCTCATTCTCAATTCTCCATTCAGACATTAAAAAAAGACTTAGATGCATGCTTCTGATAGTACAGTCCTCCAGCAAAGTATTTTAGGCTTGATTCCAACTTTACCAGTAGCAAAGATATTCACTGCAGAGACAATCCGTACTCTGGGGTTATCCGAGTCATTTTACAGCTCCTTGAAAAACTGAAGTCAAGCTACGTGATTATAAAGAGAAAACAAAGGGAAAAATGAAAAGGTGTCTGCCCGGCACAGGATATAATACAAGAAGAAAGGAGTATTAGAACAATGCAACAAATAATTATTCACAGCACCTTCCCCACTTGCGTAAAGACGTATCAAGATGTGCAATGTCACACTAAACAAATCCTTCACTAACTAAACAAAAAAGTTTAAGAAAACATTTTTCAGCTATAATGGCGAAATGTCACTACATGTCTTTCTTCAATCAAAATAATTACTAATTATCCACTGAATAACCGCTATGACCTGCTTTGTAATTCAACTCAAAGTTTTAAGTTTACTTAATATAATTATGTTTTTTATTTAAAAGTACCGAAGCCACTGCTCCAATTTTACTGCCCATTTGTAATCTTTGCAATTCAATTGAACGCTCAGTTATTTACCTAGCAATATTCTTCATGAGGGAGGAAAAGAGGACTTCAGTGGCAGATTATGTATTCTCAGACATTTCTACAAGTATTACTCTTCCTCCTCCCCTCTCTGGTTTACATTACAGGTTTACTGAATATTCCTTAAAGCTATACAGTTACCACCAAGTTATTTTGTCCTTGAAGACATTAAAGCATTTCTCCTCCACAAGCACACAAACCTTTACGCTTTATCTTCAGCTAAACATTTTTCACAAAATTGTAGGAATAACCTTTACAGTATTCGGCAAGTCCAGTCCAAGTCCACAACCATCAACAATACATTAAAATTATCCTGACTGAGTCATGCCAAATATGACTAGCTTTGTGATATGGGAGGGCGTTTGATGTTCACATCAAATAATCTTCAAACTGTTGAACAACAACAACCACCACCTCTATTGTCTTGATGAATAGGCCCTATGAAAATGAGTCCAGGTATGTCATGGACTGTATGTGGTTTTAAATGACAAGACACAAAACAGAGTATGTGAGTGGCCCTACTGAAAATTTAAAGTTTGCAGACTCATAAAATTAAGATGGATAGTACAATGAAAGAACATAAGTTATCTGGAAAACGATGTAACTAAAAAAAAAAAAAAAAAAAAAGGTATTTTTCCTAAATATTTTACAGATGTTGAAGTTACAATCATTACAGTGCAAAGGTTTAAGACCAAATTCAGCTCATAACTTCTTACTACACATGTTCAAAATCAATCATACAAAGATAGAATCTAATTATTAGCCTGAAAATCTGATTCAATGATAAACAAATCAGAACAAAGCCCAAAACTTACTGAATCACTCAGAGCTACCTCATATCGAGAGAGATTACCCATCTGACAATTTTTCCACTTTAAAAACAGAAAAGACCTTTTGTAAGACCCAACAAAAGCGCAATACAAGATAACATGCAGAGAGGCAGCATGCAGACAAAATTCAGAAGTTTTCCACAGTCATCAGATCATCCAAAGAAGTTTAAAACTGCAATTTTTGCTAGTACTGCGTTCCCTGCACAGAGCCTGGCACACATCGTCTCCCGACTTGCAGCTCGCACATATAGCAAGCAATCAGTACACAACGGAAAGCAGAGAACCAGTCCATCTGCCAACAAGAAACAAGGGAAAAAGAGAGTTTAAGGGCTTCTGGATACTTCAATCTCCACTAGTTACACCATTCAGCAGCTGCAGCCACACATTAGATTCTGCAGAGGCATTCTTCTCATGCAGAAGAGCGTAGTGTTTTGTTAAAAACAAGTTTCAAAAGGTCAAATAGATAGGAGAAACTTGCATAAAAACGAGTAGTTTAGTTTCTCTCGCGCTAACCTGCACAAGAGGCACCCGCATACGCGCGACGTGGAATCAGCACAAATTTGCGGCGAAGCGAACGCAGTACAGGTAACAAACAGGGAGGGGAGCAGCCCAAACTAGAACCTCCTCTGGGAGACAAGCCTTTTCTTTTTTTCATTTGCTTCTTAATGACGACGGCAGCGGACAATTCTTGCCAAATTGCCGGAGAGCGGGACCTACTTACAGGGAGCTTTCCCACCGCGCTGGTAAAGGTGAGATCAGATTTGAGCGGGTGGAAATCAAGCCCCACACGCGAGACCTTCGAGCCCGCGTGGGCCGGCACCCGCCGCCACGCTGCGGCCGCCCCGGGCGGGCTTCCCCGCCGCCTCCCCCCGTCTCCACTGACCTGAGGGTGCGGTTGCCGGCGCAGCCGCGGCGCTCCATGGCGGCGGGCACGCAGCTGGTGAGCTCGGTCCAGTCGGCGTGCAGCCCGCAGCTCCAGCCGGTGGAGAAGCGGGAGAAGAGCCAGGTGTCCTTGTCGCCGCCCGGGCGGTGGCAGGCGCACTTCTTCTGCCCGGCCCGGCAGTAGCAGGGCTGCTCCAGGCGGATGTTGCGCACCAGGTGCCGCCCGAAGGTGGTGCCGCCCGTCTTCTGGATGTGGAGGAAGACGATCACGTCGCGGCCCCGCATGTCGAATCGCACCCGCCGGCACAGCTCCCCCCGAGCGAACGGGAACTTGGCCACCAGCCGCGGCAGCGCTGCCGCCGCTGCCGCCTCCTCCTCCTCCTCCGCGGCGCCCGCCGCCTCCTCCTCCTCCCGCTCCGCCGGGCCCCCCCCGCGGCGGGCGGCGGAGGCCGGCGGGCGGCGGGGGCAGGCGGCGCCGGGGCAGGCGGGCGACACGTACTGGTAGACGATGAGCAAGAAGAGCAGCGCCAGCAGCGGCGGCAGCAGCCACCTGTTGAAGCGCTCGTCCATGGCGATGCGCGGGGGCAACGCGGCGCGGGTCTAGGCGCTGCCGGGCGCTGACAGGGCGGCCGCCCCGGTCGGATCCCGCAGCCGAGGGGCGCCCGGCTCCCTTCCCGACGGCATGGTCCTCGCAGGCGGCCGCGGCTCGCTCCGCTCAGCTCAGCCCAGCGCACGGCGCTCCAGCCCGCCCGAGGCAGCCATCCCGCGCCCGCTCCCCGCGGCTGAGGCGAAGGGGAAGCGCCGTAGCGGGAATGCCTCGTGCCGTCCCCAGCACGCGCTGACAGGCGGCAGCAGCACCAGCTTCCAAGTCCGCTCCGCCGGCAACTCTCCAGCCCAAACACACCGCTCGGCCCCCCGCGGGGCGGGGCGGCCGCCGCCCGCCAGCCAATCGGGACAAAGCCGGCCGCCTGAGCAGCCAATGGGCGGGCCTAGCACGCCGGCTCTACCGCCAATGAGAGCAGGCAGCGAGTAAACGGGGATGGTGGGAGTCGCCCCTCGCTCCCTTCCAGGTATCGGACGGACACCGATAGCGCGCGGGTAGGGGGCAGGCGACAGCAGCCAATGAGGCGGCGGGGGCGGAGCGGAAGGCAGCCAATGAGATCGACAAGGTGAGCTCCGCCAGGTGAGCGGCGCTCCCGCGGCTGCCCGCGGGAAGCGGCGCGAGCTGGGTCGCGCGGCGGCGGGCCGGTCCCAGCACGCGCCCGCTGCCCGGCGGCCGCTCCGCTCCTGCGCGGCGTGGCGTGGCGTGGCGTGGCGTGGCGTGGCGTGGCGTGGCGTGGCGTGGCGTGGCTTGGCGTGGCGTGACACTGCTGCCTCCCCGGCGCCGAAACAGCCACACGGAAATAAGCAATATGATCTATTCTCTTTTAAACTCCTTAATATGCCGTTACTCTTGCTTGGGGGAGCGGGCGATGGGGAGGCGTCTTGTACCGTTTGCGGTTTCAAGCCCGTGTTTATAACCCCAGTGTTTAAGTATTTACTGTGTAAATACTAGTATATATAACTAGGTGGGACAACGCTGACTCCTACACAGATTAACTAATTAATTGTAGATGAAATGAACTGCAGTGCTGTTGGTTCTTGTGGTCTTCAAAGCACAGAGTCCCAAACACTGAACTGACTTTGCAGAAAACTTTGTTTCCACGAGGCAGCAACATCAATTCCCCAGCAGCTACTTTATTAAAGTTTCAAAAGCTGATTTTTTCAAGTCGCTTCACATATTTACAGCAATCCTCAGTCTGAAACTTTGTCATTTTCCCTATTGAAAAACATTGCTTTAACAGACATTAAAATCTTCAGTTTACAGGTCATACCTAGCTGAGAAGTGTTTTGTCAAAAAACCACTGTTTTGTCTGCCATGAGTTCTCCACTCCATATTTTTAAGTCTGTTACAACCACTTCATATCCAAATACAAGCCTCGTACAGCTCCTGGATTATAATATATTAATATGCAAAGCATTTCATGTTAGAACTGATTGCACATCTTGGTTATTTAATTACAGAATGTCTTTATTTACTGAGGGATTAATTAGATATCTGACAGTGCTAAAGCAACTTTCTTACTCAACTCTAAAGACAACTTCACCTCTGGAAGGCTGATAACAGAAGACTAATGCCTTCCCATGGGACGATTTAACTTTAAAACCTAAAAAAAAAATAGTTAGACCAATGCATTTTAAGCTGAAGATTTTTATATAGAAAGTAAGAGTATTTGGACTCTTGGAAAGGAGTATCAGCTCTCATTAAAGCTTGCCAGAAATAATAGAAATTACCAGAAAATAGCCTAAACAAAAGGCATTAAAACTCTAAATGTTGTGAGATGTTCCAGACGTTGCTACCA
This sequence comes from Phoenicopterus ruber ruber, assembly GCA_009819775.1. NCBI lineage: Eukaryota > Metazoa > Chordata > Aves > Phoenicopteriformes > Phoenicopteridae > Phoenicopterus > Phoenicopterus ruber. The sequence goes on from CM020215.1 coordinate 162,716,074, forward strand.
GAAGAACGGCATGCACCACCTGACTTCAAACACACAAACACACCACCCACACATACACATTTCCAGGGTCCCACAGCACCGTTAAGGTATTATGCTGGTAACAGTCTGAGAGCAGCAAATTCTTGGGTCTTGCCAAGACATCAAAAGAGATGCACATTTATCTTCAGTGAAGTTTCGTAAGGAGAACACCATGGGTTACCGGGTGAAATTCACCCTTGTACAGCCACACACCAGAGTGCTGGAAGCCTAGTCCCTCCATCCTCTGGTAGAAGAAAATGCAGGGCCTGGTGTCAAACGAACCTCTTCAGTCTTCTTCCCATAATGACAAGAAGTGTGCACTCAGTCACTCTTACCAAAGTGGAAAACAGCATTTTTGGTCTTGGAAAATCACCGTGTTCTTTGCCAGCAAGAGAAGCAGAGCATCCATCTTCTCCCTAGGGAGCCCTGACTCTCTTCTCACCGTGCTCACCTGCTTTCAGACTCCCCGTGCCTCCCAAGTGTGGACTTAATGAGGTTGCTTCTTAACCTCTCTCTTTTACAAGGTGACAGGAAGCCTATCCCAGAGAAATGTAAATATTTATAAATGTAAGATCTAGAAGCATTTTGTTCTCGCCTCAGCCTATTCATTACTTAACAAGTAACCATCAAAAAAAAAAAGCAGCAACATTAAATATAGCCTTGTTTTGGCAACAGAATAGCACTAGTAAGGCTTGCATAGGTAAATTCATATTTGGAATAAAAGCACTGCTAAAGGATTTACACTGAAGTATCCCTCATAATGCTTTTAGTAACATACAGAAATGCTATTATAATTTAAGATTTTCTCATTAAATACATGATTGTTGACACTGTACCTTCATCTCCATGAAAAGGACATCAAAGCTAAATTTGCTAAACAGAGAAATTGTGAATTTCAGTTAAATTTAAAATTCTTATTTATTTAAACTTGCTTAAGACAGTTACTGATTCATGAAGACTGGCAAAAAATATTTTTTCCTGGACAGAAAGGATGTACAAGAGAAGTAAAAATATTTATAATGAGGTTTAGATTAAAAACTTGACTTTTGAAAAGCTCTCATTTTTCTGAAACTAGGAAAAAGTACTTGCAGGCCCCCATGAATCAATGTGTTTATGCAGCTTTCAAAGACAGGCTTTTACTCATGAATTTTAATATTCTTAATGACAGTTTGCGGACCATGCTTTACGTAGAGTCACAACCCACGGCACATCCAACCACCACCCAGTTCTTCCCAACTGCACACAGGGTGTGCAGTTACAATCCAAGTTATACTGAATGTGACCATAGTTTGAATAAGAGTTGGGGTCTCCACAGTGAACCTGAGTCTCACGATAGTCAGCGGAGGCTAAGTATCCTTACACAGAGAACGTAGCATTTTCATTTGGTAGCATTTCATGTTCTCTTTATAGAGGTCCACGTTACTGTGCAAGGCCCTGTGGGATTAAGCTTTAATAAAATCGGTTAGATTATTTAGAAGTCAATGGATGTAACTTATTAGCATCAACGAAGTGATGATAATGATAATTTTGAACACAGTAGTGTTTCCATTGATTTAATGGGAACACAACTGGGTTCAAAATGAAGCCCTAAAAATTGCAAACACTGTTCAATCCCAACATTTGCCCTTTCAGCTATAACTCTTCTGCAAATCTCCAATGAGAGTTTAACTACAAGGAAAATCCAAAGTCAGTTACAAGCTAGTTTTGAGATACTCTTACAAAATGAATGTAGTTTCTGTGGATTTCAAAATAAAACAATTACAAGTAAGACTTAGGATTCTCTTATTTCTAACATAATAATTCTCCAAGATCCTATGCTGTCAGCATATAGCTCAGAGTTCATCAAGCATTCAAATAAAATAATCCTGAAATGACCTATTCCTCATAACAATTTCAGGCAGAATACTTTCACCTGTTAAAATTTACATACCAGCCCTAATGTCATTTCTAAGAGATGTGCTGACATGTGAAAATGTGCACACAAAATTATTTTAAAATTCCAACGCAGTATGTCCCTTCTCCCTGCCACTTCCGAGGTAACACAAAACACATTTTCCGAGTTGCTAAAAATAAAAATCGGCATACTTACCGTTTATTTTAAAGGTCAATACAATATTTGTTAGTCTGAAGCAATGGGCATGTGAAGCAGTGTCAGTGCCACCATCAAGGTTTGTACAAAATGTATGAGTAAGCAAATGATATTATGAAGCAAAGGTACAAAAGTATGATTTCATTTAGCAATTACCTGTCTGACAAGGTTAACATCTAATAGATCTGTTAATGTTAAATTAAAGTGACACCTACCTCACACCAATTTCTTTAAATTATTTATCACCACTTGACCCGAGCTGTTTCAACACTTGTAGCCAATTGAGATTTCCAATAAACCAATTTTTCATTGTACAGTGAGTCCCAGGTGTCTCCTTTGTGACAAGGATAAAAATTGTTAAATTAATAAACTCATGCTAACTTCAGTCATCTCTCTGGGATTAATTTGTTCCACGGCTTATAGTATAAACCTCCCTTATTTTTGTCAGATTAAATATTAGTATGTGCTCTTACTGAACCTTCTATTTCAATGGCACACTGAGTGCTGTACTCTTCCTTTTAAAGCAATTTATGCATTGTACTGTCACCAGTCTATCTTCTTGTAAAGTTGCAATTCATTATGAGGCTTGTTAATTTTCAATTCTCCTGCTTGCTATTCTTTTTCTGGATGTAATAACTTTATTAAACCTATGACCCCCTTTTATTTCCTTTAGTCAGAACACAGTCTCATATGTGCCAGTCCATATGCAGTGGCTTCTGCAAGTCATTCCTTACACACTGCTGCGTGTTTTCCTTAAGAGAGAAAGGATCAACGGTATTTGGCTTTGAATATTCATAATTCCACCTGTGTAAGACACTGACGTAGGACAACTGGAGCATCTTAAATCACTTCCAGCATTCTACTAATTTTTCTTTTGTTTAAAACCATGTAACTGCTCATAGAAATATTGCAATATTGATTTTTTTTTTTTTTTTTTTTTTTTTAGCTACCGTTTTTGGGAAGATAGTTTCCCAAAAAAGGAGCATTTCTGAAAACTTTGAGCTAGACTTTTTTAGATCAATGCCAAAACTAGATATTTACAGGTAGATCTCCTTTCTACCGCATAAACTTGGTAATCTTTTGCTCTTGCACTATTGCAGCCAGTCCGTAGATCCACAGTGTGTATCAAATGAACCACTACCTTGGATCATTCCTGGGCTTTGCCACGTGGACATCTAGCAGAGTAAAGAATGAGAAAATACTGTAACCAGATTTTGGCATGTGTCAATTAGCACTCTCCCAAACAACTCCTGGACGTAGTTTGGGAGCCAAACCATTCCCGAAATGATTTCCAACCAGCACCCAGTCACTGAGATTACAGCTTCAATGTAGGTCAGCCCACGTCATGCTAACTGGCCTCAGCATCCAAGAAAGTTCCTGAACGTGTTTAATTTACTGATGTAGACAACACCACTGAGCGTTTGCAGTTTTTATTTTTAGGAAGGAAAATCTCTGTTCTCACTTGCCTTTTCTCCTGTGGCATACCACGTTACATTACAAAACTCAGGCTGAAGTTACAGTACATTAGCTAGCAAAGAAAATCTCTGGCATGTAGGACGACATACGGGGCTCACTGGAGCTCACTGCCTAGAGAGTGGGCTGGCACCAGGGACAAGCAATGGCGAGCCTTGCTGGTATCCAGCTATAATCAGAACAACTGTAGCAAGGAGGATGCGAGGCATGACCAGTGGCTGCAAATTAGCCAAAGAGCTTGTGGCTGCTGTTGCCGTTCAAAAGCTGTGTGCAGCTTCACACTATGGCCAGGCAGAGTTGGTGAGTGGGAAGATACTTGAGTGGAGTTACAAATATTCCAGTTATTGGAGGCTGCAATATTAAATGACTATCAGCAAATGGTGCTCCTGCACCAAGGGAGAAGGCAGAGAGTATGACATGCAGGGTTTTTTGTAATGCCAAAGAAACTAAACATAGGGCTGTTTGTGCACGCTCTCTACAACTGGAATCTGCAACATGAAGACAGCCTGAGGAAGGCATTTAGCAGGACAGACACAGCAAATTGCTCTCCCATTTCCACTCTGTGCACAGAAAAGCTTAGACGTACCTACACATATTCCTTCCAGCCCTCAGCCTTCTGAATCCTGCAATATTTATGATGCAAACTCTAGAGCGCAGAGCAGCTTTTGTGGACTTATTACAGATCAAAGACATGTCATCTGTACCACGTCCACATTTACTTTTCCAGATTTGGGTTCAAGCAGAAGTGCTACAGGCTCAGTCATTGTCAATCATGTGAAGGATATCGCTACTGTATTTGCATATGGTCTTCTGTTTTTCCCAGTGAAGAGCAGCCTAACAGCATGCAATAAATTCCCTTGTTTAAAGGTTAAGGTGTCCAAGTCAATGCCCGAGTTCCCAGATTGCAACTTCCTGCCAAGAATTGACAGTGATCAGGGAGATCAATACAGAGAGAGGGAGATCTGTCTCTTCTGAAACTGGTACATGCTTCCTTCTGCCAAGTGAAAACTAATAAATATTCCTATCAGTATTCCTCCCAAGACCCCCAAACTTCTCGTATAGTAACGTATAGGAGTTGCAAAACTGTGTAACACTGCCACCTGGTGGTATGCGTCACAGCAATAGTTTCTTCCTCACCATCACACAAAAACCTTTTGCTTCCCTTCAGGTGATCTTAACCTGCAAGTCCCCATCAAACAGAACTTATCCCATCAGCAGTTTATCTTGAGCACCTCTGCTTGTGTCCAGAAGCCAAATTACTAAGCTTTTCAAAGTTGTTCAGGCCATATCTTGTCTTCACCTTCAGGATTGACTTTTAGATGTGCTATGGATAGACACGGTCTAACTTGATCCAAATCCCCATCACAACTTTGTATGAAGTCTAGAAACATTAGTGTCTTCTGAGAAATAAATCTGAACTAATATTAGAAATGATCCACTAGACTTCTCCTCCCTCCTTTTTTTGTTCATTTTTTCAGTCTTTGGGATGTGATGTAAAAAACCAAAACAAAACCAAAAAAAAGCAAAACCAAAAAGCCCCAACAGCAACAACAAAAAAATCTTCCAAGAAGTTTCCCCTCTCCAAGATGGAAAAAAATTACTTCTGTAGTATTTCATCTCAGACTCTTTCATCTCGTTCATCTGATCTCCGTGGGATACAGATGGAAAATGGAGAAAAGCATTGCAAATGGTAGATCAGGCTCAACTTCTAGCACCCCTATCTGGCTTTCACAGCTGCCTGCAAGTCTGAACCTTTCTTTTATAACTGACCTCCAGCTCCTTACTGAAAATCACAGCAAGTTCAGAACCGTTATCACTTTCTAGGTTGCCACTATTTCTTACTAGACCTTTCTTGGATTCATTTCAGCAAGCCAACCTGAATACTTTGAAGTTTGAATTCAAGATCTGCACTTTTTTTATGTGCTGCTACAGGAGTTTTTAGAATAATTCAGCCCCTTCTGAGAAGGACTCCAACTCTTGTTTGGGGATTTTTCTTAACTCTTTCTTATTCACCTGTTGTTCTATAAGCACCTAAAGGCATGTAATCAGTGATTCTTCCCAATGTATAGCCATACAAAGATTCAATGATGCCTTTTTGTGTATTCATAAAATGTATGAATGGTAATATTTATTCTCTAAATTATCCTACCAAGATCAGTGAAATACTGCTCCTGTCATCAGTTAAAAGTTCAGTCGGACTTCTGGAAAATGCTGAGAGGAATTCAGGTTTGATTATGAAGGGATGTAAGTTATTTCACAGCTGGGGCTGCAGTGGAATTACCCCTATTACCTCAAATCTGGCTGACCTACAGAAGTTAGTTACAGTGCAGAAAAGTTACTAGTACTGTAGATGACAGGTTAGATAGATACTCATACTGTTGTAGAAAAAGTTAGTCGAAACTTAGAGCTAGCAGCTTAAACATTAATAATAGGTAGAGGAGACAAAGCTAACAGCTTAAATATTAATAGCTAGAGTAGACAAAGCCTATACATCATGGTATATGAACTGTAACAACCGTACTACAACATGCCGAATAGCTAACTACAGAATTGGCCAAAACCGACCTAAGAGGATGTGACATTGCATAAGAAGATTACCACTTAGCAACCGCTTAGTAACGAAACAGCAAACAAATCAAACCAATAAAAAACAAGAAGACCCCAGACCCTACTATTACTATTAGTCCACACTGTCGCATGAGGGGTGGGGAACTTAGATTGCAAGGGTATAATTGCCCAGGGGTTTCTTTGTTTGGGCTCCCTCTTTGGAGGCACCCAGCTAGAGCTGTAGCGCTATTAATAAAAAGTACTTTCATTAAGGAATCTATCTTTCGCCTTATGCAGAAACCTAGAGTCGAACCCTGTTATGGTGGCTGGTATGTGTAATTTCCATAACAACACTCAGCTTGAAGCCTTGGTTTGAGACATCTGCCTCCAGCACTAATTTATCTTACGATCTTGGATTAAAGTATGCTAGGAACTCTAATTACCATAAGAACTCTGAATTTTAACCTATAACAGCAAATTGTGGCAGCAAATGTCAAGATACAAATAGTTCCCTAACCCTCGGCAGAGGGAAGGATCTGTTGGCCTTGCAGTCTGCCTGCGACAGACCAATGACTAGGTAAGAAATATGAGAGAGAAGAAAAATTGTTCAACACTGTGACAGGTTTGAGATGAATAAACTGTAAATTCAGAGGGAGAATTGAGGTGAAGATTGCTTGAGTGTTTGTTCGGATTAAGAATCAGCAAAAAATGAGGGAATAATTCTCCAGCTGGCAGAAAAGGAGATCAAAATACAGGTTGGTCAAAGCAGCTTGTATGGACAAGAGGTCTAAGGGCACCTGAAGCTGAAGTGGTTTAGTGAGGAGAAGCATGTACCTACAAACCACCAACATTGTACATCACTTTGTGGCAAAAGGAAAGCTGAAATAATAGAATAAGAACTGCACTGGTAAGAGAAGACAGAAGCAGCCCACAGCAGTATAGTCACACTGTGGCTTGCAGACCATTGACGGTGAGTGAAATATCAGAATTTGATCTGTAAAACAATTACCAGCCCTGCACACTCATCCGTGGCTATGTGCAAGCATAACTGGGAATTAACAGCCATTAAAATATTTTTAATTGATGTTTATGATTATAACATAACAACTCATATGCTGTAAAGTCTTTTTATTTAAATACAGATGTTTAACATAATTATCACCCCCCCAACTGCTAAGAAATAGTAGGATACAAATTGTTCAGAAATTTTATAATTGCATTCCTTTATTAAAGTGTTTGAGAACCCCAGGTTTATACCAAAAATGTGGAGAAGATGGGACCTTACGCTTTCTTTTGGAAGGACTTTTAGAAAGTCTCTTTTGGAAAAGTTTGCTGGCGCCTCTAGCAGGCAGGATATCATTTTTCATTCTTTAATATCATAGAGTAGACCTATCATTTAATCTTAATCCTTTCAGGAGGCCTAAGTATATCATCCTAATATAATATAGTAAATTGTTTATGGTAACTGTCAAGAGGTAGTTATCAAAATTATAGTACGAACAGCAATTTAACAAATGTGAATAACCAGTATTGGCAGCGTATTTCTGATTTAACTTAATTTAATCTAGGAAGTCACGGTCAAAAAATAATGGAAAACCAAAATAAAGCTGAAGTTTCCAGTCAGAAACCTAGCTTTATTACAAACTAATATAGAAACATAATTTTCCCTTTGTTTAAGATGAGATATTAGTAACATGTGATTACCATATATACCTGTGTATAATCTTAGAAGTTAGCCAAACACCTGTCTAGATGCATGACCGTTTTATTTTAGTGACAAAGATATTCAAAAGAGTATGCATCAAGATAGCATGCATCTAGCATTAATCCTGTTGCCTTCTTTTTCTTCCTTCCTGCGTCTTCGGTGTCCCATAGCCTGGAACTGCACATCACTGCTTCAGCAGCACAAGGGAGTGGTGTAAAAGCCTCCACAGCACATCCCACCGGCTCCTACCTCACCACTGCCCTAAGCTTGCACGGCTGGGAATCCCTCTACCAGCAGAAGGATACAGGAGATACCATTAGCAGGAGCTACACATTAGGGTAGATACACATTAGGGGTTAAACAATTTGCATTTCGTTAATAACACTTCATTTTTGCCCTCAAAGTTTATCTACATTAAAATATTCTAAATGTAGTGTGTTTCTGTAAGTCTAATTATATGCGGTATGTGAAAACATATTTGATAATCACATTGCTAATTATGTGCAATCACTTCAATACACAGGTGCAAAGCTCCAGAAATATGCATATTTGATTCTCTTCATATACAGATATAAACCACAGCTTTGCAGTTACTTAAGTGTTCACTGACCCGTTATTTCTCTGGGACTGTACATACTTGGATTTTTGAGTGGCTACTGCCATTGGAACCAAAGAAATGTGCCAGGCTACTACAAATCTAGGATTGAGTTTATATGTGTACGTTCCAGTGCTAAAAAACTGTAATTCCTGACTTTTCCACAGTTTATGAACATTTTAAAGTACACATTTTATAATTTATTGACAGATACATCATGCTGACTTCAGAGATGTGAGAATCATAATTTTTAATTTTCTTCTGGGAGCTTTAATGCTTACAATGTTCCTTTAGTATATATTTGCCTGGAATATTATATATATGTGCATGTGAATGTGTCTTTTCCAGTTCGGATTAAACTTAAGGGACCTTCTTAATGGTTTAATAATAGAAGGTAATAAAAGACTTGAGCAATAAATTGATTTTCATTGTATGCGTAATAGCTTGTGGCTGCACTTTTTGCTTCTCTTTCATTTATGTGTAACTGTTATGTTTGACATTGATTTTTAAAGCTGTCTTCACAATGGACTGTAATTAGCTTTGTGTATAAATCATAAACATTGAAAATTTTATATACTCAGATTAACTGAAAAGGACATAAAGTATTAATTTGCATAATTCAAAAGTAATATTTCTATGTTCCCTCTAAAGATATTCAGCATAAATTATTGGAAGGAATAGCTTTAGATGACTTGTCCCAAAGTATTCTTTTTCATATTTGGGAAGTGAGCTGAAATGAGCCCTGACAGGCAAGAAACCTATCTACTAGTTTGCTACTAACATTACCAAAATGATAGACTGATGAGAAGGGACATAGCAAAATCTGAAAAGCAGCACTGGAATCTGTTCCACTGGAAACAAATCCATTGTATTTCACACAATAAAGCAGCATGGCTGATTCTTTTTCGCTTTAGCTACACAAAGCTTTAATTAAAATAAATTACACTTAAAGAGTCACAGAATAGTTGTTACGGAAATTATGCATGCCAGCCACCCTACCAGGGTTCAACTCTAGGTTTCCTCTGAATCAATAAGCCGAAAAGACTTTCTTCTATAAAGTCCTTTTTATTAATAGCACTACAGCTCGAGCTGAGTGCCTCCGAAGAGGGACTCTGAGCAAAGAAACCCCTGGGCAATTATACCCTTACAATCTAAGTTCCCCACCCCTCACACGACAGTTCGGACCAATAGTAACAGTAAGGTCTGGGGTCTTCCCGTTCTTCACTGGGTCCTTTCACTGTCTCTAGGCAGGACGTTTCTTTTCTTATCTCTAAGGTTGCAGCTTCTGCTGACAATTGTAGCTTCATTATCTTCCGGCTTGAACCAGCTCTGAGGCCTTCTTTTACTTAACTAGGTAAAAGTTCAACATATCTAGGTGAAAGTTCACAGCTTGCGGCCCAAGGCTTCAGCAAATTTAGCTACTAATGCTGAGCAAGTTATGCTAAGCAAGTTCTATATAAGTAGTATACCAAATCACACAACATAGTTTAGGTTGGAAGAGCACACTGGAGGCCATCTTGTTCTACTTGTGCATAAAGCAGGACCAGCTTCAAAGGTACCTCAAAGGTTGCTCAGCGCCTTGTCCAGTCAAGAGTGACAGCCCCATAAAAGACAGGGTGTAATCTTAAGTGTCACCACTCTCTGAAATGAGAACGACATAATGCAGAGGGTGTTGCAAACTCACTCTAAAACTTAGCTAAAACTGTATTAGGTACAGATGATTCTTTGTCTATATTTGATTGCCATGCTGAGAGATATTCTTATCAAAGAAAGGAGCAGTTAGCATAGCCAAGGACATCCTGGAGCAACTAAGCTGTGAGAAAGACATTAATCAGAACATTGCCAACATGCATACATCTTATGTATAGGTAAAAAAAAAATAATTGTTTGAACAGAAATAATGTCATAGACAAAATAGAATGAGATGAACTAATAGTTAAGAATAAGGCTACAACCAAGGGGTAGTTACTAACTCATGGGGCATATAATATGCATGGTATTGGGCTACTTTAGATACTTAGTTTCAGGGTCTGTAAGGAACATCTCACGGTTACAAACTTGCTCACCCAAGGACATACATCCTCTGTGAAATGGTGAAACAAGAAATTGGCAAGAAATACAAGAACTCTGGTGTCCTCAGATGATGCATGACCATAAAAGGACAAAATGAGTAGGGGTATTCTTCCCAAACAACCACCAGAGACCATCTGAGACCCCCGTGCAGGCACAGACGACTTTGTTTATCTAAGCATAATTCCCACGCAGAGGCAGAATACTTGGCTTGCTCAACACAATGAATATGTAATAGATAGGCACTCTTGTGTATAAATATCCAGTGAAAAACCCCAGTAGGTGTTCTTGATTTGTGGAAATCTTCCACCTTACACCCTGCATAGAATAAAACAATGTCTCCTCTCTAAACATACTCTGTGTGTTTTGGGAGTTATTGTCAATTTCAGGTAACAAGGGGAGCATCCTTTTAAGAAGTGCATTATATTTTTCTTTCCTGCATTAGAGGTGGCAGCAGCAAAACATTCGGTGGGAAGTGAGGGATGGCCACAGGATTTCTCCTGCCGGCTGCTCAGCCGTAGGCAGCCTGCCAGCCAGCTGGTCCCAGCGCCCAGCTTCTGCTGTGGCCCAAACACGGCTCCACGCACAGCTGGGAACAGGGAGCTACTGCAGAAGAAGTTACCTCTTTAGGAGCACAGGCCTCCTTGCGTGGCAGCAGTTCCTCGCTCCTGCCGAGCCTGTAATTCAGCCTGAGCCCGGAGCTGCTGCGTGAAACAGCCCTGCCTCCCAGCACATGCCTTCACTGGAGGACGCTGGATGGTGCGGTCTACACACAAAGCTGCACAGGTGAAAATATAATTGCAATTCTGAACCAGTTTAAAAAGGATAGAGCCGTTTCTTCAAAGAAAAACTGCACTTGGCTTTAAGTAGACAGTATGTCATGGTTCTGCAGTCCTCACTTCCATCAAAGGTGACTTGGCTGATTGCACATTCAGGACTCATTGGCTAATTTTCCAACTTACATTTTCTTAGGCATCCTGGAAAGGATTCAGAACTCGACTCACTGAGCTGACCAAAAAGGAAAAACCACTGATATGCTTTGTTGTACAGGTATTTTATCTTTATATTTTCCACCTTGCATGTAGCAATAGCACCTTTTGATTCATACACGATAGGCCTACAAGTCAAATCCTACTCCTCTGTTCTGGGAAGTACTGTATTTTCTCAGTGAATGCACCTGTACCTTCACACTAAAGTCTTTTTTGATGCTGCTGTTGCACTATGTGGGCAGAATTGTCCCAAGGCAGTTCATTGCACAAATCAGTTTATGAATTAATGTAAAAATACTCAACTTAGTACTTTTTATTTATAAATATTCTATCTACTAAAGTTATAACCTCCCAAGCATTTGCATGTGACAAACCATGTCTAAAATACAAGTATGTGGCTATTATTTGAATCATTAACAATGGTGATTTAATAGCCTTATTGTACATTTTAGGCTAATTTTTGTATCACTGGTGTATCACCTGTGTTCCTTTCATTGAGTACATAGACAGATTCACAAGTTACAATTAGGGAAAGAAGGAAAAATGTTATTTTTTTCAATACCTGAGAACCTCACGGGGTTCTGTAAATAAGAGAATAATTACGAGAGCACGCCAGTTAACAACCAGGGTTGTTAGTTGGCGTCAGAAATGCCAACTCATGTTACATGAGCTTGATCCAGTAAGCTAAGATTTAGCATAGTCAGACTCAGAAAAACCTGCTATGTTAGAGCTAAGCTCTATTTTTATCCGTTGGTACAGTTAGTTGCTCAGATTTGGCATGGTAGGAGCCAGTACAATCCAGAAATCAGTACAACCACACTGTCCTGTTGGCACAGCAGAGCAGTGGCACTGCTTATGAACTTGAGCTGGTGTATCCAAATGGAGCTGCATTCCCCATTACGGCCACATTTCACCATTCTCCACTATGCAGTACAGACACGCCCAGAGATTTGTAAGAAGTTTGTTGATCTGGCCCGGAAAGTATATTCTTTACATTTCTGAGGTGGGTCATTTTAAATAAGAAGCTGTAACTTCTATGTTTATTTTACAAAGCAAAATGTTGCTTCAGTTTCTTTTCTTTTTTAATAAAAGTTGGAAAAAGAAGCATACTGGAAGAGAGCCATTTACTGTCACAGCAGCTGCATGTGTAGGCACAGCAAAGCAGCATAAACTCTGATTGACAGAAAGTTGCCACTGAGCAGCTTCTGTGAGCTGTTGCAACCAGGCTTATGTTACTTCTGCAGCAATTTTTCTTTCACTTGCTCGTCCCTGTAAATCAAAATGAAGAGCTAACAGACTACAAAATATATTTTGCATTGTTTATTACATAATATCACTATATTGAGATATGCTAATCAAATAACCCAAGTTGGTCTTGATTTTCAATGGAATGGACGAAAAGCAATATAGTACAGCATCCTTAACCTCTTCAGGGAAACACCTCAAATGCCTGACACAGGAGCAACATTGACAGGTTCTGAAGAAATCGGCCTCCAATCTCACAGCAAGATAAAAGCATGCCAGCAGTTACTGCTCAGGAGGCTGTCAATTAATAATCAGATAACAGGTATATCTTTTGACGAGTGTTTGACATTTACATTACCTCCAAGTTAGGGAGAAAGGGAGCCTTTCAGCTCCAAAATTGCTCTCGATCTGTTAAAAAATAAATTTTTATTTTCAGCTAACTGAATACGCTGATAAAGCTCAACTTATTTTCACTTATTGCTACTGTTTCTGTTAAATAGACATAGCTCACTGTGACTTATACTATAAAACATTTGCATCTTACTGAGAAGCATTCATTAATCACTTCCTCTATTCACACTGAAACAGCTATGATAATCAATTCTTATTTGCACAGCTGTGATATGAATAATTTTAAAATTTTGCTGTAATTGTTTTTCTGTTCTGCTGAAAAACAGTTTCAGAGAACTAAGGGGTTTTCTCACATATATATGGAATGTACATACAAGAAAGGCCAAGTGTTATTTGGAATACTTAATTACTTAAAATTCTGCTGTAGAAATGAAGATTAAGTCTGCTCTCCATCTTCTAGGTTTGCACACTGCTTACAAGATTAAAATCTGCCTTTGTCCAAATCTAAAGAAACAGGTATCTTAAAAGTGTGTATTGTCTCTTTGTGACTAGAATGTCGCTAAGGTACCAAAGCAAAGGGAAGATGGATAAATACACAAAAGCTTTTATAAGGAAGATAACGTTCTGTTACAACACTGTATTTCTTTTTGAGGAGCAATCAGAACTGCATCTTAAGAATGGATCAGGTTGTCCAGGGACGTTGTGCAGGTCCCAGCCTTGGATTTTTTCAAGACTTGACTGGACCTCAGAGCTGACCCTGCTCTGAGCAGGAGGTTGGACTAGAGACCTCCTGAGGTCCCTTCCAACTTCATTCAGCTTATCTATGATCCTAAATTTTAGGCACCTAATAAAACAATAATCCTAAATGGGAGAGAGAGAGATGTCTCGGCAGGGAGATTCTTCCTGTCTAACAGAGAGATCTCTGAATTGAAGCAAAAAGGATCTTTCCTCAAGGGAAAAACTGGACCAACTATTTTCTGTAGTTCACCACAGACTAATTATCTGACCTTTGATTCAGAGCTACCACTTCATCTTGCCACTGAATTCAAAGCTAGTTGTATTTTCATAGCCAGGGCCAACAAATTCTATTTATCTTTTTGTACGGCAAATCACAAATTGTCACAGCTCAAGATGAAACAAGTACAAGCTATTAAGAGTTCACATTTAAGTAACAACAGCAGCCTCTTCAATATCAATCTAAGCCAAAATGTAACACAGCAACTTTATATAGAACAGCAATTGATAAATTAGGGTAAGGTAGATGCATCCATCATCACGAACACATAGTATTACACGGAGTTATGAAAAATGCGTGGTAAATGTATATACATGGGGAACGTGCTTAGTGAATTTCAGTTTTGGCTGAAGAAACAGCAAAAAGCAACTTGTTAGTAACTCCTTTAACCATAGGATTATTGCGGTTGGGTTTTTTTTTTTGGTAGCTGGTCAATATAAAACAGCTATAGCCTATTCTGTGCAGAACAAGCGTAGCGTGAGCTCTACTAAGTCCATCAAATGCATTTTGAACTTTGCTAGGGAGTGGTAGAAGCGTCTTTTATCAGTTCATTGCATGTGTTTCTACTTCCTATGGATACAAGAGTTTGGCCACATACACAGGTTATTAGCACAGAAACACAAGGGCCCAAACTTACTCATCCGTAGAGTACTCTGGCCATGCCATCTCTGTTAGCAGCAGCAGCTTCTGAACTGTCAATATGAAAGGAAAAAGCTGCTTAGACAGTATATCACAGCCTTTCTCCATATAGAAGTAACAAAATTCAGCATCTTCTAATGGCCTTACACATGAACCAAGAGAAATACTCCTGTGGTTTTTGCTATTTCTGCAGAGGTATATGAAGGCTGCACTACCAGTCTTAGGTAAGGTTAACTTAAATCAACTGATTTACATTAAAGTTTGCATCACTGATGTGTCACAGTGGTACCTGAAAATTATCTGAGGTCTTATAACAGCACAAATTTGTGAGAATAAGTCCAAAAAAGATCAAACACAAAGGCCCCAGACTGAATTTACATATGAACTACCCTCAGGGATGTCTTTATCATACTTGCAGATGATAAAGACCCAGCAGCATGTTAAGTACAGGCATCTTGTTTGGACACTGTTTCTGTACCATAGTTTGAGAACACATAGCAAACAGATTCCTTTTGTTTGTACATACGATGTTATACTGACCAGTCCTGAGCACTAACAAACCGAACTATACAATTCATAGCCTGCTCCCTAGACTAGTGCTCTAACTGGCTCCTGCCATCCACACAGCAGCTTTAAAGTCAGGAGATGACTGTGAGCAAAATAAATTAAGGCGTATGCAGCAGTAAGACATTCCTGGTTTCAGCTTCAAGTTCCGTGAGTCACATTTTGGAAAAGGCGATACCCTCTATTTTTAATACAGCTGGAGGATTCTTTCTCCAATAACTACTTAGAGCTGCTCTGTATTCACATCCCACAATACTGCTCCAGAAGCAGCCACACCAGCCTCTTTTAGCTTTGCTATACAGCTGAGGAAAAACTAAGGAAGTGTAGCAGCTTTATTGAGGAAATGGAATTAACTAGTGAGACTTCAAAAACAGATAAAAAAAGAAATTCAGAGACCACAAGCCTGAAAATTGTAAGGTAAGTTAGATGGTTCCAGTGAGGCTCATGTTTATTAAGGAAAAAATTATGTAGGTAGGAAACAGAACAAATCTTAAAATAAAAATCGGTTTGGAAAACTTTTGCTTTGAAGAGGAAAAAAAAAAAAACTAGTTTCCCCCTTCCAGCAACCACTATATATGAATATATGTATATTCTGCATGAAGCTTCTCACGCTTAGTAAGATCTTAGCTACTATTTTTAGCCTGGTGAAGGCCGAGGGAGAACAACCACTTAGGATCAAGCACAAGCAGAGACACTGCGAGGTTGGGGAGCGTCGGGGACGGCAGCTGCTGTCCTGGCACCGGGGTATCACCGCCCTGTCTCTCCTCAGCTGCGAGCAGCTGCTGCCGCTGTGACCAACGGCGCCCACCTAATGGAGCATACTGCTCAGAGGTAGCGGCAGAGCCCCACAACTGAAACCTAAAGATATCCTACGCAAAACTCATAAAACAACCCGAAAATTAAAAAAATAACGGAAATACCCCGACGTTACCAGAGCGACTCCCCGCCCCGCCTCAGGGAGGCGTCGCTAACGCCGCTCCTGCGCTTGCGCGAGCCGCGCGGCGTACCGCCCCCTTAGCCGACAGCGAGCCGCCCGCGCCCCGCCTCCCCCCCGCCTCCGCTCCGCCCCCAGCGCCGCGTGTCACCGCGCGAGCCCCGATAGCCCCGCTATTTATGCGGCGTCAGCCCCTGATTGGTCTCCGGGCTGGCCAATAGCCCAATAGCCAGGGTACAGCGCAGCCAGTAGGAGCAAGGCAGAGGCTGTGTGGGCGGGGCGGGGGTGCGCACGCCGAGGCTGAGGGGGCCGCGGGAGCTGTGCGGGGTGGTGGCAGCTTTGGTCGCCCCTCAGCGCCCTTTCCTCCTCATGGCGGGCTGGCCGCTGCTGCCTGCCCTCCTCCTTGCCCTCCTGCGTGCCCAGCCGTGCCCCTGCGGCAGGGCTCCAGCCTCCTCCCAGGCCGTGACGGCCCGGCTGGCGGCGAAGTGGCCGGCGACCCCGCTGCTGCTGGAGGCGAGGTGCGTGCAGGCTCCTCCTGCCCCTGCTGCCTTCCTCGGCTGCCGCGCGGGGCCGTTAGGCCGGGGAAGGGGAGCAGCGGCGATACCTTCCCCTGGCTGTCTCTTGGGGGGCGGGGGCGCCTCGCTGAGGGGGCAGGACGAGGGAGGGGCTCCTTTCTTCTCTCCGCTGCGCGGGCTGAGAGGGAAGGTGGGCTGTCAGGGAGGGCTGCCATTCTCTCCTTTCTTCCTCTGTCAGAGGGTGTGTTAAAGTACTCCCTTGGTATAAGGCTTAACTGTTCTCCCCCTTCGTAAAATGTTACGGATAGTGCTGACAGGCTTCCCCACGTTTTAAGTATGCTATTTAAATTGCTTTGCATTTAACTTACTCGGGTGTTTTGCAGGTTAAGTTGAGATGCAATGGGCCAATCTACACAATCCCTACCTTCCACTGAGTATCTTTTCATCTCACCCCAATTAGTTTACTTTCACTCATGAATGAAATAATTATGTGTAAAGGTATTAGTGAAGATGTGAAGCTGTAGTAGTGAAACATACCTTTTTTAAAAAGATATTGTTAACTTGTAATCATAATTTCAAAATAGGACGTGAAAACGTTTTCCAGTATTATGTGTTTGTGGCTCCCCTGCTAGTTTGGTTTAAATTTTTTTGCTTTGTTTTTAAACTTACTTGCTGCTGTTTGGAGAACTCCCACGAAAGGCAGAATTGCAAGCTTCTGTAATCAAAGGAGCGGCAAACTTCCAAAGTAAAGATTAGAAAACAATACAGTCATGCTAGCAAGTAGATCTCTTTGGAAGACATGGGCGGGGGGGAGCAACTGATGTTCCCTTAAGAGGGAAAAAAAAAAAAAAGCCAAACCCTAAAAAGTGTTGCCAGTAAATGGAAGAATGGTATTTGGAATAAAGCAAACCTTATGCTTTGTAAGGATTAACCCATCTTTGAAAGTGTTCCAGAGACTGGGGACCTGCTCTGCATAGCAAAGTAGATGTTGTCATCGATAAAAGCTTGTAATTTAATTAAAAACTATAAACTGACAGAGTGTGTGTTCTTATTTGTATATTTAGCCACTATTAAATAAAGTTTGTGTGCTGAATTGATTTTATTTATAACTGTGTATTGGAATACTTGTGGAAAAATAAAGTGAAAAATTGTGTTTATTTCTGTATCAGAGAATAGTCTGCTTGCTTTACGGCTCTGATTGTTGAGTTCAGATTGGTAGTATTTTGTTCAGAATTTCTTTTGACCAAAATACACCACGGTTCAGTGTTTTATGGTACAGAGATGTTAGATGGTCATTGAATACTTAACACTTGGTTGTTGCTGGGTATTTGTTATTTTAAACAACTGAAGATTTTTACTGTGGTACATCTTTGGACAAAGTCAATCTATGGACAATTCATTTTTATTTTTAAACAGTGAATTTATTGCAGAAGATGGTAATGAGAAGTTTTGGCAGTTCTTGGAAACTGTACGAGAATTAACAGTTTATAAGCAAGGAGGTAAGTTAAACAGCATGCTAGTTTTAATATATTATCTGGCACTGCATTTAACTTTTAAACATCAAGCTAACACATTAACTGGTTCTAGACAGGTAAAGCTTAACTCTTCCACTATTGCTTACTAGGTAGTTTTCTTTCAGAAAGTTGTCGCATATTTTCCCCTGAAAGCTCTACCTGTAGAGGAGTTCTAAAAGCAAGGAAGACAAGATGGACTGAACTGCTGTTACAATATGGAACAGAAGTGTAAAGATTAAAGATACTTGCCTTCTTACATGACTCAGCAAGAGCTTATAGGATATTCAGACTTCATGTTTTGTGTAAGATGGATGTTTTTAGGGGAGAGTATCTCACAAATAACTAAAATGAAAATGCTAGCTAAAGGAAAAAATGAAAAGAATGACCAAAAAAGGTTTAAATACTTGTAGACGGCATAGAGACTGTTTTCTAGCAGCAATAGTGGTGTTTTAGAGTAAATGTTTGTCACTGTCAAAATAGGATTAAAAAAACCCTTGCATGATTAGACAGAAGAATATTAAGTTGTTAAAAGTTTGGAGAGAACAAAGCATAAAATCCAGCAAATGAAGCATAAAAAGGAGCCACCCCAGAAGATACCTTGGAGAGCGGTTTACTAGAAATGACCATGGTAATGAAAAATTTGCAAACCTACCAGGCTTTACAACAGGTTGGTCAATATTAGATCTACTTGGTAGGTCAAGAGGTGAACGAGGTGAAAAAAGCTTCAAAACAAGGTAAGGTTGTTTCATTTTGCTCTTTACTTCAGAATAGTACAGCTCTTTAGGCATGAGTGTGAGGACCTAACAGTACCACTAGAAGAGACTTGGGTAAATTGAATGTTACATTAATAGTCAAAAGGTAAGAAATTGTAGGAAGATCATGCAGGAAATGGCAGTGAGATGACAGAAATGAATCCTTATGTGAAAAATACTGTATATGGGAGGTAGAGCTTGAGAAACATCAGACTTCAACAATTGTGACTGACTGAATACAAGTCAAAAAGATTATGGTGTCCACGTGGATAGGTCAGCGAGAATGTTATTTGAGTGTTCAGCAATGCCCAAAGCAGCTGATAGACTTAAATTACTAGGAAAGCAACAGAGACCCGCGTGGTAAACAACGTTTTGCTGCTTATGATTCCATAATGCGCTTTTGTGTTGAGTAAAGCATGATGTTCTACTTTACTGTTTCTCTGTATTTTCCTCTTCATGTCTTTAGAAAAGATATAGTAGAAGCAGAAGAGGTACAAAGAACTGTGATTATAGTTGTGGGATATCAACTGGAGAGGTAAAAAAAAAAAAAAAAAAGTTACTGTGAACTGATGAAAACTGGGGATGGTCTGAGGTCAGAAGCGTAAACAAAACCAGAGAGCATTGCTGGGAACAGTAGGCCCAGGTGGTGAATGCTGCTCAGAGCCATTCTGTGTAAAGGCACGAGGACATGGAAGATGGAAGTAGGTGCAGAATTTGACATACTGGAGCAAGTCTAGGAGAGGATCACCAGAATGGTTAGGGAACTGGAGCAGACTTCCGAGGAAAGGCTGAGAGAACGGGGTTTTGTTCAACCTGAGGAAGAGAGGAGTAAGGGGAGACCTCGTATCTTCAACTTCCTAACAGAAAGGTATAGAGAAGATGGAACCAGACCTTTCCTGAAGGTACACAGTAATGTGAAAAAAAGCAATAGGCACAAATTGAAACATGGAAATTTTGGTTAGATACCAGGGAGAATGTTTCTGCCGTGGGGTTGGGTAAACAGTGGAAGAGGCGGCCCCAGGAGGCTGTGGAATCTCCGTCCTTGGAGATACTCAAAACTGCTGCACAAGACTCTGAGCAGCCTAATCTCACATTGAAATTAGATCTCTTCTAAGTAAAAGTTTGGATGAGGTGACCTCCGGAAGTCACTTTTGACTTGAATTATTCTTTTTTTTTTTTTTTTGTAAGAGTGGTTTAGATGCAGCTGGTATTGCCTTGAGACAAGACTGACGTATTAGATGATGTGTTGGGGTTTTTTATCAGCCATCTCTTGTCTGCTTACTTGGACCAACTTGCCAAGGAATTTTAAGCTTTATTGACATTTACTATTGGTGAAACAGAAGTCTGTTGAAATTAGCTGTTAGCTGCATACCTTGCCTACTTCACCTGGATAAACTCTGTGATTGAGAATGAATAGATTACCAGTAGGATGGTCTGCATGGCCTATCTTGCCAATGAAGTATTAGATGCTGGTAGTGGGGAACCTTGAGAATGTACTAAAATATTACTTTAAGCATGTTAAGCAATTGATGCCTATATTTATCATTATGGCCAACGAACTCCCATGTTTATAATGCAGGAAAACTTAAAGTTCTGGCACCAAGTGGTTTTCCTAAAAGTCAATTCATAGTTGGGGTAGTATTATACAAGTAAACCAATGCTCTTTATGAACAGGATGAGAAGGAAAGATTCAGTTTTAGAGGAAAAGAAAGTGGTTATTTAATGACAAAATTGTGTCAATAGTGATTCTTCCAACTTAAGAGCATCTTGCTGAAGTCAGCATAGTAAGTATGAAATAGAAATACTATGATTGTCATATGTATCCAGCAACAGTTAAGCCACTTTCAGTAGGGAAGTCTGCATTAGACATCTACAATAAAATGGTCGGCTAGAGTGAAGGATACTGATACTGAAATACTGGAGTGGCACGGTTACTGAGAGGTGTGTAATAGTAGACCTCTGAGAAGTTGGTTCTCTGGATGGTGTGGAATGGGTTCCATCTGAGCTGTTGTATGTCAGGACACATTGACGTAGAGGGATGTTCATGATGCGTTAAGGCTGAAGTTACAATAACTACTTGAGAAAATTAAAGGATTTGGCTGAAAAAGGATCGGCTGGGGTGATTGACTTTTCATTTCTGCTCTGGATGATATCAAGAGTAGATAGGATGGATAACTGGGAAATAAAAGCATTATTGTTTTTAAATAGAAACACTTTCATAGAAAGTAAAGAATTACTGGCTTTGAAGCTGAAAAAATGGGTTTATAGGAGAATTGGATGATAGATTTGTATCCCAACCTACTGTTGAATATTTCAGAAGAGTCATGAAGTATTAAAGCTAAAAGGCAACTTAAAAAATCTAATACGGTAGTTTTGGTTTGGGTTTTTTTTGGGTTTTTTTGTTTTTTTTTTTTTAAATCATCCCTTGGATGGTTTCCAATCTATTGCTTATCAGTTCTCAAAACTTGTTATTTTAAATTTAGAATAATCAAATCAACATGTGTTGTTAACTTGCTCATTTAAAATATTCAGCCTTAGCAAATTAGGTCTACTAATGGTCTGTTTAGCTATGATATATGTAGCAATTTAATGGATTTGGTAGGAACAATGTATGTGCAATTTGGTAAAGCGTTTAGTCTGATGACGTATTTGGTTGTTTTAACATTTTCTTTAATATGAACTCAAATCAACTTGGGCATCGTTGAGATTATACACTATGAAAAACATAAAGTTAATGATGGGATATGCTATATTAAATTAGAGTGAGGTCTTCAGGTAGTACGGACAACATGGTGTACGTCTAGCTAATGTGCAACATACTTGCCACCAGCTTGTGGAAGATTTGGAAATGCAGATGATGCTAGTTTGGGCTGCATGTATGTTATAAAGAAATCAAAGCTGCAAAAATTTCATATTAAAAACAGCACAATTACAAAACACTGAAGATTGCATTTTAAACTTGCTGCTGCTTTTATATCTCAAAAGGTTAATTTAGGAACACAGAGTGAAGGTAAGTAGCCAGTTCCCTGCCGATTAATTAAAACTTGAGTGTTTACTGTCTTCCCAAGTGGTTCAGTTTATCTATTGAATTTTCAGCAGCATCTTAAATATATATTTTAAAAAAAACCAAAACCCACCCAAACATACTAATAGGGAAACTATTTTCACTGAAAAAAATATAACAGTATATTACATACAAACAACAATCATGCAAATTATTTGTTGTGATCTAGAAGACTACACATTATTCACAACTAAGTTAGATAAGTATTTTTTATGTACGTATCAACCTTAAAAGATTCAAGATGAATCAGTTTCACAAGCACAGCACTTCTATAATAATCATGCAATAAAGTAAAGTATTCCCTCTCTACTGGCATCTTGCTTGAATGTCATAGGGATTTGACTGGCCAGTGATTGCTTGAACTGTTGTTAGCTGTGGTCTCTAATTCTCTAGCTGATCTATAGATACAGATATGCACATCTATGCAGCTGGAACAATCCCCATACTCCCGTCCCCCAAAATAATGATCTCAGCACCTTGTGCTCTTCTGACTAATTATGTCCCTTATGTTTACTCTCCCTACCTCCTGTGCCTCATGCCTTGGAATTCTCCTGTGGGCCACCAGCATACATTCAGATTAACTTGATGCTGCATGTGCATGGGATCTGAGGAGCTGTGATATAGACCTTTACTTTGCTTTTGTGACCATCCTGGTTGTCTCCCTTTAATTATTTTTAATCTACCTGTGGTGTGAGATACTGCTGTAGATGGTGGATAGTAAATGTCGATGTTTAAATATGAGTCTACTTAGCTAGCTGTTCAGTTCTTGTTGTAGTCAATTTAATCAATTTGGCTACAGGAGCTGAGAGAGCTATTCAGCTGACAAATTTAGGCATCTTTAGAGTGAGCTAAATAGCTTTTCCAGTTTTGTTGCCTGCTAGGCTATAATGCTCTTGGCTAGAATGGAAGCTTATAGATATGTAGCTCATACACATGCGTTCAGATGTCTGAAATCTGGAGCTGTATCCCATTAATGTTGTCTCATTTATTTATTTTTAAATCAACTTTGTTAACTAATTTAATGGTAGTATGCTATCATGCAGCATTTTATGACCAGAAACATCTGTCTCTCCGTGGTTCCCTGTAACATCCTAAGAAATTTATTATGACTTCTACTCTTTGGCATAGAGTGCCATGGTAAATGTGCCTGGAGGACAAGCAGTTATCAAGTTTCAAGGAGCAAATACTATGTGAAAATAATTTGCAAACCTGAAACTGTAGTTCTCTGTAATAAACTTTTAAAAAATGTTTTTGCATTAGATGGATTCTATAGCATTTGATGTGGATTAATTTATCTTGCTGAAGTTTAAAGTACAGTTGTAGTCTGCATGAAGCCAGCAGTGTTTATAAGTTGAAGTAGTAGGAGTGGATGCGTGATTTGATAAATGTAACCTTGTCAATATATTATACAATCATTTTTGAAGGCACATGACAAAGTATATATTTTTTTTTTTTTACTTACTAAAATCATCATTGTCGTAATCATCTTCCAGAGCAAAAATGTCAGCTGTTTTATATACAACAGTGAAAGCACAACTGGAATTTGTAAGCCAAAGAATTTAAATATTTGTGGTAGAAATATTTTATTGAGGCGGTATCTTTAGAATTGTATATTTAATAACTCTTCGTTGTGTTCAATAGGATGTTATTTGGGGCTGAGTGGAGAGGCAGAAACTTCAGATTGAATTTTTATTTTTGTGGAGATAATTTGAAGAAAATTTGAAAGTATAGTTATTGGAAAGACATTTCAATCTGGAAGTGTTTGCCACTTCCAAATTTTTTACATTCACTGCTTGGAACATGTGAAGCCAAGTTTATCTCATTTCAGTTCTGCCAGGGCTATGTGTAGGTTTAGAAAACATAGAAGAGATGGGGTTTTCATCCATTAAATTTAATGTTAGATAGTAGTGATCATATACAATTTATGGGAAGGCAGCTTTCTGGAAATGGAGATCATACCCTTTTGTAATCTTAGATATTTTTTTTTCCTAGTGAATTACAACAAACTCAGCCTTTCTAAATAATGAATTTTAAGAAGGAGGAAAAGGCAGGAAGGAGGTCCTAGAGGCTTTAAGAACAAAAGGAGGTTAGAAGTTGTAAAGAGGAAAGTGAGAGGATAGGAAATGCGTAGTTACGAATATTGTATACAGAACTGCTGGGTGCCATTAGTGGATATTTCCAAAACTATGGCCTGTGTGGCTATTGTCTGTGGTCTAGTGTTTTGCTGGAACCTAAGCCATGGTGAGGGAATGGCGTTTTGATTGCTGCACTCATTTGATGCAAGTGCTTCTGAGATCTACTGCAGCTGAGGCAGGTAAAATCTGACCGGTTAAATAAATCACGTGAAATGATTTTCACACTGTGTAAAAGTTTGGTGCCACTTTGGACCCCTAAAGGAGTCTCCCACTGGGATGACCATTCCACTTTCACAACAAGAGCACCTTTAAAATAAGGTGTTGACTTAAGAACACAGATAAACTCAAGCTGGACAGAATTGTTCTTCCCTGCAACTCGCTTTCCCTTTGCTGCAGATTTTCACCTTTGTAGGAGAATATTTGAATTACACATGAAAAAGATCTTGAATCACTGTAGTTTCAGGTAGTATCTATCAATGTAAGTAAAATACATGCTGACTACATATATTTTTTTGGAGGCGGGAGAGGGCATAAGTTGTCAATCTGGACTGCTTCACATGTGTTTCAGCTGTTCCTCCTGTGGAAGAGCAACCTCTGGAACAGGGATGGTGCACAATGCTTGATATGGTCACAGCTTTGTTTCTCTGACTCCAATGTATTTGTGTTCAAGAATATCATAGAGTAGAATGTATACAGCCTTATTTAAAATTTTGGTGAGCATTATTCCTTAAACAGATATGGGTCTTTTTACAACTTGATAAAACAATATTACAACTTCTTTCTAATTAGGCTTCTTTGCCTTACAGTCCAAGGACAGCATGAGAATATTCACTTGAATATGCCTCTAGAAGAAGAAATTAAGGTTAACTATTTCCAGCTCATGTTCTTTATTATCACTTCTGTCATTCCCAGACACCATCCACCTTCCTTCTTACTCGGAGTCCTAATTTTGGCCTACAGAAAGCGAGATATGCAGGGAGGGGGGAATCCACTTCACATATTGCATCCATTCTCTTGTTTATCATGTGTCTTTAAGGAAGCAATAGCATATGTGAGACTAGCCCAAAGAATGTCACCTTTAGAAGATTTTTATTTATGTAAGTTGCATGGTTGGAGTATTCCAAGACTAAATGTAAGGAAATAATTTGTAAAATAATGCTGGTTGAAAGTAAGTAACCTTCAAAATTTGCGTTAAAAGGCTAGCATAAGCTTGACAAATAGAAATAAATGAATAAGCTGTATTCAAGACTTGCCATATGGGTCTGTAGAGAGACATTATTGTCTTGAGTGGATTGTTATATTGCTGAAAATGATTTAGATATTAACTAGTGCTATTGCGCTCACTTTTATTGTATTTGTATTGCATTAGGCCTTTAGAATTGGTAGAATAGGAAACAATTATCAGTGGACAACGTACAAGACTTTTGAACTGCCAAGCAGCACTAACGTAATATTTGCCTATTATGTAGCACAGGTAGATAAGCCACATCATTTATGGCTAAATACTAAAAGTTTGTCCTTTTTTTTTTTTTTTTTTTCTTCAACAGATTCAGAGCATTCCTATTACAATTTAATCTTGAAGAAAGCAGGACAATTTTTATCCAATTTGCAAATCAATCTATTGAAGTTTGCACTTTCCATACGAGCATATTCTCCAACTGTTCAGATGTTTCAGCAGGTGACTATATTATCTGATATATTTGGTACATGATTTTAAGTGGTATTTTTGCTGCAGAATAAAGAATGTTCATTATTACAGTTCAGTAAAATATATGCCGGCATTATTTGCAATCAAACATGATCCATTTATAAAGGTGATGCTTTATAAGCTGGTTATATTGACAGGAACAAATGTTCATGTTTAATTGTATGGATAGCATTATTTTCAGGGTAGGATTTTTGGAATTGTTCATTTTTAAAACTCAGGTTGTGGGGGGTTTTTTGTGTTGCTTTAAATAATCCTATGGGAATTCAGACATTCCCAAAGTAAGAAATTTCCTGTAGCTTCAAGTCGTTTATATTTGTTACTTAGTGGACTTCTCCTCTCCCTCATTATTTTAGTATTTGAAAAGTTGAAAGATAAAATAGTCAAGTACCTACTTTGTTAATGAAAAAGTGGAAGGACATAAATTCACTGTGCCTCTAGCCTAAAACTGCTCCTCCTCCTTTTAGCAGTGCCACCTTCAAGATAAAGTGAGAAATCCATGTTTCTGAACGGTAATAAGCTGTAATAAAGTTTGGGGTTTTTTTGCAAGTGTTATCTGGAGGAATATGATCATCTCAGACTCATATATTTTTATCTTTCAGCTTGTGAATCCAGAGTCATTGATATGCAGTCATATGATTCCCACATTATATGGGACTAGCTGAATAGAATTAAAAAAAAAAAGGCGGGGGGGTGGGAAGGAGAGAGAACCAAAAATTGACATTAATTGTTTGGGATTTATTGGTTAGCAGTCAAATCTTTGTACATTAACATGATTCCTCATCGTGACTAAAATGAAAAATATCTCAGAGTACAGGCTGTGATTTCAACTTGTGGAGGAGATTTCTCAGCCCTGTCTTTACAGAACATAAATGGACTTGCATTTTCTGGAGCATGACTGCCTTTGATAGACTACATCTCAGGAAGGTTATAAGGTCTTAATCTTCTAATATTTTCCGCTACTTTTTTCACATGTACCCAATTTTGAATGGGCTTAATTAGAAACACAACTCAATGGCAGCTGTTGAGTTATTTTAATCAAAGGGATGTGAGTTTAAGTTGAAGTGCAATCAAAGCATTCTGGTTGAGTATAATTGTTGAAATATTAGATTGCAGCTGATGAACCTCCACCAGAAGGCTGCCGTGCATTTGTGGTTATCCATGAGAAGCACACCTGTAAAACTAATGAAATAAAAAAGCTGCTGAAGAAGGCTACTAAGAGGTAAATGTAATGATCTGTTTTAAGAGGAAAAATAGATTACTAAGGAGGAAAATGTATTATTGCATATATATTTTCTAAGTCCATTGATATAATTACAACCTACTAAATCATTGTCTTATTCAATAGCCAAGGTTTTTGCAAAACCACTTCACTGTCTAGTTTGCAATGTCCCATTTTTAACTATTACATTCAGCCTAACAAATGTCTCTTGCTTTCTTACATAAATTATTTGTACTATATTTTGGCTTTTAAAATGATGTTGAATTCTTCTGGTCATATATTAAGGCATCATGAAACCTTAACATTTTATCACAATGTCTGAATATACTCTTCTTCTAAAGCAGTTAACTGGATTCAGCACATTCTCCTTTCTGGAGATACTATCCCCAAATTTACAAGATTCTGGAAAATCACAATACTGAACAGTAGAATCCTGAATTGAAAGAGTTAGACTTCTAGGAATCATTAACTTTAAGAACTCACAACAAAACTTAAGTTCTTTCTATTAAATTGGTTTTGTGTTTTGGATAGTTTTGTGTGCACCAGTCACATTTCAGCCTTCAGAGCTGCAGGGACAAAATCTTGATAAATTTCCTCTCCTTCTCCCTGCCCCAAAAGTAGTTGAGTCACTCAAATATTTAGAGTTCCTGGAGCTAGACTTTGAGAAAAACATGTTCACCTTCAGGTAATTGTTTCCGCTATTATTTCCACTTGTACTCTGGGTAGCAGATGCTTTTAACGTGTGCTGGAGATGTTTAGCCTAGGTGATATAGATAGGGCTGTGCTCCTGTTCAGCCTTTTCTATATGGTGAACAAATGATACATGGGACAGTGTGCCATCTCACTGTTGGTTCCTCTAAACCAGTCATTCTTCTTCTCTGTGGCTTTTATGAAGAGAGATCTTTTTGTTTTAATGATTCCTTTTTTATTTCAAACTATTTTCCTTTGTACTTCATTTTCTTTTTCTGTCTTCTGTCTGTCATGACCCTTCCACTTAAGCCAGGCCAACTTAAGCTAGGCTTTCGGTTGTGTCCTTAAGTTCCCTGTATTGGATGAGGACACTAGAAATGTTCTATTTTTAGGGATGATTGATAGTTTCAAATCTCACTGGAAGAGAAAGAAGAGGCTGCAGCATTATTTTGTGTGTATCCATCAGGTCAACCTGTGATCCAGGAAGTCTCAGGCACTTTGGACTCAGGAGAGCCCAAATAGTCTGCATGTCAAGATCAAGGTTTTGCTTCATCCAGTCCTTTATGCAGCAGCTACTGTGATTTGGTCCGTTGCACTTTCAGCCATGTTGCAATGGACTGCATGGCTCTAACTGGAAGTATTTTGCGTGGAGGTGCAGTGGGCTGCTCAAGGGCTCTGGACATTTCAAAAGATGATCTTCAGCAGTTAAATGGTTGGGATAGCTTATCTTGCTAACTGTCCAAAACACAACACTAAGATTTCTGGGACTGTTGCTGCCAAGAGCAGAAGCATTGATGGGAGTCCCATTTTGCTCAAAACAATCAGTGCCTTAGCAGGTTTGTCAGTACATATGTCTGCTGTCCATCACATTCCTTCTGCATCTCATCTTGGCAACTATCTATGCAAGCATATAGTTGCCTGTAGAATCCTGGTAACTGATTAGCGAGTGCTGAACGCCACATCCATGTGGGGTTTTTTTATAATTTCTTGTCTGCCTAACTGCTGTTCCTTCCCTTTCAGGGAGCCTTCTCATGAGAATGTCTTATGGCAGGAAATAAATTAGCTTTCAGCTCTAAGAGCAAGAGAATCAATTCCTTCTCACTACTATTCAGTGTTGAAGAGAAACAGAGAACGGAGGCTTATCTTGGATTTACAAGGGCCGAACACTTTAGTTCTCCAATCCAAGGTCATTATGATAGCCCTATGCAGTGTTATTTCACTGCAGCACTTAGTTTTTTAGTGAAGCTGGTCATTATAGTATAAAATGCTTCCTTTGAGACTGTCAGTGTTCAAGAAAGTCACGACAGCACTTGGCACCCACCTTTTGAGAACAGGAGTCATTCTTCTGCTATACCTGGGTCACTAGTTAAGAAAAGAGAAGCTCCCTTGATTTAGGTTTTCAACTCTTTGTAAATGACTGTGGCAGTTCTTGTCTCTCTGGATAGAAGAAGGAGGTTGCACAAGTCATATCCTATATGTATGCTTTCATTGGGACAAATCTGGATCTGTTCTTGAACAGAGCTTACTCATTCAAGAGCTGTTTCAGACTCCCTGATGACACCTACTTTGTCTGCCTTGTCCTGCGATGACAGTGGGAAAACTTGCCTGATATTTCTGTGACGCGTGGCTGCGTGCACCCAAGTTAATTCTCAAATCAGGCCCCTCCTTTTGTCTCTGCCTTATGAATGTGGTCTTTGATTGCATACGTACCAAGCTTACGTAGGATGTTGATGTTAAGGCCCTGAGTAACCTGGTACAAAATGGCCCTGCTTTGAGTGAGGGTTTGGAGCAGATGAACTCCAAAGGTCCTTTGCAGGGTAAATTATTCTGTGATTTTATACTGAAGATATTCCTAAGTTTTGCATCACAAACTGCGGCGTGTGGAGTTCTCCTCATACCTTTCCAGTGTGACTTTTCAATGAGCAGCTGCTACACACATTTCTGCAGTGCGTGTTGGATTAGAGTTTTTTAGCTTGTCTTGGAGAGGTTTGAAGGGAGTTTACTGGTCTTTCAAGTGTGACTATGCAAAGGCAACTTTGAAAAAGAAGTGTATTCATCAATAATTAGCACCTTGAGTATATTACTCAATCATATCTTCTGTTACTCTTCCATCTTTCCCAGAATTTATTCAAAAGATGTTTGCAGTCATCTAAGAAATCATTGTCGGTATAGAAAGCATAACTTTTCTAGTCCTGGCTTTCAATGAGGAGGGTAGGTAGGCAGTCAAAATTTGCAAAATTAGCTAAATTAACAGAGCTTACTGGTGTTAAAGAAGTATAACCCTGGTTAGTTTTCATGTGTGTTAGCAGCTTTCTCAAACTTCACTGAATATCCTGCTATGCTGTTACTCACTGATTGTTCTGTACATCTCTAATAGATGTAATGTATCACTTAAATTAAAAGCTTCAAGCTGTAACTGATTGTTGCACAAAATCTCAAAGTGCTATGCTTTTCATTTGCTTTGTGTTGTGATTTGATAAAATATATAAAAATTATTTATAGTTGATGCTGAGTTTTCAGTTTCTTAGACTTTAATTTGCAAATTTGGTGTTCTAAGTTCATTTGTGAGCTATCATGATTATTTTGTGATGATTTTAACATGGCTTGTGTAATTTTAGCATATAAGCCCTTACTAGTTTTTTCACTTATGGAGTAGAAAAACTGACACTGTTTTCATTTCTTTTCTGAATATATAATATCACAATTATTTGTTTTTAAAACCAGACCCAGGCCATATCTTTTTAAGGGAGATCATAAATTCCCAACTCTCAAAGAGGATGGTCCAGTGGTTGTTCTTTATGCAGAAATGGGCACAAAAGACTTTGTCAAATTCCACAAGATTTTATCTGAGAAGGCGCAAAAGGAGGAAATTGTTTATGTTCTCCGGCATTATGTTCAGGTATGCAATTCAAATTAACATTGATTCTGTAAGCTGTTAGTATTCTGTCTTTATTTTGCTTACTTTTTGACGAAACACATTCTCTATATTTATTTTTGCATTTGCCTAAATCATGTGCAGTATATATTGTAATTTTAAAACTTTCTAGGTGAAATGATTCACCTCATAAAAACTTGGAAGCTGGGAAAGCATGATAATATTATCTAATCCTACATGCAAGCACTGTTTGCGTCACTGAGTGATCTTGAAATATCTCTTTTTTGGTTATATGTCTGTTTTTTGTACGTTGTATGAAGATCTTGGGTGAATCTTGGTGCAGCAGACTGAACATACTAGTAACAGGAATTAGAAAAATGGGAAGTAGAATAGAAAACGAAGTTGAAAAATAATTATAATTTTATATATTCTCAGTATAATCTCATATGTTCATTGTAGTACAGCAGCACGGGCTATCACAGTCAACATCATTGACCAGTTTTTCGACACTTGCATTCCACAGTGTCAGCATTTTAAACATGTTTCTGAATGCTTTTCTTAACTTACTTTTCTCCCTGAAACAAAACAAGACAAATACCAGTATATGGAACTATAGTGTCCCCAGTTTTGGTATTAGAAGGTTTTTGTAATTTATATTCAAAGTACAGTTCTTAAATAGTGTGGCTAACACAAGAATAATCTGATGGAGTGAGAGGTTGCTGTGATTTATGTAGACCAGAAATTTCAGGGAGATAAGATCCATAGTTTGCAGATGACTTTGAGTTGTTTGCTCAGAGTAATGAAATAGAGAATTTGAGGAAACCAGTCTTAAATTCTAAGTTGTGTGGGGTATGGTTTTTACTGAACTTTATGTTCTTTTATGCACTTTTATTTCAATTAAATACCTACATTCTTCGTGCTCTGACTGGCTTATATACCATGGTCCCCCCCAAATGCCTGTTTTCTTCTTTCCTGCACTTTTTCTCTGTTCAGGCTGCTCTTGCCTTTTCTTCCTTCCTCACAACCTCCATTTTTATTCTTGGGTTCCCTCTGAGATGGATTCTCCCTCCTTTTTTACATTAAATGCCAGAAGAGAGAGCATTGAGAGCAGAAGAGGTACAGTCTTTCTGCTGTCGTTTTTTTTGCCAGTATCACTGTCATGGTTTAACCCCACGTGGTAACCGAATACCACGCAACTGCTCACTCACTCTCCCCCTCCCCGGTGGGGTGGGGAGGAGAATCGGAGAGAAAGGAAACCTCACGGGTTGAGATAAAAGCAGTTCACCAGGACAGCAAAGGAAAAATATAAAGATATATTATTATTATTAATAATAATATATATGAGGATAATAGAATATATAAAACAAATGATGCACAATTTCT
The DNA here is from genome assembly GCA_009819775.1 of Phoenicopterus ruber ruber. Taxonomy (NCBI): domain Eukaryota; kingdom Metazoa; phylum Chordata; class Aves; order Phoenicopteriformes; family Phoenicopteridae; genus Phoenicopterus; species Phoenicopterus ruber. The sequence goes on from CM020215.1 coordinate 162,748,163, forward strand.
CACCATCTGATGACCGATACAGCCCATCCTGAGCAGCAGTCAGGGAGCAGGGGTATCCCCCCCAGTTATCCCAGAACAGCAAGTTCCAGAGAGAGCAGGCGAGGGAACAAACAGCCGAATGAAAGAAAAGGCCCAAATGAACAAAAAAAGGAAAAGCGGGGAACAACAAAAAGCCAAGTGGCCCACCGGCCAACCCTCACTTATACCGGGCATGACGTCTATGGTATGGAGTACTCTCTTTGGCCACTTTGGGTCAACTATTCTGGCTCTACCCCTCCCAAGTTTTTGCGCCTGCACATTAGCAAAACCTGGGAAACTGCAAAATGTCCTTGATCGTTTAGCAGCAACCAACAGCATCAGTGAGCTATCACCATTCTTCACACACTAAATCCAAAACACGGTAGCTGCTGGAGGCAAAACTAGCTCTGTCCCAGCCTAAACCAGGATAATCACCAAGAGTGCTTAAGAGAGTGCAGTGCTCTCTCTGCATGGAGATTTGCTCAGAGGACCAGCAGAGAAAACCCCCAGCCCTGCTGGGTTTTCAGCTGTGGGCTGGAGGATTCTCAATACAGAATGATTCTTAGAAATTGCAAGCTAAGGCTGAAAGGCTTTCAAGAAATTGTGGCTGAGCATGTGCAAATTGACTTTTGGAAAGGAGGTTTTCATACGTTTTGGGCAAATTAGGGCACATTTTCAGAAATAAGTATGCTCTGAGTAATTACACTATTGAATGCAAACTTCCGCTCCGAAGTTAGAAATGCTTGTTCTTAATATGTGCCAACCTGGTTTTAGCAGTGATACCATAATACATTTCCTTAATCCTCCTTGCAGATAGTGATTAACTCTTTCATCAAAACTCTTTGAAAGAATCAGCCTGATGCAGACATGGAGAATTTCCTCCTAACATGCTGAAGTCTGGCAAAATTACAAAGAAATTAACAACAGTTTAAAATGTGAATTGTAAGGCATCAATAATTGTATAGGGTGCTACCAGCTCTGCCTGTTCTAGTCCTTCTTCTAATATTACATGAAAGGACTACAATTTTGACACAGCCTTTCTGTGGTCTGCGGAAGATAAAAGAAAGTCCTTACTTTCTGTTACACACCTTCTCAATGGACTGTCAGTATGCCTTATGTGATTCTTATAATTTGTTTGGTGTAGTATTTTGTACTTTGAATCATAAATTGAAAGATGAATTTAAGTCATGACTATCATAACATTTTAAAGTTACAGTATTAGATATTGTTGATCTCCTATAAATACAGTTTTTTAAGTTATATTTTTTTTTCTGTTAAAATAATGTCATCAAACAGAAACCAAGTTCCAGAAGAATGTATTTATCTGGATATGGTGTAGAACTTGCAATAAAGAGCACAGAATATAAAGCAGTAGATGACACACAGGTTAAAGGTATGCTGCTGCTGTTGTTTCGTTTTTTTAATTTATGACGTTTTATTGGTGATACTATTGAAATATATTATAATCTTCAGTTATAAAGTCAGTAATGCTTTGAAGGTTATACTTAATTTCTTTTTACAGAAGAAAGTCTCAGGCATTAGGAACTAAGATATCAAAATATATGCGAGCATTTGTAAACAGCTGTGCTTAAGGTATAGTTCATTATCTAACCTCTAATTGTTCTTTTCTCTCACTTTTCAAAATGTAACCCATTCTTCCTTTCAGTAAGTAAGAGATTGTTTAACCTTTGTTCTTCAATTACTTTGTTGGCATCTCTAATATGCTAATTACTACAGTATTTACACATTAGTGTTTCAGGGTTGGGTTTTTTTTTCTGAATTTATGTGGAAATACTTTCACAATCTTCTATAGGAAAGATGTACTCTATCATAAAATTTGTTACCAGTGTATGTTACTACATGTTGAAATGAGACATTCACCACAGAAAGTAGTAGCTATAGCATTCTGACACAGAGAAATTACTTTGCGTGGAGATTTACAAGATACAAAGGAAGTTAATTAACTCTCTTTGGGTAAGACTAAGATTTAATAGCCTTTGAGCCACTTCAAAAATAGATTAATTTTTTTAAGGGAAAGAAACTGATCTCTGACTTACATCAAATGCTAGGTGGACATTCAAGCACTTTAAAGTCATTGTGGTTTTCAAGCATAAATTTGGTAGTAGTTGGCTGATAAGAGTTATACCTTACCACTTAATCAGACTGAGAAATGGCTATTTTGGGAAGTGAACTATTTAACCATATCAATTTCATTTATATAAAAATGTAACTATTGGATAATTATATTTAAAAATTAATTTGAATGTTGCTAAGTTCTCTAAAGTGATTCATTCTGATGCCAAAATATGAATGCATAAATAGAAATTTAGTTGAAGTTACATCTGGGAATGACAACTTTCTGATTGTATGTTTCTGTTAACTGCTTTATAATTCATAAGAACATAATACATCAGTAACTTTCTTGGTTTATGTTGTCTGTGTGTGCTATGTATTCAGGAGCAAATGATACAAAAGAAGAGGACGAGGAGGAGGAGGAGGAGGAGGAGGAGGAGGAAAGTGATGTCCAAGGATTCCTCTTTGGCAAGTTAAAGTGAGTTGATATAAGTTATAATTAAACTTTTGCATTTGTTTCTGGAACCTGAACCAAAAATTAAAAAAAAAAATATAGGAGAAGTGAGATTTATGTTGCAAATTGCTCTATTTGCCACTGGTGAAAATTTTGATTAATTTTTTTGTGTATGTCTTGTGAATGTAAGGATGCAACAGTGTTTATTCTGTTAATTTCCATTTATTGCTTTTAGTTTTCTAATTTCCTTAGAACGTATACAGTAAACTGTTTTTAAAGTAAATTCTCTCTGGGCAATAGTCACAAAAACTTAGATACAAATATGAAAACATGGTGTTCTACCATAAATTGTTACTGCTACTTCTGTTTTCAGATAATTAGAATCAAAATGTTGGTTTTCAAAATGCAAGTAGTAGCACAACAAATCCAAACTAATGTGTTTTAACTACATCAGGTGTTTTTAAGATAGATAGTCATTCATTTCTTAAGAGTTAAGGAGTGGTATTTGTTGCAAGATATGCTTATTATAGATGTCTTCTTTTTTGGAGTTCGTGAATTTGTGTTCTGTTCTGGCAGGAATTATTTTATCTCCAAGTTACAATCTGTTAGTCCAAGTGATTGATGAAATTGGATGCTACCCTATTGAGGGCTATGGGCTGCTTCTGGTCCTCTATTGATGGATTCATTTTGTGATTGCACTCATCAGAAGGCTTTCCCTTTTCTTGTAGTGGATCCATGCAGTGAATCATAAATCTTGGCTTTTTCTTCAAGAAGAAACTCAAGAGTGTAGGTCTCGTCTAATGTCATTCTCTCTCTTACTTTTTTTTAAAGTACCTACAAAAAAGTTTACTTTTTATTCTCACCAAGCTGTAAGTCTTCTCAGAGTTCAGAGCTGCTAATGCTGTCTAAATTTTTGAGAGCCCATCCCCTTTCTGCCTTTTTTAAAGTAAACACATAGAGATAGAAGTACACCCAGATCTGCAGGCTTCCTTGTTGTTTTACATATCTGTAGAGACCTTCCACAGCAGGTAGTATTAAATGCTTATGTCATCTCTATCTGAGCTTTTTTTCTTCTTGGATTGTGCTAGGTTTAGCTATACTTAGGTTCTTGATGTTGCACTGGGGCTAATTTGCGAAGCTGACAGATAATTACTCAGACTTTTTGACAATGTTTCTAGACTTACACTTTTTTCTTCTCCTTTTCACACTAGAGATGAAAGAGATGTTTCAGTAATCTGTAAATTGTCCCTCAGTTATAGCCGTGTCAAAGATTATACTTTTCTCAGCTATGAAATAGTTACGGATGTAAGCAGAAGACATAAAATCTTAGAAATATAACTATTTGATTATACATAATTCAATCCCACATCATGATACATATCCAGAGAAGGGTAGCTTTTTTTCAGTTGGCTTTATGTGTGTTTGATTTTGAGCCCACATTGACCGTAGCGTAAGTGAACAAGAGAAATGAGGGACCAAGCATCAATACTAGATCTTGGTTGTGGCTTGTGGCTAGGTCTTATTTGCCAGTTGTCTTTAATTCATGGAAGAATTGGAAGTCTGAACAGAAAAAAAAAAAAAATCATCAAGGTAAATTTGCAAAGATGACAGTAAAAACAGTAATTAAAGAGCTCAAAACTAGTTAAGAGTTTGCTACTTCATAGAGGGATTTCTGAGTATGAACGGTGTTTGTCATTTCTAGGTCTATGTTACAAGTAACAAAAAAAGGAATTTTCTGTCTTTGCTTTCCTTTTCAGCTGAGTATGCTTTCTTTGAGGAACCTGGGTTATATTTTAATTCCAGAACAACAGTCTTCATCAGTGACATTTTTCTTTTTCTCTAAAGAACAACAGTTAATATCCAACAGCTAAAACATGAGGAGGGAGGGATTCCTTGTGAAACTTCTTAAAATCTAAAATAAAATATGAAATATTACAGAACTTAAAGTCTTAATGCTTTAGATGTCTGGTTTTTAGCTGCTTTTTGCTTCTTATTCAATACTTCTAGCAGAAGAATCTTTAGATTTTTTTTGTAAATTTACAAAAGATATTCTCAACATTCACTTGCCTATATCTTTTGTAGGTAATACAACAAACTGTGTACTGTTACAGTTAATCCATAGTACAGTTGGAGTACAGTTAGGTATACATTATGTTATAATAAACTAACTATACAGTTACCTGTATTCTGTGTTAATACTATTTAATCTTTGAGTTCATTTATTCCATCAAAATTTATGTGACAGGGCTTGAGACAGATCACTACAAAACAATTGAACTCCTTATATGAAAAACCTTATTGCAGCCTTACAATACTTAAAGGGGGCCTGTAAGTAAAATGGGGAAAAACTTTTTAGCAAGGCCTGCTGGGATAGGACAAGGGATAATGGTTTTAAACTAAAAGAGGGGAGATACAGGCTAGACATAAGGAAGACATTTTTTACAATGAGGGTGGTGAAGCTGGAACAGGTTGCCCAGAGAGGTGGTAGATGCCCCATCCCTGGGAACATTCAAGGTCAGGCTGGACGGGGCTCTGGGCAACCTGATCTAGTTGAGGATGTCCCTGCTTATTGCAGGGGGGTTGCACTACGTGACCTTTAAAGGTCCTTCCCAACCCAAACTATTCTATGATTCTATGATTCTTGTAATTAACTGGTTTTTAGTCCTCAGAAACCACCTCTTGTCACCCCAAATCCTCATTTTTGTTTTAAGAATGAATTAAAATTTTAATTCGTGGTTGTTACCTTAAAGATACAACATTAGCTGTGACCAATACTGTGGATAAAAGCAGACATTGATGGATGTCATTGATTTTGTCTTTTTTTTAAAAAAATGTTTTATTGTAGACAGATGCATCCTGATCTGAAAAATAATCTGAAAGAGTTTAAAAAACATCTAATTGAAACTACTAACAACATGGAACCGCTGAAGGTTTGGGAACTACAGGGTATGTATTGCATTTTTCTGAACAGTATTCTGTTTAATTTCCCTTTGTTACGTTGATGGATCAACATTATGATAAAAGCTTCTTTTAAAGAGAGACATATGGTTTCGTAAAAAGGCAATTTTATATCAAGTATTTAAAAAGAATGTGTTGGTATCTTGTCCTAGTATTATATACTAGGAATTAAAGGAGCACTGACGTCATTTTATAAGATGGAGAATCATAACTAGCTTTACTGATTTTAAAGACAGAAGTTATATTGCCTGGTTTTCTCCCTGATGTGTTATCTCAGATGTTAAATTTAGTTTCAGATATATTTTTGAAGGTTAGGCAAAAAATTCCATTTTGACATGACTATTGAGTTGGGACAAAATACAGGTTAAGACAGTTTGTTTAATTTATAAATTCTAACTTTTATCAGTGTAGTGGAGTTCACGTTGACACATTTTCTAATATAACATCAAATGGAAGAACATGCTTTTTAAAGCTTTCCTGTGGAAAAGGAGAACAAATATGCAGAAGTTGATTTCTAAACAGCTTCTGTGCTGATGACCTGCAGGACATACTGTAGCTTGAATGGAATTATAAACCACTCCAAAACAGGTCCCTAAAATATCATGACACTTAAGTTCAGGCAACTAAATTTTGCCTGTTACATTCGTCAGTTTTAGAGGACAACCTGATCAAAACTGATTTGCCTTTATACTAGTGCAATGAAGGAGGCTGAGCAATCATCTGAGCTTCAGTTTCTTTTTGGGACCCTGACTGTTACGGAGCTTGCTAGCAGTATCCAGTCTGATTTTGGTATTTCCAACTTTTAAGTGTCCCTCTTTTTGACCTTATTAGTGTTACTTCATAATCTTTTATAATGTATAATTGAAACATAAAAAATGTTAATAATGAGAGTGTGTATATGGAACGGTTTTCTGATTGTAGGCAGTATTGATTGAGAGTGATATTTCCAGTGATTTTTTTTTTTTTTTTCCCCTCCTAGATCTTAGTTTTCAAGCAGCTGCTCGAATTATGTCTACCCCTGTTTATGATGCCTTAAAGGTAATGAAAGAGATAGCTCAGAACTTCCCAATAAGAGCCAGGTATGATACTTAAGCTTGTTTTTCAAATACTGTTTTTATGTTTGTGTTTGAATTTAATGACAGTAGTACAGATTTATATCCAAATCCTGCAGTCAGATATACATTTTTTACAGCTTGCTAGATGGATTCCAGGCAATTTCATCAAGTAGAAAATAACTCCTGGGAGAGCTCATGATTGGTCTCTTAAATGTTTCCTGTCTGATGCAGGAGATGACATGAAGCCTGTCCTTTCAGCTTTTACTGGAATGATATTTTCCCAGGTGGAAAATTCTATTGAATTAATAGCAGATCTACTCACAGTAGGAAAAGCAAAATTCTATTAATAAATTTCATAGGGGATCCACCCACATTAATTCTAAGCACAACATTGCTGATAAGATGGGGCCCTGGCTACTGTATGTTAGTGTTTTTACTGCGGAAGATAACTGATTATTTAATATTTATCTTGATCTTTTGTTAAGTAAATGAGTAACATTTTCCTCTGTACTAATTTTAAAAATTGCTCTTCCTGTAAGCCAATTGTATTGTAATTGAGAAATACTTTTCTTTATATTTAACAAGTTCTTCATGTAATCCTATCAGCAATATTTGCTTGAATTACTTAATTAAATGTGATGCTAAATAGGGTTCTTAACTCAGTGTGCTTTCACATTTTACAACTCTCGTTTAATTATCAGTGTTTCATTGTCATCTCTGATTTTCTGTTAGAGAAAATCTATACTGTAATGGAAAAACTACCTTTGTAACATCTTGTTTCAAGGAAGAAAAATAACTTTTAAAATTCCTGAAACATAATTATTATCAAATAGTAAGGTACAAGTTTACACTTAAATTAGCAATCAAAAAATGCAGCTTTCCATTAGATGCAGTGGAAACGTACATGACACATCCCACTCCGACTCCTGCTGTGTATTTGTGGCATTAGAGCACAATTTGCCTACTTTTCAAACATTTTATTTTTATGGGTAAAAGTATAAGAAGACTTTAGAATTATTAAAAGGGGAATTGCAGTTCATGTCCTCTATAATTTATTCTAATACACTAATCTATCATGTTATTTTTAACATGAGAGATTACAAATATTTAAATAATTTAAAGTTAGTAGGTCTGCATTGACAACAGACTTAAATCAAAGGGGCATTGTGTAAAAACAGTGCACCAAATACATTTCCTTAATTATCTAATCACAACCTGCTGAGTCACAAATACTAGTTTGGAAAAAAGACCACACCCTAGAATAAAGAGGAAATGGAAAGATATTGCTTAATCACTTCAGATAGATAACTGGTCATTATAATAGTAGTGTTCTAAAATTGATTAAATTTTACACAATTTACATACGAAAACAACCATTTTTAGTTATGCAAATTTTGGTTTGAAAAGGCTGTGTAAAAATTTTAGAACTATAGTTATTAAAATAAAAATTAAATATTATGTTCCTTAAAAACGGAAGAGTTCCTTAGACCATAAAAAAATTAATGTACCATTCCTCTGGAAGGTTCTTTCACTTTCTAGTTTATAACCTGCACTTTTGTGTCTCAGTATTTCCAGTTGAAAAGGTTAATCTGAGCTAGACTGTACAAAATGTCATCAGATGTAGACAGTGTAAGAACTGATATATGTCATGGCAATATTTTGATAATTCATTTTCTAGGATATTTTTCACCTTTGTTATATTGTATATGTGTCATAAATATCTGTTAGTTAAGAAAACAGTAACAAGGATTATAATGCTGTGTTTCTTGCTATCTGTTCATAATTCATGGATGTTAATATTATGAACATGTGAAAAGTTTCCTTTTTTCTCCTGATATGCAGTACTATGTAGCTACAGGTTCTTCCAGGTAAGAGTAAAGATGCATAAAATTATGTGATAGAAAATGTTACAACCTTAATGTCATACAAGAACATTCCTGCATCATGCAGAATGATAATTAGTATCCATTTACTTTCAGAGAGTAAGACAGTTTGGTGAGTCCTTAGCACTGAATATTTAGAAAAACAATGCGTAAAACTTTGTGAAGCTTTCAACAAATTGAACAAATGACTGAACCCAAAATGAGCAAATGTCTATCACAAGTACTTTTACACTTGTTACCTCAAATTCCTAGGGTGTCCTTCTCAACAATTGACCATCACACTTTCTCCTTAAAGTCTTTCTAGAATCCTGCATTGTCAACTGCCATGCATAGACAAGGAGCTAGTTAATGATTCTTTAATGTATTGCTTGCTTATTACCAAAAAAAGCTATCAGTAAAGCTTACCTTCTGCTGTTAAGTATTTTACTTCCTTGCTAACATTGAGCCAGCTTTGTCTTTTCCTTTCCACCTTTTTATTATCTTCACATTTATTTCTTAGGTTTCTGCCTTACTACGCTAAGCTATTTGGAAACATTTAGGTTGTTCTTTTTATCTATGTGGTTTCTGTCACCTGTGTATGCAGAATGAAGCATTGATTCTGAGAGTTGCAGGCCCTAGTACTATTTATGTTGAGTTTAGCAAGAAAAGAATGAGAGCTTTTTTTTTCCCTAAAAATATTTTTTACTTCAGGACTCTCTAAAACTATTGCTATGAAGTCAGAATAATAGTTGTGGTAGTACTGCCACACAAATTTCCACCTTGCTATGGAGTCCTTCTGTTAAGTAGCTGTTTTGCTCATTGGCCAAATAAATTGTCAGTAATAATTCCCATCAATTACAGATGTTCTTTTAATGAGAGAAGTTCTGTAGTGTTCCTGAATTATGTCTGTTGCTGGTAGAAGGTCCCTTAAAGCTGTGTCCTACTTAGTCAGCTTTTGAGACTTCTGACTTGATAGTGGTTTTTTCCTAATCCTTCTCCTCCATTTTTCCAAGTTTAAATTTGGCTTCAGATATTCTTTTCTTTGTACTTACAGTTACTTTTAATATTTTTTTTTAATTTTGATCAACGTTTCTTTTTCAACAGAAATGTTCATAGTTTTTTGCTTTCTGTTCTACAATTTTTATTTCAAAACTAATGAACACAGAAAGTAGTACAGTATAAGATATATTTACTCAGTATTGAATACACTTACTACATTCATTATATGCATAGAGTACCTAGCAGTACAATTATAAAAGCTTTATGAGAGTTTAGATTAGTTGAACAATAATAAGCAAGTTATTAAGCTCATCCTCCAGTGACTACTGATAATAATATATTGGAACCATGTTGACTGTTTTTAGTGCTGTCTTTGACATCACAGTTTGAGTTACACCTTTCTCATTTTTACAGATCACTGACCAGAGTGTCTGTAGACAAGAAAATGCGAGATGAAATAGAAGAAAATCAGAAGGTTTGTTTTTATTTCTTCAAGTGGACATTTGAGTAATATTATCATATTACTGCTTTTGGAGATTTTTATTAGTGTAGCAACTTTCACATGGTTTCTGTCAGAGACAAAGAGCTAATTGTTCTAAGCATCTTTTACTAAAGAAATAACATTGAAATACTTGATTCAAATTTTTCACTTTTTGCTGTTCTTTGTACTTTTTCCCTTCTGTCTTTTGATTTTACAGAATTAAGCAAGGACAAACAATTTTTATGGAGTGTTTTGTTCAGGCATAAATTGTATGCTGTGAAAGAAAAATAGGTATCAGTTAATTTTTCTAGAGCTTTGGTGCTGAATCTAGGCCTGCTGCTTATGTTATGGTCAGCAAATGCTAGCTTTGAGCTTTCCACGCTCAGAATGACGCATGCAACTATTCTGCAAGGTATAGGGCTTTTTTTTGTCCATAGATGATTGCCTGTGGGACTGGTGTATTGAGAATACAATTCACATATCCCAGCAGTTCACCTTCCTGAGCCCTTCAGCTTTCTTGTGTGCAGGGTGCATGTTTGGTTCTTGGGTTTTCACAGAGATCTTAGAGTAGACTCAACTTTATGCAGACCTCTTGTTTCTTGCACTAGTGAGAAGTGCCATAGTTTTTGCTCAAGGGAGGAAGTCGGTATCTGCACCCTGCTTTGTTGCTTTCTATATACAGCTGAGATACGCCTTTTCCTGTATCTCTTTGTTGTTAGGGTTATAGTCAGGATAAAGCAAAACAAAGCCCCAATGATCATTGTTTCTCCAGAGCATGAGTGTTGGTATCAGGACTTTCCCTGTTTCTTGATGAAGTTTTTACAACGTCTTTCTCCAGTTGCAGCTCTGTTAACACAAAAATCAAAACCAACTGCTTAATCAAAAACTACTCCTCTACCCCAAAAGACAAAAAAAGTAAAGGTATATCAGGAATTAAAATGGCTATTATTACTAAATATAAGGATTATGAAAAGTAACTAAGATTTGGTTTGAAGTGAAAATGTCTGCATTCAGGCACATCTATATGGTATCTAAACTCCTGTTGGGTCAATGAAAATGCAGTCAGTGGACATCAAAAACAATTTAGCTCACTCTATGGTTGTTTTGTGGGGTGTGATTGAGTTGCCTAAACCTGAATTTCTGATGTCATTTGAGATGCCACAGGCTATCCAAGATAGCCACACAGGTCTGGCAGATGTGTGCACTGGGACATCCATTCCCTTCTGCCTGACCCATACCTTCCAGTCCCAGATGCCTTATCCTGAGACAAACGACATTGGATATCTATGTGGTTGGTCAGCTGAGTCGCTCCTATGATTCCATGACTGTATTAAATACATTAACTATAAGAGGATCTTAGGCACCTACTACACTAAGTTTAAATTTTATACTACATCCTACCTGAGGCTACAGGCCTTTAGACAGCTAAAAGCTAAAATCTGTTGAATAAAAGTAGGGAAACTTCCTGAACACTGCTGCTAGAGCACAATAAATTGGCATGTGCGTTCTTGAACTGCAGTGCATCCATCTAGCAGCAGGAGAGATATGATCTCATGCTGCGTGTAACTGGATGATTCCCTCTCAAGATAATGAAAGTTGAATAGGAAATGCAACGGGAGGAAATAAAGGTATTAAAAGTTGAAAGACATGTGATAATTTAGATGTAATGAATTGATACCTAACTAAGAAATAGACAAAGAACTGCTATAGATAAAAGAAAAAAAAATCTCATTAAACACAACTCAGAACTTCCAGTGCAATAATTTGCTGACAGTTTAGCAAGAAAATACTATATAAGTATTATCAGCATTAAATTCTAGTCTTGGATGCCTAAATACTCCTTCCATCAAAGTTGTTAAGGCAAATGGATGCTCTTTTGAACAGTCAAATGCCTAGCATCAAAATTGTATCATCAGTCTCAGCTCTGATTCAGCTCAGTTCTTTTCCTACTGCAGTACTGAAGGATTTGAAAACCTTTTAGACTACCATTTCAATATCCAGTGGCTGATAATTTTGTCATTGTTCCTGCATTCATTTTAGTTAGTATTAGGATTTTTATGACCCACATCAGTCAGTTGCAGTCTCTCAGTATCTTTGTTTGCATGAGTATCTGGGCTTGTAGGAATGACCAGTAAGCTTTCAGTATTGGTAAGAGATCACTTACCCTAGATGCTGATGTCAGTGCTTCAAGGAGAGGGCCTGTTCTAGCTGCCAGGCTTTTCTCACAAGATCTGCGGAAGAGCCCTGAAGGATGGTGGTAAGATTTCTTGAGACTGTAATCCTCCTTATGTTTATCGTCTGCTCTTCGAGTCCAGTGGCATTAAGGGGGATTTTTCTGTGGTCACAGTACTTCGTGGCACAACAGTGGTATTAAAACTGTAATCCAAGTTGGATTTGCTAACTACAGAAAAATTCCAGGTATACCTAGGACTTTGGGTGCTTCTCTGC